>OX246741.1:47584238-48058467 GCA_945910005.1 Isoperla grammatica
TGAAATTCGCGCTAATGTCCGTGTTATTGCCTAAAATTTAATGTTGTAGACGAATTACATCATTTTGAGATTGAAAACCCATATTTTGAGAAAGCGTGTTTCGCGAAATCTCACGTATAGCGCGAAATCACGAACGAAATTGTGTGATACTGGTCAGAAAAACGCGAATTACCTCGCGGAATTGCGCCTTTTAGTGCGCGTTTTATTCGTTTTGGGGCAAATTGCGAAAATCGGCTTAAAAAATTTAAAGCGGTGCCGAAAATCAAAATAAATAATAATAATAATAATAATAAAATAAACCTTGTTAAACATTAGTTAATAATCCTTATTTCTTTGTGATGTTTCATTGAATCGTGAAAAACGCGAAATTTGGGTTTAGAAACGAAGTTTGGGTTTTTGTATCACCGAAATGGTAGTTGTACCTAGTCAGTACCTCTAGCTAGACATTGGTTGTTTCTTCACATGGTAAAGGCCCTCTCAAGTCTCAACCCAATCATAGATGTAGAGTCACAAGACACTGAAGCTTTTAAATAAGTCAACTGCAAAAGTCCACCGCTCAACGAGGCTTCGCTCGGCCAACATCGAAAGTATGACAGCAACAAAGTACATTATGACGTAATATTTACAACTATGTTGGCGTGATGAGCTGATCGCGCAAAGTGGATTCCTATTATGCGTGGAGCTGCATGGGTTCGATTCCCAGTGAGGTTGGTTTTCTACATTCAGTCTTATACTTATTATGTGTTACTCCTCTTACAATAAACAAAGCACTCACTACGACTACTGTTATTTGAAACTATGCTGGCGCAATGAGCCGATCATCACGAGTTCGAACAGTGGTTTTCTGTGGTTCTGGCCTTCTGGGTTCGATTCCCAGCGAGGTCGCCTCCTCTTACAATGACGATTAGGCACTCTCTTCTCCGTAGGGTAATAAGGGTTATTGAGTAATAGGCCTATTTGTGAACGCATGTTTTTTAACTCGTGTTTTCGGGTTGTTTGACATTTCAGCAAGAAGAGCTACTGAAGAGGAAGATGATATATCGCAGCGATCTGATAACTGGTGTTGCTAGGGAGTATCTTAAAGAACGGGACATGAAGTACCAAGAGGTAAGTTACTCCATTGGTCGTACATTCGTTGATAAGCAAGTATCTAGCCCCCCTCGTTCCTTCTAACTAGGAAAACGCTCCGCGTTGCCAGATGAGCGATTTTTTTCAATGTATCAAATCAAATAAATCATTTGCATATCATATTACTCTTAAAAAAAAAAATACCTTTATAATAAACATATGATTATTTTTCAAGATGGCGGATCAAGTTACATCCTTATAACTTAAGTATATTATTTCTTGATATGTTGCTAATAGATGCACGAAATATTATTCAAATCCGTTAAGAAGTTTTCTTTAAAGAAATTAAAACCTTCAAGATGATGGATTTCCGCATAATTTCATTCGACCGTGGTCTACTCAATAGGCTCTAATTCATAAACTATTAAACCTATCAGTGTATGGAAAGTTCCATAATGTAGATACCTATAGACTATATCTAAAATGTAATATTAATTAATCATACAATAACCCGCTTTTAAATCATAATAAAAGCTCTTTAATTTGTCGACCAAGTTCGTTGTTAATATTTGCATGTTTGCCGTGAAGGTCATTAAATATAACACGTCATTGTAGCCATTCTATGATAGCTATCAAACTTCCAAATACATAGTGAGAAAGGTCTGACTGCGTACGCCATTTCGGCAGCATACTATGTGCATCTAACTTCAATGGTCCGCAAATGCGAATCATATCGGTGGAACACTGTAAAAACGAAGAAAATTACTGCCGTAAATAAACAATATTTGTTTATAACATGGCGGTTGAAGCCACAATTTTGAAACTTTTGTCGTGTGTTGGTACTATTGATGTGGACTTACAAATAAAAAATTATTTATATCGGTGCGTAAGTTTTAATTTAATTAAATAAATAACAAAACATGCGTTTCAGTTGTTAATTTTTTGTAGGTTGGCATCTTACGGCATTGTAGCCATTCTATGACAGCTATCGAAATTCCAAATAATATTGCATAGGTATTGTTACGTACGCTATGTTTTATGTATACTATGTGCATCTTACTGCATTAGTCCGCAAATGCAAATCATATCGGCGAAACACTGTAAAAATGAAGATATTATTGTTGTAAATATTTTTTTATAACATGGCGGATAAACGTACAATTTTGAAATTATTGTCAATTGTTGGTACTGTTGATATAAACCTACACGTGAAACTTTATTTAAATCCGTTCGTAAGTTTTCATTTAATCAAATAAATAAACAAATTTTATTTTTCAGTAATTAATTTTGTGTAGGTTGGCATCTTGACGAATTTTGCTGGTTATGTTAACAGCATCGAGTTAAGTGGTCTCAAACGGTGCCCGAAAATTTCAGCCAAATACGTCTAGCCGTTTGACCTGTGCGCGACGAACTAAATTTAGCGCACATACAGACATACAGACATACAGACACACAGACAAAGCGCCGATCGAGTTGTATGGAGAGATTCACTCCGCTTCGCTGCGCTCATCTAACCATTCATAGATGAGATCAAATCTGTCATGGAGCAAGATCACGTGCCGACCTACCCTTGTCCCAACCACCCTGGTACGGGACTCGAACCCACGTTGTGGTCAGCTGTCTCAAGGTTTCACTGGGGACGTAACAACCTCTCGACATGCGATAACTCACACATTCGGGATCTTTGGCAATACTGAGGAGAACAGGGAATCTAGGGTATGGTAAGGTCAGATTCCTTCTTCTGTTGTTCACAAGTCTTGTCATCAGACATCCACTGTGATAGCAGGTTCAACCCCCATTCATCGTTACATACAGTCTTTTATCATCTCAGCCCTCGGGCTTACTTGACCCAACACTACCTTACGAATGCTTGCGTCACAGGCGAGGCACTCGTAGTTGAACAGCGAACCGCCCGAGACAACCCTGAGCAAATACCGATCGCTGATTAGCTACGAGCCCCTCGCCTGTGACGTTGACGAGTGTAGTCTGTGGTAGTCTTGAGACAACTACTTCATCTACTCTAAAGAGTAAAGCCCGGGAGACCGTTCCAGAAAAGTTCAAAGCTGAACGGTTATTAAAATCTAGTAAACTTGAAAGACAGTATAAACCTGGACTATGACAGAAAGGTGTTGACAGGCGTTAAAAAACGTAAATCAAGGCGAAAAGGTATTTCTCACCAAATACCCACCTGTTTAGGTCGTACTGTTCGCGTTCACTCCCCACCCCCCTCATCCACTAAACCACCTCGCATTGTGAGTTTCTCGGTCCGTGCACAGATACTGTGAGAACATAATCAACTGCAATTACTGTAACGGGGATGTTTTCCAGATAATATGTTCCAAGGAGAACCAAATCCACGTGGTAGAAATGAATCTGATGGAGGCCGAACACATTCTGAGGAAGTATCAGGCGATACAGAAGGGTCTGCTACATGACTCTGTTACCTTCGAGCGGAGCATAAACGTGCTGCAAGACGCCGCACACAAGCAACAGAAGGAGATAGACGAGATGAAGGTGAGTGAGTGTGTCATACAGCGTTATACACCCTGAGTCTGCACTGCACCCAGGTAGTATCTAATACAGGACTCTGTTACCTTCGAGCGGAGCATAAACGTGCTGCAAGACGCCGCACACAAGCAACAGAAGGAGATAGACGAGATGAAGGTGAGTGAGTGTGTCATACAGCGTTATACACCCTGAGTCTGCACTGCACCCAGGTAGTATCTAATACAGGACTCTGTTACCTTCGAGCGGAGCATAAACGTGCTGCAAGACACGCCGCACACAAGCAACAGAAGGAGATAGACGAGATGAAGGTGAGTGAGTGTGACATACAGCGTTATATACCCTGAGTCTGCACTGCACCCAGGTAGTATCTAATACAGGACTCTGTTACCTTCGAGCGGAGCATAAACGTGCTGCAAGACACGCCGCACACAAGCAACAGAAGGAGATAGACGAGATGAAGGTGAGTGAGTGTGACATACAGCGTTATACACCCTGAGTATGCACTGCACCCAGGTAGTATCTAATACAGGACTCTGTTACCTTCGAGCGGAGCATAAACGTGCTGCAAGACACGCCGCACACAAGCAACAGAAGGAGATAGACGAGATGAAGGTGAGTGAGTGTGTCATACAGCGTTATACACCCTGAGTCTGCACTGCACCCAGGTAGTATCTAATACAGGACTCTGTTACCTTCGAGCGGAGCATAAACGTGCTGCAAGACACGCCGCACACAAGCAACAGAAGGAGATAGACGAGATGAAGGTGAGTGAGTGTGTCATACAGCGTTATACACCCTGAGTCTGCACTGCACCCAGGTAGTATCTAATACAGGACTCTGTTACCTTCGAGCGGAGCATAAACGTGCTGCAAGACACGCCGCACACAAGCAACAGAAGGAGATAGACGAGATGAAGGTGAGTGAGTGTGTCATACAGCGTTATACACCCTGAGTCTGCACTGCACCCAGGTAGTATCTAATACAGGACTCTGTTACCTTCGAGCGGAGCATAAACGTGCTGCAAGACGCCGCACACAAGCAACAGAAGGAGATAGACGAGATGAAGGTGAGTGAGTGTGTCATACAGCGTTATACACCCTGAGTCTGCTCTGCACCCAGGTAGTATCTAATACAGGACTCTGTTACCTTCGAGCGGAGCATAAACGTGCTGCAAGACACGCCGCACACAAGCAACAGAAGGAGATAGACGAGATGAAGGTGAGTGAGTGTGTCATACAGCGTTATACACCCTGAGTCTGCACTGCACCCAGGTAGTATCTAATACAGGACTCTGTTACCTTCGAGCGGAGCATAAACGTGCTGCAAGACACGCCGCACACAAGCAACAGAAGGAGATAGACGAGATGAAGGTGAGTGAGTGTGTCATACAGCGTTATACACCCTGAGTCTGCACTGCACCCAGGTAGTATCTAATACAGGACTCTGTTACCTTCGAGCGGAGCATAAACGTGCTGCAAGACGCCGCACACAAGCAACAGAAGGAGATAGACGAGATGAAGGTGAGTGAGTGTGTCATACAGCGTTATATACCCTGAGTCTGCACTGCACCCAGGTAGTATCTAATACAGGACTCTGTTACCTTCGAGCGGAGCATAAACGTGCTGCAAGACGCCGCACACAAGCAACAGAAGGAGATAGACGAGATGAAGGTGAGTGAGTGTGTCATACAGCGTTATACACCCTGAGTCTGCACTGCACCCAGGTAGTATCTAATACAGGACTCTGTTACCTTCGAGCGGAGCATAAACGTGCTGCAAGACACGCCGCACACAAGCAACAGAAGGAGATAGACGAGATGAAGGTGAGTGAGTGTGTCATACAGCGTTATACACCCTGAGTCTGCACTGCACCCAGGTAGTATCTAATACAGGACTCTGTTACCTTCGAGCGGAGCATAAACGTGCTGCAAGACGCCGCACACAAGCAACAGAAGGAGATAGACGAGATGAAGGTGAGTGAGTGTGTCATACAGCGTTATACACCCTGAGTCTGCACTGCACCCAGGTAGTATCTAATACAGGACTCTGTTACCTTCGAGCGGAGCATAAACGTGCTGCAAGACACGCCGCACACAAGCAACAGAAGGAGATAGACGAGATGAAGGTGAGTGAGTGTGTCATACAGCGTTATACACCCTGAGTCTGCACTGCACCCAGGTAGTATCTAATACAGGACTCTGTTACCTTCGAGCGGAGCATAAACGTGCTGCAAGACACGCCGCACACAAGCAACAGAAGGAGATAGACGAGATGAAGGTGAGTGAGTGTGTCATACAGCGTTATACACCCTGAGTCTGCACTGCACCCAGGTAGTATCTAATACAGGACTCTGTTACCTTCGAGCGGAGCATAAACGTGCTGCAAGACACGCCGCACACAAGCAACAGAAGGAGATAGACGAGATGAAGGTGAGTGAGTGTGTCATACAGCGTTATACACCCTGAGTCTGCACTGCACCCAGGTAGTATCTAATACAGGACTCTGTTACCTTCGAGCGGAGCATAAACGTGCTGCAAGACACGCCGCACACAAGCAACAGAAGGAGATAGACGAGATGAAGGTGAGTGAGTGTGACATACAGCGTTATACACCCTGAGTCTGCACTGCACCCAGGTAGTATCTAATACAGGACTCTGTTACCTTCGAGCGGAGCATAAACGTGCTGCAAGACGCCGCACACAAGCAACAGAAGGAGATAGACGAGATGAAGGTGAGTGAGTGTGTCATACAGCGTTATACACCCTGAGTCTGCACTACACCCAGGTAGTATCTAATACAGGACTCTGTTACCTTCGAGCGGAGCATAAACGTGCTGCAAGACACGCCGCACACAAGCAACAGAAGGAGATAGACGAGATGAAGGTGACTCTGTTACCTTCGAGCGGAGCATAAACGTGCTGCAAGACGCCGCACACAAGCAACAGAAGGAGATAGACGAGATGAAGGTGAGTGAGTGTGTCATACAGCGTTATACACCCTGAGTCTGCACTGCACCCAGGTAGTATCTAATACAGGACTCTGTTACCTTCGAGCGGAGCATAAACGTGCTGCAAGACACGCCGCACACAAGCAACAGAAGGAGATAGACGAGATGAAGGTGAGTGAGTGTGACATACAGCGTTATACACCCTGAGTCTGCACTGCACCCAGGTAGTATCTAATACAGGACTCTGTTACCTTCGAGCGGAGCATAAACGTGCTGCAAGACGCCGCACACAAGCAACAGAAGGAGATAGACGAGATGAAGGTGAGTGAGTGTGTCATACAGCGTTATACACCCTGAGTCTGCACTGCACCCAGGTAGTATCTAATACAGGACTCTGTTACCTTCGAGCGGAGCATAAACGTGCTGCAAGACACGCCGCACACAAGCAACAGAAGGAGATAGACGAGATGAAGGTGAGTGAGTGTGTCATACAGCGTTATACACCCTGAGTCTGCACTGCACCCAGGTAGTATCTAATACAGGACTCTGTTACCTTCGAGCGGAGCATAAACGTGCTGCAAGACACGCCGCACACAAGCAACAGAAGGAGATAGACGAGATGAAGGTGAGTGAGTGTGTCATACAGCGTTATACACCCTGAGTCTGCACTGCACCCAGGTAGTATCTAATACAGGACTCTGTTACCTTCGAGCGGAGCATAAACGTGCTGCAAGACACGCCGCACACAAGCAACAAAAGGAGATAGACGAGATGAAGGTGAGTGAGTGTGACATACAGCGTTATACACCCTGAGTCTGCACTGCACCCAGGTAGTATCTAATACAGGACTCTGTTACCTTCGAGCGGAGCATAAACGTGCTGCAAGACACACCGCACACAAGCAACAGAAGGAGATAGACGAGATGAAGGTGAGTGAGTGTGACATACAGCGTTATACACCCTGAGTCTGCACTGCACCCAGGTAGTATCTAATACAGGACTCTGTTACCTTCGAGCGGAGCATAAACGTGCTGCAAGACACGCCGCACACAAGCAACAGAAGGAGATAGACGAGATGAAGGTGAGTGAGTGTGACATACAGCGTTATACACCCTGAGTCTGCACTGCACCCAGGTAGTATCTAATACAGGACTCTGTTACCTTCGAGCGGAGCATAAACGTGCTGCAAGACGCCGCACACAAGCAACAGAAGGAGATAGACGAGATGAAGGTGAGTGAGTGTGACATACACAGTGGCGTATCCAGGAATTGGGAAAGGGGGGGGTTTCAACTCATATTATAGGGAGTGGAGCCGAAACATAATTGGGGTTCCGTGGGGGGGGGGGGGGGGGGGCTTGCCCGAAAAAATTCTCGTCAAGGTAATTTTAGTGCAAGTCTGTGCGTTTTACAGCGGCCAACTGAAACATGATTTCTCAGTTTCTGGCAACACATTTTCTTCCTTAGCACCGCTTATAAAAGGAACCTCAATCAATAATATGCATATCTTTCGTATTGCTTTTGCTTTTAATAATTACAACAATATACAATAGTAATTATAAAGTAAAACATCTAACTGTCTATTGAAATACTGTCTTTTGATACTGTCTATTGAAATACTGTCTATTGAAATGTAAACGGTCATTTCCCATGTTTCCTTTGCAAAAGGGGGGGGGGTTTGTCCCCCCCCCCCCTCCCCCCCCCCCGTGTATACGCCACTGAGACGCAGTACGGATCATTGCGACCGTAATACACGGCCACCAGACAGTTGGTACGAGTGATGTTGTGACAACTGACAGTAGTAGCAACGTAACTCACCTGTGAGACGCACTGGTTCTGTCTAATGAGTCTACACTAGGCCTCCGAGAACGCACACTAAATCAACGTTATTGTGGTTAGAAATGTCTTTCTTTGCGTCGTCGCACGGAGCAAGCACATGGGTCTGTTGTTGTTTACGTTGCCATGGTTACGGTGCCGACTCCTCCCCTAGCACGTGACTAGCAGTGCCGTGGCTTGTGCGACTTACGGCCATCAGTTCGAATGGCGAGAAAAACAATGTTTGTCGCGAGGTACATTTTCTCGCGGAAAACATCTCTTTTCAACCCCTAATATGTGTGATCGTGTTGTGAAAAGTGGTTAAGGTGCTAGCTGGGTCCAAGCCGGTCAGGTTAGTGTCTTTTCATTTTCGATTTACGTTGTTTATTACACGTAGGACTTGTCGATAAAATGTGCAAAAGCGTATTCTCAGTGACAGATCCACGCGAAAATTTGTCCTGATAGTTTTATTCGAAAATGGCTTCCCCACTAGTTGCAAATCCACGCGAAATTTTTAGGTATCAGGAGAACAGCACATCGAGGAGCCAAACAGAAAATTCGACCAATCAGAGTCGAGGATCTTATTGACACGGCCAGTTCTATCGACACGAATTTCGTAATTCGACCAATCAGAGTCGAGGATCTTATTGACACGGCCAGTTTTATCGACACGAATTTCGTATCTCATAGGACGCGTGCACTCTATTGACACAAAAACTGACGTTGTAAATCGAGAAGTTTAAATATTCCCGCATTCACGGCCTACCTGAGCCGCCGCATTCGGCCGTGCACTCTAGCGGCGAGCGTTCATCAGCTGGGGTAATATTTGAGGTTAGGAAGTTGTGAACTGGGCTCATTTGGTTAGGTTAGGTTAGGCCCGCTGATTCAACTAAAGTAAACAGATACCTACACTCATACTGTGATATTACATTCTTATAGTCAACTAGCAGGGTGAGTCCTACTGACACAACTATAGTAACAGATACCAACACTCATACTGTGATATTACATTCTTGTATTTGTATTTGAGTAGATGGGGCAGAGCTTGGAGGAAACGTTTAATTTTGTAAACGTTTATTTTGTCTTGTATTTGAGTAGATAGGACAGGCTGGGAGGAAACGTTTTAAACGTACATACTGTGTAAGGGTACATACTGTGCGAGGTACATACTGTGTTAGGGTACATACTGTGTAAGGGTACATACTGTGCGAGGTACATACTGTGTTAGGGTACATACTGTGTAAGGGTTCATACTGTGTAAGGGTACATACTGTGTGTGGTACATACTGTGTAAGGGTACATACTGTGTGAGGTACATACTGTGTAAGGGTACATACTGTGCGAGGTACATACTGTGTTAGGGTACATACTGTTTTAGGGTACATACTGTGTAAGGGTTCATACTGTGTAAGGGTACATACTATGTGTGGTACATACTGTGTAAGGTACATACTTTGTGAGGTACATTCTGTGCGAGGTACATACTGTGCGTAGAACATATTGTGTATATTGCCGTTATGGTTCTGTCAATTAATCTTACCTTCGGCGTCCTAGAACGCACACAAAAATCGACGTCATTGAGATTTGTAATGTCTAGGCCGTACAAGGGTGTGGTGTTATTGACTTAGCATTTGCTATGGTTACTCTAGGGCTACGGTTATACCACCATCGGACGCGTAGTGAAAAGAACTACGATCGTTTATATTGCCACTATTTGGTTCTGTCTAATGAGTCTACACTATACCTCCGAGAACGCACACTAAATCAACGTCATTGATATTTGTAATTTCTAGGCCGTACAAGGCTATGGTATTAAAGTTGTAACATCTTCTATGGTTACTCTAGGGCTACGGTTATACCACCATCGGACGCGTAGTGAAAAGAACTACGGTCGTTTATATTGCCACTATTTGGTTCTGTCTAATGAGTCTACACTATGCCTCCGAGAACGCACACTAAATCAACGTCATTGATATTTGTAATTTCTAGTCCGTACAAGGCTATGGTATTATAGTTGTAACATCTTCTATGGTTACTCTAGGGCTACGGTTATACCACCATCGGACGCGTAGTGAAAAGAACTACGATCGTTTATATTGCCACTATATGGTTCCAGTGGCGTATCCAGGAATTGGGAAGGGGGGGTTTTCAACCCATATTATAGAGAGTGGAGCCGAAACTTAATTAGGGTTCCGGGGGGGGGGGGGGGGGGGGCTTGCCCGAAAAAATTCTCGTCAAGGTAATTTTAGTGCAAATCTGTGCGTTTTACAGCGGCCAACTGAAACATGATAACTCAGTTTCTGGCAACACATTTTCTTCCTTAGCACCGCTAATAAAAGGAACCTCAAACAATAATATGCATATTTTTCGTATTGCTTTTGCTTTTAATAATTACAACAATATACAATAGTAATTATAAAGTAAAACATCTAACTGTCTATTGAAATACTGTCTTTTGATACTGTCTATTAAATACTGTCTATTGAAATGAAAACGGTCATTTTCCATGTTTCCTTTGCAAAAGGGGGGGGTTTTGTCCCCCCCCTCCCCCCCCGTGTATACGCCACTGGACACACAGCGTTATACACCCTGAGTCTGCACTGCACCTAGGTAGTATCTAATACAGGACTCTGTTACCTTCGAGCGGAGCATAAACGTGCTGCAAGACACGCCGCACACAAGCAACAGAAGGAGATAGACGAGATGAAGGTGAGTGAGTGTGACATACAGCGTTATACACCCTGAGTCTGCACTGCACCCAGGTAGTATCTAATACAGGACTCTGTTACCTTCGAGCGGAGCATAAACGTGCTGCAAGACGCCGCACACAAGCAACAGAAGGAGATAGACGAGATGAAGGTGAGTGAGTTGTGTCATACAGCGTTATACACCCTGAGTCTGCACTGCACCCAGGTAGTATCTAATACAGGACTCTGTTACCTTCGAGCGGAGCATAAACGTGCTGCAAGACACGCCGCACACAAGCAACAGAAGGAGATAGACGAGATGAAGGTGAGTGAGTGTGTCATACAGCGTTATACACCCTGAGTCTGCACTGCACCCAGGTAGTATCTAATACAGGACTCTGTTACCTTCGAGCGGAGCATAAACGTGCTGCAAGACGCCGCACACAAGCAACAGAAGGAGATAGACGAGATGAAGGTGAGTGAGTGTGTCATACAGCGTTATACACCCTGAGTCTGCACTGCACCCAGGTAGTATCTAATACAGGACTCTGTTACCTTCGAGCGGAGCATAAACGTGCTGCAAGACACGCCGCACACAAGCAACAGAAGGAGATAGACGAGATGAAGGTGAGTGAGTGTGTCATACAGCGTTATACACCCTGAGTCTGCACTGCACCCAGGTAGTATCTAATACAGGACTCTGTTACCTTCGAGCGGAGCATAAACGTGCTGCAAGACGCCGCACACAAGCAACAGAAGGAGATAGACGAGATGAAGGTGAGTGAGTGTGTCATACAGCGTTATACACCCTGAGTCTGCACTGCACCCAGGTAGTATCTAATACAGGACTCTGTTACCTTCGAGCGGAGCATAAACGTGCTGCAAGACACGCCGCACACAAGCAACAGAAGGAGATAGACGAGATGAAGGTGAGTGAGTGTGACATACAGCGTTATACACCCTGAGTCTGCACTGCACCCAGGTAGTATCTAATACAGGACTCTGTTACCTTCGAGCGGAGCATAAACGTGCTGCAAGACGCCGCACACAAGCAACAGAAGGAGATAGACGAGATGAAGGTGAGTGAGTGTGTCATACAGCGTTATACACCCTGAGTCTGCACTGCACCCAGGTAGTATCTAATACAGGACTCTGTTACCTTCGAGCGGAGCATAAACGTGCTGCAAGACACGCCGCACACAAGCAACAGAAGGAGATAGACGAGATGAAGGTGAGTGAGTGTGTCATACAGCGTTATACACCCTGAGTCTGCACTGCACCCAGGTAGTATCTAATACAGGACTCTGTTACCTTCGAGCGGAGCATAAACGTGCTGCAAGACACGCCGCACACAAGCAACAGAAGGAGATAGACGAGATGAAGGTGAGTGAGTGTGTCATACAGCGTTATACACCCTGAGTCTGCACTGCACCCAGGTAGTATCTAATACAGGACTCTGTTACCTTCGAGCGGAGCATAAACGTGCTGCAAGACACGCCGCACACAAGCAACAGAAGGAGATAGACGAGATGAAGGTGAGTGAGTGTGTCATACAGCGTTATACACCCTGAGTCTGCACTGCACCCAGGTAGTATCTAATACAGGACTCTGTTACCTTCGAGCGGAGCATAAACGTGCTGCAAGACACGCCGCACACAAGCAACAGAAGGAGATAGACGAGATGAAGGTGAGTGAGTGTGTTATACAGCGTTATACACCCTGAGTCTGCACTGCACCCAGGTAGTATCTAATAGAGGACTCTGTTACCTTCGAGCGGAGCATAAACGTGCTGCAAGACACGCCGCACACAAGCAACAGAAGGAGATAGACGAGATGAAGGTGAGTGAGTGTGGCATACAGCGTTATACACCCTGAGTCTGCACTGCACCCAGGTAGTATCTAATACAGGACTCTGTTACCTTCGAGCGGAGCATAAACGTGCTGCAAGACGCCGCACACAAGCAACAGAAGGAGATAGACGAGATGAAGGTGAGTGAGTGTGTCATACAGCGTTATACACCCTGAGTCTGCACTGCACCCAGGTAGTATCTAATACAGGACTCTGTTACCTTCGAGCGGAGCATAAACGTGCTGCAAGACACGCCGCACACAAGCAACAAAAGGAGATAGACGAGATGAAGGTGAGTGAGTGTGACATACAGCGTTATACACCCTGAGTCTGCACTGCACCCAGGTAGTATCTAATACAGGACTCTGTTACCTTCGAGCGGAGCATAAACGTGCTGCAAGACACGCCGCACACAAGCAACAGAAGGAGATAGACGAGATGAAGGTGAGTGAGTGTGACATACAGCGTTATACACCCTGAGTCTGCACTGCACCCAGGTAGTATCTAATACAGGACTCTGTTACCTTCGAGCGGAGCATAAACGTGCTGCAAGACGCCGCACACAAGCAACAGAAGGAGATAGACGAGATGAAGGTGAGTGAGTGTGTCATACAGCGTTATACACACTGAGTCTGCACTGCACCCAGGTAGTATCTAATACAGGACTCTGTTACCTTCGAGCGGAGCATTAACGTGCTGCAAGACGCCGCACACCAAGCAACAGAAGGAGATAGACGAGATGAAGGTGAGTGAGTGTGTCATACAGCGTTATACACCCTGAGTCTGCACTGCACCCAGGTAGTATCTAATACAGGACTCTGTTACCTTCGAGCGGAGCATAAACGTGCTGCAAGACACGCCGCACACAAGCAACAGAAGGAGATAGACGAGATGAAGGTGAGTGAGTGTGTCATACAGCGTTATACACCCTGAGTCTGCACTGCAACCCAGGTAGTATCTAATACAGGACTCTGTTACCCTTCGAGCGGAGCATAAACGTGCTGCAAGACACGCCGCACACAAGCAACAGAAGGAGATAGACGAGATGAAGGTGAGTGAGTGTGTCATACAGCGTTATACACCCTGAGTCTGCACTGCACCCAGGTAGTATCTAATACAGGACTCTGTTACCTTCGAGCGGAGCATAAACGTGCTGCAAGACACGCCGCACACAAGCAACAGAAGGAGATAGACGAGATGAAGGTGAGTGAGTGTGTCATACAGCGTTATACACCCTGAGTCTGCACTGCACCCAGGTAGTATCTAATACAGGACTCTGTTACCTTCGAGCGGAGCATAAACGTGCTGCAAGACACGCCGCACACAAGCAACAGAAGGAGATAGACGAGATAAAGGTGAGTGAGTGTGACATACAGCGTTATACACCCTGAGTCTGCACTGCACCCAGGTAGTATCTAATACAGGACTCTGTTACCTTCGAGCGGAGCATAAACGTGCTGCAAGACGCGCCGCACACAAGCAACAGAAGGAGATAGACGAGATGAAGGTGAGTGAGTGTGTCATACAGCGTTATACACCCTGAGTCTGCACTGCACCCAGGTAGTATCTAATACAGGACTCTGTTACCTTCGAGCGGAGCATAAACGTGCTGCAAGACACGCCGCACACAAGCAACAGAAGGAGATAGACGAGATGAAGGTGAGTGAGTGTGACATACAGCGTTATACACCCTGAGTCTGCACTGCACCCAGGTAGTATCTAATACAGGACTCTGTTACCTTCGAGCGGAGCATAAACGTGCTGCAAGACACGCCGCACACAAGCAACAGAAGGAGATAGACGAGATGAAGGTGAGTGAGTGTGACATACAGCGTTATACACCCTGAGTCTGCACTGCACCCAGGTAGTATCTAATACAGGACTCTGTTACCTTCGAGCGGAGCATAAACGTGCTGCAAGACACGCCGCACACAAGCAACAGAAGGAGATAGACGAGATGAAGGTGAGTGAGTGTGTCATACAGCGTTATACACCCTGAGTCTGCACTGCACCCAGGTAGTATCTAATACAGGACTCTGTTACCTTCGAGCGGAGCATAAACGTGCTGCAAGACGCCGCACACAAGCAACAGAAGGAGATAGACGAGATGAAGGTGAGTGAGTGTGTCATACAGCGTTATACACCCTGAGTCTGCACTGCACCCAGGTAGTATCTAATACATGACTCTGTTACCTTCGAGCGGAGCATAAACGTGCTGCAAGACACGCCGCACACAAGCAACAGAAGGAGATAGACGAGATGAAGGTGAGTGAGTGTGTCATACAGCGTTATACACCCTGAGTCTGCACTGCACCCAGGTAGTATCTAATACAGGACTCTGTTACCTTCGAGCGGAGCATAAACGTGCTGCAAGACACGCCGCACACAAGCAACAAAAGGAGATAGACGAGATGAAGGTGAGTGAGTGTGTCATACAGCGTTATACACCCTGAGTCTGCACTGCACCCAGGTAGTATCTAATACAGGACTCTGTTACCTTCGAGCGGAGCATAAACGTGCTGCAAGACGCCGCACACAAGCAACAGAAGGAGATAGACGAGATGAAGGTGAGTGAGTGTGACATACAGCGTTATACACCCTGAGTCTGCACTGCACCCAGGTAGTATCTAATACATGACTCTGTTACCTTCGAGCGGAGCATAAACGTGCTGCAAGACACGCCGCACACAAGCAACAGAAGGAGATAGACGAGATGAAGGTGAGTGAGTGTGTCATACAGCGTTATACACCCTGAGTCTGCACTGCACCCAGGTAGTATCTAATACAGGACTCTGTTACCTTCGAGCGGAGCATAAACGTGCTGCAAGACGCCGCACACAAGCAACAGAAGGAGATAGACGAGATGAAGGTGAGTGAGTGTGTCATACAGCGTTATGTTCCCTGAGTCTGCACTGCACCCAGGTAGTATCTAATACAGGACTCTGTTACCTTCGAGCGGAGCATAAACGTGCTGCAAGACACGCCGCACACAAGCAACAGAAGGAGATAGACGAGATGAAGGTGAGTGAGTGTGTCATACAGCGTTATACACCCTGAGTCTGCACTGCACCCAGGTAGTATCTAATACAGGACTCTGTTACCTTCGAGCGGAGCATAAACGTGCTGCAAGACACGCCGCACACAAGCAACAAAAGGAGATAGACGAGATGAAGGTGAGTGAGTGTGTTATACAGCGTTATACACCCTGAGTCTGCACTGCACCCAGGTAGTATCTAATACATGACTCTGTTACCTTCGAGCGGAGCATAAACGTGCTGCAAGACACGCCGCACACAAGCAACAGAAGGAGATAGACGAGATGAAGGTGAGTGAGTGTGTCATACAGCGTTATACACCCTGAGTCTGCACTGCACCCAGGTAGTATCTAATACAGGACTCTGTTACCTTCGAGCGGAGCATAAACGTGCTGCAAGACACGCCGCACACAAGCAACAGAAGGAGATAGACGAGATGAAGGTGAGTGAGTGTGTCATACAGCGTTATACACCCTGAGTCTGCACTGCACCCAGGTAGTATCTAATACAGGACTCTGTTACCTTCGAGCGGAGCATAAACGTGCTGCAAGACGCCGCACACAAGCAACAGAAGGAGATAGACGAGATGAAGGTGAGTGAGTGTGTCATACAGCGTTATATACCCTGAGTCTGCACTGCACCCAGGTAGTATCTAATACAGGACTCTGTTACCTTCGAGCGGAGCATAAACGTGCTGCAAGACACGCCGCACACAAGCAACAGAAGGAGATAGACGAGATGAAGGTGAGTGAGTGTGACATACAGCGTTATACACCCTGAGTCTGCACTGCACCCAGGTAGTATCTAATACAGGACTCTGTTACCTTCGAGCGGAGCATAAACGTGCTGCAAGACGCCGCACACAAGCAACAGAAGGAGATAGACGAGATGAAGGTGAGTGAGTGTGTCATACAGCGTTATACACCCTGAGTCTGCACTGCACCCAGGTAGTATCTAATACAGGACTCTGTTACCTTCGAGCGGAGCGTAAACGTGCTGCAAGACACGCCGCACACAAGCAACAGAAGGAGATAGACGAGATGAAGGTGAGTGAGTGTGTCATACAGCGTTATACACCCTGAGTCTGCACTGCACCCAGGTAGTATCTAATACAGGACTCTGTTACCTTCGAGCGGAGCATAAACGTGCTGCAAGACACGCCGCACACAAGCAACAGAAGGAGATAGACGAGATGAAGGTGAGTGAGTGTGACATACAGCGTTATACACCTTGAGTCTGCACTGCACCCAGGTAGTATCTAATACAGGACTCTGTTACCTTCGAGCGGAGCATAAACGTGCTGCAAGACACGCCGCACACAAGCAACAGAAGGAGATAGACGAGATGAAGGTGAGTGGGTGTGTCATACAGCGTTATACACCCTGAGTCTGCACTGCACCCAGGTAGTATCTAATACAGGACTCTGTTACCTTCGAGCGGAGCATAAACGTGCTGCAAGACGCCGCACACAAGCAACAGAAGGAGATAGACGAGATGAAGGTGAGTGAGTGTGACATACAGCGTTATACACCCTGAGTCTGCACTGCACCCAGGTAGTATCTAATACAGGACTCTGTTACCTTCGAGCGGAGCATAAACGTGCTGCAAGACACGCCGCACACAAGCAACAGAAGGAGATAGACGAGATGAAGGTGAGTGAGTGTGTCATACAGCGTTATATACCCTGAGTCTGCACTGCACCCAGGTAGTATCTAATACAGGACTCTGTTACCTTCGAGCGGAGCATAAACGTGCTGCAAGACGCGCCGCACACAAGCAACAGAAGGAGATAGACGAGATGAAGGTGAGTGAGTGTGTCATACAGCGTTATACACCCTGAGTCTGCACTGCACCCAGGTAGTATCTAATACAGGACTCTGTTACCTTCGAGCGGAGCATAAACGTGCTGCAAGACACGCCGCACACAAGCAACAGAAGGAGATAGACGAGATGAAGGTGAGTGAGTGTGTCATACAGCGTTATACACCCTGAGTCTGCACTGCACCCAGGTAGTATCTAATACAGGACTCTGTTACCTTCGAGCGGAGCATAAACGTGCTGCAAGACACGCCGCACACAAGCAACAGAAGGAGATAGACGAGATGAAGGTGAGTGAGTGTGTCATACAGCGTTATACACCCTGAGTCTGCACTGCACCCAGGTAGTATCTAATACAGGACTCTGTTACCTTCGAGCGGAGCATAAACGTGCTGCAAGACGCCGCACACAAGCAACAGAAGGAGATAGACGAGATGAAGGTGAGTGAGTGTGTCATACAGCGTTATACACCCTGAGTCTGCTCTGCACCCAGGTAGTATCTAATACAGGACTCTGTTACCTTCGAGCGGAGCATAAACGTGCTGCAAGACACGCCGCACACAAGCAACAGAAGGAGATAGACGAGATGAAGGTGAGTGAGTGTGTCATACAGCGTTATACACCCTGAGTCTGCACTGCACCCAGGTAGTATCTAATACAGGACTCTGTTACCTTCGAGCGGAGCATAAACGTGCTGCAAGACACGCCGCACACAAGCAACAGAAGGAGATAGACGAGATGAAGGTGAGTGAGTGTGTCATACAGCGTTATACACCCTGAGTCTGCTCTGCACCCAGGTAGTATCTAATACAGGACTCTGTTACCTTCGAGCGGAGCATAAACGTGCTGCAAGACACGCCGCACACAAGCAACAGAAGGAGATAGACGAGATGAAGGTGAGTGAGTGTGTCATACAGCGTTATACACCCTGAGTCTGCACCCTGGTACAGTTCGCTTATGGCAAAGAACTTTGTACAGCCGCTTTGAAGGGTAAGTAAGGCTGGACTCTCGCCATCAGCTTCGATCGGTGAACCTAACGGTGCTATATCTATCTCTCCTATTGATCACGGTGACCTGGGAAAACAAATTTCGTCTACTTTAAACTATTCTTTTCCTTGAATTATATGATTATTTTGTACACTCCTTAAAATAGCTTGAAATTATCTCAACACTCATATATCGTATTTTAACATTTTCATTGTTTTCTAGTTTCTACACACACAACTGTACTGGGCTCTCTATTTGCATATTTTTCTTTCAGACTGTCAACAAAGAAGCTTTTGGCATCCGAGACAGGACCAAAGGGACACTGGTCCACCAGGAGGACAGAGCTATTCATTGGGGACAGGTCCGCGACCGTAAACTGGCAGAGTACAGGTGGGACTGATTGCTTGCTTGCTTACTTGCTTACTTGCTTGCTTGCTCGCTTGCTTCCTTACTTGCTTGCTTGCTTACTTGCTTGCTTGCTTTTTTGCTTACTTGCTTGCTTGCTTGCTTACTTGATTGATTGTTATAATGTTTCTAGTCGTTACACTGGACTTTAATTTGCTGAGGGTTCTTTTCAATGTCTAAAAAAGTCACTCCGCTCCTAGAAGTGCAAGCTCTTAATTCTTACAAAAGTTGTTATTAGTTAAAGCTAGGGTAAAGTGCATTTACAATGGCTTGAATACTGCGTTGTTTCGGAGAGTTCCTCGGTGTTGTGGAAGGCTTTTCTAAGAAGGTATACATGCAGTTATCTCACTTGTCCGAACAAACATATGGCTTTCCGCTTTACTCTTTCCAATTCAAATAACATTTTCATCAATTTTATTTTCAGGCTGTAATATTATTAGTTGAGATCAATTTAGTGGCTTCCGTGTGGTCAGATCCCTCTCAGCCCTATGTGACATGTGACCCATGCAAGCCCAAGGTTATAATACAATCCCCAAGGTATCCCGGTGTTTCGTTTTTTATGATGGTTGCCCTAAATGCACTGAATTTCATTTATGTTATCTGTTAAGTTGGCAACCTTTGACTGATTTTGACAACTTTGTACTGATGCTTAAAGTGACTTGCAGTACAACATAATGTGCACACTGAATATATTGGTATATCCTATTTACCCTAGAAAAACTTTAATATACCCCAATTAAATACATTATTCCAAATATTCAAACAAAAGTTAATCATATTTTGAGTATTATTAATATTCCTTTTGGTGTATTTATTGCCTAGATCGCTCTAAAAGCCATCTTGAGGATAAAAAAATACTCCAACACAGACCCCTTATAATGGCGTAGCAAAGTGCAAAATATTCGAAAATCTCGAAGTTGCCCATATATTCAGTTTTTAAATTATGTTTACCGAACTCCGATTCTGTTATGTTGCCAACCCTAAACCTTATGTTCTGATGTTCCAGGGGGCTGGTGGAGGAACGCAAGCTGGAGTTACTGGAGCGCCACATCTACATGTCAGCTTGTCTTGTGTTCCAGGGGGCTGGTGGAGGAACGCAAGCTGGAGTTACTGGAGCGCCACATCTACATGTCAGCTTGTCTTGTGTTCCAGGGGGCTGGTGGAGGAACGCAAGCTGGAGTTACTGGAGCGCCACATCTACATGTCAGCTTGTCTTGTGTTCCAGGGGGCTGGTGGAGGAACGCAAGCTGGAGCTGGAGTTACTGGAAGCCACATCTACATGTCAGCTTGTCTTGTGTTCCAGGGGGCTGGTGGAGGAACGCAAGCTGGAGTTACTGGAGCGCCACATCTACATGTCAGCTTGTCTTGTGTTCCAGGGGGCTGGTGGAGGAACGCAAGCTGGAGTTACTGGAGCGCCACATCTACATGTCAGCTTGTCTTGTGTTCCAGGGGGCTGGTGGAGGAACGCAAGCTGGAGCTGGAGTTACTGGAAGCCACATCTACATGTCAGCTTGTCTTGTGTTCCAGGGGGCTGGTGGAGGAACGCAAGCTGGAGTTACTGGAGCGCCACATCTACATGTCAGCTTGTCTTGTGTTCCAGGGGGCTGGTGGAGGAACGCAAGCTGGAGTTACTGGAGCGCCACATCTACATGTCAGCTTGTCTTGTGTTCCAGGGGGCTGGTGGAGGAACGCAAGCTGGAGCTGGAGTTACTGGAGCGCCACATCTACATGTCAGCTTGTCTTGTGTTCCAGGGGGCTGGTGGAGGAACGCAAGCTGGAGTTACTGGAGCGCCACATCTACATGTCAGCTTGTCTTGTGTTCCAGGAGGCTGGTGGAGGAACGCAAGCTGGAGCTGGAGTAACTGGAGCGCCACATCTACATGTCAGCTTGTCTTGTGTCCCAGGGGGCTGGTGGAGGAACGCAAGCTGGAGCTGGAGTTACTGGAGCGCCACATCTACATGTCAGCTTGTCTTGTGTTCCAGGGGGCTGGTGGAGGAACGCAAGCTGGAGCTGGAGTTACTGGAGCGCCACATCTACATGTCAGCTTGTCTTGTGTTCCAGGGGGCTGGTGGAGGAACGCAAGCTGGAGTTACTGGAGCGCCACATCTACATGTCAGCTTGTCTTGTGTTCCAGGGGGCTGGTGGAGGAACGCTAGCTGTAGTTACTGGAGCGCCACATCTACATGTCAGCTTGTCTTGTGTTCCAGGGGGCTGGTGGAGGAACGCAAGCTGGAGTTACTGGAGCGCCACATCTATATGTCAGCTTGTCTTGTGTTCCAGGGGGCTGGTGGAGGAACGCAAGCTGTAGCTGGAGTTACTGGAGCGCCACATCTACATGTCAGCTTGTCTTGTGTTCCAGGGGGCTGGTGGAGGAACGCAAGCTGGAGTTACTGGAGCGCCACATCTACATGTCAGCTTGTCTTGTGTTCCAGGGGGCTGGTGGAGGAACGCAAGCTGGAGTTACTGGAGCGCCACATCTATATGTCAGCTTGTCTTGTGTTCCAGGGGGCTGGTGGAGGAACGCAAGCTGGAGCTGGAGTTACTGGAGCGCCACATCTACATGTCAGCTTGTCTTGTGTTCCAGGGGGCTGGTGGAGGAACGCTAGCTGTAGTTACTGGAGCGCCACATCTACATGTCAGCTTGTCTTGTGTTCCAGGGGGCTGGTGGAGGAACGCAAGCTGGAGTTACTGGAGCGCCACATCTACATGTCAGCTAGTCTTGTGTTCCAGGGGGCTGGTGGAGGAACGCAAGCTGGAGCTGGAGTTACTGGAGCGCCACATCTACATGCCAGCTTGTCTTGTGTTCCAGGGGGCTGGTGGAGGAATGCAAGCTGGAGTTACTGGAGCGCCACATCTACATGTCAGCTTGTCTTGTGTTCCAGGGGGCTGGTGGAGGAACGCAAGCTGGAGTTACTGGAGCGCCACATCTACATGTCAGCTTGTCTTGTGTTCCAGGGGGCTGGTGGAGGAACGCAAGCTGGAGTTACTGGAGCGCCACATCTACATGTCAGCTTGTCTTGTGTTCCAGGGGGCTGGTGGAGGAACGCAAGCTGGAGTTACTGGAGCGCCACATCTACATGTCAGCTTGTCTTGTGTTCCAGGGGGCTGGTGGAGGAACGCAAGCTGGAGCTGGAGTTACTGGAGCGCCACATCTACATGTCAGCTTGTCTTGTGTTCCAGGGGGCTGGTGGAGGAACGCAAGCTGGAGTTACTGGAGCGCCACATCTACATTTCAGCTTGTCTTGTGTTCCAGGGGGCTGGTGGAGGAACGCAAGCTGGAGCTGGAGTTACTGGAGCGCCACATCTACATGTCAGCTTGTCTTGTGTTCCAGAGGGCTGGTGGAGGAACGCAAGCTGGAGCTGGAGTTACTGGAGCGCTACATCTACATGTCAGCTTGTCTTGTGTTCCAGGGGGCTGGTGGAGGAACGCAAGCTGGAGCTGGAGTTACTGGAGCGCCACATCTACATGTCAGCTTGTCTTGTGTTCCAGGGGGCTGGTGGAGGAACGCAAGCTGGAGCTGGAGTTACTGGAGCGCCACATCTACATGTCAGCTTGTCTTGTGTTCCAGGGGGCTGGTGGAGGAACGCAAGCTGGAGCTGGAGTTACTGGAGCGCCACATCTTCCCGGTGGGTCGACCGCTGACTCATCAGGACTCTGAGACCAGCGAGTCCGAACTGAAGGATCACGCTGAGCAGAACGCGACCAACCTCAACATTGAGAGACTCGAGTCGGCTTTCGTCGTCCTCAAGGAGTGCACGGGTACGACACTCAGTGGCGTAACTAAGGGGGGGGGGGGTTAGGCGGCTTAACCCCCCCCCCCCCCCCCAAATTACATCGAGAATGATTTTACTTAATACTACATTTACTTAATACCGGTACTATATATTATTTTCATTCGTAAATTCGTTCTTACCGATCGGTCCCTGAAACGATTTGAAAACTAAAGATATGTTTGAAGAGCCCTTAAAAACTACAATTGGGGATTTTATCCAAATTTTATTATTAGGCCTTTATTTGCAACAGAATACAAATTCCACTAGTGCAATTACAATATTCATAGGTTGCGCGTACGTCACATCTTTGCGCGTGGCCACATTTGTGATCAAACTTTGACGTTGCCATGGAGAAACAATTGAAGGCGGTTGTGGTAGAACACAGAAACTCTTCATTCTTGAAAATCCAGCCTGCTTTTAAAACAAAATGTGTATGTGTGGTATTTTCTTAATTTTGTATTAATTATGTTTACTTATTACATTCTAAATTAGGCTTATTTATTAAATTTGAATAGTATTTGCTAATGATCTAGGATTGGTCCTCCTCAATTGTGTCGCAATCATGGCCGCTGTGACGTCACGTGGGAACTATGAATAGACATACACAAACAACGGAGAAAAGTATATTTTTTTAAATTTTTATTATTATTATTATTTAATTATTATATATTATTATATATATTATTTGATATTTATTATTTTTATTATTATTATTAGTATTATTATTATTATTATTATTATTATTATTATTATTATTATTATTACTATTATTATTACTATTTTTTTTTTATTATTATTATTATTATTATTATTATTATTATTATTATTATTATTATTATTATTATTATTATTATTTGTGGTTTTTGTGTATTTTGTTTCTTTTGGAGAGAACCCCACAGTCAAGCCTTAGGGCTTAGTGGGATAACAATACATGTCCTATGTATACTTTTGTGTCAATATAACTCTAAAAAAAAAAAAAAAAATTATTGTTGTACTGCGCAGGCGTGACTGAGATAGAGGAGGTTCTACAACGGTTCCTGTCTCAACACGCGACTCAGTCTAGACTCTCGTATCTCAAGAACATCGCCGAGGAGGATAAGGAAGATATGGAGAAGATGCAGGAGATCATGTTGGTCGAACTAGAGTCCTTCAAGTTCGCGGAGGTCAAAGATAAGGAGCAGTGAGTGTTGCATTCGAACTTCATTCATTAGTAACTTAATTTCTTGAACTAAGAATCATGAATACAAAATAAACATAATCTATTTCGGAGGCTTTCACGACCGGAGTCAACTATGCTATCGTGGTTTTCCAGGTATAACCGTGTCAAATGGTGGAACCAATCCAACGTTTCACCCATATTGCAATGGGCTTCTTCAGGGACCTTCAACACTCCACGAAGGTCCCTGAAGAAGCCCATTACAATATGGGCGAAACGTTGGATTGGTTCCACCATTTGACACGGCTATACCTGGAAAACCACGATAGCATAAACACTAAACATGTTTAAGTGAGGGAAAAATACAGAATTGGTAGACAGCTTACCTCCAAAAGTGAATAGGTCGGAACGTATAGATGGAGATGGCAGAAACATTGAAATGAGTAGAGAAACTGTCAGGTCTTGATCACTCAGAGTGGCCTCCCTATAGTCCCCATATCCACGAATACATGGCATATCCACGAATACATGGCACATCAACGAATACATGGCACATCAACGAATACATGGCACATCAACGAATACATGGCACATCCACGTATATACTGGACAACCACGAATACATGGCATATTCACGAATACATGGCATATTCACGAATACATGGCATATCCACGAATACATGGCATATCCAAGAATACATGGCATATCCACGAATACATGGCATATCCACGAATACATGGCATATCCACGAATACATGGCATATCCACGAATACGTGGCATATCCACGAATACATGGTATATATCCACGAATACGTGGCATGTTATAATATACACATCAGGCGCCGTGACAGTAGCGATTATGTAACATTGATTTTATCCATAAAAGCATTTCAATATTGATTCTTGATTCTTGATATGCATATACCACGAATACAACAATACGTATTTTGACTCGCTGCGTTTTGTTCAAGGGGAAATTTGATCATATATATGATGAGTCTATAACCAATTTTTGGATTGCCCGGCGAAAGCTGGGCGCAGAATTGTTGTTGAAACTGGTGGTTTGGACTTGGATGAGGATTGATCGTGTACAAAATGGAAGGTTCGGTTTCCCCCGAGAAGTTGTTTTGTTGTTCGAAAGCCGAAAGGTTGTTTTGTTTGTTACAGAAACGTGGAAGAGGCCGAGAAGGTAAAGAAGGCGATTCTGGAGCAGACGAATCTCCGGGACTCGTACAGTCTTGAGACAAAGACCATCACGGAGAACATCTGCAACATCAAGGCCACTCTCTTTTCGTTCATCAAGAAACTAGAGGTATACTGACTAGAACGAGAGCTTAGCTCGTTGGTCCATTGGTTAGGACCCTGCTTCCATTGCAGAAGGTCCAGGGTTCGAATCCCGGTTCAGGCAGAAGTTTTTTAGTTCCATTACGTCTTGTCTTAGGAATAAGTAAAAGGTGACTTTGAAGCCGTCCTAGCAACGGAGCACTCAATAAATTCAAAGTTGTTCTGAATTGGCCTTGTTGATTCTGACATTTTGTCCACAGGTGTTCGCACTGTCCAGTCACTGATTTACATGTTTCGTATTTGAAATATCGATCTTTAGTCATCACTTAGAGAGGCAGTTTTAGGGAATTTTATAACAGAGTAGTGTAAAGTGTTTGTGTAAAGTACCTTTTAATTTTTAATACGGCTCGTTGGTCTAGTGGGAATAACCCAACTAGACTCGAGTGGGGTTATTCCTCCTTTGAATGCACAAGATTCACTCCATGGTTCGATTTCCGGTTCGGGCTGATTTTTTTTTTTTTTAGTTTTGAACTTGGCTTTAATCTACTCTACTGTGGGTCACATGTAAACGGTGACTTGGGAGGTGTCATAAAGCAACGAAGTACATAATACATAATTGTATAAATGACCGGGATGTCCCGCACGATAATTAATTAATTGAGAAAGATCTAATCTCTGACAAGTAGTTTATTTTACAATTCAGCGTTAGTGTTCTTCAAATATTAATGTATTATCAATTTTTACTGGGAAACAGACTTTTTTAAGATAATTTAAACTTTAAAATGTACCGTTGTAAAAAGGAACTTTTTAAAGGACCTCTTTTGAGACGATGAACTGAAAAGAAACTTCCGCAAGTTTGGCATTTTCTGTGTGGTCTGTGTGATATAGGATGGGCATGCCCTACTTATACTCGTACATTGTTCCTAGTTTGTTACTTGTTGGTTATTCCTTCATCCAATGCCAAAGTTCCACTACGTGAATGTTTCCAGCACATGGACGATACCGGGGACATCGATAAGTCGGCCGACATATTCGCCGTCATGGATCTGTTGAAACAGAAGGTGCGCAGCGCGATGAGATTCGTCGGGGCGCCCGGGGTTGCCAAGGATCCGGCCGCAGACACGGAGGTAAGACCCCTGCATTGTCACGCGGCCGTCATGGATCTGTTGCAACAGAAGGTGGGCAGCGCGATGAGGTTCGTCGGGGCGCCCGGGGTTGCCAAGGATCCGGCCGCAGACACGGAGGTAAGACCACTGCATTGTCACGCGGCCGTCATGGATCTGTTGCAACAGAAGGTGCGCAGCGCGATGAGGTTCGTCGGGGCGCCCGGGGTTGCCAAGGATCCGGCGGCAGACACGGAGGTAAGACCACTGCATTGTCACGCGGCCGTCATGGATCTGTTGCAACAGAAGGTGCGCAGCGCGATGAGGTTCGTCGGGGCGCCCGGGGTTGCCAAGGATCCGGCCGCAGACACGGAGGTAAGACCCCTGCATTGTCACGCGGCCCCGTCATGGATCTGTTGCAACAGAAGGTGCGCAGCGCGATGAGATTCGTCGGGGCGCCCGGGGTTGCCAAGGATCCGGCCGCAGACACGGAGGTAAGACCCCTGCATTGTCACGCGGCCCCGTCATGGATCTGTTGCAACAGAAGGTGCGCAGCGCGATGAGGTTCGTCGGGGCGCCCGGGGTTGCCAAGGATCCGGCGGCAGACACGGAGGTAAGACCACTGCATTGTCACGCGGCCGTCATGGATCTGTTGCAACAGAAGGTGCGCAGCGCGATGAGGTTCGTCGGGGCGCCCGGGGTTGCCAAGGATCCGGCCGCAGACACGGAGGTAAGACCACTGCATTGTCACGCGGCCCCGTCATGGATCTGTTGCAACAGAAGGTGGGCAGCGCGATGAGGTTCGTCGGGGCGCCCGGGGTTGCCAAGGATCCGGCCGCAGACACGGAGGTAAGACCCCTGCATTGTCACGCGGCCGTCATGGATCTGTTGCAACAGAAGGTGCGCAGCGCGATGAGGTTCGTGGGGGCGCCCGGGGTTGCCAAGGATCCGGCCGCAGACACGGAGGTAAGACCACTGCATTGTCACGCGGCCCTGTCATGGATCTGTTGCAACAGAAGGTGCGCAGCGCGATGAGGTTCGTCGGGGCGCCCGGGGTTGCAAAGGATCCGGCCGCAGACACGGAGGTAAGACCACTGCATTGTCACGCGGCCCCGTCATGGATCTGTTGCAACAGAAGGTGCGCAGCGCGATGAGGTTCGTGGGGGCGCCCGGGGTTGTCAAGGATCCGGCCGCAGACACGGAGGTAAGACCACTGCATTGTCACGCGGCCCCGTCATGGATCTGTTGCAACAGAAGGTGCGCAGCGCGATGAGGTTCGTGGGGGCGCCCGGGGTTGTCAAGGATCCGGCCGCAGACACGGAGGTAAGACCACTGCATTGTCACGCGGCCGTCATGGATCTGTTGCAACAGAAGGTGGGCAGCGCGATGAGGTTCGTCGGGGCGCCCGGGGTTGCCAAGGATCCGGCCGCAGACACGGAGGTAAGACCACTGCATTGTCACGCGGCCGTCATGGATCTGTTGCAACAGAAGGTGGGCAGCGCGATGAGGTTCGTCGGGGCGCCCGGGGTTGCCAAGGATCCGGCCGCAGACACGGAGGTAAGACCCCTGCATTGTCACGCGGCCGTCATGGATCTGTTGCAACAGAAGGTGGGCAGCGCGATGAGGTTCGTCGGGGCGCCCGGGGTTGCCAAGGATCCGGCCGCAGACACGGAGGTAAGACCACTGCATTGTCACGCGGCCGTCATGGATCTGTTGCAACAGAAGGTGGGCAGCGCGATGAGGTTCGTCGGGGCGCCCGGGGTTGCCAAGGATCCGGCCGCAGACACGGAGGTAAGACCACTGCATTGTCACGCGGCCGTCATGGATCTGTTGCAACAGAAGGTGGGCAGCGCGATGAGGTTCGTCGGGGCGCCCGGGGTTGCCAAGGATCCGGCCGCAGACACGGAGGTAAGACCACTGCATTGTCACGCGGCCGTCATGGATCTGTTGCAACAGAAGGTGCGCAGCGCGATGAGGTTCGTCGGGGCGCCCGGGGTTGCCAAGGATCCGGCCGCAGACACGGAGGTAAGACCACTGCATTGTCACGCGGCCGTCATGGATCTGTTGCAACAGAAGGTGGGCAGCGCGATGAGGTTCGTCGGGGCGCCCGGGGTTGTCAAGGATCCGGCCGCAGACACGGAGGTAAGACCACTGCATTGTCACGCGGCCGTCATGGATCTGTTGCAACAGAAGGTGCGCAGCGCGATGAGGTATGTCGGGGCGCCCGGGGTTGCCAAGGATCCGGCCGCAGACACGGAGGTAAGACCACTGCATTGTCACGCGGCCGTCATGGATCTGTTGCAACAGAAGGTGGGCAGCGCGATGAGGTTCGTCGGGGCGCCCGGGGTTGTCAAGGATCCGGCCGCAGACACGGAGGTAAGACCACTGCATTGTCACGCGGCCGTCATGGATCTGTTGCAACAGAAGGTGGGCAGCGCGATGAGGTTCGTCGGGGCACCCGGGGTTGCCAAGGATCCGGCCGCAGACACGGAGGTAAGACCACTGCATTGTCACGCGGCCGTCATGGATCTGTTGCAAGAGAAGGTGCGCAGCGCTATGAGGTTCGTCGGGGCGCCCGGGGTTGCCAAGGATCCGGCCGCAGACACGGAGGTAAGACCCCTGCATTGTCACGCGGCCGTCATGGATCTGTTGCAACAGAAGGTGGGCAGCGCGATGAGGTTCGTCGGGGCGCCCGGGGTTGCCAAGGATCCGGCCGCAGACACGGAGGTAAGACCACTGCATTGTCACGCGGCCCGGCTCCACTGACACTTTCTGCATTTACTTGTGATGAACATAAACTCCTTGACCGGGAAAACATTTAAATACACGGACAGTGACCACGGTCGTAAACAAAACAAACTTACAAATTGTGTGTTCATTTTCGAAAGTTCCTCTCTCTTCCTCAGGCGCGAGGATATACTAGTGTGTCTGAGGAACAGAGCAGAGCTCTCGAAAATGTATGCTCTTTCTTGAACGGTATTTATGTTTATGAGCGTGTTTATAGTTCGTGAGGTGTTATTTATAGAATTTGCCCAAGGAAGACTCTGCCAGGCGCTAGAGGCGACGAAATGTCCCATTCTTCCTAACCATCCAGTACTCACGGTTGAAATGGTCCCTAGTGGACCATTTTTCAAGTAGATGGTAGGAACGAGAAAAGTATATAATTAGGCTGGATCTATTAAAACTCGGTGATTTCGTAAGTATAAAGCTGCTTTCCAGAATTCATATAACAAGCAATATCGGATTATCTGCCGTGACGCCAGAATCGACAAATGGGGTTTGTTTTACTTCGTTAATGCGGGGAATATCGAATAGAATTGAACTTCCTGAAACATGTAAGAAGAAAATCCCGTATATGAACATGGAACTCTTGGATTACTGTTGGCTCAGTGAGATTAGTAAAGACCTAATCCGATGAATTCTGGAACGCAGTCGTTCACAACAACTTTGTGGTTGTTGATGTCACGGATGACCGAGTCGGAGCCAATCAGCAGGTAAAGTTGTAGTACAATAACTTCGGTAATGCTTTCGTCATCAATCAATGACGTGTTTACGGTAGCTCGGCCAACATGAGCAGGTATTTGAATTAGCCACGACCGCTGGTTGGTTGCCGCTCACCCACCCGTGACGGAAACATTAGCGACGAAGTTGTTGTACGACGACTATAGATGGCTTACATTTGCTTGGCCGAGGCGCCCTTATCTATGACGTCATTTATGTTGTGACAACCTCATATCCCGGGACAGTTGTATTTTGTAAGTATACAAAAAGATTATTTATATTAGAAAAAGAGTTATCTTTCTAATAAAGTTTGAATCATGCTTCTATCTGTGTTATATTAGGAGATATTGACCTCCAAAGTAACATGCATAATATTATTTCTACTCCTGGAAATCCGTTTCCCGCACGACAATCTAGGTACGTTCCGAAACTAGCTGAATATGCCTTTTCCGTGCTGAGGCCGTTCCATAACCTCCTGAATATCATAGTCTGGGCGTTCCGTAACTACATGCGGCAGCATATTCAGCATCATGAAAACGCCAGGCGATTCGAGCTAGGGCATCTGCCAGCATTCACAAATCATGGCGGCGTTTTCAAAATGCAATAATTCAAAAGCTCGTCAACCTGTCAGGAATTATATAATTTGACCGTTATTTATACCACGCGTTGCAGGATTTTATTATCTTTCATGTCGTATTTAATATTATTGGGAAATGATTAGAATATTATTTTTTTTAAATTTGATTACAAACTTTTAGCGCACATTTCCTCCATCTTTTCGCTTGTAGGCGTTCCGAAACATTTGACAAAATGTGACGCTGGGACGTGCTAGCTGATGCTGGAACCCCATCATACATTACGTTTACCACGGGCCTCAATATGCATTAAACGAAGACGTCTAGACTTCAAACCGTCTTCAAATGCTTGAAAACACCACCAATTCGCATTGAAAATGAAGTCAATCCTCTATCGAAAGCAGATTGAGTTGAGTAATGAAGTTCGTACGGTTGAAAACTGTTCAATACCGCCACAATGATTTATTTTTTGGATTGTAGACACCAAATGTTGGTCCACAACGTGCTACTATCTACATTAGACTATTTCATAACCAGGCCTATTATCTGTTCAGTAAAATCACGTGAAATGCTCCACTACAAAACAACTTTAAACTCAGCCCATTTGTAGGTTAGGGTGCAAAACAAAGATGTGTCGTATTGATATCGAATCGAGGAACAGCGTTTTCGTTTCGTGGTAAACACTCGTGGTCAAACTGTTTTGAAGCCAACCCGTTTTCGTTCATTGCGTAATGAGGCCCGTAGTAAACATAGTGGTTTTCAGGAGGTTTCGGAATGTACCCACTATTTAAACCCCCGCCACAGTTGCAGGAGCTGGTGGCGCCGGTGCGCGCGCTACCCGAGGACGCGTGGATGTTCCCGAAGAAGAGGACAGAGTTGGGCGGGGGCGACGTCGCGCCGGCTCCCGTTCCCTCCTCGGACGACGACGACGTCCCGACGCGGACCTACCTGAAGCGCCAGGCTCAGATCCTCGCCGACGCCAGGCAGCGCCGCAAGCAGTACACGGCGGCCCCGCGCACTAGGAAGTAGTAGCTTACCTCGCCGACGCCAAGCAGCGCCGCAAGCAGTACACGGCGGCCCCGCGCACTAGGAAGTAGTAGCTTACCTCGCCGACGCCAGGCAGCGCCGCAAGCAGTACACGGCGGCCCCGCGCACTAGGAAGTAGTAGCTTACCTCGCCGACGCCAAGCAGCGCCGCAAGCAGTACACGGCGGCCCCGCGCACTAGGAAGTAGTAGCTTACCTCGCCGACGCCAGGCAGCGCCGCAAGCAGTACACGGCGGCCCCGCGCACTAGGAAGTAGTAGCTTACCTCGCCGACGCCAAGCAGCGCCGCAAGCAGTACACGGCGGCCCCGCGCACTAGGAAGTAGTAGCTTACCTCGCCGACGCCAGGCAGCGCCGCAAGCAGTACACGGCGGCCCCGCGCACTAGGAAGTAGTAGCTTACCTCGCCGACGCCAGGCAGCGCCGCAAGCAGTACACGGCGGCCCCGCGCACTAGGAAGTAGTAGCTTACCTCGCCGACGCCAGGCAGCGCCGCAAGCAGTACACGGCGGCCCCGCGCACTAGGAAGTAGTAGCTTACCTCGCCGACGCCAGGCAGCGCCGCAAGCAGTACACGGCGGCCCCGCGCACTAGGAAGTAGTAGCTTACCTCGCCGACGCCAGGCAGCTCCGCAAGCAGTACACGGCGGCCCCGCGCACTAGGAAGTAGTAGCTTACCTCGCCGACGCCGGGCAGCGCCGCAAGCAGTACACGGCGGCCCCGCGCACTAGGAAGTAGTAGCTTACCTCGCCGACGCCAGGCAGCGCCGCAAGCAGTACACGGCAGCCCCGCGCACTAGGAAGTAGTAGCTTACCTCGCCGACGCCAGGCAGCGCCGCAAGCAGTACACGGCGGCCCCGCGCACTAGGAAGTAGTAGCTTACCTCGCCGACGCCAAGCAGCGCCGCAAGCAGTACACGGCGGCCCCGCGCACTGGGAAGTAGTAGCTTACCTCGCCGACGCCAAGCAGCGCCGCAAGCAGTACACGGCGGCCCCGCGCACTAGGAAGTAGTAGCTTACCTCGCCGACGCCAGGCAGCGCCGCAAGCAGTACACGGCGGCCCCGCGCACTAGGAAGTAGTAGCTTACCTCGCCGACGCCAGGCAGCGCCGCAAGCAGTACACGGCGGCCCCGCGCACTAGGAAGTAGTAGCTTACCTCGCCGACGCCAGGCAGCGCCGCAAGCAGTACACGGCGGCCCCGCGCACTAGGAAGTAGTAGCCTACCTCGCCGACGCCAGGCAGCGCCGCAAGCAGTACACGGCGGCCCCGCGCACTAGGAAGTAGTAGCTTACCTCGCCGACGCCAGGCAGCGCCGCAAGCAGTACACGGCAGCCCCGCGCACTAGGAAGTAGTAGCTTACCTCGCCGACGCCAGGCAGCGCCGCAAGCAGTACACGGCGGCCCCGCGCACTAGGAAGTAGTAGCCTACCTCGCCGACGCCAGGCAGCGCCGCAAGCAGTACACGGCGGCCCCGCGCACTAGGAAGTAGTAGCTTACCTCGCCGACGCCAGGCAGCGCCGCAAGCAGTACACGGCAGCCCCGCGCACTAGGAAGTAGTAGCTTACCTCGCCGACGCCAGGCAGCGCCGCAAGCAGTACACGGCGGCCCCGCGCACTAGGAAGTAGTAGCTTACCTCGCCGACGCCAAGCAGCGCCGCAAGCAGTACACGGCGGCCCCGCGCACTAGGAAGTAGTAGCTTACCTCGCCGACGCCAGGCAGCGCCGCAAGCAGTACACGGCGGCCCCGCGCACTAGGAAGTAGTAGCTTACCTCGCCGACGCCAAGCAGCGCCGCAAGCAGTACACGGCGGCCCCGCGCACTAGGAAGTAGTAGCTTACCTGGCCGACGCCAAGCAGCGCCGCAAGCAGTACACGGCGGCCCCGCGCACTAGGAAGTAGTAGCTTACCTCGCCGACGCCAAGCAGCGCCGCAAGCAGTACACGGCGGCCCCGCGCACTAGGAAGTAGTAGCTTACCTCGCCGACGCCAGGCAGCGCCGCAAGCAGTACACGGCGGCCCCGCGCACTAGGAAGTAGTAGCTTACCTCGCCGACGCCAGGCAGCGCCGCAAGCAGTACACGGCGGCCCCGCGCACTAGGAAGTAGTAGCTTACCTCGCCGACGCCAAGCAGCGCCGCAAGCAGTACACGGCGGCCCCGCGCACTAGGAAGTAGTAGCTTACCTGGCCGACGCCAAGCAGCGCCGCAAGCAGTACACGGCGGCCCCGCGCACTAGGAAGTAGTAGCTTACCTCGCCGACGCCAGGCAGCGCCGCAAGCAGTACACGGCGGCCCCGCGCACTAGGAAGTAGTAGCTTACCTCGCCGACGCCAGGCAGCGCCGCAAGCAGTACACGGCGGCCCCGCGCACTAGGTAGTAGTAGCTTACCTCGCCGACGCCAGGCAGCGCCGCAAGCAGTACACGGCGGCCCCGCGCACTAGGTAGTAGTAGCTTACCTCGCCGACGCCAGGCAGCGCCGCAAGCAGTACACGGCGGCCCCGCGCACTAGGAAGTAGTAGCTTACCTCGCCGACGCCAAGCAGCGCCGCAAGCAGTACACGGCGGCCCCGCGCACTAGGAAGTAGTAGCTTACCTCGCCGACGCCAAGCAGCGCCGCAAGCAGTACACGGCGGCCCCGCGCACTAGGAAGTAGTAGCTTACCTCGCCGACGCCAAGCAGCGCCGCAAGCAGTACACGGCGGCCCCGCGCACTAGGAAGTAGTAGCTTACCTCGCCGACGCCAAGCAGCGCCGCAAGCAGTACACGGCGGCCCCGCGCACTAGGAAGTAGTAGCTTACCTCGCCGACGCCAAGCAGCGCCGCAAGCAGTACACGGCGGCCCCGCGCACTAGGAAGTAGTAGCTTACCTCGCCGACGCCAAGCAGCGCCGCAAGCAGTACACGGCAGCCCCGCGCACTAGGAAGTAGTAGCTTACCTCGCCGACGCCAGGCAGCGCCGCAAGCAGTACACGGCGGCCCCGCGCACTAGGAAGTAGTAGCTTACCTCGCCGACGCCAAGCAGCGCCGCAAGCAGTACACGGCGGCCCCGCGCACTAGGAAGTAGTAGCTTACCTCGCCGACGCCAGGCAGCGCCGCAAGCAGTACACGGCGGCCCCGCGCACTAGGAAGTAGTAGCTTACCTCGCCGACGCCAAGCAGCGCCGCAAGCAGTACACGGCGGCCCCGCGCACTAGGAAGTAGTAGCTTACCTCGCCGACGCCAAGCAGCGCCGCAAGCAGTACACGGCGGCCCCGCGCACTAGGAAGTAGTAGCTTACCTCGCCGACGCCAAGCAGCGCCGCAAGCAGTACACGGCGGCCCCGCGCACTAGGAAGTAGTAGCTTACCTCGCCGACGCCAAGCAGCGCCGCAAGCAGTACACGGCGGCCCCGCGCACTAGGAAGTAGTAGCTTACCTCGCCGACGCCAGGCAGCGCCGCAAGCAGTACACGGCGGCCCCGCGCACTAGGAAGTAGTAGCTTACCTCGCCGACGCCAAGCAGCGCCGCAAGCAGTACACCGCGGCCCCGCGCACTAGGTAGTAGTAGCTTACCTCGCCGACGCCAAGCAGCGCCGCAAGCAGTACACGGCGGCCCCGCGCACTAGGAAGTAGTAGCTTACCTCGCCGACGCCAAGCAGCGCCGCAAGCAGTACACGGCGGCCCCGCGCACTAGGAAGTAGTAGCTTACCTCGCCGACGCCAAGCAGCGCCGCAAGCAGTACACGGCGGCCCCGCGCACTAGGAAGTAGTAGCTTACCTCGCCGACGCCAAGCAGCGCCGCAAGCAGTACACGGCGGCCCCGCGCACTAGGAAGTAGTAGCTTACCTCGCCGACGCCAGGCAGCGCCGCAAGCAGTACACGGCGGCCCCGCGCACTAGGAAGTAGTAGCTTACCTCGCCGACGCCAGGCAGCGCCGCAAGCAGTACACGGCGGCCCCGCGCACTAGGTAGTAGTAGCTTACCTCGCCGACGCCAGGCAGCGCCGCAAGCAGTACACGGCGGCCCCGCGCACTAGGTAGTAGTAGCTTACCTCGCCGACGCCAGGCAGCGCCGCAAGCAGTACACGGCGGCCCCGCGCACTAGGAAGTAGTAGCTTACCTCGCCGACGCCAGGCAGCGCCGCAAGCAGTACACGGCGGCCCCGCGCACTAGGAAGTAGTAGCTTACCTCGCCGACGCCAGGCAGCGCCGCAAGCAGTACACGGCGGCCCCGCGCACTAGGAAGTAGTAGCTTACCTCGCCGACGCCAAGCAGCGCCGCAAGCAGTACACGGCGGCCCCGCGCACTAGGAAGTAGTAGCTTACCTCGCCGACGCCAAGCAGCGCCGCAAGCAGTACACGGCGGCCCCGCGCACTAGGTAGTAGTAGCTTACCTCGCCGACGCCAAGCAGCGCCGCAAGCAGTACACGGCGGCCCCGCGCACTAGGAAGTAGTAGCTTACCTCGCCGACGCCAAGCAGCGCCGCAAGCAGTACACGGCGGCCCCGCGCACTAGGAAGTAGTAGCTTACCTCGCCGACGCCAAGCAGCGCCGCAAGCAGTACACGGCGGCCCCGCGCACTAGGAAGTAGTAGCTTACCTCGCCGACGCCAAGCAGCGCCGCAAGCAGTACACGGCGGCCCCGCGCACTAGGAAGTAGTAGCTTACCTCGCCGACGCCAAGCAGCGCCGCAAGCAGTACAGGGGGGCCCCGCGCACTAGGAAGTAGTAGCTTACCTCGCCGACGCCAGGCAGCGCCGCAAGCAGTACACGGCGGCCCCGCGCACTAGGAAGTAGTAGCTTACCTCGCCGACGCCAGGCAGCGCCGCAAGCAGTACACGGCGGCCCCGCGCACTAGGAAGTAGTAGCTTACCTCGCCGACGCCAGGCAGCGCCGCAAGCAGTACACGGCGGCCCCGCGCACTAGGAAGTAGTAGCTTACCTCGCCGACGCCAAGCAGCGCCGCAAGCAGTACACGGCGGCCCCGCGCACTAGGAAGTAGTAGCTTACCTCGCCGACGCCAGGCAGCGCCGCAAGCAGTACACGGCGGCCCCGCGCACTGGGAAGTAGTAGCTTACCTCGCCGACGCCAGGCAGCGCCGCAAGCAGTACACGGCGGCCCCGCGCACTAGGAAGTAGTAGCTTACCTCGCCGACGCCAAGCAGCGCCGCAAGCAGTACAGGGGGGCCCCGCGCACTAGGAAGTAGTAGCTTACCTCGCCGACGCCAAGCAGCGCCGCAAGCAGTACACGGCGGCCCCGCGCACTAGGAAGTAGTAGCTTACCTCGCCGACGCCAAGCAGCGCCGCAAGCAGTACACGGCGGCCCCGCGCACTAGGAAGTAGTAGCTTACCTCGCCGACGCCAAGCAGCGCCGCAAGCAGTACACGGCGGCCCCGCGCACTAGGAAGTAGTAGCTTACCTCGCCGACGCCAAGCAGCGCCGCAAGCAGTACAGGGGGGCCCCGCGCACTAGGAAGTAGTAGCTTACCTCGCCGACGCCAAGCAGCGCCGCAAGCAGTACACGGCGGCCCCGCGCACTAGGAAGTAGTAGCTTACCTCGCCGACGCCAAGCAGCGCCGCAAGCAGTACACGGCGGCCCCGCGCACTAGGAAGTAGTAGCTTACCTCGCCGACGCCAGGCAGCGCCGCAAGCAGTACACGGCGGCCCCGCGCACTAGGAAGTAGTAGCTTACCTCGCCGACGCCAGGCAGCGCCGCAAGCAGTACACGGCGGCCCCGCGCACTAGGAAGTAGTAGCTTACCTCGCCGACGCCAGGCAGCGCCGCATGCAGTACACGGCAGCCCCGCGCACTAGGAAGTAGTAGCTTACCTCGCCGACGCCAGGCAGCGCCGCAAGCAGTACACGGCGGCCCCGCGCACTAGGAAGTAGTAGCTTACCTCGCCGACGCCAGGCAGCGCCGCAAGCAGTACACGGCGGCCCCGCGCACTAGGAAGTAGTAGCTTACCTCGCCGACGCCAAGCAGCGCCGCAAGCAGTACACGGCGGCCCCGCGCACTAGGAAGTAGTAGCTTACCTCGCCGACGCCAGGCAGCGCCGCAAGCAGTACACGGCGGCCCCGCGCACTAGGAAGTAGTAGCTTACCTCGCCGACGCCAGGCAGCGCCGCAAGCAGTACACGGCGGCCCCGCGCACTAGGAAGTAGTAGCTTACCTCGCCGACGCCAAGCAGCGCCGCAAGCAGTACACGGCGGCCCCGCGCACTGGGAAGTAGTAGCTTACCTCGCCGACGCCAAGCAGCGCCGCAAGCAGTACACGGCGGCCCCGCGCACTAGGAAGTAGTAGCTTACCTCGCCGACGCCAAGCAGCGCTGCAAGCAGTACACGGCAGCCCCGCGCACTAGGAAGTAGTAGCTTACCTCGCCGACGCCAGGCAGCGCCGCAAGCAGTACACGGCGGGCCCCGCGCACTAGGAAGTAGTAGCTTACCTCGCCGACGCCAGGCAGCGCCGCAAGCAGTACACGGCGGCCCCGCGCACTAGGAAGTAGTAGCTTACCTCGCCGACGCCAGGCAGCGCCGCAAGCAGTACACGGCGGCCCCGCGCACTAGGAAGTAGTAGCTTACCTCGCCGACGCCAGGCAGCGCCGCAAGCAGTACACGGCAGCCCCGCGCACTAGGAAGTAGTAGCTTACCTCGCCGACGCCAAGCAGCGCCGCAAGCAGTACAGGGGGGCCCCGCGCACTAGGAAGTAGTAGCTTACCTCGCCGACGCCAGGCAGCGCCGCAAGCAGTACACGGCGGCCCCGCGCACTAGGAAGTAGTAGCTTACCTCGCCGACGCCAAGCAGCGCCGCAAGCAGTACAGGGGGGCCCCGCGCACTAGGAAGTAGTAGCTTACCTCGCCGACGCCAAGCAGCGCCGCAAGCAGTACACGGCGGCCCCGCGCACTAGGAAGTAGTAGCTTACCTCGCCGACGCCAAGCAGCGCCGCAAGCAGTACACGGCGGCCCCGCGCACTAGGAAGTAGTAGCTTACCTCGCCGACGCCAGGCAGCGCCGCAAGCAGTACACGGCGGCCCCGCGCACTAGGAAGTAGTAGCTTACCTCGCCGACGCCAAGCAGCGCCGCAAGCAGTACACGGCGGCCCCGCGCACTAGGAAGTAGTAGCTTACCTCGCCGACGCCAGGCAGCGCCGCAAGCAGTACACGGCGGCCCCGCGCACTAGGAAGTAGTAGCTTACCTCGCCGACGCCAGGCAGCGCCGCAAGCAGTACACGGCGGCCCCGCGCACTAGGAAGTAGTAGCTTACCTCGCCGACGCCAAGCAGCGCCGCAAGCAGTACACGGCGGCCCCGCGCACTAGGAAGTAGTAGCTTACCTCGCCGACGCCAGGCAGCGCCGCATGCAGTACACGGCAGCCCCGCGCACTAGGAAGTAGTAGCTTACCTCGCCGACGCCAGGCAGCGCCGCAAGCAGTACACGGCGGCCCCGCGCACTAGGAAGTAGTAGCCTACCTCGCCGACGCCAGGCAGCGCCGCAAGCAGTACACGGCAGCCCCGCGCACTGGGAAGTAGTAGCTTACCTCGCCGACGCCAGGCAGCGCCGCAAGCAGTACACGGCAGCCCCGCGCACTGGGAAGTAGTAGCTTACCTCGCCGACGCCAGGCAGCGCCGCAAGCAGTACACGGCGGCCCCGCGCACTAGGAAGTAGTAGCTTACCTCGCCGACGCCAGGCAGCGCCGCAAGCAGTACACGGCGGCCCCGCGCACTAGGAAGTAGTAGCTTACCTCGCCGACGCCAGGCAGCGCCGCAAGCAGTACACGGCGGCCCCGCGCACTGGGAAGTAGTAGCTTACCTCGCCGACGCCAAGCAGCGCCGCAAGCAGTACACGGCGGCCCCGCGCACTAGGAAGTAGTAGCTTACCTCGCCGACGCCAAGCAGCGCCGCAAGCAGTACACGGCGGCCCCGCGCACTAGGAAGTAGTAGCTTACCTCGCCGACGCCAAGCAGCGCCGCTAGCAGTACACGGCGGCCCCGCGCACTAGGAAGTAGTAGCTTACCTCGCCGACGCCAGGCAGCGCCGCAAGCAGTACACGGCGGCCCCGCGCACTGGGAAGTAGTAGCTTACCTCGCCGACGCCAGGCAGCGCCGCAAGCAGTACACGGCGGCCCCGCGCACTAGGAAGTAGTAGCTTACCTCGCCGACGCCAAGCAGCGCCGCAAGCAGTACACGGCGGCCCCGCGCACTAGGAAGTAGTAGCTTACCTCGCCGACGCCAGGCAGCGCCGCAAGCAGTACACGGCGGCCCCGCGCACTAGGAAGTAGTAGCTTACCACGCCGACGCCAGGCAGCGCCGCAAGCAGTACACGGCGGCCCCGCGCACTGGGAAGTAGTAGCTTACCTCGCCGACGCCAGGCAGCGCCGCAAGCAGTACACGGCGGCCCCGCGCACTAGGAAGTAGTAGCTTACCTCGCCGACGCCAGGCAGCGCCGCAAGCAGTACACGGCGGCCCCGCGCACTAGGAAGTAGTAGCTTACCTCGCCGACGCCAAGCAGCGCCGCAAGCAGTACACGGCGGCCCCGCGCACTGGGAAGTAGTAGCTTACCTCGCCGACGCCAAGCAGCGCCGCAAGCAGTACACGGCGGCCCCGCGCACTAGGAAGTAGTAGCTTACCTCGCCGACGCCAGGCAGCGCCGCAAGCAGTACACGGCGGCCCCGCGCACTAGGAAGTAGTAGCTTACCTCGCCGACGCCAAGCAGCGCCGCAAGCAGTACACGGCGGCCCCGCGCACTAGGAAGTAGTAGCTTACCTCGCCGACGCCAGGCAGCGCCGCAAGCAGTACACGGCGGCCCCGCGCACTAGGAAGTAGTAGCTTACCTCGCCGACGCCAAGCAGCGCCGCAAGCAGTACACGGCGGCCCCGCGCACTAGGAAGTAGTAGCTTACCTCGCCGACGCCAGGCAGCGCCGCAAGCAGTACACGGCGGCCCCGCGCACTAGGAAGTAGTAGCTTACCTCGCCGACGCCAGGCAGCGCCACTAGCAGTACACGGCGGCCCCGCGCACTAGGAAGTAGTAGCTTACCTCGCCGACGCCAGGCAGCGCCGCAAGCAGTACACGGCGGCCCCGCGCACTAGGAAGTAGTAGCTTACCTCGCCGACGCCAAGCAGCGCCGCAAGCAGTACACGGCGGCCCCGCGCACTAGGAAGTAGTAGCTTACCTCGCCGACGCCAGGCAGCGCCGCAAGCAGTACACGGCGGCCCCGCGCACTAGGAAGTAGTAGCTTACCTCGCCGACGCCAAGCAGCGCCGCAAGCAGTACACGGCGGCCCCGCGCACTGGGAAGTAGTAGCTTACCTCGCCGACGCCAGGCAGCGCCGCAAGCAGTACACGGCAGCCCCGCGCACTGGGAAGTAGTAGCTTACCACGCCGACGCCAGGCAGCGCCGCAAGCAGTACACGGCGGCCCCGCGCACTAGGAAGTAGTAGCTTACCTCGCCGACGCCAGGCAGCGCCGCAAGCAGTACACGGCGGCCCCGCGCACTAGGAAGTAGTAGCTTACCTCGCCGACGCCAGGCAGCGCCGCAAGCAGTACACGGCGGCCCCGCGCACTAGGAAGTAGTAGCTTACCTCGCCGACGCCAAGCAGCGCCGCAAGCAGTACACGGCGGCCCCGCGCACTAGGAAGTAGTAGCTTACCTCGCCGACGCCAGGCAGCGCCGCAAGCAGTACACGGCGGCCCCGCGCACTAGGAAGTAGTAGCTTACCTCGCCGACGCCAAGCAGCGCCGCAAGCAGTACACGGCGGCCCCGCGCACTAGGAAGTAGTAGCTTACCACGCCGACGCCAAGCAGCGCCGCAAGCAGTACACGGCGGCCCCGCGCACTAGGAAGTAGTAGCTTACCTCGCCGACGCCAGGCAGCGCCGCAAGCAGTACACGGCGGCCCCGCGCACTAGGAAGTAGTAGCTTACCTCGCCGACGCCAGGCAGCGCCGCAAGCAGTACACGGCGGCCCCGCGCACTAGGAAGTAGTAGCTTACCACGCCGACGCCAAGCAGCGCCGCAAGCAGTACACGGCGGCCCCGCGCACTAGGAAGTAGTAGCTTACCTCGCCGACGCCAAGCAGCGCCGCAAGCAGTACACGGCGGCCCCGCGCACTAGGAAGTAGTAGCTTACCTCGCCGACGCCAAGCAGCGCCGCAAGCAGTACACGGCGGCCCCGCGCACTAGGAAGTAGTAGCTTACCTCGCCGACGCCAGGCAGCGCCGCAAGCAGTACACGGCGGCCCCGCGCACTGGGAAGTAGTAGCTTACCTCGCCGACGCCAAGCAGCGCCGCAAGCAGTACACGGCGGCCCCGCGCACTGGGAAGTAGTAGCTTACCTCGCCGACGCCAGGCAGCGCCGCAAGCAGTACACGGCGGCCCCGCGCACTAGGTAGTAGTAGCTTACCTCGCCGACGCCAAGCAGCGCCGCAAGCAGTACACGGCGGCCCCGCGCACTAGGAAGTAGTAGCTTACCTCGCCGACGCCAAGCAGCGCCGCAAGCAGTACACGGCGGCCCCGCGCACTAGGAAGTAGTAGCTTACCTCGCCGACGCCAAGCAGCGCCGCAAGCAGTACACGGCAGCCCCGCGCACTAGGAAGTAGTAGCTTACCTCGCCGACGCCAGGCAGCGCCGCAAGCAGTACACGGCGGCCCCGCGCACTAGGAAGTAGTAGCTTACCTCGCCGACGCCAAGCAGCGCTGCTAGCAGTACACGGCGGCCCCGCGCACTAGGAAGTAGTAGCTTACCTCGCCGACGCCAAGCAGCGCTGCTAGCAGTACACGGCGGCCCCGCGCACTAGGAAGTAGTAGCTTACCTCGCCGACGCCAAGCAGCGCTGCTAGCAGTACACGGCGGCCCCGCGCACTAGGAAGTAGTAGCTTACCTCGCCGACGCCAAGCAGCGCCGCAAGCAGTACACGGCGGCCCCGCGCACTAGGAAGTAGTAGCTTACCTCGCCGACGCCAGGCAGCGCCGCAAGCAGTACACGGCGGCCCCGCGCACTAGGAAGTAGTAGCTTACCTCGCCGACGCCAAGCAGCGCCGCAAGCAGTACACGGCAGCCCCGCGCACTAGGAAGTAGTAGCTTACCTCGCCGACGCCAGGCAGCGCCGCAAGCAGTACAGGGGGGCTCCGCGCACTAGGAAGTAGTAGCTTACCTCGCCGACGCCAAGCAGCGCCGCAAGCAGTACACGGCGGCCCCGCGCACTAGGAAGTAGTAGCTTACCTCGCCGACGCCAAGCAGCGCCGCAAGCAGTACAGGGGGGCTCCGCGCACTAGGAAGTAGTAGCTTACCTCGCCGACGCCAAGCAGCGCCGCAAGCAGTACACGGCGGCCCCGCGCACTAGGAAGTAGTAGCTTACCTCGCCGACGCCAGGCAGCGCCGCAAGCAGTACACGGCGGCCCCGCGCACTAGGAAGTAGTAGCTTACCTCGCCGACGCCAGGCAGCGCCGCAAGCAGTACACGGCGGCCCCGCGCACTAGGAAGTAGTAGCTTACCTCGCCGACGCCAAGCAGCGCCGCAAGCAGTACACGGCGGCCCCGCGCACTAGGAAGTAGTAGCTTACCTCGCCGACGCCAAGCAGCGCCGCAAGCAGTACACGGCGGCCCCGCGCACTAGGAAGTAGTAGCTTACCTCGCCGACGCCAGGCAGCGCCGCAAGCAGTACACGGCGGCCCCGCGCACTAGGAAGTAGTAGCTTACCTCGCCGACGCCAGGCAGCGCCGCAAGCAGTACACGGCGGCCCCGCGCACTAGGAAGTAGTAGCTTACCTCGCCGACGCCAGGCAGCGCCGCAAGCAGTACACGGCGGCCCCGCGCACTAGGAAGTAGTAGCTTACCTCGCCGACGCCAAGCAGCGCCGCAAGCAGTACACGGCGGCCCCGCGCACTAGGAAGTAGTAGCTTACCTCGCCGACGCCAGGCAGCGCCGCAAGCAGTACACGGCGGCCCCGCGCACTAGGAAGTAGTAGCTTACCTCGCCGACGCCAAGCAGCGCCGCAAGCAGTACACGGCGGCCCCGCGCACTAGGAAGTAGTAGCTTACCTCGCCGACGCCAAGCAGCGCCGCAAGCAGTACACGGCGGCCCCGCGCACTAGGAAGTAGTAGCTTACCTCGCCGACGCCAAGCAGCGCCGCAAGCAGTACACGGCGGCCCCGCGCACTAGGAAGTAGTAGCTTACCTCGCCGACGCCAGAGAGCGCCGCAAGCAGTACACGGCGGCCCCGCGCACTAGGAAGTAGTAGCTTACCTCGCCGACGCCAGGCAGCGCCGCAAGCAGTACACGGCGGCCCCGCGCACTAGGAAGTAGTAGCTTACCTCGCCGACGCCAGGCAGCGCCGCAAGCAGTACACGGCGGCCCCGCGCACTAGGAAGTAGTAGCTTACCTCGCCGACGCCAGGCAGCGCCGCAAGCAGTACACGGCAGCCCCGCGCACTAGGAAGTAGTAGCTTACCTCGCCGACGCCAGGCAGCGCCGCAAGCAGTACACGGCGGCCCCGCGCACTAGGAAGTAGTAGCTTACCTCGCCGACGCCAGGCAGCGCCGCAAGCAGTACACGGCGGCCCCGCGCACTAGGAAGTAGTAGCTTACCTCGCCGACGCCAAGCAGCGCCGCAAGCAGTACACGGCGGCCCCGCGCACTAGGAAGTAGTAGCTTACCTCGCCGACGCCAAGCAGCGCCGCAAGCAGTACACGGCGGCCCCGCGCACTAGGAAGTAGTAGCTTACCTCGCCGACGCCAGGCAGCGCCGCAAGCAGTACACGGCGGCCCCGCGCACTAGGAAGTAGTAGCTTACCTCGCCGACGCCAAGCAGCGCCGCAAGCAGTACACGGCGGCCCCGCGCACTAGGAAGTAGTAGCTTACCTCGCCGACGCCAGGCAGCGCCGCAAGCAGTACACGGCGGCCCCGCGCACTAGGAAGTAGTAGCTTACCTCGCCGACGCCAGGCAGCGCCGCAAGCAGTACACGGCGGCCCCGCGCACTAGGAAGTAGTAGCCTACCTCGCCGACGCCAGGCAGCGCCGCAAGCAGTACACGGCGGCCCCGCGCACTAGGAAGTAGTAGCTTACCTCGCCGACGCCAGGCAGCGCCGCAAGCAGTACACGGCGGCCCCGCGCACTAGGAAGTAGTAGCTTACCTCGCCGACGCCAGGCAGCGCCGCAAGCAGTACACGGCGGCCCCGCGCACTAGGAAGTAGTAGCTTACCTCGCCGACGCCAAGCAGCGCCGCAAGCAGTACACGGCGGCCCCGCGCACTAGGAAGTAGTAGCTTACCTCGCCGACGCCAAGCAGCGCCGCAAGCAGTACACGGCAGCCCCGCGCACTAGGAAGTAGTAGCTTACCTCGCCGACGCCAGGCAGCGCCGCAAGCAGTACACGGCAGCCCCGCGCACTAGGAAGTAGTAGCTTACCTCGCCGACGCCAGGCAGCGCCGCAAGCAGTACACGGCGGCCCCGCGCACTAGGAAGTAGTAGCTTACCTCGCCGACGCCAGGCAGCGCCGCAAGCAGTACACGGCGGCCCCGCGCACTAGGAAGTAGTAGCTTACCTCGCCGACGCCAGGCAGCGCCGCAAGCAGTACACGGCGGCCCCGCGCACTAGGAAGTAGTAGCTTACCTCGCCGACGCCAAGCAGCGCCGCAAGCAGTACACGGCGGCCCCGCGCACTAGGAAGTAGTAGCTTACCTCGCCGACGCCAAGCAGCGCCGCAAGCAGTACACGGCAGCCCCGCGCACTAGGAAGTAGTAGCTTACCTCGCCGACGCCAGGCAGCGCCGCAAGCAGTACACGGCAGCCCCGCGCACTAGGAAGTAGTAGCTTACCTCGCCGACGCCAGGCAGCGCCGCAAGCAGTACACGGCAGCCCCGCGCACTAGGAAGTAGTAGCTTACCTCGCCGACGCCAGGCAGCGCCGCAAGCAGTACACGGCAGCCCCGCGCACTAGGAAGTAGTAGCTTACCTCGCCGACGCCAGGCAGCGCCGCAAGCAGTACACGGCAGCCCCGCGCACTAGGAAGTAGTAGCTTACCTCGCCGACGCCAGGCAGCGCCGCAAGCAGTACACGGCGGCCCGGCGCACTAGGAAGTAGTAGCTTACCTCGCCGACGCCAAGCAGCGCCGCAAGCAGAACACGGCGGCCCCGCGCACTAGGAAGTAGTAGCTTACCTCGCCGACGCCAGGCAGCGCCGCAAGCAGTACACGGCGGCCCCGCGCACTAGGAAGTAGTAGCTTACCTCGCCGACGCCAAGCAGCGCCGCAAGCAGTACACGGCGGCCCCGCGCACTGGGAAGTAGTAGCTTACCTCGCCGACGCCAAGCAGCGCCGCAAGCAGTACACGGCGGCCCCGCGCACTAGGAAGTAGTAGCTTACCTCGCCGACGCCAGGCAGCGCCGCAAGCAGTACACGGCGGCCCGGCGCACTAGGAAGTAGTAGCTTACCTCGCCGACGCCAAGCAGCGCCGCAAGCAGAACACGGCGGCCCCGCGCACTAGGAAGTAGTAGCTTACCTCGCCGACGCCAGGCAGCGCCGCAAGCAGTACACGGCGGCCCCGCGCACTAGGAAGTAGTAGCTTACCTCGCCGACGCCAAGCAGCGCCGCAAGCAGTACACGGCGGCCCCGCGCACTAGGAAGTAGTAGCTTACCTCGCCGACGCCAAGCAGCGCCGCAAGCAGTACACGGCAGCCCCGCGCACTAGGAAGTAGTAGCTTACCTCGCCGACGCCAGGCAGCGCCGCAAGCAGTACACGGCGGCCCCGCGCACTAGGAAGTAGTAGCTTACCTCGCCGACGCCAGGCAGCGCCGCAAGCAGTACACGGCGGCCCCGCGCACTAGGAAGTAGTAGCTTACCTCGCCGACGCCAGGCAGCGCCGCAAGCAGTACACGGCGGCCCCGCGCACTAGGAAGTAGTAGCTTACCTCGCCGACGCCAAGCAGCGCCGCAAGCAGTACACGGCGGCCCCGCGCACTAGGAAGTAGTAGCTTACCTCGCCGACGCCAAGCAGCGCCGCAAGCAGTACACGGCGGCCCCGCGCACTAGGAAGTAGTAGCTTACCTCGCCGACGCCAAGCAGCGCCGCAAGCAGTACACGGCGGCCCCGCGCACTAGGAAGTAGTAGCTTACCTCGCCGACGCCAGGCAGCGCCGCAAGCAGTACATGGCGGCCCCGCGCACTAGGAAGTAGTAGCTTACCTCGCCGACGCCAGGCAGCGCCGCAAGCAGTACACGGCGGCCCCGCGCACTAGGAAGTAGTAGCTTACCTCGCCGACGCCAAGCAGCGCCGCAAGCAGTACACGGCGGCCCCGCGCACTGGGAAGTAGTAGCTTACCTCGCCGACGCCAAGCAGCGCCGCAAGCAGTACACGGCGGCCCCGCGCACTAGGAAGTAGTAGCTTACCTCGCCGACGCCAAGCAGCGCCGCAAGCAGTACACGGCGGCCCCGCGCACTAGGAAGTAGTAGCTTACCTCGCCGACGCCAAGCAGCGCCGCAAGCAGTACACGGCGGCCCCGCGCACTAGGAAGTAGTAGCTTACCTCGCCGACGCCAGGCAGCGCCGCAAGCAGTACATGGCGGCCCCGCGCACTAGGAAGTAGTAGCTTACCTCGCCGACGCCAGGCAGCGCCGCAAGCAGTACACGGCGGCCCCGCGCACTAGGAAGTAGTAGCTTACCTCGCCGACGCCAAGCAGCGCCGCAAGCAGTACACGGCGGCCCCGCGCACTGGGAAGTAGTAGCTTACCTCGCCGACGCCAAGCAGCGCCGCAAGCAGTACACGGCGGCCCTGCGCACTAGAAAGTAGTAGCTTACCTCGCCGACGCCAGGCAGCGCCGCAAGCAGTACACGGCGGCCCCGCGCACTAGGAAGTAGTAGCTTACCTCGCCGACGCCAGGCAGCGCCGCAAGCAGTACACGGCGGCCCCGCGCACTAGGAAGTAGTAGCTTACCTCGCCGACGCCAGGCAGCGCCGCAAGCAGTACACGGCGGCCCCGCGCACTAGGAAGTAGTAGCTTACCTCGCCGACGCCAAGCAGCGCCGCAAGCAGTACACGGCGGCCCCGCGCACTAGGAAGTAGTAGCTTACCTCGCCGACGCCAGGCAGCGCCGCAAGCAGTACACGGCGGCCCCGCGCACTAGGTAGTAGTAGCTTACCTCGCCGACGCCAAGCAGCGCCGCAAGCAGTACACGGCGGCCCCGCGCACTAGGAAGTAGTAGCTTACCTCGCCGACGCCAAGCAGCGCCGCAAGCAGTACACGGCGGCCCCGCGCACTAGGAAGTAGTAGCTTACCTCGCCGACGCCAGGCAGCGCCGCAAGCAGTACACGGCGGCCCCGCGCACTAGGAAGTAGTAGCTTACCTCGCCGACGCCAGGCAGCGCCGCAAGCAGTACACGGCGGCCCCGCGCACTAGGAAGTAGTAGCTTACCTCGCCGACGCCAGGCAGCGCCGCAAGCAGTACACGGCGGCCCCGCGCACTAGGAAGTAGTAGCTTACCTCGCCGACGCCAAGCAGCGCCGCAAGCAGTACACGGCGGCCCCGCGCACTAGGAAGTAGTAGCTTACCTCGCCGACGCCAGGCAGCGCCGCAAGCAGTACACGGCGGCCCCGCGCACTAGGAAGTAGTAGCTTACCTCGCCGACGCCAGGCAGCGCCGCAAGCAGTACACGGCGGCCCCGCGCACTAGGAAGTAGTAGCTTACCTCGCCGACGCCAGGCAGCGCCGCAAGCAGTACACGGCGGCCCCGCGCACTAGGAAGTAGTAGCTTACCTCGCCGACGCCAAGCAGCGCCGCAAGCAGTACACGGCGGCCCCGCGCACTAGGAAGTAGTAGCTTACCTCGCCGACGCCAAGCAGCGCCGCAAGCAGTACACGGCGGCCCCGCGCACTAGGAAGTAGTAGCTTACCTCGCCGACGCCAAGCAGCGCCGCAAGCAGTACACGGCGGCCCCGCGCACTGGGAAGTAGAAGCTTATAAACAACCTGCGCGTGCTTCGGTCAAGCACGGGGCTGATATATAGGTCTCTCACTACAAGAAGTAAGAGAGTATCAGGATCGCCCACGTTTAGTTTCTAGCTTGACAAGTGCGAATCACTTACGTTTTTCCCGATTATTTAGTACAATGTGGTTGCGGTAAGTTTTTTAACGGTAACGTACAAGAAAACGTGCAAGCAGGTTTCCGTCAAAAAACTTAACGCAACCAAATTGTACTAGATAATCGGGAAAAACGTTAGTGATTCGCACTTGGAGACCTTTACAAGCAGTACCACCACCAGGCAGCCCCGCGCAGAAGTAGAAGCTCGCACATCTCGCGCATGCCATGGCGCTCCGTGTATTAACAATTTATGAACACTTTGGGTGTAATTTTATACAAAAATATATAATATACGTACAAGACTTTTGAAATGTAATTTTTTTTTAATTTTCGTTTTTTGGATTGCGGCGTAGTGGCCGTGATCCGGGCTTTGGTATGGATGTTATCGTGTTTTAATAATTTATAAACACTCGTTGTGTGATTTTATAAAGAAAATGTATAACAAGACTTTAGAATCTCATTTTTGGTTCGCCGTCGTAGTGGGCGTAGTCCTGACTTTGATATGGATGTGATATTGTCGTGTCCAGTGGTGTAAATAGGAATAATTTCGGGGGTGGGATGTTGAAGGAGGGAAAGGGAGGTGAGGGGATTGTAGGGGGGCTGTGGCAGAGCCGCTCTGAATTTTTTCTCACTGAATGTTAGTTTTAGTTTTGCACACACATACATGTACCATAACCTATTAGTTTTTAGGTGTATTTTTCACACAAAACACGCTGGCCGGCTGGTTCCAATAGTTGCATTGGAGTGCACCTAGAATGAAACAATAGACGCACTCAGCAAGTATACCTACCCGATTTGGTGTTTGAAGCGGGGTCAAGATAGCTTCGCTATTACGGTATTTGATATATATATCAAATGAAGGATATTAGGGATGTACGGGTAGTGATTTTTGAACTCGGGTCGGGCTCGGTTCAGGTAGTGTAAAAAAAAGAATTAATACCAATTTATCGATAAGACAAAATACGTTACACAATACAGTGGTTTACGAATCCACGAAATTTGAATCTGAATCTACTTCAACAGGCTCGAATTTTCGAGGTATTTGAAAATTTGAATTTCCCGCCATATTTCACGCTATTTCCGCCAAGAAGGCGACGGATCGGTAAAATCAACGAGTGTAGAATAAGGTTTTTCTACACTCGTTGGGTAAAATAGTAGTACTACCTCTGTTGCCATCTTTTTTAAATGAACATTGTCAGGTATCAGAATACATCACGAAATGTTGTTGTAGGGGAGAACGGGGCAATGGGGTCCAGTGGGGCAAATAGGTCCACTGCGATATCTTCTTCTTCTTCTTTCATTTCGATCTAAATTTTAGTTTTTACAGTTGGTGAGCATGCCCTTAAGCAGCTGTGTTGGTATCAGTGTGAAATTCCAGCTGACTAGGAATAGGCGCTTGTAAACATCATTTTGACGTTAAAGCCGGATTCACGTCCTTGCGCCAGCGCTCCCAGAGCGCTTCTAGAGCGCGGCGCTAGCGTCACGGAGGTGTCATTACATCGCGCTCATCATGGATGCCGAGAGCTCGAAGCGCTTGTGGGGAAAATTAAGTGTTTTCCGTGTTTGTGGGATGTAACGTGTCCCAGTTAAAAAAGTAGATCAATGCGGGATAACGCCTGGATTTAGGTATCAAGATACCGACATTAAGATGATGAGTAAAATTCATGAACGCCCCTAACCTCAAAGGCCCTAGCCTAGGCCCTAGGTAGGGAACACCCCAGCCAGCGCCGAGTAGGCCTATCGTCTAGGAAAATCCTTTGTTTTTGTAGTTTATTAATACATCTTCGGCTTTTGTTCCTTTCTGCCATCGTTTGTATTGTTGTACCCAAATGTCACGAAAGTAAACAAAACAGTACCCACATAACCTCATTTATATATCTCTCTCTGTCACACAAGCGCGCGCTTCCAGCGCTAAAATCCAACATCCGGGCTGCGTACCAACTTTGACTGCGTTCACTGTGGCTGTGACTGGTGGTGGGGGTAGCCCAGTCAACGCAGTGAACGCAGCAGCTGGTACGGGATGCAGTCACAGTCACAGCGAAAGCAGACAACAGCAGAAATTGTCATTCATAAAAGCAACATTTGCCATCTGTTAATTAACCTTACAACATTACATTAATAATTAAACGCTTATGGGACTTCTAAGATGAGATTATATGGTGTTGTGATGTCACTTACTATTTAAACCGTATAATATTGTCTATAAATTCATAATTCGCGGTCAAATTATTAGCCACGCCCCCCTTGACTGCGATAGCTGGATCTTTTCGGCCCAGTCATCGCAGTGACTGGAGGGGTAACTGCGAGGTGAACTGGTACGCAAAAAGCAGTGACTGCAGCTTGACTGCGAGTCAAGCTGGTACGGACCCCAGTCACTGCAGTCACTCCCAGTCATAGTTGGTACGCAGCCCGGGCGAATTCGGCGCTCGCGCTTCGCGCTCGGGAGCGCTGTTTCGTGATTGGCTGTAAAAGGCGCTTGCGCTTGGAAGCGCAAGGACGTGAATCCGGCTTAAGTGTTGTTGAATTACAGCAATGTTTCATTACTGGCATAAGCTTGTTCAATAATCCGATCGTGTTTACGGTCAATACTTATTAGTAGCAAGCTATTGTTATATTGTGTTCATAAAAATAATTACATTTACTCTTAGTAGTTTCAAATTATGATTGAATGCCCTGCATCATATCATTTGGGGCAAGGAGGACCACAGTGTGAGGGGCAAATAGGACCATTCTTTATCTGTGTTATTTATTGAACATTGATGGATTGTTTTATACGTAACTGTCAATGTAGGTCTGCCTGCTTGCCCTTTCAATTTAGCCTATTTACTGAAGACTGTGACTCAAGTAGCCTATTTTGGGTTTAGTATAGCCTATTTAGGCCTGAAAAACAAACATAACCTCAAAAAAAAATAAGTGTAGTTCAAGATACCTACCCTAGCACAAATATAGTCACTGTAGGCTTGGCCAAGGCCCTAGGTCAAAGCCCTAGGCCAAGGTTAATGCCTACCATACAGCAAAAGTGCTTAATAAAATTGTGATTTGCTATGTATTAGACTATTTTTTACTTTGGTCCTTTCTGCCCCACATCATGGACCTATTTGCCCCACTAGTGGGGCAAATAGGTCCATATGCATGTCCTTGGAAAAAAGTGTAAAACTCTATGTTCATGGTAACATTTTCGATCACTTGTATCAATATAATATTTAAAATACTTGCCATGAACATATGAACTTTTTTATTTTCATATATATAAAAAATTGGGTGTAATAAATGCACCTTTCCTTATGTGGACCCCATTGCCCCACTGTCCCCTAGTGCCGCCTGGCCAGCCTGGCGCCTTGTATGCAAAATAAATTAAAATAAGTATAATCAGGATATAATAATTAAATAAGATATAATAGCAGGTAAGGCATTCTCATAAGTATCAGTTCCTCCCAAGCTCCCCAATCTTGCAGCTTGTTCTTCAAATTCACAATTTTGACCAATCATAACCTCCAAAGTGTGTTGTACTACCCGACCCGATTTTTCGAACATTGACGGCCCGATCCGACCTCGGGTAAATTTTGTTACCCTAAAAATACCCGTTTTAAACTCTAAATGTGAATTTATTTATTTAATCCCTAATATATATATGTTCTCATACTCTTGCGGATTTAGTTAATTGTTTGTTCATTGGTTTTTTCACACGTGTCATCGGATCGATCACTCATGTGAATAAACCCAAAAAACAAACAATTAATAATTTAATATATATATTTAAAAATAAGGCACAGACTTAATTATGAAGTGTATATTAGCCATACTAGATTTCACCTGTTATTAACATAAAACTTTCTTACTGAATTTTAAATTATGGAACAATGTTACAATAACAAAAATATTAAAATTAAAACTTTCTGTAAACACAAAATCCATAACTAATAATCAATAAAGAAGTGGCCAAGTAATTGTGAAAAAAATCAATCCTCACCCATCAATATATCCTTGTTTCAGCTTAAGTTTTCTATCTAGCCAAGAAGTAACATCTGTCACATGTGGGGTGTCCAGTATTTTGCTTCAACGCTCTTACGGCTACAAAATGTGTTTGTATGGGTGTTGGGGTATCTACTTCAATATATTATTATATTAAATTTGGTAAATGTAGTTTTCAAACCCAGTGAGATGTGAATGTGAGGAGGGTCTAAGAGGCAAGCCACACAATCTGTTATGAATTCGCAACTCGGGTCTCTATTATTTGACTATGAGCAGATTAATGTCGATACTTACCAATGAGCGGCGACAGCATCTCCACGACTTTGTTGCGTGTCATTGAGAACGAGTTGAAATAGACCGAGCACTCGTCATTTTGGTGGGTTGTTGCATGCTAAACTTGCCATCCTGTCATATGTACTGGCGACTAGCACAGCACGGCAATAGTCTGGTTTATGACGGCCCGCTAAATGTTTAGTCTACCTACTGCTAACTTGTTTGTCCCATGGCAACCACCGATCAGTGGGGTTTCCAAGGAAAAAACAACTAGGTGGCAGACTAAATATTTAGCAGGCCATCATAATAAGATATTTCTAGGAAGATTTGTTTCAAAAGTGTTAATGTTGAAGATTGGCACGCTCGGGCTTTTCACAGCAGGCTTGGGACAACAGTTTTCAGGCGAATCTAGCATATGCACCCAGCACAATATCCTCTATGAGGGGATGCAAGACATGGCTATTCTGAAAATACTTCTAGTTTTAGCACATGTCAGCATCCGAAATCCAACAAATCAACGGTAGCAATGAGTTTGAAACAAGAAGACCAACAAGGGATTTAGGTTTATGGAAAGATGAATTAAGGATGAATAAAACAATGATTATTTGAATATGAAATAGATAATTTCAATTCCGCATGTTATAATACACCGAATGAGACCTTTGCACAAATCCTTCATTTCAAAGTATATACATATATTATATATATACAGTACATATGTAACATCCAGTGCAGCGAAGATCTTATTTCAACATCTGACTTAGTCCCAAATAGTAGACTACGACTAGTAGAGCCGTCGAATGATAAAGATTGGCAGTGATAATTGGTCAGCTTAAAAAATCTGTTGGAATGATTATCACAACATAGTAAAAATGATCCGATAATTACGTTCACACTCAGAACAATCGACGTATTTTAAACACGCCACTTTGTTATGCCACTTACTTTGAGACACTCCAATATTTTCTTTTAAATTGCTAATGGATACTTCGATGTACAAGTTGAATACACGCTGAACATCTAACGTTGACAAAAGATAACGAGGAAAACAAGATCAAAGTACAGCTATATTTCAGCCAAATTACACAGCATTACTTTTTCACCATGTTATTCCGGCCACAAAGAGTTTAGTTTAATCACACCCTGCTAAAATATTGATAATTTAATACAAATGTTTGCAAATCCAAAACAAAATAACCGGGTATTTTTGGTAAAGGGGGTTGAAGGAGTTACAAGAACTGTGGATGTGAACCAGTCAAAAATTATAACAAATTAATTTTTGTATCAGTTTCTATATTTTATTGATTTATGTTTATACAACGCTAAAAAAAAAAAAAAAAAACTAAAAAAAAGTTGCAAATGGCCAGTATCACACAGCAAAAAAGCAAAACAACATATTGCAGCATTGGCAGAAAAGTTGTCTTTGTGGTAACATTTCACTTACAAATAAATGTAGAAAACAATATTCAACTAACAAAATAGAAATAACAAACACCAGAAATGTTTTGAGATTTGGTATTTAGTAAGAATGTCAGTGTTTACAACTGCCAGTGCTATCGACTGCAGCAAAACATCATGTTATGTATTCCAGGCTTTCATAATCAGTACAATTATTGACACAACACTATAAAACAATGTTGCGCATCAGAATTGTCTCTCAATCAACGTACCAAAGTTAAACCAACGGTATCTCTTGAAAACACATATAAGTCAATAGTTGCAGACGACGTTTTAAGGTATGTATTGTCATACAGTCAACCAACCTTAATAAACCACATCACATTGAGCTCGGCATGCACAGTTTTATATCTTACACGAACACATTTCACTTGATTCATAAGTCACTTTTACAGTATCCAGGCTTTGAGGAAATGTTCATAATTTTTGTAACCCTGAAAAGTTCTTTCAGTCTTATTTCACAGATCATTTCAATTACAAAAAAAATCATAGAAGCACATCACACGAATAAATTTACTAGAATGCATAGGTTTGAAATTTGGTCCTACAATAAATTATTCAGTTTAGGCCTACATAAAACTCTACATTTGGTAACTTGCTACTACCAGGTTTTGCAGGAATGTGTACAAACTTTGCATCAATGATCAATTTCAGACAACATAATTACAAAGTAAATCAAGGCACATCCTATGAAACCACTTGCTGTCGGAACCAGGTTTAACGTGTCAACTTATGCTACAGATTAAGCGACGAGGACTTTGCTGATTGGCCGAAGCCACGGTGAAAACAAGCTATGGCAAGAATAAATAGTTATAAATTGTATATCGTATAATTGGGGATGTATTAACTAATTATTAATATGTTTGATCAATTACGATTTTCCAAATTGTTTACGAAAGTAGCCATACCAAAAAAGCACCATATGGGATCACTTAGTTTACGTACATGTACTAGGTATATATGTACACACTATGCATACGTTAGTTCATTTTTATAGAGCAGTTTCTCCGTTTTTGAAGGATCACATGCTTACTTATACATATTGTTTTTGAAGGGGTTCTTAACGGGCACATTATGTATGGTGTCTCATGACAGTATTCATTGTTTATATTAGTACAGTATATAATTTGTAAGAACTTGCTATCCACTTGAAAATTCAACAACTGCAATGGAAGTTAGCAACAAGAGGTTTTAGCTTCCTTATGTCCGTCTGTTGATCAATGTTTGGTGTGATTATGCAAGAAATACAAAAAAAAGTGTAATATAACTAATATTTATTATCAAGAAGCAGCCTAAAAGTTTTGTTTCATGGCTGCTACAATCGATACTCAAATAAATTAAAGTGAACACATCAGACAGCAGCGGCGAGCTTTTGTGACCTACAAAATTATAACCAATCAATTAAATATTACAGTAACACGAAGTAATAAATCAACCAAATAATATACAAGACAAATGGCTCCAGATGCTTTTTGAAGAATCTGTCTAACTAAACATTTTGGAAACAATAAATAGAAATAATCATATACAATTAAACATACTATGTAGTACCAAAATTCAACCAAACCTAGCAAAACCTGGTAATCTATGGTTCAAATATGAATTACGGGCGACATTCGGAGAAATCGTAACAAAAATAATGAGGCTTACAAAAAATGACATTTCATTACGACTCTTGAAGTAATGATACAGTTCAAGACCATTTAAAAGAAACGTGTCAGTCAGAACACAAGATCTGGATGGATAGTCTACTAATTAGTAGTTTCTGCAAGATGCATACTACAGTAAAACCTCGTTAACTCGAACCACGGTAACTCGAAATTCGTTATACCTCAAAGGAAACTCAATCCCCATCAGCAGGTATAAGTAAGCTAATGTTAATTGATTGGTTAAGTCGAAAAACGTCATAACTCGTAATTCGAAGTAATATTTTACAACAAGACGAAATGTAACATTGTATTTCAGTGGATAACTCGAAGTCTTTAGGTGAACTTTATTTCGATGCAGCCTGTACCCATCAAATCCTTCTACCCCTTTGTGCGATGTTTACTGCAGGTTGTTGACCGCCCGCTAGCGGATTCGTCTTTGTTGTCGACCCTTGCAAGCGAGTGCGAGAGAGAAAGAGAAAGAGAATGCGAACATGTGTCCGGCGCCTACATGGGGTCTTGTCTCTGTCTTCTATCGCATCGGAATGCAGCGCGAAGTGAAAGTGTTTCCCCCCCACCCCCCCAACCAACCCACCATCCCCATTTCGCCACCATCCTATTATAAATGGGATGGAAAGAAAGGAACAAACGGGCCAATGAGAGTCTATGCTGCAAGGTCAAGCCTCTAAAACATCTCCATTCAGTAACTGACCGCTTACTGTATTCGTTTTCAACTCCTTCGTGTGGTACTTGCGTTTAGTTCGAGCCCTTGTGGAAACATATTTTTTCGCATTTTCAGCAGTTTATTAGTGCCGTTACACTGTTTACATTACAGTACTGTCTTTATTAACAAAATCAATTCGAGCTTAGGTGTTTTATCAGACAAGTTGGGGTTGCTTTCCACTCAGTCCGCGTGATAAACGTCAACGTCCAACAAGTGCTACTCCCCTCCCCCTCTTTACGCGCAGGGACCGGCCTTGAGCGGCGCGTGTTGGCGGGCGGCGGGCAGTCGATTGTCGGTATCAAATGACATTGTGCGCTCGGTGGTTCGGGAAGGGCAGGCACGTAGTTATAATGTATCATCTTTGGGGCAGGCAGTGTGCATCAAAGATGATACATTATAACTACGTGGTGTGCATGGTACTCTTGTGCGCGAGAGTAGATTTTCATTAATGATGACATAATTATTTGATAGAGGCTGTATGGTATTATTTATCTTCGTTCTTAAATACCACTGTATTTATAAGATTAATGCTGTAATTTCTATATTATGTTTTGAAATATTAAAACTACCTTACAAAAATAATAGTTTTTATTCTTGCAACTATTTATTTTCATTTTTTTTTTTTTTTTAAGTCTGAGAGTTATTTTGAATTTTGATGGATAAGTCGAAATTTTATAACTCGAAATGTCCGTTTTTGGGTCCCTTCAACTTCGAGTTAACGAGGTTTTACTGTACTACTTGGTGAGCTAACAAACGAATTCAATCCCTAGGACAATGAAAATAATAATCATGTTTACAAAGCGACTAAAAATAACATGTATATATAATTATAGTACAACATATCAGTAGCCTTACTGCAAGTCACATTCACGCACAAAGTAACGTAATAACAAACAAACGAATAGCACTGGCAAATAACCGAAACAGGATCTGCAGTCAAGAAACCATATTGATATTGTAGAGTACTGTATATATATATTACATTCGAGAGTAAGATACTGGTACAGCTAATAATCAAAATAAGTTTAACTTATCTTGGCATAACACCTACTTTTCATAAATAAAATTAATAATGCCACAATATAATAAAAAGTAAAATTGGATAACAAATTTTGTACAGATGACAAATAATAGCAATTTGATATGAAATTTTAAAAATGTATAAAAAGTACGACAAGGCATAAATTAGGTACTATGTATTAAAAAGTGTGCCAACACGGGACAGACGCGCACACTGTATGGACCGGTCCACTCTTCCATGCAAAACAGTATTAATCACTTCAAGTATTACAAAACATTTACGTATAGCGAACGATACTAGTGCAAACAAATAAAAAAAAAGTAGGGACAACTTGAAGGAGAAATCAACTTTTAGGTAATCTAAAGTACAAGGAAGGAAAATATAATATAAAATTAAATTAATCTCACACTATACATGACAAATTTACAGTATACGTATCTAGTTTGTATTGTACTGTACCAGCTAAACGGGAAGTATATCATCTCGGAACGGCAAAGTTAATTGCGATAACTACACTACATTTACAATGCACAACTACTTACTAAAATATGTCATACGTACAATTTGTGTCCAAAAATAGGCGACTCATTCAATTTCATAGAAAGAACTGTGGCACAGTGACACTGGACTGGCAGCAGTATCGATAAATAGAAAATAACTAAACAATATTGGAACACACTAACTGAATGTAGGTTTAAGGACCAATGTTGTAGGCAGTGATTACGTATTATTATAATATTGTAATATATGTATATATTATATAATAGCAATGGCAGTCACATTGATGCCTACCTACTATGTACAACGATATGATGGTATTTGGCAGTTGGCTATAACGTTATACATTATTAATTAAATTACATCAACATACGTACATTTAAGTAGAATTGAGCGGAGGCTATAATCAACGACCAACTTTTCTCCATACAAAAAACTATGCATCATATTCTTACCATAGTCAAGTTCTGTAGGAATGCCCCAAAGCACATGTACCTCTTTATTAACACCACAGAAACGCAATGTTTGGGCAACGTATCACATCTATAGCATGCACGATCAACTTCACTCTGCACATACAACAAAATGCCAAAACACCTTCGGAACCGTTTATGATGGCTACAACGTTCCTTACTTTTGCTTGCGGATGTACATTCTCTGGACATCTGGCAGACGAATCGGTTTCACCATTTCACTAAAAGTTACCGGTACAGAAAATGTTTAAACTATCAAGACTATCCCAGGGTCCCGATTCATTCCCATTTTAAGAAAGAGCAAAAAAAGTCGCAGTTCACTCGTTGCAGGACACGATCTGCTTGGAAAGCACCTACGTCGAATAGGAATCACCAACAGCAGTATGTGCAGTCTATGTGGGAGGGAGGAACAGAACAGAGAGCATCTGATGAGATGTCCAAGTCTTAAAGATGAAGTAGATGCCCTTCTACCTGGCATGAGCTATGAGGAAAAGGAAGCCTGTCTCTACTGGAAAACTAGAAAATGCATGATGGCCAAGTAAGCCAAAACTGCGGGCATAGGAAAAGAAGAAAATAAGAAGAAGACATTAGTTGCCGAGCTGTTATTATTGTTTAATGACGAAACAGGCTCATACAAGTCAGCCCGTTAATCGCGTAGTACGAAAGGCAGAGCTACCCTGGGTATGGGGACTGAACCAGTGATGGATCATTAATGAGTGGTCTGATATTAATGTATCACACGTAAACTACTTCGGTTCACAACTTTTCATGGACAAATAAAAAATGCTTTAAAATAAGTATCCAGACTGCTAACTAGGACTGGGTGAAAAGAAAATGGTTAATTTTGTAAACGTTTGTTTTTCCAAATTTTTCCCGTTTAAACGTAACACCCCTCCTGTTCACAAAATGTTAACAAAAAAAAATAGTTGTAATGTTCGCGAAAAAACATGTTCAACGAAAAACACGGTTGATTTATTATAATATTCTTTGTTGATTATATTCCCAACCTCTGTGACCAACTGTCCAGCCATTTTGACTCTACACACTAAGCTATGCCTTGTCGGCTCGTCAACGAGCTGTGACATCGGAAAAATCTGTGAATTGGGTTTCGGGTGGGGACACCGGGGGAGGGGATTGGTCAGGCGGGGTATAAGTCACGGGTAAACGGGTATGAATATTTGTACACGTATATTTTTGCACGGGGGATTACACATTTACACGACACAGCCCTACGGTTAACGCCAATTAAATGATGATTGATGATATTTGGGATATGTCTCAATTTTGAAAACAATGCTAATCGAGACAGTGGGTGGGTGATAATGAAGATCAATTTTTATTTTTATATTCTTAAATGTTTAAGTGTACTTTGATGTTGTTGTAATAATGTTGTATTTATTGTATTTTTTTTATATATCCATGTATCTCTGGAACGTATACCTCGGTATACATCTGTAATGGATAAATAAATAATAATAATAATAATAATAATAATAATAATAATAATAATAATAATAATAATAATAATAATATGAAAACACCGCATGGCATCCATGCCCAAGCCAGGACTAGAAGCTGGAAAGATGCAGGGACTGTGGTTTACTAGACCATTGCCTAGTCGAACATAGCCACTAGCTGTGCTAATTAAAACGGAAACATGGTAGAACGGGTAAAACGCTATAAGAACCTAGTGTGGTTTTGCCCGTTGAAGAGCTCTGATCACGGTTCAAAATATTTAATTTTAATTTTTATGGTGTGACAAGGAACAGTGTACAGTCCAATTATGTACTAGGTTCTTACGTATAACTAAGGACGTCTTGCAATGTCCCAATAACTACTTATTCATCGAATAGCTTGTTTTCTCCATGGCAACCACCAATCAAAACCCTTGAAATCCTCCAAATAGCTTAATTGTTACAAACAACTTTCTAATTAGGAGATTGTAAGACCGGCCCTAACTGTGCTGGCTTAAACTCACTTAAAAAATGTCAAGTGCACACGATGATAAGATCAACATTCTTTCTAGAAATGTTGTGCCATGGATTATAAGGATAATAGGAGGAAGATTGATGGCATAGTCAACCTTACTAGAGAAAGACTAATTATTTGATGTAATGAGCAAGTGCATGACGTATTTATCTGTACCGTCATAGGATGAGACAATTATGATTGATAATTAAGATTTTGTAATTGATTGGTCGTATGTATATCTAACTGGTATGCTAGGTGGTAATATGGATTAAACGGATTCAGTAGCCTACGTAAATAGTAAAGGCACAGAATTTTCGCAGCTGTGATCATGCTAAGAAGTAAAAATACTGTACATCGATCAAGTAAATAACTACACACATGAATTCATTAGTTGTGTAACAAAATTAGAAAAAACATGTAGCCAAACTGTAACGGGCTACTAATAAATTCATTTTTTTAAACAACAGAACAGTCAAAATTGAAATTATGGGAGCCCTAATAAGGGGGGAATTGCGGTAAAATGATCACAAACACAGTAAGTACAACGTTCTGCAACAACCATTTCGGTTGCTGCATCATGAATTTTCGCGCCACCGCAGTGCGTCGGAAATGTTCGTAGACGCCCGAGTACAGGTAAATTTCAAGCTCTATTGCGACAATGCATGTCTGGCTAATGGCAGAGATTATTTTCCAGCTATTTATTTAATGTCTATCCTATTCAATTATAAAAAGCTGATGCAAGGCAATAGTCAAGTCTGACATCTGGGTAACAAAAAATGGATTGAGCCTCAGTCTTGAAATAGTAGGGCCTATATATAGGCCTAGTTATTTCTTTGTTGTTACATCGTTTTTTTTGTTTGTGTTCTGTATTTCATGTGATGTTAATTGTGTTTGTTTAATGTTTATGGACCTTTAGGTCTGGAATAAAAATATTTAATAGCCTAATAATAATAATAATAATCTATGCAAGTACGCTCACAAATAAAAGCTGTGCACCTTTAGTGCAATGTGTTCTAAGTCTCACTTGGCCACCTACCACGTTGTAGGCGAGCTGTTTGTCTCCGTTCCCCAAACACAACTAAACAACCCCAGCTGATACGCGCTTCAAACACAACAATCAACTGATTTCTCCGAGTCTCCTCTCCCCCTTCGTCAGGTGAACAAGGCCACGTCAGGCCGAAACGGTATCGACGTTATTGTGTAGTCTTTCTGTTTTTTTTTCGTGTCTACCAACTCCAAAGGTTGTCAGCAACAAGGTAAGCTGTTGGTTTCCTTCCTATCCACCCCCATTGCTAAATAATAAACTGATTTACGTGATTTACCTTTTCCACAAATCTCTGCCGATTGTAGCACTAATCCGGAACTGTCCTTAGTACTAAATACCATGTTTTACAGAGCACGATGCGGTCCATTGCCATGCATGCTAGAGAGAAATAATCCTGTACGTTGGTTAATAGTGACAACATTTGAGTGGTAAATTTTGGAGCCGTGGGAATTAGGTAGGAATTAATAGACACTAGAAAATTTTCTGCTTAAATAGACCAAAGAACTAACAAAACCCTTAGATAGAAGGAACCATGCCAACCAATGCTTAGTACCTGGCTAACCTCAGTCAACAGTAAAGCCTACCAACACGACGGTTCAACAAACGGATCCGCCAACACGGTTCCGTTGTCTTAAAGAAGGCATTCCAGACATTTTGATGTGTATGCATGATTAACTGTAGATGCATTTTGGGTTTATAATTTACTACTGTAGTTCAGTCTTGACGCTAGGATTTGCTGAAACGTTAGCTGCCACCATTTTAAATATGATGTTGTGTATTCAAGAGAATCATTAGTCTTTTCCACGAGTAGCCAGCTACACAGTAGGCCTACAAACCATATACCGAGTCGAGATTATCAGTGTTGCAATACCCTAACTCGTAAAAACAGTGTTTAAAAAATGACTATAAGGAATGGCTAATTTAAACGTTACAACGTTACGTCGAAGGGCCTTCCCATTGGATGAGGTACTGAACTTTACCGGCCGGAGTGACGCGCTTGGCTCGGATGATGAACTTCTCGCCGGCCGCGATCCGGTTCGCGGCGCCAAAGTAGCTGTTGAGAGACGACTTCAGGTCGTCGAGCGGTATCTTGACGGCGTTCTTGACGGGCGAGGACTTGGGGGGCGGCGAGGGGCGGGAGGGGGGGGGCTGCGGCCGGCTTCTTGTCCCGGGGGGAGGCGCGTAGCGTGCGCAGCTCGGAGGCCACAGCCGCGGGGGCGTAGGTGCTTCTCAGCGCGCGCGCAGTGGCCGGCACCTCCGCCGTCTTGCTCGCGGGGGTGGTGGGGGTGGAGGACGACCGGGTCCTGCGTAGCCGCCGGCGCTTCACGTCGCCGTTGCGGTCGATGCGGATGTCCTTCTCGCACAGCTGCCTCTTGGTCGGCCTCACGGGGGCGGGGCTACGCACCACGGGGGTGAGGGGGAGGGGCAGCGTGATGGGGCTGGCCGACACACACGAGAACACCGACGCCGTCACGTTCAGACCGTTGGGCAGGGTGAACGGCTCTGCGATGCTACGGAAGGGGTGGTTCTTACCCTCGAAGTCCTTGGGCGGAGGGATGAACGAGTCGAGGGTGCAACGGGAGGAGTTGTCGTCTCCGCTCGTGTCTCCCGGGGTGGTGAGGGGTTGCGAACCGGGCCCCGACGGTTGGGGGGTGTCGGCAGCCGACGAAGGCGAGGGGGTTGGGGGTAGTTCCTGCAGTGGCTTCTTGGTCTGTGGGGAAACAAGCAAGTGCAGATCATAAACATCAATTGTGCATGATTCATGCGAGTCACTTGCCAAATGTTTTTCCATACAACAAAACACAGTGGGCCTGTAAAGGTTCACGTCAGGTGTGGGGGAACTGTGTTTGCATTGCTTACTGAAACCTCTTAGCAGAATAAACTGATTCTATAATCTAATAAAGTTATAAACACTAAGTTACATTAAAAGCAAGTTGACAATAATAGTCGATTTACAGCTACGCGTTGCGAGCGAAGCGAAAGCGCGAGCTCCAATCAGTGGCCGAGTTTGCGTGAAACTATTAACTTCTTTGCATGAAACTCGGCCGCTGATTGGAGCTCGCCCCCTCCCTTCGCTCGCAACGCGTAGCTGTAAACGTAGCATAAGACTAAATAGCCATGTGCAGTCTGCCACAACCTCCCCCTATAGTTTGTATTAAAGCTAGGGATGCACATCGATACTTTTTTCATTATCGATTATCGAAATGGCAGTGTCATTATCGAATCGATATTATCGATAATATCGATACATTGATAAACAAATTTCAGCTGGTAAAAAAAAAAAAAAAAAATCGGAAATTAAAATAAACAAGCTCTTATACCTTTATACCTGTCGCTCTTGTCTTCGTTCTGCGTCTGCCAATCGCCCCCCCCCCCCCCCCCGACTTCCCGAATCAAACTTTAGCTTGTTCCGAGGTAAGCGGAACCTACCTCAAAGCGTGTGACAAGTGCGAGCCGTAACAAGAGCTCTCATTCCCGATCTCGTCTTGTTCTGCGCCTGCCGACCGGTTTGTCCCCCCCCCCCCCCCCAACTGCCCGCCTAGACCTGCTCAGGCGAAGGCCCGAGCGCCGAACGAACATTTGCCGTTGGGTCTAGTGACAGCAGCAGATGGCCGGCTGACCTTGCTTGGCCTTGAATACCTCGGGTGAGGATTATAGCAGGAAAGTGTAGGCAAGGCTTATGTTATGCGTACACACACTACATAGTTTGACAAACAATGCGTTTATTAGACATATTAAACAGTTTGCGGGGCATTCTGTCTGAATGTATAAACAAAATACGTTTTAGGCCTATGAAAAATAAAACTAGGCAACACTACACACACACTAAACTGTCAGTCAAAGGTCATATGACGGCGGCCACGAACGAAGCCACTTACAGCGGCTAGGAAAACAAAAACAAACTCGACACTTACAGCGGCGATCAAAACAAAACGTGAGCGTGCTACTTGACCTACCGACAAGACTATCTAATGCCGACTGAAGTGGATGGCCTTGGTGGATGGCGTCGGGCGTGTTCGACAATCATCGTCAACGTTCGTGGTATCACGCTGTATTAGCGAGAGGTAGTTCCAAGCGCGGGAAAATACGAATTAAGTATTTCGGTCCACATTCAAGTGATTATTGATTTTTCGATTATCGATAATGAGATTTCATTATCGATTCTCTAAAATTTTAGCAATATTGATTATCGATCGATAATATCGATTATCGTGTGCATCCCTAATTAAAGCCCAGTCGATTACTCCATGGCAAAAAATTAATGAAAGCCCTAATTAAAGATTATTGTCATTACAGATTTTAAATGGGTTGTCCTATTTTACCCTAAAAGGAAGAATAATAGCTATAGACGGAGAGCCAGCAACATAAATAGTCCCCTCATAAGGTACATATGTTTTGACTTTTGAAATAGGAGCGGAAAAACTACTCTACTAACAAAACGCGCGTCTTACTCCTCAACGTGGGGGCTTTTAGGCCCCACAGGGGGCCGAAAAAGCCGAAAAAAGGCCCAAGGTTCCCCTCATAAGGTACATGGATGGAGTAAACGCCATTTTGTAGAGATAAGTGTCCCAAATAGGAATTCGAAGAGTAAGACGGGATATTAGGGGGCGTTTACCGATCAGACGCCATTTTACCCAAAAAGGGCCATTTTTATTTTCGCACATGCATGCGCTTAAACACTCAAAACATATCCGGAAATGTCTCGAGACGTAGAAAAACATACATTTTAAAGAAATTTTGGGTTATTGTCCTCGCCAGACGCCCTCAAAAGGGGCCCAAAAAGGCCAAGGTTCCCCTCATAAGGTACATGAATGGAGTAAACGCCATTTTGTAGAGATAAGTGTCCCAAATAGGAATTCGAAGAGTAAGACGAGATATTAGGGGGCGTTTACCGATCAGACGCCATTTTACCCAATTGGGCCATTTTTTATTTTCGCACATGCATGCGCTTAAACACTCAAAACATATCCGGAAATGTCTCGAGACGTAGAAAAACATACATTTTAAAGAAATTTTGGGTTATTGTCCTCGCCAGACGCCCTCAAAAGGGGCCCAAAAAGGCCCAGGTTCCCCTCATAAGGTACATGAATAGAGTAAACGCCATTTTGTAGAGATAAGTGTCCCAAATAGGAATTCGAAGAGTAAGACGGGATATTAGGGGGCGTTTACCGATCAGACGCCATTTTACCCAAAAAGGTCCACTTTTTATTTTCACACATGCATGCACTTAACACCCAAAACATATCGTTAAATCCTGACGTTGATAATAATAAATACTGGTATATTAAAGTTAGGGGTGGGCGGAGCTTCAAAACTATCGCATCCGGATCGAGGCTGTGGGGGGGGGGGGCTGGCGAGGACATCACACAATATCTTAGAAATGTATTCACCTCTAGGGGCATTTAAGGATATGTTTTGGGTGTTAAAGCGCGTGCACGTGTGAAAATAAAAAGTGGCCCTTTTTGGTCAAAATCGCGTCTGATTGGTAAACGCCCCCTAATATCCCGTCTTACTCTTCGAATTCGTATTTGGGACACTTATCTCTACAAAATGGCGTTTACTCCATTCATGTACCTTATGAGGGGAACCTTGGCCTTTTTGGGCCGCTTTTGAGGGCGTCTGGCGAGGACAATAACCCAAAATTTCTTTAAAATGTATGTTTTTCTACGTCTCGAGACATTTCCGGATATGATTTGAGTATTAAAGCGCATGCATGTGCGAAAATAAAAAATGGCCCTTTTTAGGTAAAATGGCGTCTGATCTGTAAACGCCCCCTAATATCCCGTCTTACTCTTCGAATTCCTATTTGGGACACTTATCTCTACAAAATGGCGTTTACTCCATCCATGTACCTTATGAGGGGAACCTTGGGCCTTTTTTCGTCTTTTTTGGCCCCCTGTGGGGCCTAAAAGCCCCCACGTTGAGGAGTAAGACGCGCGTTTTGTTAGTAGAGTAGTTTTTCCGCTCCTATTCCAATAGTCAAAACATATGTACCTTATGAGGGGAGCTTTTATGTTGCTGGCTCTTGGACTACTAGAGGCATCGAATTTTCGCGTTTAGCGAAAGCGCGAAAAAAATAAAAAACGTTTTTTTTCGTATTGGTGGATGAAATCACCCACTAGCAGCCTGTTGGCAGTGAAATTGAATCACGAAATATCGCGAAATTTATTTGAATTCACGAAATATCGCAAATAATTGTGAAAATACGAAATAACCGCGAAAAAACAAGATATTTATCGAGTTTTCAACAATTTGCAAAAAATCAACGTCGTAAAATGTAAAAAATTAAACTTCTCCGTCAATTTGCGTGAAAAATCGGTCAAGTAGGTTTTACTTTTATCGGCTCACGTAACAGTCGAAAACTTCTTTACCGACCCGACCTTCGACTTCGATATATTTTCGACTGGCAGGTAGGGTCGATACAGAGTGATGCCATGTTTTTTCCGCTTCCTGTTCATAACAAACAACACGCGAACTGTCGAGTGAAAAGTTATCCATGCGAAGAAAGAAAATAAAATGCCTTGAAAAAAGAAAATAACTTGACTTGTAAATATCTACATTAAATTCATATATTTTAGTAAAAGAAAATTGACTTGAACTAAATCAGTGCCTCTTCTAGGTTTTTGGTGGCAACTTAATTTCGGTCTCGCGCCGCACTTGTTCGTTTTGGTCGTACATAACCCTACTTTTCCCTTCTGCCATATAAAACTTATTTGAAGTTCACCGGGATGGTGAACAAAAGGTTACAAGCCGTTGTAACTATTTTACTTGATTTTTGTTGATGACAACTACAATCATTTTCCACCTTATTCACCTACAAACAGCGTTCGCTCAAAGTTTCAGTTCTTCAGTCTGTCTGTTCTAGGCCTACCCATTTACATGAAGGACTCAGTACGGTCTTTCAGTCTAGGCCTAGCCTAGTCTAGCTTTTTGGGCGGACCGCACCCAGTCGGTTTAATCCCATTTTCTAGGTGTTTACATGGCGTGGACCATACTCGGTACCGGACTCAGTCCACCATGGCGTGGATGGGGTTATTAAATTCGTATATTTAGTAAAAAAAACTGCATATCTTTGTTTTACTTCAAAAGGCTGGTTTACGGGTGATGGATACGTGGAGAAACTGTTTTTGTGAAATGTGGTACAACAATGCAGTGTTCTTGAGCCTAAGTACGGCAAAGTGCAGTTATTTCAGCCACTCGTAGCCCTAGTTTTGCTTTGGTTTACTGTACATAGCCCCCGAATCGTAAATCAGCCTTAAAAACATACCTACTACTATCGTTCCTACTCCAATTCCTGAATAATGTGTAGCAAATAGTATTTTGAAAACACCGCTGAAAGCATTAATTTGATGGTATATTCACCGCTTTGAGGGTTTCAAAACACCGATATTTTGAATTTGAAAACACCATAAATCTGTGCCCCTAATAATAGCATAGTGAATTACCTGTCTAGTTCGGGCGTTCTTGACCAGTTTCCGAACTTTACGAGCTGTGAATTCTTTCACTGTTCCCCTGGTTTGTTTGCCTCTTTTCCGCCTGTTCAGACTTTTTGTGCCACCTTCCATTGATTTCCATCGTTGCCGAATTAACGCCTCTTGGAGGGTTTGTCGACTTTCCGTGGGAAATGGGGTGGACTTCTTTACAAAACCACGGCTGTAGAACTGAGAACTCTTGATGCAAACCTAACAGAAATAGTAAATAGCGATGAATATCAGTGGGGTAACCAGAAAGTCATGTCTGTATACTAAAGATATACAGACTAACTGAAAATACAACATCAGTTTATGACCACCCTCAATATGCATCACTGGCAGATCTTAGCCCTCACAAATTGTTTTCATCAATTTTTATTATTCCCAATGGTTAGCAAACTTTGACCTAGAAGCTATAATGCAAATAGGCCTATGTTAGTTAATTAAGGGGGGGGACAACACTGAAAATCCTAACTTCTGCTCTATGGCAACAATTAAACTGAAACTTGTTGAACACACCAAACACTTACCTAAAGTTATTGAATTATTTTTTTTTTTTAATTTTTACATTTCTATTGTTATTGACATTGTTGTTGTTATTACAACAATGCACACCGGGAAAACGATTACATGAGAACCAATTGAGATAATCAACTTTTGTAAAGTGTTATTTGAAGTTATGCAGACAAGCAATGAAATGATGCATCACCACTTTGAACCTGTGTTTTTTATGATAGCTATACATTTTTTACTTCTAACATTTTTATTAAAAAAATAAAAATAAAAATGTTTTAATGAAAAAAAATACTTTTTACATAGATACGAACTTGGCCATGCATCATTTTATCTTAATGGCATTGGAGAACATACACACAAAATATTATAAGATTTAGGGGACCAGTTTAGAAGATATGAATTTCTCCATACTGTATTGTGTAGGAAAAATACTTCCTGCAAAATCACAACAAAACATGTCTTTGCTCGCATTTTAGGGCAAACACGCAGCGCATACATCAACAAGAATATAGATATGAGTATTTTATATGAAATGTATAACTTACTTTGTGTTTTGAATCGATTGTTAATAGTTTAAACAATTAAATAAAAACAATTGTAGATTGAAATTTTTTTTTTAAATATAATGAGATTTTCAGTGTTGTCCCGCCTTAATGTTTCTTCTTTCTTTCACTCTTTTTTTTATCTAGAGAGAATGTAATAGAAGGGGTCGGAGGAGACCGGAGTCCCTACAATATCCTCAGATATGCCAAGTATTAGGCCCAATGAGTAAAAGGCCCATTTGATGTAAGATTCCACTTTTACCATCAATCATTCTAACCAGCAGGGTGCAGCCAGCACACAATTCTTATCTTTGAGAACAATGCCCACTCCATGATAAGTACATTTGAGTTAAGCTCCACAGTAAACAAGCAGCCTCGTTAGGAAAGTGGTGAACGGGAGGGGGTAGGTACTAGGGATGTCATAGGGCAGGGTTGCCACCAAGTCAACTTTTTTATCCTTGAAAGAAACTAAAAAAAATCCTGAGAAATCCTTGAAAACAGTTATATTCAGCATTAGCATATTATAACTGCGAAGGAATGTTACAAATTTCAGGTTTCATGCCAAAATTGAAAATATGTTATGCCAGCCTGATTTTCGAGAATCTAGTCAACATTACGTGAAGAAACGCATAAGAATCGGAATTTTCTTCGAATATATTTTAACGTTTAACTTTTACTCACCATAACTACCACTTGCGGGAAATGTTATGCAGTCACTTACGTTTATTTTTACTAGTACCTGATGTTCTTTTACTGTCTACATTGCTTTTTTAGCTGAATTTTTAAAATTGTATTAATTTAATGTATTTTTTAAAGACAGAAAATCATAAGATTTTGCCCAAAATCCTGTTATCCTTGAGACACTCTAAAAATCCTGAGAAAAGGATAAAATCCTTGAAAGTGGCAACCCTGTCATAGGGTACCCGGGTAACCCGGATCCAGAAATTATCCGAATCCATTATTAGGATTTGAATCTTAACCTGGTAGTATTGGAGAAAAAAAATGCACGACGATATTTTTGTGACTACTTTCCTTGAAGCTACAGTGAATTCCTGCTTGTGGGCGTGGCGAGCGGGTCGCTGGTTAGTACGCGCTGTCATTACTGCGGGTGAGTTCTGTGATGTCATATACACTCCCCTCTCACCATTCCCAGGCGCAGCGGCCGCACAGAGCCCAACCCACACAGTGGCCGGCAGCTGACACGGGGAGAGAACGGCCTTCAACCCCGTGGTTTCTGGGGGGAGGTTTACCAAGATACGATAAGATAATATAATTTTAGGTACTCACCTTTTCTGTGGTCATGGTGAGCGAAATTCGTGCCGCCTTCAACGACTCCGTCTCGGACGAAGACGAGAGACCGTTGGTGTACGTTCGGGCACCGATCATGGATGGGGAGGTGGTCCCCGCGGAGGAACCGTTGGACGAGCCTTCGTTGTTCCGCAGACCCTTGTCCAGGTGGCACTTGCCTGCTAACACACCATCGGAGGCATCAGTCAGACGTAAAGCCATAAAAAAAGGGCCAGACAAAAAGTGGTCTCGTAAAACGGCTACAGCCCAATTCAGCCTTGCAACTGGACATGATGTTCTTCAACACCATTTGAACTGGCCATCTGCAAACTATGTAATTTTGAACCCCAAGACAGAGCAGATCTTTTTAGGTGTGCCGCACTTCAGAGTGACATCGACGCCCTGCCCAATGATATGGGCAGGTCAGAAAAAGAAGCTATTTTATATTGGATAGCGAGGAAGAGGAATGGCTGAGGAAGCCATCTCTGCATAGAAAAAAAAAAGAAACACGACAAAACGAGACAGTTGAATATTTTCATTCAAGGTGACGATGATGATTCTTGTCGTTTACGTCTGTATTATTACAATCATGCTATTCGAGATAGTGAGGGATGAAGGGACGATAAACGAAGCAAAAAGACAATTACAACAACAAAAAAACATGCCAAGTTTGTGTTTCAGTTTTCGTTAGCATGAACATGAAAGCTCAAGGAATAAATGTAAGCATTTACATAAACAAACTGTAAACTATTATGTTGTTCAAAGACAGGAATTTCACAAAACTTACAACATGCACTAGACCTAATATGTATTTTGCAGGTAGCCCTATGTCAAATTTTATTCTTTTTGTATGTGTGTGCCCTCTTTAATTTGTAAAGGTAAATCTTTTCCGTTTTGGGCTTGGCCTTTTTTTTTTACAATTTTTTTTGCATTTTTGTTTGGTATAGTTATTTAACACGAACAGAAAACCCTTTAAAGAAGCCATTTGGCAAAGCCCTAGGCTGTCATGTAGCCGTGTTCACTGTATGGCGACAACATATCACGAGATATGCTCACTTGGCCTCTTCAAGTTGACCGCTGTTCTCACGGCTAGGGTGATCAATAAGTGAACTCGACTTTCGGGCATAGCCGCGTCGATTGTTTAAAAAATCTTTAAAATGCCGAGGTTTCGAGTAGGTCTCAAGTCTTCAAAGTTAATTTTGAAGATGGCTACTAGCCTACTCATACCTTCAGCATTTTAAAGACTTAGCAATCGACGCGGCTATACCCGAAAGCCCAGTTTAGTTATAGACATTATCGACCAAGAATTCAATGTAGGCCTACACAACAACATTCCAATTTATTGACTCCCTGCCCAATGATATGAGCAGGCCAGAAAAGGAAGCTGTTTTATATTGGATAGTAAGACAAAAGAATGGCTGAAAAAGCCATCTTGGCACAAGAAGGAAAAAAAAAACATTCCAAGTTCTACTATAATTTTAGAGGGATTCAGTAGGATACAATAAGTTATTTATTGAAAAACAACATTGTAATAGATCACAATTGAATAGTGTCAGGATCAAAACATCACAATTCAAGGAGATGGAAGCATATATGCATATGCAAGCTTTCTAAAAGCTTTGCCTGTTTACTGAAAGTCTACTTTTAGCAAAAGCTGATTGTAACAAGTTGCAAAAAGTACTAATCCGTCTTCAAAAAGCCATGGCACCTCAGTGGAGGCTTTGCACTGCCAAGCAATAAGCAGTTCAACAACTATATAGGCCTACTCTGATAACAAATTTAATTCAAATACTACTGCATATCTCTAGGGTGCAGCCTAGTTCTCTACTGTGCAGTGCGTAAGATGTAAAGGTCAAATGATCTGTACCAGATGACTTGCCTGAGGCGAGCGAGCTAAGCGTCGGCGGTAGGAACTTGAGCCGATCTTGTCCGCTCCAGCACTCTTTGAGGACAGCGTCGCTGATGGCTTGTTTGTGTATCGGCAGTTTGAATTGGGGGGCCGGAGGGGGTATGTCTTCCCGCAGTCCCCATATCGTGGTGCGTTTCTTGATTTCGCGGCCACACTTGAAGCGATTGCGATTGTTTGTCAACACGGACAAAATTATCTCTTTCCTTTTCTGGGGTGTTACATGAAATATCTGAAATAAATGCAAAAAATCAAATTAAGTTTAAATATCCTAGATCCCGAATTACATTGTTTTGAGAAAGAGTACAGGCTAACAAATATTCTGAATGAAAAAAAATGACGTTACAAAAAAACAGAACAAAAAATTTACAAAAACACTTGGAACTCATCCAAAGGCAAAAGCAAAGGCACCTTGTGCCTTGCTGTGGCTTAAGTCTTGCAAGTGTGAAATGAAATGAAATCGTAAAATGACTGGTAATTATCAGTTCATCTGTAGTGTAGGCCTAGCGCCTAGGTACTGGTTTTGTTGTAATATTTATGTTCGACAAGACAAAGCTCAGCCCTTCACAATTGCTAAAGAAGCCATGATAGTGATTAATGAACGAGATACTAACCCAAAACGTAGGCCTACTAACACATCACCAGAGTATCCCAACTAAATACGATTCACACGGCTTGCAATAACTTGTCTTCTGCCATGTACTGCTAACCCATTAGCCAGTATCAATATCGGGTTTGCAAACGACAAGATAGATTGAGCCCCCTGTAGCTCCGATGTACACAGAAATAATTATTAAAATATATCTTACCTTTGGCGGCAGTTGAAAAGATTCCCAGTTGCTATTGATGTAAGGAACAATTACGGAATCAATGTCGTAATATTTCCTCTTGTAGTATAGTGTGATGTTGTATAGTGTCAAATGCATAATATCCACCCAGTTCATTTCAAAACGACGGACAAATTCCTTTCCATAATTACATAATCTACATACAAATACGTAGAACCTATAAGAAAAAAGCAAAACATAAGTTCACATAATTCATCATCATCATCATCATCATCATCATTATCCATTGCTGTTTCTTCCTTCTGGCAGGGTCAGCTTGGGTTTCACAACCAAATTTTTCACAGAATTCATATTGGAGCTGAACTCAAATGTAGCAAAGCCTAGAAGGACACACATGGACATGGGCATTACTAGAAGCAAATGTATACAATCTAGGGCTGAGTCGTTTAAACGTACGTATATAAACGCCCGTGCGAAAATATACGTGTACAAATATTCATACACGTTTAACCGTGACTTATACCCCGCCTGACCAATCCCCTCCCCCGGCACCCCCACCCAAAACCCAATTCACAGATTTTTCCGATGTCACAGCTCTTTGACGAGCCGACAAGGCATAGCTTAGTGTGTGGAGTCAAAATGACTGTGGACAGTTGGACACAAAGGTGGGGAATATAATCAACAATTAATATTATAATAAATCAACAGTGTTATTTCGTTGAACATGTTTTTTCGCGAACATTAAAACTAATTTTTTGTAATTATTTTGTGAACAGGAGGGGTGGTACGTTTAAACGCGTAAAATTAGGAAAAATAAACGTTTACAAAATTAACCGTTTTCTCCCAGCCCTAATACAATCCTGTTGATTTAGGGGAGTCCCGCTGTCAATTTTGTTTTTTCATATGCTACTTATTTTTCTAACCTGTTTCGGAAACGACATAGTTTTGACAAAACTTCTAGAAAATGAGTTGCCTAGACTAGAAATGCAATTTTTTGATGAATATATCTAGAGATACATCTTTTTAGCAAAAATTCTCTTTAAATTACGCATTTTGTAGCATTTATATTTTTCTTTCCGTCAAACCCTTGTATATCAGGGGGTTTCTTGCACTTCTAATGAAAAATTATGTGCAGGTACTAGTTAAAATCAATTCAGTTGTAATTTTTAACTTCTTAAGGGGTTAAAATGCAGTTCTTTACTAAATCTCAATAGGAATGGGAACACATTATTTGTTGTAAAATTAGCATTTTGTAGCGTTTTCAAAAATAAAACCAATAAATAAATTACCAATTTAGCATCTAAAACCTAAAACAACGTATCTCTAAAAATATCAAATTCCATTGAACCATAAAAAGGAATGGAGAGGTTTACCTGTCCCCATAGTAAAGCGGGTATGTCAGGCACTGAATGCACTGCTCGTGGAACCACTGTTTACATCGGCCACACTGCAGCATCTTCTTGATCCAACTACCACTCCTGCCGCAGTAGCACCGGCCATCCTGCGTACTGACGAGTTCCGAGAGGTCGCAAGTCAACTCATCGTCCTGAAAGAGAACAGGCTATTAGCGAGATTGTAAACAAGCTTACAACAACGGGGAGGCGTAGCAAGTGCACAGAGAACGGTGCGAGCGATCCGGCCAACAGTCACTGAACGTTGGATACACACAACTTTCAACAATAAGAATCTACAAGTCATTGAAAATTATTTGACTTCTATGGAATCTATGTACATTTTTCCAATAATAATTAGTGCACTGTCTTCTAGACGAGTTTTTGGTGAATACTATCAGGAGTGCTCAGTGGCTGGAACGCTCGAAGCGTAGTAGTCGTAGCCGTAGAAGCGTGTAGTCGTTTGTTGTACGCCTCCCCACACCAATATGCCTAATAAATTAAGGCGGGACAACACTGAAAATCTCATTATTTAAACAAAAAAATTTCAATCTACAATTTTTTTTATTTAATTGTTTAAACTATTAATAATCGATTCAAAACACAAAGTAAGTTATATATTTCATATAAAATACTCATATCTATATTCTTGTGGATGTATGCGCTGCGTGTTTGCCCTAAAATGCGAGCAAAGACAGGTTTTGTTGTGATTTTGCAGGAAGTACTTTTCCTACACAATACAGTATGGAGAAATTCATATCTTCTAAACTGGTCCCCTAAATCTTATAATATTTTGTGTGTATGTTCTCCGATGCCATTAAGATAGAATGATGCATGGCCAAGTTCGTATCTATGTAAAAAGTATTTTTTTTCATTAAAACATTTTTATTTTTTATTTTTTTATAAAAATGTTAGAGGTAAAAAATGTATAGCCATCATAAAAAACACAGGTTCAAAGTGGTGATGCATAATTTCATTGCTTGTCTGCATAACTTCAAATAACACTTTACAAAAGTTGATTATCTCAATTGGTTCTCATGTAATCGTTTTCCCGGTGTGCATTGTTGTAATAACAACAATGTCAATAACAATAGAAATGTAAAAATAAAAAAAAAATAAAAAATTATTTAATAACTTTAGGTAAGTGTTTGGTGTGTTCTACAAGTTTCAGTTTAATTGTTGCCATAGAGCTGAAGTTAGGATTTTCAGTGTTGTCCCCCTTTAATAATACAACAAAACCCACTAATTTTGGCCTATAGGTAGAGATGTGTAAATTTCGTATGCCGCGAAAATGCGAAATGGCACTTAAAGTCACTCTAGAGATGTAGTTTTGCTATTTGTTGGTTATGTAGCCCTATAGCAGTCTTATTTTAAAAAACACAAAACGCAAAATCTGCCAAATTTGCCTTATTATGCGAAATACTGTGTTTTTAATCAAAAATTCGCGAAATCCACGATATTTGGTGTCTACATGCGCAATTTCACAGTTTCGGAAAATTAATTTGATCAAAATTACAAGATTTACGTACAAAATGTGTTTTAGCTTTGGTACCGCCCACTTTCTTACCAATCGACTTTTATTTCGATAGTCGATATTTTCCCGTTTCGACTTGCGAGTTTTATGAAGCCACGCCTCCGACCACCAACCCCCTACCCTCCCGCCAAATCATTGGTTTGAAATACCCAATGGCCAAATCCTACTCAAACGCACGCGCAGGCGCGCAAGCTGAAACCTGAAACTAGGTCACTGACTGATGCGCGTTCAGTTGTGATTTCCTGGAAGCTGGAAATGCCGCAAATAAGCGTATCAGTGGAGAAGAGAGCTGCCGAATTTAAAAATGATGGATTATATGCCTCTGCTAAAACTTTGTTTTGCAAATGATGTAATTGCCGTTTAGATCATAATCGTCGAGATACGCTTCTAAAGCATTGTGCTAGTGAAAAACACAGAAGAATACGTGATGCTGCTACAATTAGGTCTATGACGACGAGCGTTTCAGGGGCTAGGCCTTCAACGTTGCGACAAATTTCGCTTGAAAAAACGGTCTCTATACTGGATATCACGTCGGCTGTTCAGCAAGGACCCGACTCGAGCGTTTGGGACAACCCTTAGGAAAGGTCTGCGCGGCGAACAATTGACCGCAGTTGGCGAAGGGTTTTGGGTAAAAAAAAAAAGTTTTAGCACAATGCATACTTTCAAATTGAGAACCGTGCTGAGCAATGTTTGATTCCGTGAATAATTTCAAAGAGCGACACTTGTAATCACGTTATTTAGATTGTTCTGATCATTTTCGTTTTTTGTGCGAAGTCAGTATCTTAATTTAAAGAGAACATGATGTTGATGATGTTTTCGGGTTACTTCACTTTTTAGCCAGTGGTGTATTCCTCAAAAGTTCCCGTACCCTTCCCAACATTAAAAAACATTATATAATAACCCGACACGTTTTTCTCATTACCACTTAACATTATATATTATAAAACACGTGTTATCTATTTAGTTCGCCATTACAATAATTATATTGCGTGAGCTAACTATTCTTTATTAATGAGTATGGGTGACTCTTCCTTAAATTGTGTTTGAAATTGTTCTGAAGTCGAGCTTGAAAATTTGGATGCGACGATTGAAAGTGGGTATTAGCACATGAAAAGAAAGTAAAATTCTAAAGAAGCACCGGCGCTTTGGGAAACTGATGCATTGTATACAGGTGGCCAAGATTAAGGAATTGAAAGAGGAGCTGACAAGACAGTCCGCACACAGTTCCTGCCTCGTGCACGTGCACATTATTGTTTTCAAATCTCCAGGAAACGAAGGCTAGCACAGTGGCCGGGATAATACTGGGTTCAGTTCCCGCGACACGCTGGGCTCCACACAATTCTGTTCTGTGATTTTGATTTGCCAACTACTTACGAAAGCAGATTTGAATGTTTAATAATATTTTTTTCAATGAGTTGATAAAAGTTGAGGGGGTAGGGGGTTGACGATCGCCTCATCACCCCCGCCCCAACCCCCTCCCCCACATGTGCGCTACCGTCTATACAATCACAAGTTATAATTTTCAGTAGCTTCAGGTGACATTATATTATATTATGATGTATTATGCGATTCATTGTTCATTAAGTCACAGTTTTCGTATACACCAGTATCACATAGATACAGTTTATGTTAAAATATAAAAAAACGTACCCGAACCAAGAATCGAACCCACGATTCGCTGCAATGGAAGCAGGAATAAACCCACTAGACCAACGAGCTACACATGAATAAGGCTTTTAAACATATTATTATGAAAACCCCTACATGTATTTTGGATGTGCCCTACATTACATGTATGTGGACGTGGGTGGATGTGTGTGACTAAAAATTGAGCTACAGCTACAATTAAAAAAGTGGCTATATTGTCTTAGCGTTGCGCGTTCAATGGTACGCTTTTTATAACATTATGATGACGGAAAGCCGAAAACTATTTTTACAATGTTTTGAATAACTATTTATAGTCACCCCCAAGTCCCTTTTCCCTCCAAATGAATACATGGGTATGACAGGTTGTAAATAAGTTCTTTTGAGACGTTCGGAGTCCATCCCGCAGATGGTCGCCAACGATAATTGCTTTGGTGAGGGCTGTTGAAAAAGGTCCCATCCACGAGCTTTGTCGTGCGTGGCCTAGCCTGAGGTGCTGAACAGCCGATGTGATACGAATTATAGCGCCAAAAGAATAAAAACGGACCGAGATGAGTTCATACTGGAAACGGCTGAGGCATTTTTAAGTGCTAATATTCCTCCCGAGAAATTGGATCATCCACAGATACGAGCCTGGATGGCTAAGCATGTTAAGGGTGCCGGGGATATTCCCTCAGCCAATAAAGATATATGTTTGTACCCAAGCTTGATGAAAAAAAAACAGGCTGATGTGTCTAAAATATATTGTGTAAAACACTGGACCATCAATACATCTTCTTGCATCTGTGGTACTCGATTCGGCTGATTCAGCTTCTTGTGCAAAGGCAGTGTTGGATATACTTGCGCAATACGTGTAATTATAAAAAAAACACAAAACACCACTATTTGCCTTTTTAAAAACGAAATTCACCTATTTAAAAAAACATTTTTGCACATCTCTACCTATAGGGGTAACTTAGTCAAGCTGAGGGCAAATGGAAGTCAATTCTCAATGGAGACAATAGACATAGGAAAAAACATAACCATTAATTGATAAACATTATGAAATACCAATTAATAAATAGGTAATGATCTATCTTTTTATTCTTTTTCTTCTTTCGAACACCCAGAGTTGGAACTTATGCCATTCTCTGCAAGGTTTCTATTTATGATAAAACATTTATTACTTTGATCTATTTATAATAATCAATTAATAATAAATAATGTATCTATTTTTGATAAAAAATACATTATTTATTAATTATTCATGTAAAATGTATACTTTTTTACAAATAAAGTTCAGTTATTTTTATTATTATTATTGGATTGAATGTATCACAATTAGGGATGCACACGATAATCGATATTATCGATCGATAATCTATATTGGTAAAATTTTAGAGAATCGATAATGAAATCTCATTATCGATAATCGAAAAATCAATAATCACTTGAATGTGGACCGAAATACTTAATTCGTATTTTCCCGCGCTTGGAACTATCTCTCGCTAATACAGCGTGATACCACGAACGTTGACGATGATTGTCGAACACGCCCGTTGCCATCCACCAAGGCCATCCACTTCAGTCGGCATTAGATAGTAGATAGTCGGTAGGTCAAGTAGCACGCTCACGTCTCGTTTTGATCGCCGCTGTAAGTGTCGAGTTTGTTTTTGTTTTCCTCGCCGCTTCGTTCGCGGCCGCCGTCATATGACCTTTGACTGACAGTTTAGTGTGTGTGTAGTGTTGCCTAGATTTATTTTTCATAGGCCTAAAACGTATTTTGTTTATACATTCAGACAGAATGCCCCGCAAACTGTTTAATATGTCTAATAAACGCATTGTTTGATATCTATGTAGTGTGTGAATGCATAACATAAGCCTTGCCTACACTTTCCTGCTGTAATCCTCACCCGAGGTATTCAAGGCCAAGCAAGGTCAGCCGGCCATCTGCTGCTGTCACTAGACCCAACGGCAAATGTTCGTTCGGCGCTCGGGCCTTCGCCTGAGCAGGTCTAGGCGGGCAGTTGGGGGGGGGGGACAAATCGGTCGGCAGGCGCAGAACAAGACGAGATCGGGAATGAGAGCTCTTGTTACGGCTCGCACTTGTCACACGCTTTGAGGTAGGTTCCGCTTACCTTACCACAAGCTAAAGTTTGATTCGGGAAGTCGGGGGGGGGGGGGGGGGGGGGCGATTGGCAGACGCAGAACGAAGACAAAAGCGACAGGTATAAGAGCTTGTTTATTTTAATTTTCTATTTTTTTTTTTTTTTTTTTTTTTTTACTAGACGTAATTTGTTTATCAATGTATCGATATTATCGATAATATCGATTCGATAATGGCACTGCCGTTTCGATAATCGATAATGAAATAAGTATCGATGTGCATCCCTAATCACAATCATAAAATCAGGTCAAAACCGGCGTTAACATGTTATACGGACGGACATAATGTCAAGTATTTCCATATGTCTACCTTATTTAACTTCACTAATCACATGTTACTAGTTTAAACAGTCATCAATCTCGGCCAAATTATTAATTATAATTATTCTATTTACTCAGCCCCTAGGTAATATGTACACTGTACAGTATTAGGAGCAGCAGAGACAGCCTACAACTAAAATCAAATGCGCTAGGGAGGTCACTCTGCACTATCGATACCTACATGCCCAGAATAGGCCTACTTAGAACAACATCGGCTAACTCACGCTACTATTGAACTGATCGTCGTCGTCCTCCTCGTGCAACAGTTCTATCTCGAGTCTCGGCTTGGTCGACAGTTTCCTCGCGTTGGCCAACGACGTCTTGGGCTCCCTCTTGGCCGCGAGCGGGATCCGCTTCAACGTGACCGGCTCCTTGGCCTTACTGGCCGCTGGGAAACACCTGTGGCACAGCCACTGCAGGTCGTCGTTGCACTGCTTGCGTATGTGCGGCAGGTGGCACAGCTGGTGGTACCCCCGGCCGCACTTGTCGCATTCGATCACCTCGTTGTCCGACCGGGGCTGAGACTTCTTGCAGATGACGCAGAGGATGTCGGACTTGGGGGACAGCTTCATCAGGTCCTTGAACGAGGACCACTTCTCCGTGTTGTCGCCGAACTTTACCCGACACTTGGCGGATATTAAATTCACCTGCGGAAGGAATCGAGAACATTGATGCTTAATGTGGCTACGACAAATAGAGTAAATAAATGGGAGTTGGTTAGTTAGTTTCTCCACACCGACGGGTGTACAAGGCTGTGTAACTGTAAGCCGAAACATTCCGTCTTTAATGTTATTGCAAATACATGTAATCTCCATCTCAATACGGCTGTCAAACTTCTTTAAGGTGAGCTAGCTGTTGGTTCCTATAATTCTTTCCCTTTCAATACAAGTAAATAAATAGATCTAAATAAATAGAATAAATGAATCTTTAAGGTGAGCTAGCTGTTGGTTTCTATAATTCTTTCCATTTCAACACAAGTAAATAAATAGTGTATTGGCCGTTAGAGAGGCAAAGGTGGCCGAGATAATTGATACTATCCCTACTAAGAACATGCATGGAACATGTACCAATGAATGAAAGGAACAGAAGGATGACAGTTCACCTGAGAAAGTAGATACGCCACATATTGAGAATTAAGACCACTAGTTGGCCAAAACGCCTCGGAATATTTATTTGTTTGTCTACTCGTCTCTATGTTTCCCAATGCAGCCTATCTACTTTCTCAGGTAAGCTGTCGACCTTCTGTACCTTTCCATTCATTGGAACATGTTCATTCATATTCTTAGTAGGGATGTAATAGGGTACACGGATCCAGAAATTAACCGAATCCATTTTTAGGATTCAAATCTTATCGGGTAGTAGGCCTAATATATGTAAAACAAAAAAAACAAAAAATTATACGGCGATATTTCTGCGACTACTTTTCTTGAAGCTACAGAGAATTCCTGCTTGCGAGCGTGGCGAGCTGGTTAGTACGCGCTGTCATTACTGCGAGCAAGTTTTATGATGCCATATACACTCCTCTCCCCCACCCCCCGCGCGCAGCGGCTGCACAGAGCCCAACACCCGCACAGCGGCCGGCAGCTGACACGGGCAGAGAACGGCCTTCAACCACGTGGTTTCGGGGGGGGGGGGGGGGGGGGGGGGGGGGGTAACCAAGATAACATAATTTAGGCTTTCAGGATTCGGGTAACCCGGTTCCTGGAAGGTCTGGAACCGGATCCGAATTTTCCTACTCTATGACCCCTAATTCTTAGTATCCATTATTAAATACAGTAAGTAGTAGGTACTTAGTGGTAGTTAAGAAGGCATATGTACAAGTAAGTAGGTAGCTTGTGCTGGTATATATATATAACTATGACAACGGAGATACAACACCAACTCACCTCAATGACTGTGCCCAAGTAGTATCGACCGTCTTTCTGCTGCAGCAGAACATCTTCCCCGTTACTAAAATCACTCGTTTCCGATGTGCTGTCTGGAACGACTGGGCCGTCCTCCGACTGTTGAACACAAATACAATTTTAACAATTGTAGGCTATGCAGTTTTTTAACAAATACAACATTCAATAATTGTAAGCTATGTAGTTTTTAAAATTAAAATTTACATTTTATTAGTACAATCCCAAATTTGCAAAACTTTATCAAAAAAAACACGAAAATTAGAAAAAAATCTATTTTATTTTTGCAATACTGTACATACAAACTCGGTCAAAACCGGCGTAAACATGTTGTACGGACATAATGTCAAGTATTTCCATGTGCTTACCTTATTAAACTCTACTTGGAACTAATTAAATATATCACTGTCCATATTATTTTTCCAAAACAAACTGTGGATGCTATGTACGGTCGTGGCCGATTTGTACTCATCCCAGCATTCGCTCTTCGTATGGTGGAAACCACGAAAACCACCATCAGGATGGAGAACTTCTTGAAAGTCTTCATTCTTCTTAGTTCAAAAATTTTCGTACTATCCTACATGTGTTCAAAATTATTGCTTTTTGCATCTCGATGTATATGTTCGGTTGGAGACCAATTAGTTTAATACTGGCATAGAGTTTTCGCGGAACAATACCATTTGCTGATATAATTAATAACGGTACAACAGTTACACTATTCTGCTTCCACAGCCTTTTTATTTCAATAGATAACCCCTTATATCTATTATTATTATTATTATTATTATTGTTTTATTGTTGCAATACATACAAAACTCGGTCAAAACCGGCGTAAACATGTTGTACGTAAATGTCAAGTATTTCCATGTGTTTACATTATTTACCTTCCATGTGTCTACTAAGAACTAATTAAATATATCATTGTTCATATTATTTTTCCAAAACAAACTGTGGACGCTATGTGCGGTCGTGGCCGATTTGTACTCATCCCAGCATTCGCTCTTCGTATGGTGGAAACCACGAAAACCACCATCAGGATGGAGAACTTCTTGAAGTCTTCATTCTTCTTAGTTCAAAAATTATTATTAGTAGAAAAAAATCGGCACGCTCGCCAAGTTTACGCAAAAATAAAATTTCTTAAAAAAGATGTCCGAATGGGTTAAAGCACAGGGGCCAACATCCATTTTTTGATATAACCTATAGTTGTCCCAAGACTACCTTACACATGCTTTCGTCACGGGCGACGGGTTCGTAGCCAATCCGCGATCGGTATTTGCGCGGGTGTGTCTCGGGCGGTTCGCTGGTTGGCTATGAGTGCCTCGCCTGTGACGAAAGCATATGTAACGTAATCTTGGGCCAGGTATAGTTATGTCTTACCTTCTTTCGGGAAGTCACAAGTGACATTGCAAATGGGGTTATTTTAGATGGCGACGGAAGAATATTCTCCTTAGCACACTAAAAAAGAAGAACGGACTCGGGTTAGGTGAGGGCAAACCATTTTAAAAATACATATGCACACCTTACAAGCAAGGAGGGCTAAGGTTCCTGAAATACATATGCACACCTTACAAGCAAGGAGGGCTAATGTTCCTGAAATACTTACGCACACCTTACAAGCAAGGAGGGCTTATGTTCCTGAAATACATATGCACACCTTACAAGCAAGGAGGGCTAATGTTCCTGAAATACATATGCACACCTTACAAGCAAGGAGGGCTTATGTTCTGTCAGAAATACATATGCACACCTTACAAGCAAGGAGGGCTTATGTTCCTGAAATACATATGCACACCTTACAAGCAAGGAGGGCTAATGTTCCTGAAATACATATGCACACCTTACAAGCAAGGAGGGCTAAGGTTCCTGAAATACATGTGCACACCTTACAAGCAAGGAGGGCTAGGCCTAATGCTCCTGAAATACATATGCACACCTTACAAGCAAGGAGGGCTAATGTTCCTGAAATCCACCCCAAAAATATATTATTGAGAAAAAGATAAAAGCACACAGTCACACACACACACACACCAGGAACAGATCCAGGGGAGGGCTGGTAGGGGCGATTACCCCACCGCAATCCTTGAAAATATTAATCGTAGGAAGATTTTGCAGCAAAATCAAATTTTATCTTCTAGAAATTATAAATAAATACATGAATGGCGATTTGATAATTTACGCGATCATGATTTTATTTGTATGTGTAATGACGTAGTGTAGGACAGACTACACTTGGCACTAAACTGAAGGAAGTGACCGATAAAATGCCAGGCGGCATAGACAGAAATGAAAGGGATGGATGCATATCCCTACTGGGCTGCGATTCTGTAAGGATAACAAGAGACTCTTGATATGTTAATTGTTGTATCCCCTAACCACGAGATAGCGAATGATATCTCGATAACAAGAGTCTTGGTATCCTTACAGAATCGCGGCCCTGGGCGGCTAGATGCATGATGACTTTAAAAAAGCGATGAGGGCATAAAAAAACTCCCCAACAACATTTTATTTTCAATAGGCCCTACCAGAAGCTTATTTGAATACTAATTATGAAAACCATTTTGAAAATCACTTTGAAGGGATGTTTTACCTGTGTTACCGTGGCTGTGTTTTTGGCTGTTAGTGTGTTGGGGCGCATGATATATTTAGTTATTTATTGTAGGCCGCTCGCTAGTGATAGGAATTGTTTTATTTATATAAAGTTTGGTATAGTAAAGGTATATAAACTTTATATAAATAAAATGTGTGTAAGACATGAATACAAAATAAATAAAAATAAATAAATTCAAAGTTGTTCTGAATCGGCTTTGTTGATTCTGGCATTTGTCCGCAGGTGTTCGCACTGTCCAATCACTGATTCATATGTTTCGTATTTGAAATATCGATCTTTGATTGGTTATCGCTCACTCGTCGATGGTGTTCGGAGCCTACAGGGTTGGTTTAGACACTTTAAATTAAAGTCCCCCACTGCAAATCAGTTTAATTACTGAGTGGGTAGACTCTAAATGTGAATTTATTTTATTTTTTATTTTATTTAAACAAGAAACTGGATACTATAATGCTATGCCTACTAGGGCTGGGAGAAAACGGTTAATTCTGTAAACGTTTATTTTTCTGAATTTTTCGCGTTGAAACGTACCACGTCCCTCCTGTTTGCAAAATGATAACAAATGAGTTGTAATGTTCGCAAAAAAAACATGTTCACCGAAATAACACGGGTGATTTATTAGCCTATATTCATTGTTGATTATATTCTCCACCGATGTGTCCAACTGGCCAGTCATTTTTAAATAAATAAATAAATAAATAAATAAATAAATAAATAAATAAATCAGATTTAAACGTGAACATTTATTTGCAATTAAGATGACTTGTCCACTCTGCTGTGATGCAGTCCTTATGGAAAAATGGGTTGTTGAAGGTGGAAAATGAAAACAATCTTAAATAAATAAATCATTCATATTTATAGTCTACCCACTCAGTCACATATAACTGATTTTCAGTGGGGGACTTTAACTTAAAAGGGACTGAGCCGACCCTGTAGGCTCCGAACAACATCGACAAGTAACCGACAAGGAATGACATTAAATGCGCTGTGCGTGCCAAGTCCGTAGCTTCTAAACATTCCATTGTTTCACAGCCTTCTGGGGGGCTCAGAAGGTAAAGCTCGACCTAGAGAGGGCCATGTCCCTAGCTCTATAGCCTAGGCACCGAGATTGGCCACTGATGGCGCTAGTGAAAACGAATGAAGCGCTCAAAGTGGCAAAGTCGCGCAACAACCTGGTGAAGCGGCGTCGTTCTTCCTACGTCGATAAAGGCAAATTGTAGGGATGACATCGGGTACCCGCCTCCAAATATTAACCCGGAGCCGTTTTTCGGGTCCACACACGTGACTCGACGGGGAACAGAACAGACGCGAACCGACTTGCATTCGTTACTGTTTGTTCTTTATTTAACATTCTGGTGAACATTCTGGCTAATAATTGTTCCATTACTATTTATTTTCCTTAAAATATCATGTTTTATGTACGTGCTTCTGTTGTGTATTGAGAAAAGTTTTTTTTACTCGACGTGATTACTGCAGGCGTATTCCAAAAGACTCACTGAGCGCGAGCGGGCGGCTTGCATATCATTTGTCCCTCGCCTTTGCTCCCCGCGCACTTCACAATGCCTAGCGAGGACCTTCAAATCAAGCCTACACATCGAAAAATACGTTTTCAGGTACCCGGGTACCTGGGTAATGTTAGAAATACATATTTAAGATTTGAAATCGCCAAGGCGCTGAGCGGGTCAACAATAGTAACGACGCGGAGTCGGTTGTTATCTATGGCCTAGTGGGTCTGTATGATGGTGTTTTTTTTAAAGTAAATAAAGAAATATCGTAATCCTGACTGAGTGTATTATATTTTAAGTGAATCAAAGTTTCTTTTTAACATCAGAAGTGGGATATGGACTAATAATCCGCCGAAAAACGAAGTCGTCGGTCAAGATGCAAAACGTTGCAAAATACCACGTGTGAATCTTCTCCTCTTGCGTGCGCGTGAGGATACAAATATGTTTGTATAAAGGAAGACAATACGAACAATTACGTAAATTCAAACGTGAATTACAAACAATTGGGACAGAAACGAACACGTGTGATACCTAAATCTCAATTCTGTGCGCGTGAGGTAATAGTTAAACGAACTTTACGTAGCCTGTAATTAGTTCAATTCAAACGTGAATTACTAATTATAATTAATCATGTCTAACGTTAATAACACACAGATCGACAATGGGATCGAACTACTGTACCAAGCTAGTCAAGAGGGTCAAACTCAACAACCTCCCGGCAGGCTTAGGCCTACATCTGATTCAGTCGAAGAAATAAACCAAGGTACGATGACTGTAGAAGCCATGATGCAGCTCATGATTGAACAAAACAGAAGAAAAGATGAACAGATGACAATAATGCTAAATGCACTAACGGTAAGGCCTAGAGAACCCGAATATAGGGTCATGCCCGATTTGCATAAGAGCATTCCATGTTTTGATGGAGAAGGATCCAGTTCGAAAGCATCGTCATGGATACATTCTGTGGAAAGTACAGGTGAGATCCACAAATGGAACGATTCGTTCATACTTGAGAGTGCACGTACCCATCTTGTTGGGGCAGCATCACATTGGTATCGCTATAGGAAATTCCACAACTGGACAGATTTCGTCAGCCAGTTTAGAGCGACATTTGTAGGTGGATCAAGCTTACCGGAACGCTGGAAGCTGATGCAGCAACGTGTACAAGTGCATGGTGAAAGCACAAGTGCGTATTTCCACGAAAAGATTGCCCTGTGTCACGATGTCAACCTGGACTTTAACGAAACAAAGTCGCAAGTCTTAATCGGACTATGGTCACGTGATTTGTGCGACATGTTGATGGCGAGATATCATGCAAACGCCGATCAGCTACTTCAAGATGTACGTTATTTCGAAGAAATCCATAAAGAAAGAGTTGAACGAATTCCACGACGAGAGAAGGCAGCGCCACAGCCAGCTCAACCACGATTAATGGAGACCAGCGTTAAACGGACGGATGGACCATTCATGAAGACGGAGGCTTCAGCGATGAAGACGGAACCCAAGATAAGTACTAAAGCAACGCCAAGCTCTTTTAACGGTGCGGACGTAAAGTGTTTTAATTGCAATAAAATGGGACACATTTCAAGAGATTGCATGGAGGCACGACGCCCATTTAAATGTATCGAATGTGGGATGGAAGGCCACACGAAGAAATACTGTAATAATAAGCAACCCGAGTCAGTAAGTCTTATAACGTTGGACGACCAAGGAAGTAACACTTCAAAGTATGTGAAAACGGCTAAAATTGAAAACTACGAGCTACAAGCCCTGATTGATCCCGGAAGCTCAACGTGTACCATCCAAGCATCAGCAGCCATCCGATGCCAGTTGAAGATTCAACCAACAACGTCAACGCTAGTCGGATTTGGAATCGCAGACAACCTCACGAAGCCGATAGGACAATCAATTGTTAAAGTTGAAATAGATGGAATTGTCGGCGAAGAAGTTGGAGTTCTTGTTGTTCCAGACCAGGCGCAGCCAACGGAAATGTTAATAGGTAGGACCTGGTTGGATCAACCAACAATTGCTTACGCGAGAATTGATGAACAATTTATAATAGGCTACCGTACCGAAGAACCGTTCTCGACCATGACGGTAGACTTGTCAAATCGAGTTAATTTACGACCAGTCGCGAGTAAAGTTGTACTTGCGGCAAATTCTATGAACTTTCTACAAGTACGGTCGGAATTGACGCAAGACTTTACCATGGTTTGCGACCAAGACGATTTTCATCAAGTGTTTTCTATTATCGGAGGTCAAACGATTGTACCAATTATGAACAGCAGCGACAAGGAAATAACTCTAACCGACAAAAGTTTTGTGGCGCGAGGCCGAGTTATTGAAAACTGTACGACTACGAACAACATTTTGCACGACGAGGGCAAGCGTCTGCCGTTTCGTCCTATCGACCTTGAAGATCTAAATATCGATTACAGTGTCAGTCAGCTACAAGCTACCGAGTTACTGGAATTGGTGAACGAGTACAGAGACTGCTTCTCTCTGACACTAGAAGAGTTGGGGTGTACCAACTTAGCGACCATGCAGATTGTCGAAGAACCCGGAAGTAAACCAGTTGCCAGTTGCCCTTACAAAACGAACGCAGCCGAGCGCGTGACGATACGCGGAATTGTAAAAGAATGGAAGGAGGCAGGTGTTGTGACAGAAACTACATCGCCCTATGCAAGCCCGGTACTTCTTGTCAAGAAGAAGACGGGAGAACAACGCTTGTATTTGTATTTGTTACTTTATGATTTGCCTATGTAACGTCAATATTTTTATTATCGAGGCCGATAATAATTGCAGAATGGCCGAATGTTAGAAATACATATTTAAGATTTGAAATCGCCAAGGCGCTGAGCGGGTCAACAATAGTAACGACGCGGAGTCGGTTGTTATCTATGGCCTAGTGGGTCTGTATGATGGTGTTTTTTTTAAAGTAAATAAAGAAATATCGTAATCCTGACTGAGTGTATTATATTTTAAGTGAATCAAAGTTTCTTTTTAACAGTAATATAAGAGCTGGAACCGGTTCCGAATTTTATTACCGGATGTCATCCCTAGCAAATTGTGAAAATTGTTTAGTTAAATACGGCTTTTAAAATTTTTGTGCAGATTATGAATCCCATCAGTAAATCTTAAAACGGCAAGCCACCATTTTAATCAGGACACGTTTTAGATGTACAAACAACAAATAACACACAACAAACACAAACAAAAGAAGACAATAAAAGCCAAAACAAAAACACAAAACAAAATAAACAAAACAAAATAAACAAAACAAAATAAATACACATCCACAAAAAACAAAACAAACACCAAACAAAAAACAAGATATCTGCCTCCCGGCCTATAATATTACGTAACACGACTTGGTGACGCTTTTCGAACTTTCCACCCCCAACGCACCCCCACACCACGCCTATTCACTTTTACTGGACCATGTTCATAACTGAAATTTTCTCAGCTTTCCGATGGCGTTTTTGGATTTTCCATTTTCCCCCTCGTTTTTTGGGTCAAAGGTGGAAAAATGCGGATTTTTCTCGATTTCGTGTTTTTTATTCCGGCGCCCATCCCCCCCCCCCCAGTTAACGTTTCCACGTTTTGTCGCTACAGTATCCCACGCTTACCCTTTGGCTAGACGAGGGTATTTTTTTCATCCCCCCCCCCCCCCCCCCGATGTGTTTTATCTGCAATGGCATGGAATTTTGGCGACCCCATTTTGCGGTATTCGACCCCTCTCGCACAAAACATTTTTTTGTTTTTTTTTGTTTCTTTCATCTTAAAGCCAATTAAATGGCACAACTTCTGGTGTGCTTTACACTAATGACATGTGTCCGGTTCGAAAGTGACGGGCACCCAAACACGAAACTTTTTCGAAAACGGCGATTTGCCGGATTTGGTACGTTTTTAGCATGTCACATTCAAACGGCTCTGCCCGTCGACACGAACAAGATTTACCATTTGTTTTTGTTTCGTTACCGTTGATTACCGTCTGGGTAAATCGTGTACATTTGGTAGTGCGCGGTACACAAGTCATTGGATACCACTTTTTTTCCACATGTTTTTGTTTTCAACTTTTTTGACTTTTTCATTGTAAAGAACCTGTTCTATCTCAGGGAAACACCGGTCAGATTTTTGAATTTCGTCCCGGATCCTTAGATATGGGCACTTTTCCATTTTTTCTACATGGTTTCAGTTTTGATTTTTCTAGGTCAAGTTGGTACTTCCGAAATGGGTTTTTTTTTCTTTGTTCCGATGCTGAACACTTGCCCGTACAGAGGCATGAAAAAACATTTTCGAAGAGTCACCCCCCCACCGAATGAGACGTTCCCGAAACGCATTTTTCACAGCGATAAAAAACACGCGTACAAAATTTTTGTTTCGTATATTCAAAGTGTTTTAAATATGCCATCCAATACATTGTTTTGTTTAGTTTTACTAATTGGACATTTGTCTATCTGAAAACGTTACTTTTAAAAATTAGACTTTACGGGTGTCCGAGTTATGGTGCTTTAACGGATTTCATCCGTAGCTAATTTTTGCCGGTATTTGTCTATGGGAATTTTTCAATGTCTTAAAAAAGCATGTTAGAATTTTTTCTAATTTTTCGTTTTCATTTTTCTGGTGTACGGGACTATTGCCAACATAATGAACGTACGTTTCAGCTATTTTTGGGTGATTATGGTTATTTTTGTAATTTTGATTTTTAAATTCATTTTAGAAGTGTCCCGTTTTGAAATCGGGCAACCCATTTTGGTATCATCTGAGAGAACGTTTTAATACCTTTTATATCATGTGCATTTCATTGACCACACGTTTTCCGGGACGTACCGGTAAGCTTTTGAACGTTCGGAAACGTGCGGAAATTTCAACTCTGTTGTTTTTGACCGCCCAAAGTACGAATTTGTTACGAATTTTTTCGGAATTTTTCGCCGGCATTTGTTTTCCCTATTCTTTATTAATTATGTTTAGTTCTTACTTGATGAAAAAAGCTCAAAACATGACGACGGGGGGGGGGGGGGGGGGGGGGGTGCCGTATACATCGATGTAATCTGAAGGAAATCAACTTTTCCTCGTTTTCGACACACACTTTTGTCTTTGATGGCTTCCTGTGGGCGACAAGTATGACTTACAGACTCTGTGTTAACTTTTTTAGAAAGCGTGATTCAATATGAAATATTAGAGTTCTTTAAATCACCGAAAAATCTCAACCCGGACTTTTTATACGCGCCCGTGTTCCACGATGCGTAACGGATAAATTGCCCAATGTTGTAGCATAGTATATAGAGTTCAAGAGTCAAGTGTTATAAGGGTCCGCAATTCGAATCCCACAATTTCAAGTGTCTTTTTTTACTCAAGTACCCACGACAGTTTTACATGATTTTATGTAATTTTTGTACTTTAATTTTTTTCTCTTTTTTCAGAATCCCACAATTTTCAAGTATCTACGACAGTTTTACATGAAATGTACATAGGGGTACTTGAAACATTTTCTTCTACTTTAAAATTTCTTGACATGAAAATAATTTTTTTTCAAATTTTTCTTTTCTTTTTTCCACCTTTTAAGTTTTCCCCAACAAGGACTGTCCCAAAAAGTGACGTCAAACAGCGGCTCAAGGCCGCAGAACGTCTTGTATCACAATAATATCCAGCACTATTTTCAACTGCGGAATGAAATCTTCAGCAGTTTGTTGCTAAATTTGGCCACATATAGCGCTGTATGTACTAACACACGGTGCCTATAGGGAACTTGCAACTGAAGTCACAGCCGAACTACAACAATGTAACAAATGAATCAAACTGATGGACAAACAACGAGCTGTCAAAATAATAAAATTGCAACATTATGCAGAAAACGAGGTATGGCGATATTAACTGCTCACCAGTTAAACCGTTTAATGATGGGCAACCAAGTTGTGAAAGTTTTGTATGTTTCTTGTTTGTTTTCAAAATCAGAATATTTTATTGTTTGACAGCTTTTTGTTTGTCCATCAATTCATTTCATTTGTTGTATTGTTATAAAGCAAGCTTGCAAGCACAAGACCCAATTCCAAAAATAGCCATGTTGCCGTGTTTTGTTTCGGACAAACATTGAATGTGCACCAATCAAAGAAAGATACAACAATGGAGTTGCCTAGCAACACGTTTGTCTGCGTGTGATTTATTACACAAGCGCCACTGGGCTGTTCAAAGGGCCACTTGGACACTCTTGGGCTTTTTGGCATCCCTTCATTATGCATGTACACATGTCGATTCACTTTTCAGCATCTGTCGCCACAAATTATTGAAGCCTACATACAGACAGCCAAAGCTTGCAAGCAGATTCACGACTAGGCCTAGTTGAACTGTTAACATTCTCACCATGCTGTTAGCACTGGGCACCTTTAAGCACATGCACGTGCAAATGTGTGATAGCAGTGGGGCACGATAGTGGGGAATCTTCCATATTTGGCGTTTGCCATTCACCTTTCGGCAATCCTGAAGCAAAGCTGCCACTGTGGGCCTACTCTATAAGTCTATAACTAACTGATAAACGAACCAGCGAGGTCTTTTATTTATGTAAATCATAATAAACCCATGGTGGCTTACTATGAAAACTGCACTTCACACATATATAAATAAATAATAATAATACTGCCTTTATTTGCAAACAGGATATCAAAATCCCACTAGTGCAAACATAATACAATACAATAAATACACACAGGAGACAGTAGTAAATAAATCAAGGGTACAGTAGTAGGGCATAAAGATATCTTCTCTATCAACACGTCTTTGGGTTAGTGTGTTAGTTCCTGGTTGTGTGAACTTGGCAAGTATGAGATTCAATATGTGAGACCGTATGACAGATAGAGGGCGCTGTGAGCAATGACGTTCAGTTTGCCTATTGTATTTAGCTAAACTTCAGTTAAGTGCTCCAAATGATACATTTCTAACACATTATTTACAGTAATTTTGATTATAGACATATTTAAGCACTTAAAACTTAATTATTAATAAGTTTTATGTAACTAAAATAACAATCAGCTGAAGAATCCAAAAAAACAAGTGAAACCTGGTACAATGGTTGATGGAATAACACAGTCTGCCACACTCTTTGCGCGCGGGTAAGGGTCAGCCGTCCCACAGCCATCTGTATTTACACGACATCATTATTGCATACTGACATTTGTGTGAACAGGAACGCTCACAGCGCTGCTGTCATTCGGTCTCCCATAGGCATTTGTTTTGTTATCTCTTATTTCCTATTGAAACTTGTATCGGCACCGCGATCAAGTAACTTTGGTCGATAGCGATGAAAATTGTACGCTTGAATGATCGTAGCTCTCGAATGCAATGATGTACCTGTAGTTAGGTAACGCTATTTAACGTTGAACACTCATCCCGGGGACGACGATTAGCTAAAGTTGCAAAAATATGGGACGTAAAATCCAAATATCATAACAAATATCGTGTGCGCTCTCGATCGCTGGACACCCAGCCATCACAGCTTTTGACACCAAGAAATGGCGGAAACGCCAGTGTTTAGGCTACACGAGTTTATCTCACAAAACTGAGGTAGGACAGTTTAGTTTTCAAACGTTGATCTTAAGTTTTCTAATGACAGCAATCCACGCTATGTCCTGTCAGACTTTGAGACCCGATTAGATTAAACACTTAAGGCTGCAGATGGGTCATAACTGCCCGGTGGCAACTGTCTAAACTTCCACCCACCCTCCCTCATCACTTCCTATCCTTCAATCTATTTCTAAATTCCCTTACTGATTTGTACTCAACAACCTCCTCGGGTAACTCATTCCATTCTCTGACTGCTCTCTCAACAAATCCAAACGTACCCAGATCACTTCTTACCACCTGTCGTTGAGACTTCCATTTATGATCCCCCCTTCCTCTGTATACTTCTTGCAATCTGCTCCGGGTTTCCCCCACCCTATTTTCCCCCTAGCTGCTTTGTATGGATTACCCATCCTATCACTCGTCCGTCTCTCCTCTAAAGACTCCCACCACAGCATCACCATCATTGCAATAACGCCATCATAAACCCTCGTCGCATTCCGGCCCCTAACATATTTCCCTCATGCCTCCATCGCCTAACTTGTCCTATAACCTTCCTTGCTGCCCTATGCTGCACCTTCTCCAGCTCCAAGAACTCCTCTTCCTATATGGATCCCACACCACCCCCCCCCCCATATTCCAAAATAGGCCAAACCACTGCCTTGTAGGCCTTATCCTTTACCTCCCTACTAGTTCCCTTTAGATCTCTCATGACAAACCTTAGGGTTATGTATCCCTTCCTTACACTCTCTTGCACCTGGTCCTCCCATCCCATATCTTTGACCAATACAATCCCCAAGTAGGCTACTTATACTTCTTTACCTTCACTAGGGCCTACATCGAATAATCGGAAACCGGTTTGAAACCGGTTACGTAGGAAACCGGTTTTCATTTCGTAAACCGGTTTTTCGAAAATAAAAAAATCACGTTTTTTAAATACGCCGCGCTTTCCCGTGGAACACTAGGCGCATTCGGTATGCAGGTCCGGGTGTCGTGTGTCGAGTGTCGAGTGCCGACTCGACACTCGACACTTGCTTAACGCAGCGCTTTTCATCTCGCTTTTCACTCACCAGTCACTTTGTTCGGCAGCCGCGTCTCCCCCCCCCCTCCAACCGCTCCCAACCAACAGCGCAACAAGCCTGGCCAGTACTCAACTTCCCGAATACGCGCGGACATCATAATGTGTGTTTGTCGTGAGAGCTGTTTAGTGCAGCGTCGGCGGGGCGGGGGGGGGGGGGGGGGGGGGGGGGGGGGGGAATAATACACACACAAAATCAGTTTTTTTTTTTTGCATTTTTTGGAATATACACAACTTTTTTTTTTGCGTTTTTTTTTTTTTTTTTTTACCGGTTTTTAACCGGTTTTTTAAACGATTATCCGGTTCGTAAAAATACTATTCGGTGTAGGCCCTAACCTTCACTAGAATTGACCCCACAAGAAAATACTCCCTCACATTCCTTTTTGATTTCTGCTTGTAAACCCAACCACTTTACATTTTCCCGCATTTAATCACATCCTATTAGTGCTAACCCAACCCTCTATCCTCTTCAAACCATCCTGCAACAGCTTAGCATGGCCTCCACCCCCTAATCACGCTATACAGGACGCAATCATCAGCAACAACCTTAATCCCGACTCTATTCCTATATCATTAATAAACATTATAAACAACAGTGGGCCCAGCACCAACCCCTGCGACACCCCCGATGTGACTCAATACTTGTTGATACACTATCCCCTCCCCCCCCTTACCCTCTGCAACCTATCTGCTAAAAAATGTCCTATCCACTGTACCACCTCCCTTATCTCCAATTCATGAATGGTACACCACAAAATTGAAATGTGTTCTGAGCTCAGCTCATTGGTGCTAACCATTGTGCAAATCACAAAATATTAATCAGTAAATCAATATCCCTCCCTAAAAAATAGCAAATCAAGGCACAACAACCATTTTGTTCATTTGACATGGACTGACCCAGAGGCAATGGAGCCATATTAGTGCCAAATTAGATTAAGTTAAGACTATCTTAGGCTTATATCTTTTTCATGAGAAACAACTCGTTTGTGGATAGGCCTATGCCAGAAATGAAATTCAACAATTTAACTTAATTTGCATTCCTGACCTACATATAAAATAATAGGCTATAAGCATATCGTAGGTCTAACGCAACTGACGAGTGGAACATGCTTTTAAAATGTTCAAGCAGTTCGACCACCATAATATGACACTGGAATGACTGCTCAGCGCTCGGATTACTTAACTGGACCGACTTGATGCTCCAATTTGTGCATGCCCTTCAAGCACCATGTCGAAAGCACATGCAGCACACCCACAACATTTAAAATATTTTAGGTAAATATCGTCAACTACGGTCCGCGCTCGAGAACGCAATTTTTGTTGGGAATAACACTGAGAATACTAGCCTGTAAACACTTTGTAAAATAATTTTTGTGTAATTTAACCACTTTTTCAATAACAAATATTTCATAGCATTCAGGTGATCGCTTCCGGAAAGTTGTTTTATTTCGAGATTGACGTTATTTCTGTTGCCATGAGGATGACACCTTCTAAAGAGAGAGAGAGATACGTTCACGAAGGACAACCAACCTCAAAGATCAACGAGACCCAATAATCTTAAACCTTCCAAACTTTTGTGGGATGTCAGATAGCTGGGCAAAGTCACTTTCAGGAGCAAATCTAACCTCTCCAATAACTGTTTACGTTGGTAGGCCTTCAGAACGTTGGCAGTCATGTCGTCATGTTATCAACAAGATTGATCTGTCAAAAACATCGAATTTCAGAGTACAAATATTGCACGGTTAGACCTCATATTTCAACTAAATTTTGTGACAAATAAAACATGGATAGGCCTACATCACTTATGCCTGGATAACATCTAAAGCTTCGAGATTTATTATAAACAGCGCGTAAATGGCGCGACCGTAGTGGCCGATAGTTACCACATTTTAAAGTTTAGTTCAAGGCTAGGTTAAGAGCCACATTTCAAATGATGTAGGAGTAGACCTAGGCTACCCTCATTCGAAAGCTAGGCCTAGCTTATATTCTAATGCCGTTTTCCAATGGTTGCACTGGATCGCAAAAAAGAACAATGCACAACAATACACCAGTGTGCACTCAGTGCAGGCCATTGGAAAACGCCATAAGCTGTGTGGATTAGCCTAGGCCTAGGCCCCCACCTTATTATTGCCAAGTAGGTTTAACCTACAGATGGCCCCTCCAAGTCTAGGCCTAGGCCTAGGCCACCTTACACCTATACCAAAATTAACTGATCAGCCACTAGCTAGCCTAGGTCCAGGCACTATGGTCCCCTAGGCCTAGTTTCTCATGTAGGGTCTAGGCAAGGCTACAAAAACATAGGCTGGGCCTAGCTAGACCAACAGGCCTCGGCATAAGCCAGTTAGCTGTGCGGCCTGTGCCTAACCTAACTACACCTAGCCTAGGCTTAGAAGGCAATAACATTCTTTAACGGCCCACCCTTGTCTGGCTCAAGCGGCTCCGATCTAGGCCTAGGCCTAGGGCTTAGGGCCTAGCCTAGGCCCTACTCCATGGTAAATTAAATTAACAACTGAAAATACCAACAGAACGTGAGAACGAATGTGAATTTAACTAATAACCATTAGATTCCACCGGTAATGAGTTCAGTAATACAATACGTGCAGATTGTTTCTCAAGATTCATCGGCCACCTTCATTGGGCTCCTTTCATTTTCTTTGGTCCAAGAGAAACACTTTTCACGCCCTACTCCTTGGCAAAAAGTTAATATTTCTCGTAACGAAAGTTGCCGTAATGAAATATTTCTAAGTAAACTATGATTTACTTATTAACTTAGCATTATTATGTTGTTATTGATTGTATGAATTACCCTCAATAACGCGAATCATCTAGGCAGACTGCTTCCCTCATCATGGTTGGATGTCAGCCATTAGGCATAAAAAACACTGCTGCCGAGATCAGGACGCGCGGCAAAACGAAGCTTCCCAGTTTCTTTTCTACAACGACCATATAGAGCTAATAATATGGTTTTAAATAAACAAAACACAAATAAAAGAACTTTTGCAATTTTGTAAAACTTATATTATGCAATATAATTATAAAACATAGTGTAGAAAGAGAATAGAGAGATAACAAATTCAAAACGTTTTGGACACCATCTTGGATGTAGAATAATACGTTAACTAGCCAAGTCAACAGAAAAACTATCAAAACGGTTGGTTACTTTTCTGCTCGTTTGTAATTTGCATGGTTGTTAGACAATAAAACGCAGTTACTATTTAATGGATGTATATCCAAATATGAATAGTGTATCCACTTATTGTATTATTGTCTGGCCAAATATAGTTGCATAAGTAGTTGTCTACTTCCTGTATAGATGACGCTGGTAAAATTGGGTACCAAATTTTGAAACATGTGTATTTTTTTGGAAATTTATTTGGTTTAATTAAGGGCACTTCAACCAGTTAGGTGATGGATTGAATCAAATGTATCACACAGTAGATAGTAGAGGAGCAAAAGGTAACATTTAAGTTCTCGTGCGCCTTTCGTGAAAGAGTATTGCGGTAAACGGTATTTTGTTACGGCATACCACACGAGTATCTTGCACCTACCTGGCACATCCTGGCACGCTGCAGAGGGCGCCAGGAGCGTCGTGACGTCATAGACACGTTTTAATTAATAACTTTTGAACGGTTTATGTCACAGAAAATATCAAGTGGACAATTTTATGATGTCATACTAGATGAGCATTTATAACCTATCTGCCACATTCGGGCAGACTGCAGAGGGCGCCAGGAGCGTCGTGACGTCATATACACGTTTGAACTAATAACGTTTGAACAGTTCATGTCACAGAAAATATGTAGGCGACAATTCTACTATAAAATACTATACGAGTATTTTGCACCTACCTGGCAAATCCTGGCACGCTGCAGAGGGCGCCAGGAGCGTTATGACGTTATAGACACGTTTTAATTAATAACGTTTGAACGGTTCATGTCACAGAAAATGTCAAGGCAACAATTCTATTACGAGATACTATTTGAGTATTTTGCACCTACTTGGCACATCGTGGCACGCTGCAGAGGGCGCCAGGAGCGTCGTGACGTCATACACTTTTCCATTAATAACTTTTGAACGGTTCATATCACAGAAAATATCAAGTTGTAAATATTATAGACAATTTAAATACAAATCGATTGATATGTACCAATAGGGTAATCATTTAATATTTAAGAGAGATATTGCTAACAAATAAAAATAATTAGATGTGTATATGAAATGCAGGGCATCCCTCATCGTAATATCTATTTATAACTATTTCGGAGTTATAATTGTATCGCTGTGAAGGACTAAATAATCGTAGTCATCCCAACATACCCATGGATATCTGTTGTTTAACAATAATAATAATAATTATTATTGTATACTAGTTACTATTCATAGACTGATTAGTAAAACTCACGTTTGTTAGAAGTTCTCTTCATCTTCATCATCATTGTCTTCATCCTCATCTCCCGTGTTGTCGGTATTCAAGCACTCTTGTTCCTCGTCTTCAGTAGAGCAGCCACAAAGCTCGGTGCACCTCATGTTATTTACTTTGCAGCTGCATCTTGACGCACACCTTGATTTTAAGCAGTTGCAGACGGCAGCCGGTGCAGGTTCGAGGGTTGTCATGACTGCCACATACTCGTTGCACTCAAGTAGCGATCCGTAGTCTTCGGGTAATAAGTTGATAGGGTTGGAAACCTGGTCATTATGCCACACCCAGCATTGATGGTGAACACGTAGTATGGCTTGGAGATATGCGGCTTGGCTGGGTGGAAGCTTTTGGTGAGTGCTTGGCAAGACTTTTTGTGAAACATGCGCTATCGATGGTAAGACACTGAGCTCAGTTTAGTGAATGGACAGTAAAGTTTGCAAACAAACTTCTCTAGACCACTTATCAAGGATTCTTTTAGAGCAACAGTTTAACCTAGTTATTTAAATGCTGAAAATATTTCATGAATAAAATAAATAAATTCACATATAGAGTCTACCCACTCAGTAACTAAACTGATTTGCAGTGGGAGACTTAAAGTGACTAAACTAACCCTGTAGGCCTCGAACACCATCGACGAGTGAGCTATAACCAATCAAAGATCGATATTTCAAATACAATCATATGAATCAGTGATTGGACAGTGCGAACACCTGCAGACAGATGCCAGAATCAACAGAAAATTTCAAGGGAACAATTCTATTACGAAATACTATTTGAGTATTTTGCACCTACTTGGCACATCGTCGGATTCTCTGAAAGCTTTCCAGCACGAAAGCTTCCCCATTCCTGAAAATCCCCCAGTGTTATCGGAACCACTGAAAGCGTGAAATCCAGTTAGTCCTGAAACTTGATTGTGCCCAAGTGTGTTGTATAGTGACCCAAGTGCTATCCTTCTATTATTTCCCCCTTTACATGTAATGAACACAGTATTTTTACAGAGATCGGTGTAACGTCGCAATGCCAGGATAAGGACATCTGTATCTGGGGGAAAATAGATGTTTGAGTAGCTCCTCGTTTTGTCGCATCTACTGCATGAAGCAACATCTTTGTATCGGTTTCTTCTTGTTCACTATTTAAGTGTGGTAGAAGTGTTTTTGTACTAATAGTCTTGTTACTCCATGCGACAACTGTTTGTCGCTCCATGGCCTGTGAGGCTCGAATTATCTTCTGTGAAAAATATTCTGTTAGCTCATACTTGGTTTTGGTGTGACCAAGTAGAATTGTGACATGCTCAAGTGCCCGATGGGCGTGTTGTCTGTAATGCGATAAGCTACAGCAGCTTTTCCTCCTTGCCGGGTCTTTCGAGTAGCCGATTTTAATGAAACAGGATTGTCATATCTATCAAATACCATACCACGTGGACCTCTGAAAACTCACTATAACTGTTGTCAATGCGCATGATAAGAAGTTTGGCTAGATCCTCACAAGTGCTGGTGTGTGGAAGAATCCGACTATGAAATATTTTCAGCATTTAAATAACTAGGTTAAACTATTGCTCTAAAAGACTCCGTGATAAGTGGTCTAGAGAAGTTTGTTTGCAAACTGTACTGTTCATTCACTAAACTGAGCTCAGTGTCTGACCTTCGATAGCGCATATTTCACAAAAAGTCTTGCCAAGCACCCACCAAAAGCTTCCACCCAGCAAAGCCGCATATCTCCAAGCCATACTACGTGCTCACCATCAATGCTGGGTGTGGCATAATGACCAGGTTGCCAACCCTATCAACTTATTACCCGAAGACTACGGATGGCTACTTGAGAGCAACGAGTATGTGGCAGTCATGACAACCCTCGAACCTGCACCGGCTGCCGTCAACTGCTTAAAATCAAGGTGTGCGTCAAGATGCAGCTGCAAAGTAAATAACATGAGGTGCACCGAGCTTTGTGGCTGCTCTACTGAAGACGAGGAACAAGAGTGCTTGAATACCGACAACACGGGAGATGAGGATGAAGACAATGATGATGTAGATGAAGAGAACTTCTAACAAACGTGAGTTTTACTAATCAGTCTGTGAATAGTAACTAGTATACAATAATTATTATTATTATTATTGTTAAACAACAGATATCCATGGGTATGTTGGGATGACTACTATTATTTAGTCCTTCACAGCCATACAATTATAACTCCGAAATAGTTATAAATAGATATTACGATAAGGGATGCCCTGCATTTCATATACACATCTAATTATTATTATTTGTTAGCAATATCTCTCTTAAATATTAAATGATTACCCTATTGGTACATATCAATCGATTTGTATTTAAATTGTCTATAATATTTACAACTTGATATTTTCTGTGATATGAACCGTTCAAAAGTTATTAATGAAAAAGTGTATGACGTCACGACGCTCCTGGCGCCCTCTGCAGCGTGCCACGATGTGCCAAGTAGGTGCAAAATACTCAAATAGTATTTCGTAATAGAATTGTTCCCTTGACATTTTCTGTGACATGAACCGTTCAAACGTTATTAATTAAAACGTGTCTATGACGTCATAACGCTCCTGGCGCCCTCTGCAGCGTGCCAGGATTTGCCAGGTAGATGCAAAATACTCGTTTAGTATTTTATAGTAGAATTGTCGCCTACATATTTTCTGTGACATGAACTGTTCAAACGTTATTAGTTCAACGTGTATATGACGTCACGACGCTCCTGGCGCCCTCTGCAGTCTGCCCGAATGTGGCAGATAGGTTATAAATGCTCGTCTAGTATGACATCATAAAATTGTCCTCTTGATATTTTCTGTGACATAAACCGTTCAAAAGTTATTAATTAAAACGTGTCTATGACGTCACGACGCTCCTGGCGCCCTCTGCAGCGTGCCAGGATGTGCCAGGTAGGTGCAAAATACTCGTGTGGTATGCCGTAACAGAATACCGTTTACCGCAATACTCTTTCACGAAAGGCGCACGAGATACCTTTTGCTCCTCTACTAAGAGGTATTAATAATACTTTTATTTAAGGGCAAAGGATAGTCTCTACGTCAAAAACCGCAGAAAATGTTCATTATTAAATAATATCTCAAGATTGCAACAAGAAAGCGAAAATCTAAATCAGCAGCGAACTTTGCTTTGGTAAGGCCTACAGATTGAATAAAATATTATTACCACTAGCGTAGTATTTTGATTATAATTCGATAATTAGTAATGAAATTAATTATTTAGAAAAAAACATACTGATTATAATATAAGTCACGACTTAGCGCATTCAATGTGTAGGGCTTACTAAACCACAGTGCGCTGTTGATTAAGATTTTTGATTTCGAAGCCCATTCTTGTGATATAAATTAAAAATGAAAATTTGTTGCGGTTTTTGACGTAGGTGTATCCTTCCCTGTTAATTAAGGCACACACTTTCAAGAAGAAATATTAACCGCATAGAACGGAAACACGTAGACTTGCAACTGTACAGTGGTGCACATCAATTTATTAGCTAGTAAGTAGCAACATAGATGTCCGACATACCATAAAAGTACAGATAACTAATTAACACTTCCTACATAATTTGTTATCTGTGATAAAAACATAGATACAAAACTACACAACCTAGAACCACCCAGAGCATACCAAGAATTTGATAATCTGCAAGTACCTGTTATCAATTTCAATGTGTTAGACCAAAATTCAATACTTTAATAGTTACAGTCAATGGTGTGTGTATATATATATATGTTAAGTTTCAAATTCTCACGGCTACTATATGTTAAATAATTGTTTTTTGTGGTATTATCACGTGAGTTATAGAATGAGGGTTCTGAGTTACCCCCTCCATCCCGACGTTTCAATGTAATATCATACATCCTCTTCAGGGGCTACACCGGGTACCTCCCTTCGCTCGGCCGGTCGAATCTCCATATATATATATATATAGTTCGCATGATTAGAAAAGGCCTAAATGGCTAGGATATATACAGTATATGTATATTAGGGCTGCCCAACGATATCGATAATAGGGAAGGCTCATAAAAAATAAATATTCCTCAAAGTACCTAAAAACAGAAGGCCATTATCAAAAAGTACGGGCTATATAATTTTTATATCTGAGAAGTGTATATTTCCAATTCTATTAGCTTTTAAAGTTTGAAATTTGGAACTTACCGCTCCGTAATTGAAAAACGGCTCGTGACGTCATAACTCTTGTCAACAACTGCCTCCTTGAAGTATTCTTAATAATATCAAAGATATTAAGTTGGACATTTTACAATATCTAGGATGCAGTGACTTTACAACAATGTCTTTCATACCACTGTTTTCTTCAGAAAATACATTTTGATACAGTATTTACCAAAACGTGTTTAAAATAATGCAATTATTTAACATATTGTTGTAAATTAATGTTGAGCAGTGTTCATTTACTAACTAGAAATAAACGTTGATTCAGTTAAAGTCTTATGAGAGCAATAATCTACTAAATTGTGGGATTTCAGTACTATTTGTATGATATAAAATGATTGTTTCCAGAGTTATGACGTCAGAACCTTATAATCACGAGCAAGATGGCGCAGGTCCGTTTCTGAGCGTGTTTTGACAGCAATATCTTTGACGTGCTGTTAAAGCGATGTTAATGCACCTTTCGAGCCGAAACCAATTAGTTCCCGTTTATTTTAACTTGAGGTAACCAGTAAGCAAATAAAAAAAATGTGTGAGCCTTCCCTATTCGATACGATATCGATAATAGAAAAATAAATCGATATCGATATACAATTAATATATCGTACGTTTCGCGATATCGATCAAGTGTCAACTATCATAAAAAAAAAAAGTTTGGCGGTGTTGTGCTTCTGCATCTTTGTGATACATACACTGCAACATTCGCGTTGGTACCTACTCGCCCTCATCGCTCGCCGGCCGGGAGTCTGTTGCGCCCGCGCTCGTTCTGCCAGTCTGTCACACTCACGTCACGTCACGCCAGTCACAACATCGCTGTTTTGCGGATACATTTTAAATAATACAACACACAAATTGACGCACATAGTAAAACATTTCGACGTTAAATTAAATTGTTTATAATGAATGGTCTCTGACTGGTTTGAAAAAAAAATTACGATATCGGCGATATCGATACTGAGTTTAAAAAATTCGATATCGCGAGACGATATCGATAGTTACATCCGCGATATCGATATGAATTTTTTTATCGTTGGGCAGCCCTAATGTATATGTATAGAGAGAGAGATATGCATTTATTTCTCTTCATTTTACAAGCCCACGTATCACCTCCAACTGTGCAATAATACCTACCACAAGCAAGGGTTATGCAAAAACTGACGTTTTTCGGCAATCAGGTTGTTTTGTTCAATGAGCAGACAAACTACATAATGCCGTTTGTTTTCCAATGGGCTGCACTCAGTGCGCAATAGTGCGTCTGTTGTATTGTTGTGTATTTTTATTCTAATTCTCAGTGCGGTCCAGTGCAGCCATTGGATAACGCCAAAACTTTGTTTTACGCCAGAGTCGATTAAGATCCCCTCCCAGGGAGAGAATTTCTCTTTTCGAATTAATAAAATATACCTTGTAGTTTCGATTAGAATACATAAGTAACCAAATAGCAATGATTTGTATACATTTTGTTAACTTTGAAAACACTTTTTTTAAAGTGTAATTTACACTAGTATGAATATATTAACAGAACAAAATTAATGTTAACTTGTGAGTCAACAAACACTAAACAGTCTTCATTTATTTCCAGCACAACCAAACAAGAAAATGACAACCAACTCCTAGAGGTTAACTGCTAAGTAATCACCACTTCATATGGCTTCAAGGTTGCGACTGGAGAAGCCTTTACAACTAACCACTTAACTTGCCAGTTACTTCAGTGTCAATAGAATACTCTGGGTGAACCACTTATTTTTCAGTATGGGACGTACTTATAACACTTGACTGTGCTATGCAAAAAACTCGGACGACCTTTAAAATATCACACATGCTTGCAGAAAATATGGGTGCGTTCCAAAACTTGTTGAAAATGCTTTTCTGCTGGCATTCTCCAGCACGTCAAAACATCTATAAGCACGATATACTTACGGGACACCTCAAGCATTAGCATGGCTGTTTAGGCGCAAGGTCGTTTTGCCACACCCGCTACATTAGTTGTCAAACAGTGTAGTAAAATAGAAAAGGTTGATAGTGGCGTAAGTCAAATCAATTAAATACACTATAGGCTCTAATACATGTGCAAACATGATTTTTGCTAAATTTTACACTTAAGTTAGGCCCATGGCTGCCAAAAACAACCTCTTGTTAAAGATGCTCAACTGAACACCTCAGGCATACTAAACGTGTTGAATATGCTCAGGAACCACGCTACAGAACGCCGGGTAAAGCAGATTCAATAGGTTTCGGTACGGGCCAAGCACGCTTTTAGCATTTTAAACAGCTTCCGGAACGTACCCTATGTACACTGATAATTTACTTGATCTTCAGTCTAGCTGCTAAATCATTCTGGGTTCTGCTATAGACATGCAGTCCACATACCAGCCATATGTATCATAATATTTTATTCTTTAATATTGAATTGATACAAAATTTACAAGTACGTATTCACGAAAAGTCATGTGATACTGATTGTACACTTATATTTAGTTTTACGTAATTTAACTCTTTTTAGTCTAAGGATAACTAAATGAATATAATGATGTAAGAAAACTACTTGGCAACTTTACATACATTGTGATGATAAGGGATTAGTTGTTAAAATACAATGAATATGATGCAATGATGTATGTGACCTGTGCCGTTTGGTTTACGTAGTATGCATAATTGAATCCCATAGTTTTACTTTACTTTACTCGATCTGTGAAACACTTAGGAATAAAAAACATCGTTAACAATAACCATCAGTGAAGTGCATACATAATTCATAGGCCTACAATACTCATTAGGCATTCATTAAGGCTCAGTCTTATAACACGCCGCTAAACATTTTGCCCTGAACTTAGTGTGAAAATGGGTATTACGACAGCCAGCTAGCACTTAGCGGAGGTCCAAATATCCTGGCGGCTCATGGATGCCCTGGCTAAATTTTAGCCCTGAACTAAAGTTGCTGACATCTTCATACAATATGGCGACGTTGGCTATCACTGACAGTGATTCCAATGACAAATGGTTAATACGTTCCTTAAATTAGGGATGATGAAACCCAACTTTTATTAGACCCGAGTATCCGTTCACACTAGAGCCTACTCGAGAGGGCGGACAAAGGCATTCGGAACTCCGTCGCCACTACGTAGACGAACGACGCACACAATCTAGCATCGATCTTGGCGACGTCAGGCGACTACGAGTGGCAAAGTTACGTCTCGGAGACGATCGTTCGGCTTCACCGCGATGGAACGTTTCTCGTCGAGGTGTCAGTAAAGACATTTCTGCACGGGCTACGTTGGCCTCGTTGATCATCCAAGATTTCGGTACGTGCATACGGTAGGTATTTTCCGAATGAGTCGAACCTTTCCTTGCGTCACAAACAAAAGGTCTTCTCCCTCGAGTGCTACAGGATTTTCATTGGTCAAAAGGAAATCTACAAACCCATAGACGGTGTGTATGTTGCGGATTTCAAGCTCTGAGCTCTGAGCAGATCGGTCGAGATGTTGCCCGAGTCCCGGGGCGGCAGATCGACATCTTTCCCGAGACCGTGGTTTTGGTCACGCTCCGCGACAAGGGGTTCGCCTGCACGAGAGGGAAGGCATCCGAGGATCGAAGTGCAACGACCGCCGCCAGTGTGGGTCTACGCTAAGAGGATGTCGGGAGGAAAACGACAACAGTATGACCGCCGTTGAGCACAATTCGTCCCGGGCTAGACGGCTATCGTAAAACGAACAAAGGCGGGATCGTGACAGCTCCGAACTCGTCACAGCTCAAGGCAACCTGCCAACCCGTTTGCAAAGAAGACGCCGGCAGAAGAAATCGCCGTGAATTTCATCTTCGGTGCACATAATAATAATAATAGGCTAATAATAATAATAATATTATAATATTATTATTATATTCATATTAATCTTATTATTTTAGATTATAATTCATATCGAAAATCTATTGCACACACTGGCGGAAAAATATTAGCCCACAGCTAGCTTAGCGGTGCTCCAAATTCAGTTCTTCATAATATAGCCTACCCATTCACAATTTAGGCTCAAACTAATTTTAGTCCAAGGCTTAACTTAGACCGATGCTTCCGGTAACGATATTTAACAGCACTTTATAAGACTGGGCCTAAAATTATTGTGAGATATTCTAAAATGTAGAGTGTAGATTTGGTATTCTGTGCCATAAATTGTAATTAGACTCAATTTGAGTACAGACAGACTTGATTATGATTGGGTATTGGTGCCCAAGATGAGCTGTGCCCTGGTCCCCTTGAAGGTATGGAAAGAAAGTAGCCAATTTTAAACTTTAGAACATTTTTTTCTTAACAGCAGTATATCGTTCCATGTACATATCATAGCCATCTGCCTCAGTAAAACTTTTCATGTCAAACAAATTCCCTTCCAGAGTTAGAATGGATATTTTCGAATCTTTCAATATTCGTGGAGGGATGGCACGTAACTGAAGGCAATTTTCTTCTAATCGTAGAGTTTTAAGACGAGGGCAATCAGCAATATTCTCAGATATTGCCGAAATTTGGTTCTGGTTTAGGTTGAGTTCTGTGACATGAATACTAGATACACCATCTGGTACACTTGTAATTTTATTCTTTGATAAATCTAATGCATCTAAGTGTCTTAAGCCACTGAACATAAGAGGAAACTGGGTGATTTGATTATCACTCAAGTTAACTTGTTTCAAATGAGACAAGTTTGATAACGAACTGGGAAGGCTTGAAAGTTTATTGCATGCAACTGACAAACTTTCTAGTTTAGAAAGCATCCCAAGTTGCTCTGGCAGTGAGATTAACCTGTTTTGGTTTAAATTGAGATGTTTCAAAAGCTGAAAGGAACCAATATCATCGGGCAATACTACAAATCTATTATCAGACAAATCTAATGTACGAAGAAGGGGCTCCAATTGCTTTAGGTTAGGAGGAAATTCAGTGAGCTTGCCTTGCGAAATTTTAAGGGCTCCAGTCTTTTTAGCAGTTTCATAATGCTGTTTTAAGCCGGAGTTACCCATTGGATTATAGTTATTATTAGAACTTGTTGTTGGTCTAGATTGTATGCTTTGATTTGGTTGGCTTGATCTTCTTCTTCCACTCAGAGCAGGATTCGAGTTCCCTTGTTGTCCTTGTCGACAATTTAGTTGCCCCTAAAATTTGTAAATTTCAACTCTTAGAACAGTTTAGATGACCGACTTGAATGCTGATAACAGTATGTGAAACGAAGTTGAAAATTTACCATGTAAACACGTCGATAACGAACGATGTTACGCCCACTTTTTGGTAAATTGTTTCATTCTTAAACTCTCAAGGTTTCAAGTTCAGTAAATTCGTTCTGAAAATAACAAAATACAATTAATAGTAATTTGAATTATCAAATCAGTTACATAATATATTCGTTGTAAAGTTACCCAGGCCTACTTACGGTTAGTAGCAGCAAAACTGACAGCAAGAACCGAGCAGCTGTCAAGTGTCAACTGAAATGAAACCTGATTGGTTCAACAAATTATCACATGGGAGCGCACTAGTCGGTGTTCGAAAAGATGGCTGACAATTTTATCAAATTTTGGTGATTTTCGGTGACATTTTAATACATTAAGTGAAATGTAATGGTTTGGTTATGCAGTCTGATCAAAATTACTCGTCGGTGATTCAGGTGGGAGTCCAGTTATGTCTGCAACACCTAAATCGGAAAGAAATGCTTCAGGTAAGCTTATGTCATTTGCTAACCGATTCGGGGCCTACCGACCGCTCGGGCTAGGCCTAAGCGGCCTAGGCTTATCTGGGGCTCACTTGAATTCTGATCACAGATAAAATAAATAATTAGCTTTTGACTGTTACAAGCTTTGCTTGAGTCTTGCCTGTAACGTTAATAGTGGATTTAACTGTGCGTTTCTTATAAATATGCGTATGCTAAGTTCGGCATTTTCCATTAGCCTAGGCATAGCCTAGGCCTACCTAGGCTAGGCATGGACCAAAGGAAGCAACTGTAACAATAAACAACATAGGCCTAGGCCTAGGCCTTGGCCTTTTGGGATTGCAATGCAAGTCAACTTGGTAGATCAATGCCTATGCCTACCCTAGACCCTTGTTCGAAACTACGTCATGAGGCGAATCGATCTGGATTTCGGATGCTGATGGTATGGTAGGCCTAGGCTAGCCTACCTTACCTTAGGAGTAGGCCTTGTGTTATCTGTGCTAAGGTTAGGCTTAGGCCTAGGCTCAACAGTTAATTTATGTCGCTGTTGGTAAACCCAAACAGGTAGAAAATTTTGTACAGCGGCTGAAAAGGGTTCAGATGGACTCTTGACAACAACTAGGCCTAGCTTCGATCGTCGAGCTGTTTGTCATCGCACCTGTTAATCGTGATGACATGTCAAAACAAATTCTATCTTATTATAAACACAACACTTTTTCCTATATCACATGTCAAACTTGACATTTCCAAACAGCGAGAGTGAAGAAAGGAATGTCTGCCGAAAGAAATGAAAGTAAGGGGTGTGTGAAACGAGCATATTTTACTTAGGAAGATCGACGTTAAGGCTGGTCCACACAGATTTTTTAAGCATAAGATTTAAGGTTTTAAGACGTTGTTGCCAAGAACAACAATGAAAACAATCTCTTAAAACTAAAACTTTGTGTGAACGCCAGTACGTGTTTCCTATGATCCAACTTTACGACTACGCGTTAAACCTTAAATCTTATGCTTACAAAATCTGTGTGGACCAGCCCTTACCAACTCGACTTTAAATGAACTGTAGAATGAGCCAAATGACACATTAGCTCTAAGAGCTAGAGCCTAGCAGCTTGTTTATACTTACATGGTAGGTTAGCTAGGTAGCGAGGAAGAAGAATAGCTGAGGAAGCCATTCTTCTTCCTCTTGCTCTGCATATTCTTGCTCTGCATATTATTCCTCTCGCTCTGCATAGGAAAAAAAAGTAGTCCAACCCTATGGTCAAGTGATTCAAGTCAGGTTCAGTCACTTTTAGTCAGAATTGGTTTTTATTTACTTTTAACGTCTATCCTACTTTTCAGTTATAAAACTGATGTATAGCTACAAAGGAGGACAATAAATAGTATTTTTTTTCCCTGTGCAGAGTTGGCCTCTTCAGCCATTCTTCTTTCTTGCTATCCAAGACAAGACTGCCTCCTTCTCTTTCCTGCTCATTTCGTCGGGCAGGGCCCCTATGTCCTACAAATGAAATGGAAAATTATAAAATAGCAAGGATTAAGCTAGGTATAAGACTCAGTTGATTATCATTGTGTTTAAAGGTCCGTCTACAACAGTCTGGCAATGATGACAATAACTGTAATTGGCAAAACTGTAGAAATAACAAAACAAACTGCACTGCACACTATAGTAAATTAGATTTCTGAATCAGGCTGATAAAACATTGCTGCCGGTTCCGGTCTGCTAGAATACGAGGAACCATTAGTTAGAATTTGGTTAACTTTTCTGTTACAGTTGTAGCTATAAAACCAAATACCATAGTAGAATAATACTGGACACTGTCCATATTTAACATACGAGAAGATGGCGACACTTGTGCTCCTAGCGACAAAAGATGATATGGCGATGATGGCTGCTTTGTTCAATGCTATTTTCGTACTTTAAAAGCATGTTAGTACGGCTAGCAATTACGCATCAGTGTAGGTATTGAAAACATAGTACGTATAGTAGATTTCATTATGATTTAAATATTGTAGCCAATGTTTTTATGAATTGTTGTTCTAATTTTTTTGAAGTGATTCTCAGTGCAGTCGAGTGCAGCCATTAGAAAATGCCATTAGTTATAATTTTCCTGCAAAAATGCATTCTGGTAATTTCAGTGATGAAAAATTTAGTGCAAAAATTTGTAAAGACTATTAATAAAAAAAGATTTTTAAGTTACATGATTTTATTTTGTGTAACAATGCACTAAAAACAGAAAAAATAAAATCATAGGCCAGCTCATAACAGAGTTCCTCAAAATTACTAGTTAAACTAGGTTGGGTCAGAATTCACCAAACTTTTTAATCGGCCGATTTACTAATCTCGGATTGGCTGCCATGGTTTCAACAAACGTTACATACAAAATGCATGGTGACTTCTACCGGTACCGGGCGCCATTTTTGATCTCCGAGTAACAGGAAATCACCAGATTAAAGTTTGGTGAAACTGGCCCTTATTCGTCGAATAGCTTGTTTTCTCCATGGCAACAACCACCAATCAAAACCCCTAAAGTTCTCCAAACAGCTTATGCTACATATAACCAACTTTCCTATTTGTTGATTGTAATATGGGCACTATTATAATACATGTATAGAATTATGCATTTAAAATGCATTTAATTATTTTATGAGTGCCCCATGATTAAATATTTGTGCTCCCATAAAACCAATCTCGTAGTGGAAAACTGGAAAAAAATATCTTCTGCTTTTTAGTGCATTGTTATTAGAAACAAAATCACGTTAAAAAAAAAAATGTTTTTACTTTAAATTTGTTGCTTTTTTTTGTCATTGTGGCCCTTTGACTCGCCCGATCCCAGCATGGACGAACACGATTATGACGTGTTTGTATGTATAGTATGTTCGTTGTTAGCCGTGACACCCATCCCGTGAACAGTGGGCACATCTCGTGCCAAAACACCCCGAAATAAACGGCCTTTATTACGCCCGCCAACTTGACCGTGCGGTCAGTCCACACTGGTGCGCGCTACCGAACGTTTCCCGCTTGCCATTCATAGATGTGCGTTTCTATTACGACTGTGACGTATCGTTTGCTAGGTTTGAAACAAAACAGATGTTTCTTTGATTGATACTTGAAAAAGTTTCATCTCGAAGTATACGCGCGGTAAATCATACTACATTTGCGTGCGTGCGTGCGTGCGTGCGTGTGTGTGCGTGTTTCAAGTGGTCTACAGTCACCGTTCGGCGCGCCAAAGTTGATCTGGCTAATATCAACGTCGAAATTGATTTCAAGTGCATCGTGGTATTATCCGTGGTATATAACTTTCGAGTTTGACAGACAAATTACCGTAATCTATTATTAATAAAGATATATACGCAGTAGAGAAACTATATTTACCTCTGTAATACAGGGGCCCGTGTGAATTTAAAAAAATTAGAAAAAATAATTGTAACAACATGCCTATAAATATTATTTTCTACCTTTGTAGGGCAGGCAAAGGGCTTCTTTTGATAATAGTGTTCGTGTTCTAGTTGACATCTCAATTTCCACGTAGAGAAACAATCTGCGCATCGCCTCGATTAGCCTCGTTGCGTAAAGTGTGGCGTGGCGTGCGCCGTGGCGGCAGGCAACCCGCGTGACAGCCGCGCATCGCCTCGATTAGCCTCGTTGCGTAAAGTGTGGCGTGGCGTGCGCCGTGGCGGCAGGCAACCCGCGTGACAGCCGCGCATCGCCTCGATTAGCCTCGTTGCGTAAAGTGTGGCGTGGCGTGCGCCGTGGCGGCAGGCAACCCGCGTGACAGCCGCGCATCGCCTCGATTAGCCTCGTTGCGTAAAGTGTGGCGCGGCGTGCGCCGTGGCGGCAGGCAACCCGCGTGACGGCCGCGCGCCGCAGGTGGTGTCGGTACAGTGGTAGGCGCGCCGCCCGAGGTCGGTCAAGTAGTAAGCAGTACGCGCCGCAGTACGGACAATGCCTCGCTACGACGACGACTTCCTCATGTTGCCCGTGCGACGCCGACGTCGGTATAGGGTGCACGGTGACGCCCTCGCTCGGGTCAAGAGCGGCCAGGCGTCGCCCGAGCTGTTGTCGGTGCATCGCGTCAGTGAAGACGACCCCCCCGGGCTCGACCAAGGTAGAACCCTACCCCCCATTTATTTCCTCGGCCCCTTTGTTCCAGACTTTGGTAGTTCAGTGTTTAAAAAATGTGTTTTTTAAATTTCGACAACTATGATCATATAACGCCTGCCGAAGGGAGTATTTGGAGGAAAAAGGACAAGTATAAGACGTGGGCTGCCTTTCGTCTGGCTTCTCCCCCCCCCCGACCTGTCCGGCTAGGGTGGCCCTACCAGAAGCATACGCTTCTGCCGGTATAGCTCTGGGGCCGATAAAACACGCAAACCCCTGCCCACCACGATAAGATCCTTGGGCAAGGAAAATATAATGTCGTTTTCACATTTGGATTGAATTGTGTGAATTGGATTTCCATGTTATGCTTGTTGCACTACATGGACGTCGACGAGCGCCGGAAGTAGATAATCCGAAGAAGTTGGAACCAACCAACTTCGGCGCTTGCAAGCGCCGCTTTGCCCTGATTGGTCGGATCATCCATTTCGGGCGCTCGTCGACGTCCATGTAGTGCAACAAGCATTATTACGGTTGTTACTCCACAAATCACATACATACATACGCAGGGTAGGCCCTATATTCACGTAATGCGCGTGCCAAGTTGTGTGCCAAAACGTTTGGTTCAAGTTCTACAAGTTCTACAACATTATTACTTTCCCTATTACTGGGTATTAAAAAGCAATGTCAAGCCTCTCTTGTCTCGCCCACTATTCTTGTGGTTTCACTTTCATAAACTTGTTGAGCTTAAAAATGTAATTTCGTGGTAAGCATATATAAATATATATTTTCATCTTCTATTGACAGATCAAATGTCAAAACACACATATTGCCATCAATTATGCCCCTTTCTGAAATCACGTAAGTTACACGAAAGTAGAATAGAGATTGAACAACAAATGGGCGTCCCGTCCAATCAGACGCAGTGACATGATTTATTCTATACCTGTCTCGACCAATAAGGGGCCTCGTAATAAGCGACGCCGCATAGCGTTGGCGACGTCTCGAGTTTGATATATTATTTTTGGTCTCCACATTTACCAGCCTACGTGTTGTGCGATGTATACATGGAATGTATATCCTTCCCATCTCGTGTTCGTTATACCTTTGTTGTGGTCTTGATTCAGCTTACGCTGGCTGGACATGTTTATGACGAGTAAACTACGTCCTTGGGTAGTTACTAGTTTTGTAAGCATAAGCAAACACTAATTGCTAAAAAGTACGACATTTGTTCACCTATCGTTATTCATATAATCTTTCTGAGATCCCTTATCCCACGCCTTATCCCCATTCTTATGTATGCCCACCTACTGAATAATGTTTTTCGCATTGTTGGTCTAATAAGGTAAATGGTCGCACATGTTTCACTTTTCATCAGACTCGATAAAGAAGTTATCTACCGCCAAAGGAGAAACTTCTGTATCGACTCTTGTTTTTATTTTTATTGTAAATATTTCTATAGGAATTTGGATATTCATTCCTTCTACGACTAAGTTATTACGTTGTTTATTTAACTTACCCCTGCTTTATAATTATGATTTTATAGCAAATAGCAGGTTGGATAATTTATAAAGAAAGAAAGAAAGAGAAAGAAAGAAAGAAAGAAAGAAAGAAATAAGAAGTAGAACATATGTTTTTTAAAATTTAAAATTGCAGTTTTGTATGAATAACTTTTACTTGGTGGCACTTTATTAACCTGTACATAGCTCTTAAATAAGTTATACCTCATCTTTCAACACATTTCGCGTATATATACGTATGCACGCTCTATTGCGTTTACAAAAAATATGTTCCCATATCAAAGAAGGATTCATTTGTCATTCATTCACAACAGGCGTGGCTATCCTTGCAGGCCCACGTATGCCGCTTTGTCTCCCAATAGGGAACTTGCATGAATTTTTTACAGCTCTGAAAGTACGTGGAATATATTGTTATTCATCTGAAGACATCACAAACCTAATTTAAAAGTTTTAAAATTAACTCATTATACTTCTATACATGTTCAAAGATTTTGATTATCTGTTTCCCGCACTATTATTTTTAAACGGTATGTGACGTCACATGCCATGAAAATCACTGCTTATATGAATGACTTTGCATATAACCTCCTTGGACTTTGCCACCGCCTCCTAGACGAAACAATCACATTTTCAAGGTCATCAAGCTAACCTTGTCAAAATTTTTACGCAAGCCGTTGTCAAGTCTGCTTTATATGAATAACAACACCCAATATTTACTGATATTCTATGAAAATAGGTTTGGTATTATTGTTTTTATAGTAACTGGGCTTCAAAATTAATAACTACGCTTACTAGACATTAATTCGATTTTATATGATTTTGGATATGATAATTTCCAAATAAGCGTTATAGACCATGGGCCAGCTAATAGAAACCCTCCCCCCCCCCGGTGCGGAAGGTTTGAAAGTGGTTTTGAATACCTCTTAATATTACATTTTGATTTTCACTTGTTAGCCAACACAACTTTGGTGGAACAGCCAACCAGGGGTGTCCAAAGATTTTGGTCTAAATAGTACAAATATTAATTGTGAGTCTTGTAGTAAGAAAGTAGTTAGTTTTACGTAAGGTTATAACTATGTATATTATTTTCTTATTTCTAAAAATTGTTTGAGACCCAATTGGCCATTATCTTCGGAGATATCACCCTGTGTCTTTTTGGACATCATGAAATTCTTTAGTCACAAATGTCGTTTGCGACCACTCTAATGAAAGGTCTTGATGAGTACATTACGAATAAGTAATTTATTATACATGTTAATAATACATTTTCAGGGGTAATCACGCTTTAAACGCCAAAATCCATCGTCGATCGCTATTTTTGCACTATTAGCTAATAAAGGTGAGAAGTTTCCATTTTTTTTCTTTGTAGCTTTGAAATATATGTTAGTGTATTAACATTGTTTGTAATATGTGATTTCCATGGAATAATATCCATTTTAGGTTATTGTTTTAATTTTTAATTTAATTTTTGTTTTCATTAATTAACGTCGTTAAAAAAGAAACACGTTTATTTAAGGATTGTGCAGCTTTTATAATACAAATGCATGTCACTTAGTTGGTGGAACAGTCAAAAGTCACAAAATAACAAACATACTTACATAAACGCTCAAGAAACGCAATTAATATTTATGTATATACATTTGAGATGCCACATTTTGACACCCCTGGTGGGTGCATTCGCTAGAACCGTGTTGTATATTGAGTAAAAATGCGAAGACAATCTATTCAAGTTCTCAAACCCGCTTCTATCATCTTCCACAATGTGGGTAATATGGGAGGTCATAGACTGGCAAAACTATATATACTATCTACTCTAAGTAAACCAAAAAATGTATTTGGAAAGTTTTGTGCACCCCTTAAATGGAAAAATGTATTTAATTAAGTATTTTGAATGTTAAAGAATATATACGTCCAGAATTGTTAATTTACTGTCCAGAATCGCAATTAACATCAATATTGCTCCTTATTTCGCCATGTTTGGATACCCCTGGTGGGTGCATCCACCAAAACTATGTTGGCTAACAAGCTTAAATCGAAAGACAGTGTACCAAAGTATCCAAAAACAGTTCTAAACTTTCCAGCATATGGGGAACGGCGGGTTACAAATGGGGTAAACCCTATACATGTTATGCTCCAAGTAAACAAATAAAATGTATAAATTATTAAATTCAATGTATTATATATTGTGTTGTGCGACCATTTAAATGGGAAAATGTATAATTAACAATTTCAATGTGTTAAAGGTTACTTAATTCCAAAAATGTTCATTTTATTGTCAATATCACAATTATCATTAATATTGCTCACTATTTCGACATTTTGGATAGCCCTGGTAAGTGCACTCACAAATAACCATCTTGGCTAACAAGTAAAAATCAAAAGGTCATGTATCAAAGTATACAAAAACACTTTCAGACCTTCCAATATTGGAGGGGTGGGGGGTTACAGATGGGGCAAACATGATACATTTTCAACTAAAAAATTCACATAAAATGTGTATAGAATGTTTTTCTCACCCCTGAAAAATAAAAAATTCATGTTATCAAGCATTTTAGATGCGTGAGGTTATATACTTACAACTATTTTGATTTATTCTCAAGAATTGCATATAATATTAATATCGATTTGTATGGTGGCACATTTGGACAACCCTGGTAGATGCACCCGCCAAAACCATGTTGGCTAACAAGTGAAAATCAAAAGTGCATATATAATAGTAATCGAAACCACTTTTAGACCTTCCATTATTTGAGGGGTGGGGCGTTACAGAGCGGCCAAACTATATAAATGTTTTGCTCGAAATAAAAACAAAACATGAATAGATAACTAGTTTGTGTAACCCTGAAAATCAAAAAATTGTATTATTTAGTAGCTTACGTATAAAAGAGTACATCCTTATAAAAATAGTTAATTCTTTGAACTGGCAACATACCTCAATTAATATTTTTATGGTTTTCACAGCACCACATTTGGACACCCCTGGTGGGTGCACCCACCAAAACCATGTTGGCTAACAAGTGAAAATCGAAAGTCAATATATCAAAGTACTCAAAACCACTTTCAGACCTTCCGCACCGGGGGGGGGGGGGGGAGGGGGGGTTATAGCTGGCCCAAGGTCTATTATGTTATTTATCTTTCTTTGATTGGTTGATTGCTGATACATGGCAAGTGACGTATGCCCCGTTTTTCCCGCCATAAATATGTGTGAAACTTTCAGCTCGTTTTTATAAATGAAACTTAATTCTATGTCACCGAAATAAAATATTTTTGTATTCAGGACGTTAATCTTAATCTAGTAAAATGCTAAAAAAACATTATGCATGTTCCCCATTATGTTACCGCAATTAGTCAAGCAAAGTCATGGTTTTCTTCAACGCGCCGTCACCAAACTCTTGTCTATCGTTATCGCTACGACCCATCGTCGGCGGTAATCAGCAACAAGTGACTGGCTGGACCGAGTACGTGGGCTGTTGTATTAATTAACCTGTTGTTGCCAACCTCGTAATTTTACAGTTACCCTTCAGTAATGGCTTAATTTGGTTAGATATTTTCAAATTTCCCGCGTTACCGCTGTAGTTTTTTTGCGTTGTCAAAAGCCTTTCTTCTACTTCGAAAACATAATATTTTCTGTACTTCTAGGTCTCGTTTCTTATAAATAAATAAATAAATAGATAAATAGATAAATAGATAAATAAATAAATAAATAAATAAATACATACATACATACATACATACATACATACATACATACATACATACATACATACATACATACATACATACATACATACATACATACATACATACATACATACATACATACATACATACATATACATACATACATACATACATACATACATACATACATACATACATACATACATACATACATACATACATACATACATACATACATACATACATACATACATACATACATACATACATACATACATACATACATACATACATACATACATACATACATACATACATACATACATACATACATACATACATACATACATACATACATACATACATACATACATACATACATACATACATACATACATACATACATACATACATACATACATACATACATACATACATACATACATACATACATACATACATACATACATACATACATACATACATACATACATACATACATACATACATACATACATACATACATACATACATACATACATACATACATACATAAATAAATAAATAAATAAATAATTGTGAGAGAGAAAAACTATCGATGAAAAATCGGAGAAATAGCCCAGAAATAGTTTCAGGAAGCGATTGTGTTTATTTATTAGTCACGTGTCATGGTCGCAATGCACGCGAGAACGTGCTGCCCCTCGTGGATGTTACTGTAAGCTTGCACTGGTGGTTTTCAAGTGAACACACACGTGGGCCCCGAGAAGTGTCGCCTGTGTGTCGGTACCTTGACGCCGTCCCACGTGCCCACACACGCCCACGTGCAATTAAGACGTGTCGTGCTGCGTCGTTGAAGAGATTTTATCGTTACCTATCAGGCTATCTAGTCAATTAAAAATACACAATTATTTAAGGGGGCCGTTCGTAAATGACGTGCATGATTTGTGTGTGTGTGTGGGGGGGGGGGGGTCAACATGTGTGACACGGGGATGAGGGGGTCTACGTTTCATGTGGCATCCACGTTTACCCCAAATTAACAACTCCGAGTTGAGCAACCAGAACCAGAGCAACGATAGCCAAATGTGTGATTTGCAGAGCATTCGTACTACTCATCCCATTTCTACATTATTATATTGATCACGCTTATATTTTGTGTTCGTATTTACATTGATACTGTCATTATATGTACGAAAAAGTTTTGTTCAAATTCGATCTAGTTCGCACACAAACAATTTTTAAACAGGGGCTAGAAATTACTAAAAATTAAAAATTTTAGGGTAGTTTAGAACCTGGAAAAAATAATCTGTGCATTAATCTTTCAAAAACTCTTTGTACATAAAACAACAGTTTAGTTTTATATATTTTGGTCCAAACAGAACCGAAGTATGTGGATTTTTGTGCACGTAGTTTGAGTAGTAGGAAGTACTGCACGCCGGACGCTCAGAGTGGTTTTCTGGCAAGATACCTTTACAACCCTTGATGTACGTATGCCAGCAAGTGTACGTTGAGTGTGTTAGGCCCCGTTTTTCAATCAGTCATTAACGGTGCCGTTAGCTGACGGTCCGTTATCTGCATAGGGTTTGTTGGGTTACAGATTACGGAACGTCAGCTAACGGCCCCGTTACAACCCGTTAAGCATTCTAAAATCGGGCCTAATCGGTCACATTAGGTAAGTGGGCACCGCAACAACAAAAATAAATGACCCCTGGCAACGTCTCATTTCTTGAGCATATTCTGTGAATGTCCCGTATCGTATGCCAGGGTGATTGGAAGAGTCCTGAGGTTCGTAGAAACCATTGCCTTTACTTGGCACCGACCGTAGCGTGAGTCATCTGGCTACGCAACGCACGTGACCTTTCAATGTGTGGATGCAAATGAAGCGACGAAACTCACGCCGCGGGTACGTGATGCTCACTCCGAGTAGTACTTGGCCGAAACAAACGAAACATAAACAATCTGGTGGCCGAACTGTGTGGTGCAACAATGAACGGGTCTGCTGCTTCGAGCCTACTTGTTGTACAGGCCCGGTAGGACCCCGGCCTCGGTAAACCCAACTAGGCCCCCGACTTTGTCATCCCTTGATGTATCTCAAGTAGTCTTTCTTCTTCATACACTTTCTCACTTTTTCATACTTGCTGGCCCTCTTTGCGATCCAAACACTCACCAATCCCATCGTGCTGGCTAAACCACACCTCCTACACCCCCCCCCCCCAGTGTTTTAGTTCCCTTATGACGACTTTCGCGATATATAAGCTTTATGGATCTGATTCGTTCGGCGGCATGTCCAATATATCGTATAAATTAAAACACCATTAAGTAACTAGTAAATTGTAAGAAGATCTGCATACTGTGTGTCGTATACATTTGGATTGTAGTAATCTACAACATTTCTCCAGAATTTGGCGTCATATTACACTCAAATCATGAATTTGTATCTAGTAGTTAGTAGTAGTGTAAGAAGGCCCGTAAAATCTGCGGCATTCATGAATACGAGGTCCGAGTCCGTCAAATTAAGAAATGCATGCCCAGCCCTCCCCCCCCCCCCTCTCACAGGCTCGGGCTTGAATGTGTATTACGTGCGTTCCAAGGCGTGAGTGAGTGTTATTATTACGCTTGACGTAATGTTGCCCTCCGCTCTCCTCACTGACGATAATAACGACGCGTCGTTGCGTAATCTCGTGCGTGTATCGTTCAATAAGACACGGCTAAAATTAATGTTGTCGTAATATGCCATCCATCTTGCACATTTGACCGTTATGTGAGTAGTGCACACAGGATGCATTTGGCTTTATGCACAGTATTACACTACTTCTTATGCGTTGAATAGCTTGTTTTCTCCAAGGCAACCAACCACTAATCAAAACCTTTGCTATCCTCCAAATAGCTGATTTGCTTCAAATAACTTTGTAATATCGTCCCTAGGATAGTTTTTGCTCTCGCGCAAAGAACACGAAATATTGCTTATAGTTCTCCATTAGGATGTGTGAACACCAAGATCCGGTCAGAACACGATGTAAAAAATATTTCATATATACCTGCAAGAGAATTGAGTGCAGTTCTTTTATTTTTGTTGCAGTTTTTTTATACGAATGTTTTTCTGGTTCAATAAATGTTTTGTTTGATTCTAATGTTGTTTGAAGTTTGATTGAAGTTTGTTGTTTGAAGTTGAAAGTTTGATTGTATTGGAGAAAGAGTGCAAGTCTGGGACAATCTATTTTTTATTTTTACAACTATGCGCAATGGTCTTCCGTCCTTTATAAAATCTACGATTTTTCAGAGCATTACTAAACAATTTTATGCGTCCGAAATTTTGTTGGTGTTTGAAATCAATTTATTAAAAACAAAACGATGATGATATTTGGGTTTTACGTCCCTTATTTTTGCAACTTTTGCTAACCGAGACGATGAGTGGGTGAAATATGAAGATGAAGATGAAGATGAAAAAACGTCACATGTCCGAACCAGATGCATTGCACATCGCGGGGGTCGTCACAAGAAGAGTCCATCAACGGAGAGCAGGGCCAAGTGGGAGGAAAAATCTCCTGAGGGGCAGTGAGGGGAAAGGGACAGGATCTCCTTTCGTCGCCTCTTACGACTAGCAGAGTCACTCTGGGTCTATTCTTCCCCGTGCCCATACAGACAGGGAATCTTGAAACTTGGAACATTTTCCTATGGTTATGTCCTGTCATGGAGGAGGAAAATCACATTATATTGAATTGAAACCTGCACGGAGAAAAAAATTCTCAAAACTTTCGCTAGACTAGATAGAATTCAAGCGTTTGGAGACAAACAGAATGCTCGAAATGGCATTAGATAACATTCTTCTACAATGTCAAAACACGTTTTGTCTTCTACAGTGTACCAGTTATTCTGTAAAATCGTGACAATACGCTAATATTTCGTAATGTTATTCTGAACTTTACAGAACATAAAATTATAAATCAGCTAAACGAATCCAAATATTAGTACATAAAGAAGCCTAATTACTACGAACATTCCGCTGACTCCCACGAAATATAACGCTGTGCTCCACAAACGTTTTACTAAGTTTACATATTGTTCTACAGATTTATTCAAGCATTTGCCAAGGAATTTTTAACAGTTTTGCTGGTTATTCAATCTATTCTGCTATACTTTAAAAGTGCTTTACTGATATCATAGATGCAGTTTGCTACATAGTAAAAATGTTTTACTAGTAAACCAAATCATATTGCTACTTTAGTAAAATGGTTCTCCTATCCTACAGATTTAGTTTTCCCTTTGAGTATATGGTTTCACTGGTACAGTAAATTAATGTGCTACACTAGTAAAATAGTTTTACAGGTATTACAAATAATTCTACTGAATCAGTGAAAGGATTGGGCTATGGAAAGGTGTGGCATCAGAAAGTGGATTTCTGAAATAAAAATCAGAAAATAAGTACAAATATTTATTAAACATCAATCGACATCACACATATAAAACACACATATAAAATACACACATATAAAATGCATACAGTTATACATATTGGTTGGTGGTTGACAATTTTCAAGGTCACACACATAAAATAAAGCAGTTTTACTCAGCATTGCAGTTTTAGCAACAATTGGCAACAAAATCAGAAAATAAGTACAAATATTTATTAAACATCAATCGACATCAATCAACACCCATATAAAACACACATATAAAATACACACATATAAAATGCATACAGTTATACATATTGGTTGGTGGTTGACAATTTTCAAGGTCACACACATAAAATAAAGCAGTTTTACTCAGCATTGCAGTTTTAGCAACAATTGGCAACAAAATCAGAAAATAAGTACAAATATTTATTAAACATCAATCGACATCAATCAACACCCATATAAAACACACATATAAAATACACACATATAAAATGCATACAGTTATACATATTGGTTGGTGGTTGACAATTTTCAAGGTCACACACATAAAATAAAGCAGTTTTACTCAGCATTGCAGTTTTAGCAACAATTGGCAACAAAATCAGAAAATAAGTACAAATATTTATTAAACATCAATCGACATCAATCAACACCCATATAAAACACACATATAAAATACACACATATAAAATGCATACAGTTATACATATTGGTTGGTGGTTGACAATTTTCAAGGTCACACACATAAAATAAAGCAGTTTTACTCAGCATTGCAGTTTTAGCAACAATTGGCAACAAAATCAGAAAATAAGTACAAATATTTATTAAACATCAATCGACATCAATCAACACCCATATAAAACACACATATAAAATACACACATATAAAATGCATACAGTTATACATATTGGTTGGTGGTTGACAATTTTCAAGGTCACACACATAAAATAAAGCAGTTTTACTCAGCATTGCAGTTTTAGCAACAATTGGCAACAAAATCAGAAAATAAGTACAAATATTTATTAAACATCAATCGACATCAATCAACACCCATATAAAACACACATATAAAATACACACATATAAAATGCATACAGTTATACATATTGGTTGGTGGTTGACAATTTTCAAGGTCACACACATAAAATAAAGCAGTTTTACTCAGCATTGCAGTTTTAGCAACAATTGGCAACAAAGTACTTGTTTACGACCTTAGTTTGAAGAGTGGCAAATTAGCTTGAAGTAACATAATTATTAACTACACAATGTGATGGAAAGATAGGAATTTCTTTCCAATTGGTAAAAAAGCAAGAAGACTTGGGAGTGGAAGATGCTAATTTGTCATAGGTACAACAAGCCATATGATTGACTAACTTCTTCAAAGCCTTGATAATGATCAATGAATCAATGATCATTGAACCTGTCTGTATGAAATAAACAGCAAATAAAGCATACATTATTGACATCATTAACAATAATGTCCTGAATTGTGCCAAATAAGGGTACATCATAAATAAATACAGAAAAAGGTTGCACACTTTCATGTCACATAGGCAAAACAAAACATAAAACAAAACATATTTTGTATTGAAACACAGTATTGCAATTTTAGCAACAATTGGCAACAAACTTAGACCAGTAATATAGGTAGACGGAGCAAGCCGATGCTAGCGACCGGCCGCGAGTGAAACCAACATTGAATCGAGGCAGACCACGTGATGTGGGGACATAAAATATAAAATTATAATATAATTAATTAAATTAATTAATTTAATAATTAATTTAATTAATTAAAATATAAAATATTTGAGATTTTATAAAGGTAGGCCTACCTTATTTACTGAGCTGTCAGTAAGCCTAGCGTTATTGGCGGCCCTCTGGCTATCCAATTTTTGCCAAAATTTGGCTTGTTGGCCAATGGTAGTGAACAGCTTAGGCAACATGAAATACTCCAATGCGAATAACGCCTCAGTATCAATCTCCTCAGCTGAAATAAAATTGATATTTCAGATTATTATAGGCCTAGGCCTAGGCCTCCTATAAGCCTCCTATTACATGCCTCCTGTACTCGGCCATTGTAAAACGCCATTTTAGGCCGATGCACAATACGCCCGGCAAGGAGCTTCGAGAACGGGAAACTTGGCGTATTATAAAGCAATAGGCCTATTGAAGTTTAAAAAATCACATACTGATAATGGATAATCGGGTGTCAATGAAATAAGCTTCAATACACTTACGAGCACCATAGCCTAACAATATGCATAAATATGATTTGTAATTTTGGAAGCTGGCTCTTTGCTCAGAATCTTCCCAGTGAGAAACCTAGGCCTAGACCTAGGGCCTAGGCATATAAGCAGGGCTATTGTGTTTTTATTACATATATATAAGTATATATATATATATTTATATATATAGGCTTTAATCCTTGGCTGCCTGGGCCCTAACCAAAGTTCTGTCTCGGGATAGAGGCCTAGACCTAGGCCCCCTAGCCTAGGCCTAGGCCTAGCCATGCTTTCACGAGCTGCTAGGGGCCTAGCCTCCTAGGCCAGTTTTTTTAAGTGATTTCAACAACATAATGGAACATCTTTTTCTCAGCAAGTAGATCACAACAAAGCCTGACAATTAATAATACATAAATATCACATTCTTACCTTTAAACGTGTTTATAACATCGTGTCCGTAGCCCCAGCAACTTAAAGTAGACTCCACGAAGGAGTCAGCCATGATGCATGATCACAAACACGCCGACACGGTCGCTCACTCATTCCGTAAACATTTTAAGAAATTCCGTTTCAATCGCGATTTGCGTTCACCTTTCCAAAAACTCTCGTCAAGATCATACATCAAGCCAATCAAAATGGTTTTTACTGAGTTTCGGCCAATGAGCGGGCGGCTTTACGAGAGATTCCTCTGTGGTGCCATGCGGTTTATTTCAGGCACTGCAATGGTACCCTAGTAGAATAGGCCTGCTGTTTTACGCGCTATTTTCGTGTGTAGTGGACTATTCGGGTTTTCTAGCAAAACGCTTTGAACCAATTTGGCGGTAAAAGTTTTCAGTGATGTGTTTCCATTTTACAGGGGAACGTCTTCCAAGCACTTCTACTATTTACAACTATGAATCTTTTTGCTAATTTGTCGACCCGTTCTGCTAATTATGAAACTGTGGTCGTAGCAAAACACATTTTTAGTTTTGAGCAAAGTAGTTTTCTAAATAGCTAGGAATTCCTGCTATAAAGTCCTATAATATGTCAGCAAGACTCGTTTTGTGAATATTTTTCTCCGTGTGCATATGAAAACTCAGCCTACAGACTGACACGTAGCAGTCTAAGGGGTGTGACGTCACCCCGTCGGGCTGGCACTGTCGTCGTCCTCTTGGCAACTTGTTGAACACTAATTAGGCGTAGACGCGGTCGGTGCTGTGAATTCACATCTCCGAAGTGTCGGGCCTGCCCGAATTAATCTATTGCAGCAGCACAGGTCGTCGCGACGCCCCTCGGTGTCGTGCGTCGCGTCGCGTCGGTCGGTACAGCCGTCGTCATGATATGTGCATTGTGCAACGCCCGTGTGAACATAGATCTCTCATGCAAGGCGAATGCTGTAGGATTGAGAGTCTATTGCAGCAGCACAGGTCGTCGCGACGCCCCTCGTTGTCGTGCGTCGCGTCGGTCGGTACAGCCGTCGTATATGTGCAACGCCCGTGTGAACATAGATCTCTCATGCAAGGCGAATGCTGTAGGATTGAGAGTCTATTGCAGCAGTACAGGTCGTCGCGACGCCCCTCGGTGTCGTGCGTCGCGTCGGTCGGTACAGCCGTCGTCATGATATGTGCAATGCGTATGTAAACATATACTACGCTTACGTGCATGCTTGAAAATGTTTTGACTCGAGTCAAACCAAATTCGTCGATCGTTTACAATATGCCATATCGATCTGGAAACGTTCTCAAACCATTATTTAGTTCATACATTTCCTGGTACACTGCTCATTACACTGCTTTTTAAAGAACAGTTGGAACAACAAAGGAGAAAACATAATTAATACTTCCTTATCTGTCCAAACATTTCTCTTGGAATTAGACATTTTACAAAGTGAGCGCGGTAAAAAAATTGTAAACATAACCTCTATTTGCACCGCCACCGCCGGTTTAGTTTACTAATTCAAAGTCGAAACGTATTGGCGGCAGTGTGGTGTTGGCATGGCAGTTACCAAAACTAGTTTTCAAGACAACCCTACGAGCAAACAGGGTTGACTCGAACAGATCCAAACCCAGTTTCGAAGTGTTTATTATGCGCAGTTTTGAAAGCTCAAAACGTTCTGAAATCGATTTCAGACCTGCATGTAAGCGTATTAATATTCACATATCTCTCATACAAGGCGAATGCTGCAGGTTTGAGTTGTACTAACAGCTCTCGGACAATCCTTCCCAACTATCCTAACACCCTAATATATCCTAGATACACCATAGGGGCAGATTATGGCACACCTGTGGACTGTATTCTGTTCCTACAGCGGAACATGTACACGTCCGTGCAAACTGCAAGTGTACACGTGTTATACATAATTTCTCAAAAAATCTAAACGTTGCGCCGACTTGGTTGAATCGCTGGGCTGAGAGTAACGCGCTCTTTCTGTCGTGCTTCCGTCTGTTGGATTGATCCCCCGAACGTCGCCGCGGAGTTTCATGTTCAGAATGCATTTTTTTTTTATTTTTTTTTTTTTACCAATTTAACATAATCTCGATCACGGGTACACGAACTGACAGCCAAGACTGTACAGTACACGTTGGTTTAGTAAGATACACGCGTTTGCTCACGAAAGAAATTTTCCTAAAAACGTAACATTTCGGTGCGCATAAGGGCGCATATGTGCGTTTCACTGAAAACAATTAATATGTCACGTTGTAATGTTTATAATTTACTTTCGACCTCTTCCATGGTCGTGTGTTGAGTCGAGTTCGTGCGGTATTGTGACTGTAATAGATCGTGACAGAGGACCGTTACTTATTCAATTGTTGCTCCGGGGCAAGGACACCGACACGTCACTGCACGTACACAGCAAGTAGTGCAGGAGAAGAAGAAATACTTGTTGATCGCGGTACAGTGACAATGTTTTGTTTACCTGTTCGTGATTAAAGTACGAACGATTTAGTTTTTGGATCCGACAGCTATAGGCTATGCAACACTAAATTTTAATTGAAACCCCCCGCACTCCCCCGTCACGCTCAAATCCCCTGGGATTTTGTGGGTTTCCTCATAATGCGTTTTGTATATACTTTTAGATTATACTTATATAGATTGTTGTTTGTTTATTTATTTACCTACCCACTAAATTAAAATTGTAGGCCATCTATGTAGACAGTATATGAATAAAATTGAAACTTATATAAGGTCAGTGTGTCCTACGTCGCCGGGGTTGTCACAAGGGGAAACACTATGCACAAGCACAGTCATGTGTGTGGGTAATGTAGGCGTTTGAACGCAACAATTCATGCTTGCAAATACTTGAGTCGGGTAGTAGAAGTTTGCCAAGCGACGCGATGACGGAGCCTGATTGGTCGGCTACTTCACCGAAGATATACGAAGACAGCCGAATACTCCGTTATCGCGTCGCTTGGCGAACTTCTACTACCCGACTAAAGTATGTCGGGCAGCATAAGGTGGTAGACAACCTGCCGATTGCGTTGCGACTCTACCCTATATTACTCACTCAACGGTATAATCGTCTTATACGTGACAGTCGCGTAGTGTTCCTATCGTGTGGCGAGAGATATTGAAATATGTTTTGTATTTCTAATATCGTTGGGTACGTGGGTTCACTTGTGTGTGACGTGCTATACCCGCAGCCAAGGCTAGAACATTGTCCCGCTGTAGTCCATTAGGTGCTAAGGAAGCGACCCTCCCCCCCCCTGGCGCAAATTTTCACTATAGCAGTTCGATAGAGAAAAAAATTAGAATTCATAATTCACTTGTTTGCCACGTGACAGCTGGGGCGTTTGGCCTCCAGGGGTGTCCAAAGTTGAGATTTTCAAAATTTGAATTTGTCACTTTTCTCAAAGTATTAGTGAATTTGTAATTATTCTTTCATAAAGTGATGTATAGTAGTATTTTCTTATTTTGAGTACAAAAAACAAAGATAATTCATTAAGGGGTGTCCAAATAAAAATATAAACATTTTTACCACTGTATACAACTGTTACATGCAATTTTTGGCACATCCTGATTGGAAAAAGATCCATATAGTAGTATAATGATTCATACAACTTATTAAAAACAGATTATGAAGAATTGTTTTAAAGGGGTGCCCAAAATGCTGGATTTATTATTAGTATCAATATGAGAACAATGTAAGAAGACGAAATATATGTAGGCGTGGTACCAAAATCAGTAAACCCCCTTATTAATAAGCATATATTTAATCCATAACATTAACATAGTCAGGGGTGTCCATAATTTAATGTTTTAATTAATTAATTGCCTAATTATATTACTCGCTGGAAAAATGCTGTCAGAGTTTTGTCATCATCGAGTCGAAATAAAATACAAAACAGAACTATTTTATTTTTTAGATAGGGTTGTCCAAAAATTCAAAACAAATAAACTTCAATTTACATGGCAATAAATAAACCGCCACTTTCTACATTTTAAGCGACGATCTCCTAAAATGGACGAAGTTTTGTAGTTTTTCTAAGAGTGGAGAATTACTGGGATATCTGTAAATAGACGAATAATCATGGAATTGGTTTGCAAACTTACACAATGTTGCTGTAGGTACTTTCGTATTGTCTAACCAAAAGCATAAGGAAGCCAAAATTAAATTAATACGGAATTCCGATTGAAAATCAAGGGAAACGGTTTAACTAACGCCGGGTGTTTGTTGTATACGGAAAGTTTGCTGTGAAGGTAGGAATGAAGTGTGTTCAGTTTTGTGTCATTTATGTTATTGCTCATTGTTTCATTGGAATCTGTTCCTTCGTTCCTCTCTCTCTCCCTCTAGCTAATCGTCTTCGTCAAAGTACAAATCCATTTCTTGGTAATCGTCAACTTTACTGAGCTCATCTACTTCTTCTTCGGCATCATCATCGCCAGCATCATCATTATTGGTGTTCTCACTCAGCAGACCTACAAATACTTGTGGCATAATGTCACCCTCAGTTCACGTATACTCAAGACATTTGAATTAGGTCCAGGGATATCTGGTTTAGCTTCCATTGCCCGATTCCAAACAAGCGACTAATTAGCTCGTTTTATGGGCTGTTCTAAAGACGATCTACAAGGAGAAGAGAGGCTGAAGTCTGAGCCGTTGTAGTTTGGCGCAATTTACAGATGAAGTGCACTTTTTTAAGACGGTATATCGAAGTTATTTACGTTAAATGGTTTGTCTTATGATGCTAATATATCAAACACAAATTTGTCTAGTGTTTCATAGTTCCTCATCAATGTTTCCAAAGACGTAAACGCACCCAGATATTATGTGGTTTTCAAGAACCTTCAGTGGAGCCAGTTTCCCTCGGTGAACAATTAATGCGCTTGTACTATAACACCCACTGAATGCATGGAAAGCAGGAAGAGCATTAGACATTTCCACCCCAATTATATTTCCCACTTGATTTACGTCAACTAGTCTTCGTTTATTCCCAGAACCTATATAAAATAAAATAAAATTATTGACTGTGGCCGTGGACATCACCAAAAGTTAAAATTCACACCTGTGTCCGGACTTCTGATAACGAGAACACGTGTTTGTTCAGAAATGTTTAGACTTTAGAGTATACTGACAATGCAGCAAGTTTTCTGTATTGACCTCTTCTTCTGTTTACTGTAGATCGTCCACGGGGTTTGTAATGCCTGGGCGGCCACCTACACTAGTCATAACAGTGCACACGTCACATACCACAAAACAATCGTCTATGCAATAGTTAGTCTGCAAATAGCTCACTTCTCCACTGCGATAAGATTGATTGTATTGTACTATTTGTATTTTGTTAGAATTTGAAAGAAATTATTTCCAAACTCGATGAAGTTCGTCATTCACCCAGTTATTAAATACTTCTTTGCTTGATCTCTTCTCATTCTTACAGCATTTTTATCGAATCACGGCTTGTATAGGCAGGGTCAATTTTGCATTTTAATTGTTATTGAGGCCTAGCTGTTTTGACAAATTGAAAGATTTCCACGAAACAGGCTATTCACATAATAAATTGCTGTATTTCCTTGACAAGTGTCAAGTGGAGTCCGCGATCTCTTCAGGACATCGGCTAATACTATGCTAGCTATTAAATCACATTTGGTTTTGGATAAATGTTAAATAGAATACAATAATTGCTTTTATCAACTCAAATGAACTTTGTACAGTAATGTAAATGTGTTTATTCTACGGAATAACAATATTTATAAATTTTACTCAGCTTTAACTTAAGTAATGTTCAGAACAAAATGTGTGTGTATTTGGAGGAATGCCACCTTAAAAGTGGTATCGGCACATTGTTGATTTTGGACAACCCTGTTCATAATACCAACATATAAATATTGATTGTTTGTACATAGTATATGAAGTTTGGTAGTGCAAAAATTATTATCTTTAGGGATTACCCACTAAACAAAAAAAAATACAATTATATTTATATTTATGATGATGGACACCCCTACAATGTAAACGCCCCAGATACCAACTATCAATCAAGGAAACAATGTAAAATCATAAGTGTTTCTTTATAGTAGAGGAGTAAAAGGTAACATTTAAGTTCTCGTGCGCCTTTCGTGAAAGAGTATTGCGGTAAACGGTATTCTGTTACGGCATACCATACGAGTATTTTGCACCTACCTGGCAGATCCTGGCACGCTGCAGAGGGCGCCAGGAGCGTCGTGACGTCATAGACACGTTTTAATTAATTACTTTTGAACGGTTTATGTCACAGAAAATATCAAGAGAACAATTTTATGATGTCATACTAGATGAGAATTTATAACCTATCTGCCACATTCTGGCGGGCTGCAGAGGGCGCCAGGAGCGTCGTGACGTCATATACACGTTTGAACTAATAACGTTTGAACGGTTCATGTCACAGAAAATATGTAGAGTACAATTCTTCTATAAAATACTAAACGAGTATTTTGCACCTACCTGGCACATCCTGGCACGCTGAAAAGGGCGCCAGGAGCGTCATGACGTCATAAACACGTTTTAATTAATAACGTTTGAACGGTTCATGTCACAGAAAATGTCAAGGAAACAATTCTATTACGAAATACTATTTGAGTATTTTGCATCTACTTGGCACATCGTGTCACGCTGCAGAGGGCGCCAGGAGCGTCGTGACGTCATACACTTTTTCATTAATAACTTTTGAACGGTTTATATCACAGAAAATATCAAGACGACAATATTATAGAAAATTTAAATACGAATCGATTGATATGTACCAATAGGATAATCATGTAATATTTAAGGGAGAAATTGCTAACAGATAATAATAATTAGATGTGTATATGAAATGCAGGGCATCCCTCATCGTAATATCTATTTATTACTATTTCGGAGTTATAATTGTATCACTGTGAAGGACTTAATAATCGTAGTCATCCCAACATACCCATGGGTATCTGTTGTTTAACAATAATAATAATTATTATTATTGTATACGAGTTACTATTCATAGACTGATTAGTAAAACTCACGTTTGCTAGAAGTTCTCTTCATCTTCATCATCATCGTCTTCATCCTCATCTCCCGTGTTGTCGGTATTCAAGCACTCTTGTTCCTCGTCTTCAGTAGAACAGCCACAAAGCTCGGTGCACCTCATGTTATTTGCTTTGCAGCTGCATCTTGACGCACACCTTGATTTTAAGCAGTTGCATTTAACTAGTTGAATGACGGCAGCCGGGCAGCCAGTGCAGGTTCGAGGGTTGTCATGACTGCCACATACTCGTTGCTCTCAAGTAGCCATCCGTAGTCTTCGGGTAATAAGTTGATAGGGTTGGCAACCTGGTCATTATGCCACACCCAGCATTGATGGTGAGCACCTAGTATGGCTTAGAGATATGCGGCTTTGCTGGGTGGAAGCTTTTGGTGGGTGCTTGGCAAGACTTTTTGTGAAACATGCGCCATCGAAGGTCAGACACTGATCTCAGTTTAGTGAATGGACAGTACAGTTTGCAAACAAACTTCTCTAGACCACTTATCACGGAGTCTTTTAGAGCAACAGTTAAACTTAGTTCTTTAAATGCTGAAAATATTTCATAGTCGGATTCTCTGAAAGCTTTCCAGCACGAAAGCTTCCCCTTTCCTGAAAATCCCCCAGTGTTGTCGGAACCACTGAAAGCGTGAAATCCAGTTAGTCCTGCAACTTGATTTTGCCCAAGTGTGTTGTATAGTGACCCAAGTGCTATCCTTCTATTATTTCCCCCTTTTCCTGTAATGAACACAGTATTTTTACAGAGATCGGTGTAACGTCGCAGTACCAGGATAAGGACATCTGTATCTGGGGAAAAAATAGATACTTGAGTAGCTCCTCGTTTTGTCGCATCTAATGCATGAAGCAACATCTTAGTATCGGTTTCTTCCTGTTCACTATTTAAGTGTGATAGAAGTGTTTTTGTACTAATAGTCTTGTTACTAAATGCGACAACTGGTTGTCGCTCCTTATCTGTGAGGCTTGAATTATCTTCTGTGAAAAATATTCTGTCAGCTCATACTTGGTTTTGGTGTGACCAAGTAGTTGTGACATGCTCAAGTGCCTGATTGGCGTGTTGTCTGTAATGCGATAAGCTACAGCAGCTTTGCCTCCTAGGCTCCTTGCAAGTCTTTCGAGTAGCCGATTTTAATGAAACAGGAATATTATATCTATCAAATACCACGTGGACCTCTGAAAACTCACTATAACAGTTGTCAATGCGCATGACAAGAAGTTTGGCTAGATCCTCACAAGTGCTGGTGTGTGGAAGAATCCGACTATGAAATATTTTCAGCATTTAAAGAACTAGGTTAAACTGTTGCTCTAAAAGACTCCGTGATAAGTGGTCTAGAGAAGTTTGTTTGCAAACTGTACTGTCCATTCACTAAACTGAGATCAGTGTCTGACCTTCGATGGCGCATGTTTCACAAAAAGTCTTGCTAAGCACCCACCAAAAGCTTCCACCCAGCAAAGCCGCATATCTCCAAGCCATACTAGGTGCTCACCATCAATGCTGGGTGTGGCATAATGACCAGGTTGCCAACCCTATCAACTTATTACCCGAAGACTATACGGATGGCTACTTGAGAGCAACGAGTATGTGGCAGTCATGACAACCCTCAAACCTGCACCGGCTGCCGTCATTCAACTAGTTAAATGCAACTGCTTAAAATCTAGGTGTGCGTCAAGATGCAGCTGCAAAGCAAATAACATGAGGTGCACCGAGCTTTGTGGCTGTTCTACTGAAGACGAGGAACAAGAGTGCTTGAATACCGACAACACGGGAGATGAGGATGAAGACGATGATGATGAAGATGAAGAGAACTTCTAGCAAACGTGAGTTTTACTAATTAGTCTATGAATAGTAACTCGTATACAATAATAATAATTATTATTATTGTTAAACAACAGATACCCATGGGTATGTTGAAATCACTACGATTATTAAGTCCTTCACAGTGATACAATTATAACTCCGAAATAGTAATAAATAGATATTACGATGAGGGATGCCCTGCATTTCATATACACATCTAATTATTATTATCTGTTAGCAATTTCTCCCTTAAATATTACATGATTACCCTATTGGTACATATCAATCGATTTGTATTTAAATTTTCTATAATATTGTCTTCTTGATATTTTCTGTGATATAAACCGTTCAAAAGTTATTAATGAAAAAGTGTATGACGTCACGACGCTCCTGGCGCCCTCTGCAGCGTGACACGATGTGCCAAGTAGATGCAAAATACTCAAATAGTATTTCGTAATAGAATTGTTTCCTTGACATTTTCTGTGACATGAACCGTTCAAACGTTATTAATTAAAACGTGTTTATGACGTCATGACGCTCCTGGCGCCCTTTTCAGCGTGCCAGGATGTGCCAGGTAGGTGCAAAATACTCGTTTAGTATTTTATAGAAGAATTGTACTCTACATATTTTCTGTGACATGAACCGTTCAAACGTTATTAGTTCAAACGTGTATATGACGTCACGACGCTCCTGGCGCCCTCTGCAGCCCGCCAGAATGTGGCAGATAGGTTATAAATTCTCATCTAGTATGACATCATAAAATTGTTCTCTTGATATTTTCTGTGACATAAACCGTTCAAAAGTAATTAATTAAAACGTGTCTATGACGTCACGACGCTCCTGGCGCCCTCTGCAGCGTGCCAGGATCTGCCAGGTAGGTGCAAAATACTCGTATGGTATGCCGTAACAGAATACCGTTTACCGCAATACTCTTTCACGAAAGGCGCACATTAGTTGCAGGTGCCACTTTACGGATTAACCATAGTGAATGGTATATCTAAAGTAGAGTCAATATAACTATAATTGTTGGACAACCCTTAATTATTGACGTTTGTTTATTCAATTATTAGTAAGGGGAAATATATGTATTGATTTTTGCAATTTCAACAGACATAATTTCCAGAAACGTGACCAAACTTTGAGATCTTATTAGTAAAATTACCTCAACTTTGGACATCCCTGGAGGCCAAACGCCCCAGCTGTCACGTGGCAAACAAGTGGATTATTGTTCCTCGTTTTTTTCTCTACAAAACTGCTATTCTGAAAATTTGCGCCAGGGGGGGGGGGGGGGGGGGAGGGGGGTTATATGCCACCTAACGGACTACTGCTGCAACATCATGGCAGGCAGGACCTGTCACATGGTTATACGTGCTAAGACGCCCAAATAAACGACTGGATACTCCGGATGCGGTCAACTTGACGTCGCGATGACAAGTGTAGCGTTGTCATCGTCGGATTAGTTGGTGTTTAGCCCCAACCGCAATTGTCGGCATCTCATTGTGTAATTAGGAGCGGAATCGGCAAATTAATATTCTTCTTATTTATAACGATTTAATTACTATATTATTTAAATTAATTGCTACAATGTTTTGTGGGGATACATTCAAACTAAACGAACTCTTTAGTCTTTATACATAATTTTCAATTACATTCTGCAATTTTATGTAATTAATACGTGCAAATAACTCACGCAATTTGTATATTTGTTATATAATATGGGTTTGATTGTAATACAAAAATCAAATTTGGTATAGAATATATTTTTAATTAGTGTACTAAATTAATAGGTAAAGTCGTCGTACAACAACTTAGGTAATGCTTTCGTCACTCATCAGTCAATGACGTGTGTACGGTCTCGACCAACCCTAGCAGGTGTTTGAGTTAGCCACGGCCGCTGGTTGGTTGCAGCTCACCCACCCGTGACGGAAGCATTGCCGAAGTTGTTGTACGACAACTATACCTATCTTCGTAAAGCTAGGATCTCAGCTGTGATCAAGACGTGTCGACGTCACCAGTTGCCTTTGTGACGTCATGAATCCAAAATGTGTTCTCACCACAGTCTCCATAAACCAATGTTGATGGGTGGATAACATTTAGGTTACCGGTGCTCGTGCACCGACCGGCCCCGCCCCCTTCACAGCTGTTGCGCGAGGTGAGATGAACAGTGACGTCACCATAGTTGAACGTTGGAGGTGAATTTCATCATGATGATGATGATGACGGGTTATTACTTGTTAGTACTGCCTTGGTTAGAACAAGACCATTGTAGACCAATTGTCTCAGAGTCTCACCGCTGGAATAGTATAGTACCGAATAGTTACCGACCCTCACGCACTACAAAAAGCGACTGTAAATAAAAAATAAAAAAAAATTCTACTTTGAAGTTAAAACTACCTACCGTAATCTGGTAGTATCAACAAATATTCTATATAATTTTGTGGCCAGTTTTTAAGTATATATTTATATATTTATAAATTACTAGACATTACTACTTTATAATAGGGTATAATGGGCATTTATCGTAGTCATTTGTCCCAATTAATTATTTTAGTGAGTTTTGATAACACGACGCGGTGGGTGCATCATAATAGGTCTTGTCTCACAGCGCCCTTTTAAAAGTTCCATTATTTTTGTGAAACTTACCCAACTCTGGTTACTACTTCAGGCCCAGTATTACAATCTCCCTATAACTACTTATTCGTCGAATAGCTTGTTTTCTCCGTGGCGGCCACCAATCAAAACCTTTGAAACCCTCCAAATAGCTTATTTGCTATACTTAGAACTTTCCTATTTGTTGATTGTAAGGGTGTTATACACCGGCCCTAAGTCTGGCGGGGGGGGGGGGGGGGGGGGGGGGGGGACACTTGTACATTCAGTCCGGGGTATCCATGCATTGCTCTTATTAAATAAAGGTTGACTATATACGGGTAGTCTGCAGTCGTAAAAATACATGTATGAAAGTAGTATTTTTATCAATATTTATAAAGTAAAACACAATTAATCCTATAAGGCGTGTTTTTTCTACATTATACTTGGACTGCTAAATAACTCAACTTGAGTCAAGTTATGTATTTATCGTGTAGGCTGTTGAACCCGCTAGAATTGTCTTGAAAGAACAAGTTTCAGCTTATTAAAACAATCAGCCCATAAGAGTGGTGTGTATGTGTGGTAGTAATACTAATATCCAGTTACTGGTCGCGGCTACAACGCCCACAGTCCTGCCTGGGAACGACTGCGGGAAGGTCTCGAACACGCCCGCCACGCTGTATGGTTTATTGTCGGGGTCTCAACTTACGCCGTAGGTGTACTTAGTCACAACAACGCTAAGTATATCCACAACGCAAACCAATTCATAGTTCCCACGTGACGTCACAGCGGCCATGATTGCGACACAATTGAGGAGGACCAATCCTAGATCATTGGCAAATTCTATTTAAATTTAATAAATAAGCCTAATTAAGGATTAATGAATTAGACATAGTAAAAAAATTAAAAATAACAAATTTAACAATTTTATTTAAAAAAAAAAGCAGGTTCCATTTTAAAGAACTAAGAATTTATGTGTACTACCGCAACAGTCTTCAATTGTTTCTCCATGGCAACGTCAAAGTTTGATCACAAATGTGGCCGCTACGCGCAAAGATGTGACGTACGTGCAACCTATGAATGCTACCGCGCATGACTGTAGAGTTGCCCCAACGTATAACTGGTCTAGAGTCTTATAGTACCAAGTACCAACTTAACTTTCTACTTATCTAGAGCGTCCCATCTACTTGAAACAGATCCATTAGGGATTATTTATGACCGTGGGTTGGATACCTGAAAGACCTAAAACACAGCGGACGTGACTATCTAGTGAGGCTTGTGTTGTCGCCCTTACGAATGTGTGAACGAACGACAGGAAGCTGTTGATTTTAGTTGAAACGGCGTGCATGAAGAGACAGTGGATACAGATCTTAGACCGATATGAGACCTCTGTCATTGGGTTTGAAATATATATATATATATACCTATATTTCAAACCCAATGCCTCTGTCTGTCTTGACTGTCACTCGGGTTGCATTTTGGCAATGTTGAAATTTGAAGATTTTGAATTCAATTGAACTAGATACTAATTATTTCTTTCTTTAAATAGTAATTTTTTATTTTGTCTTTCCAAGTTTTTAATTTCATTCGTCCATGTTTGATGTTTAAAAAACTAAAAGTAATTTTGAATATTTTACTGAACCATACAGTTGGCTACCTGACCTTTTCATAAGCACTCAAGTCTAATGTTGTAATTGTGAAACGTGCATAGTATTTTGGTCGGGAGTCATTCAACACTTCGCATGCCTAACTTGATATTCCATTGATACGTGACTCTTAGCCTGCCCTATACTGTATGTATGGGTATCAAGGCCAATCTAATAATGGCGACTTATTGCAGCAGTCCTAATGTAGGTAGGCCCGTCAACACTTGCCAGAATAGGCTGCAGGTTGACGCCAATAACAATGGAGGGAGTGGTATAGTGTTTTTATTTTTAAAATTATTTTCAGCATCAGCCTTACTTCCTATATATACCTAAACGATCAATCATTGGGAGTTGGGTGGAAATATCTGAGTATAAATATACAGAATGCGCCCGCCCTGCAAGCGGGAGTCCACTTGCGAGTTGCGTTCGACTCCAAGTCGGCAATGGATAATTTATTTTGGTTTATACTTACTCAAAAATAAGAATTTTTTTGTTATTATTACATCATGTGTATAAATAAGCCTGTGATTTGATCAATGGTGAACATATTTTTGTGTCGGGTCTACTACAAACAAAACTGCAAATGTTACCTTTAAAATTACATTCATAGTCAACATTTTAGGTTTATGCTAAGCTATATAGCTGATATTATCAAGAACTGCGTATATTAAAAATAAGATTAAAAATGTGTTAGGTTTTTGGATACCCAAACACGATGAATTTTGCCTCATTTTTGAGAACGTCTGTAAATCTTGATAATATCTGGCCCAGCATTATTTCAAAATTTTGATATTAGAGGCAATTAAAAAAACTTAACACTTTCATGCTGTTTGTGTCGTGCATTTTAGTTCTCACCCTTCGGTCATATTATTGCCGTTCTATCGTTGAGTGAGTATTATAGGGTAGAGGCGCAACACAATCTGCAGTTTGTCTACCGCCTTATGCTGCCCAACATACTTTAGTCGGTCGGGTAGTAGAAGTTCGCCAAGCGACGCGATGACGGAGTTTTCGGCTGTCTTCGTATATCTTCGGTGAAGTAGCCGACCAATCAGGCTCCGTCATCGCGTCGCTTGGCGAACTACTACCACCCGACTCAAGTATTTTGGGCAGTAAATGGCGGTAGACAAACTGCCGATGGCGTGGGGCCTCTACCCTTTATTACTCACTCATACGGTTTAATTCTACTACCGTAGATCTACTTTATGTAACTTTCTCCGGGTACAAATATACTAGTGAACCAAGTAGGGGACTAGATAGCTGGGCCGTATCGATTAGAATGTCCGATGAATCGTACAGGGCTCGACTCCAGTTGTGCGCAATGTTACCGCCCGCCTGTGTCATGTACATGTGTTATGTTGAGCATATCAATCATCTGATAAGATTGAGTGTTAACATTCGGGCTATGCGCATGCGCGCTCTAGCCAGAGGGCAATCGACCCCCGACCGATCGAAATCTCTATAATATGTAGCAGTACTGTGATGCTTAGGCCCGGTATTATGAACTTCCGATAATTATTTTTGTGGGTTACTAACTTTTTTTCACCATGGCAACCATGATTACCATTGGTTGTTGCTTGGTGAAAACAACTTAGTAGCCTTCTAAATATTTTCAATCATACTACACCGGTCCTTAGTTCTCTTTTTGAGTTTGGTGTATTACCAACGGATGGTATTTAAAAAATTGTAATTAACTAACAAACAATTACATAATATCGTTTATATTAGCCATTTTGTAAAAATATGGGACGTAATCAATCAATCAATCAATCAATCAATCAATCAATCAATCAATGGGCTATATGTAGAGGTGTTTGTTTTTCGCGGACCGCGAAATCGCGAAAAGTGTTGATAAAGAAGGGGGAGATAAACAAAGTGTAAATCTGTTGATAGGCACCTTAAAAACATCAAAATTTCACCGCGAAAATTCGCGAAATCCGTCAATTTCCAGTCATAACATCGAAATTTGTATTAAAGAGCGAAATAACACGAAATCTCGATTGTTTTTAATTTATTATAAACATTTTAAAAAAAATTAAAATTATTATTACAGTCAAACGTCATTACAACACAATCGTGGGGACCTAATATTTTTTCATTATAATGATGATTTCGTTAAAAGAAGATCAACGACTTATTTTTGCTGAAATTCGGCGTCAAGCAGAGCAAACGAGTACAATTCTGAGGGATTTTACGTGACGGGTAAAAAGATTCTTATGTGTTGTGACTGCCGCCTTTAAATCGACCGTTAAGACACACTAGACAAACACAGGTAATGGTAATGTTAATACACTTCGTATTAACTATAGTACTAGTTTGTACATACAATTCAAATAAATTAAATTGCATTAAAATTCCTTTTTAATTTAAACATGTTGCTGGTGAAATTTACAGTAGAAAATCTCCCAAAAAGCATAACACCGCCATAACATCGAAATTATTCAATCTATTAACGAAATTTAAGAAAACATAACACCATTTACAAACACCTCTAGCTATATGTCATGTGCAAGGAAACTAAAAAAAAAATACATTATGAAACATTACAAAAATGAACCTATATATTTAAAATCACCATGTCTCCAAATAATTGTACATTTATAAAAAGATCCCGCCGACGCCCCTGTATAGCTGATTGTATGCACAGATATTATAGTAACGATGGTTGTAACTTGTCCATCACTGCCCACCGTATATATCAAAGGAGTGATTCTCAGTTTCTCACTTCACTTCCAGCAACAACAATACACTCATGTCATGTGGGTGTACACTGGGTGTACACTGTATTCACACGTGGGAGGCGGCTGTGGACACATTGTGCATGTGATGAGCCCACATCAACGCTTTTGACGAGCGACCAACTGCAGATTATGTTGCATGTCTCGTTTTGGTCTTACGTCACTGTGACGTCACAGGCCGCCGGAGATGACGTCACCGGGATGAGTGAGAGGGGAGGGGGAGGGGTGGAGGAATGTGTATCCCCCTGCAGCAAGTGTCTTGATGATATACTTGTTGCTACTCTATAAAGTGTAACATCGCTAACGTCTTTACCAGTAGTTTGTGTTTACGTTATGCTCGTCTAGACTCGGCCTCTTCATCGATTGCATCATGTATACAATGCAGTGGCGGGGGGGGGGGGGGGGGGGAGGAATGTGTATCCCCCTGCAGCAAGTGTCTTGATGATATACTTGTTGCTACTCTATAAAGTGTAACATCGCTAACGTCTTTACCAGTAGTTTGTGTTTACGTTATGCTCGCCTAGACTCGGCCTCTTCATCGATTGCATCATGTATACAATGCAGTGGCGGGGGGGGGGGGGGGGGTGGAGGAATGTGTATCCCCCTGCAGCAAGTGTCTTGATGATATACTTGTTGCTACTCTATAAAGTGTAACATCGCTAACGTCTTTACCAGTAGTTTGTGTTTACGTTATGCTCGTCTAGACTCGGCCTCTTCATCGATTGCATCATGTATACAATGCAGTGGCGGGGGGGGGGGGGGGGGGGAGGAATGTGTATCCCCCTGCAGCAAGTGTCTTGATGATATACTTGTTGCTACTCTATAAAGTGTAACATCGCTAACGTCTTTACCAGTAGTTTGTGTTTACGTTATGCTCGCCTAGACTCGGCCTCTTCATCGATTGCATCATGTATACAATGCAGTGGCGGGGGGGGGGGGGAGGAATGTGTACCCCCCTGCCGCAAGTGTCTTGACGATATACTTGTTGCTACTCTATAAAGTGTAACATCGCTAACGTCTTTACCAGTAGTTTGTGTTTACGTTATGCTCGCCTAGACTCGGCCTCTTCATCGATTGCATCATGTATACAATGCAGTGGCGGGGGGGGGAGGGGGGGGAGGAATGTGTATCCCCCTGCAGCAAGTGTCTTGATGATATACTTGTTGCTACTCTATAAAGTGTTACATCGCTAACGTCTTTACCAGTAGTTTGTGTTTACGTTATGCTCGTCTAGACTCGGCCTCTTCATCGATTGCATCATGTATACAATGCAGTGGCGGGGGGGGGGGGGGGGGGGGAGGAATGTGTATCCCCCTGCCGCAAGTGTCTTGACGATATACTTGTTGCTACTCTATAAAGTGTTACATCGCTAACGTCTTTACCAGTAGTTTGTGTTTACGTTATGCTCGCCTAGACTCGGCCTCTTCATCGATTGCATCATGTATACAATGCAGTGGCGGGGGGGGGAGGGGGGGGAGGAATGTGTATCCCCCTGCCGCAAGTGTCTTGATGATATACTTGTTGCTATACTCTATAAAGTGTTACATCGCTAACGTCTTTACCAGTAGTTTGTGTTTACGTTATGCTCGTCTAGACTCGGCCTCTTCATCGATTGCATCATGTATACAATGCAGTGGCGGGGGCGGGGGGGGGGGAGGAATGTGTATCCCCCTGCAGCAAGTGTCTTGATGATATACTTGTTGCTACTCTATAAAGTGTTACATCGCTAACGTCTTTACCAGTAGTTTGTGTTTACGTTATGCTCGTCTAGACTCGGCCTCTTCATCGATTGCATCATGTATACAATGCAGTGGCGGGGGGGGGGGGGGGGGGAGGAATGTGTATCCCCCTGCCGCAAGTGTCTTGACGATATACTTGTTGCTACTCTATAAAGTGTTACATCGCTAACGTCTTTACCAGTAGTTTGTGTTTACGTTATGCTCGTCTAGACTCGGCCTCTTCATCGATTGCATCATGTATACAATGCAGTGGCGGGGGGGGGGGGGGGGGGGGAGGAATGTGTATCCCCCTGCCGCAAGTGTCTTGATGATATACTTGTTGCTACTCTATAAAGTGTAACATCGCTAACGTCTTTACCAGTAGTTTGTGTTTACGTTATGCTCGCCTAGACTCGGCCTCTTCATCGATTGCATCATGTATACAATGCAGTGGCGGGGGCGGGGGGGGGGGAGGAATGTGTATCCCCCTGCCGCAAGTGTCTTGATGATATACTTGTTGCTACTCTATAAAGTGTAACATCGCTAACGTCTTTACCAGTAGTTTGTGTTTACGTTATGCTCGTCTAGACTCGGCCTCTTCATCGATTGCATCATGTATACAATGCAGTGGCGGGGGGGGGGGGGGGGGAGGAATGTGTATCCCCCTGCCGCAAGTGTCTTGATGATATACTTGTTGCTACTCTATAAAGTGTAACATCGCTAACGTCTTTACCAGTAGTTTGTGTTTACGTTATGCTCGTCTAGACTCGGCCTCTTCATCGATTGCATCATGTATACAATGCAGTGGCGGGGGGGGGGGGGGGGAGGAATGTGTACCCCCCTGCCGCAAGTGTCTTGATGATATACTTGTTGCTACTCTATAAAGTGTAACATCGCTAACGTCTTTACCAGTAGTTTGTGTTTACGTTATGCTCGTCTAGACTCGGCCTCTTCATCGATTGCATCATGTATACAATGCAGTGGCGGGGGGGGGGGGGAGGAATGTGTATCCCCCTGCCGCAAGTGTCTTGATGATATACTTGTTGCTACTCTATAAAGTGTAACATCGCTAACGTCTTTACCAGTAGTTTGTGTTTACGTTATGCTCGTCTAGACTCGGCCTCTTCATCGATTGCATCATGTATACAATGCAGTGGCGGGGGGGGGGGGGGGGGGAGGAATGTGTACCCCCCTGCCGCAAGTGTCTTGATGATATACTTGTTGCTACTCTATAAAGTGTAACATCGCTAACGTCTTTACCAGTAGTTTGTGTTTACGTTATGCTCGTCTAGACTCGGCCTCTTCATCGATTGCATCATGTATACAATGCAGTGGCGGGGGGGCGGAGGGGGGGAGGAATGTGTATCCCCCTGCCGCAAGTGTCTTGATGATATACTTGTTGCTACTCTATAAAGTGTAACATCGCTAACGTCTTTACCAGTAGTTTGTGTTTACGTTATGCTCGCCTAGACTCAGCCTCTTCATCGATTGCATCATGTATACAATGCAGTGGCGGGGGGGGGGGGGGGGGGGGAGGAATGTGTATCCCCCTGCCGCAAGTGTCTTGATGATATACTTGTTGCTACTCTATAAAGTGTAACATCGCTAACGTCTTTACCAGTAGTTTGTGTTTACGTTGTGCTCGCCTAGACTCGGCCTCTTCATCGATTGCATCATGTATACAATGCAGTGGCGGGGGGGGGGGGGGAGGAATGTGTATCCCCCTGCCGCAAGTGTCTTGACGATATACTTGTTGCTACTCTATAAAGTGTAACATCGCTAACGTCTTTACCAGTAGTTTGTGTTTACGTTATGCTCGCCTAGACTCGGCCTCTTCATCGATTGCATCATGTATACAATGCAGTGGCGGGGGGGGGGGGGGGGGGAGGAATGTGTATCCCCCTGCCGCAAGTGTCTTGACGATATACTTGTTGCTACTCTATAAAGTGTAACATCGCTAACGTCTTTACCAGTAGTTTGTGTTTACGTTTATGCTCGCCTAGACTCGGCCTCTTCATCGATTGCATCATGTATACAATGCAGTGGCGGGGGGGGGGGGGGGAGGAATGTGTATCCCCCTGTCGCAAGTGTCTTGATGATATACTTGTTGCTACTCTATAAAGTGTAACATTGCTAACGTCTTTACCAGTAGTTTGAGTTTACGTTATGCTCGCCTAGACTCGGCCTCTTCATCGATTGCATCATGTATACAATGCAGTGGCGGGGGGGGGAGGGGGGAGGAATGTGTACCCCCCTGCCGCAAGTGTCTTGATGATATACTTGTTGCTACTCTATAAAGTGTAACATCGCTAACGTCTTTACCAGTAGTTTGTGTTTACGTTATGCTCGTCTAGACTCGGCCTCTTCATCGATTGCATCATGTATACAATGTACTGGCGGGGGGGGGGGGGGGGGGGGGAGGAATGTGTACCCACCTGCCGCAAGTGTCTTGATGATATACTTGTTTGCTACTCTATAAAGTGTAACATCGCTAACGTCTTTACCAGTAGTTTGTGTTTACGTTATGCTCGTCTAGACTCGGCCCTCTTCATCGATTGCATCATGTATACAATGCAGTGGCGGGGGGGGGGGGGGGGGGGGAGGAATGTGTACCCACCTGCCGCAAGTGTCTTGATGATATACTTGTTGCTACTCTATAAAGTGTAACATCGCTAACGTCTTTACCAGTAGTTTGTGTTTACGTTATGCTCGTCTAGACTCGGCCTCTTCATCGATTGCATCATGTATACAATGCAGTGGCGGGGGGGGGGGGGGAGGAATGTGTATCCCCCTGCCGCAAGTGTCCTTGATGATATACTTGTTGCTACTCTATAAAGTGTAACATCGCTAACGTCTTTACCAGTAGTTTGTGTTTACGTTATGCTCGCCTAGACTCGGCCTCTTCATCGATTGCATCATGTATACAATGCAGTGGCGGGGGGGGGGGGGGAGGAATGTGTATCCCCCTGCCGCAAGTGTCTTGATGATATACTTGTTGCTACTCTATAAAGTGTAACATCGCTAACGTCTTTACCAGTAGTTTGTGTTTACGTTATGCTCGCCTAGACTCGGCCTCTTCATCGATTGCATCATGTATACAATGCAGTGGCGGGGGGGGGGAGGGGGGGGAGGAATGTGTATCCCCCTGCAGCAAGTGTCTTGATGATATACTTGTTGCTACTCTATAAAGTGTAACATCGCTAACGTCTTTACCAGTAGTTTGTGTTTACGTTATGGTCGTCTAGACTCGGCCTCTTCATCGATTGCATCATGTATACAATGCAGTGGCGGGGGGGGGGGGGGGGAGGAATGTGTATCCCCCTGCCGCAAGTGTCTTGACGATATACTTGTTGCTACTCTCTATAAAGTGTAACATCGCTAACGTCTTTACCAGTAGTTTGTGTTTACGTTATGCTCGTCTAGACTTGGCCTCTTCATCGATTGCATCATGTATACAATGCAGTGGCGGGGGGGGGGGGGGGGGGGAGGAGTGTGTATCCCCCTGCCGCAAGTGTCTTGATGATATACTTGTTGCTACTCTATAAAGTGTAACATCGCTAACGTCTTTACCAGTAGTTTGTGTTTACGTTATGCTCGTCTAGACTCGGCCTCTTCATCGATTGCATCATGTATACAATGCAGTGGCGGGGGGCGGGGGGGGGGGAGGAATGTGTATCCCCCTGCCGCAAGTGTCTTGACGATATACTTGTTGCTACTCTATAAAGTGTAACATCGCTAACGTCTTTACCAGTAGTTTGTGTTTACGTTATGCTCGCCTAGACTCGGCCTCTTCATCGATTGCATCATGTATACAATGCAGTGGCGGGGGGGCGGGGGGGGGGGGAGGAATGTGTATCCCCCTGCCGCAAGTGTCTTGATGATATACTTGTTGCTACTCTATAAAGTGTAACATCGCTAACGTCTTTACCAGTAGTTTGTGTTTACGTATGCTCGTCTAGACTCGGCCCTCTTCATCGATTGCATCATGTATACAATGCAGTGGCGGGGGGGGGGGGGGGGGGGGGAGGGGGAATGTGTATCCCCCTGCCGCAAGTGTCTTGACGATATACTTGTTGCTACTCTATAAAGTGTAACATCGCTAACGTCTTTACCAGTAGTTTGTGTTTACGTTATGCTCGTCTAGACTCGGCCTCTTCATCGATTGCATCATGTATACAATGCAGTGGCGGGGGGGGGGGGGGGGAGGAATGTGTACCCCCCTGCCGCAAGTGTCTTGATGATATACTTGTTGCTACTCTATAAAGTGTAACATCGCTAACGTCTTTACCAGTAGTTTGTGTTTACGTTATGCTCGTCTAGACTCGGCCTCTTCATCGATTGCATCATGTATACAATGCAGTGGCGGGGGGGGGGGGGGGGAGGAATGTGTATCCCCCTGCCGCAAGTGTCTTGATGATATACTTGTTGCTACTCTATAAAGTGTAACATCGCTAACGTCTTTACCAGTAGTTTGTGTTTACGTTATGCTCGTCTAGACTCGGCCTCTTCATCGATTGCATCATGTATACAATGCAGTGGCCGGGGGGGGGGGGAGGAATGTGTATCCCCCTGCCGCAAGTGGTCTTGATGATATACTTGTTGCTACTCTATAAAGTGTAACATCGCTAACGTCTTTACCAGTAGTTTGTGTTTACGTTATGCTCGTCTAGACTCGGCCTCTTCATCGATTGCATCATGTATACAATGCAGTGGCGGGGGGGGGGGGGGGGGGGGAGGAATGTGTATCCCCCTGCCGCAAGTGTCTTGATGATATACTTGTTGCTACTCTATAAAGTGTAACATCGCTAACGTCTTTACCAGTAGTTTGTGTTTACGTTATGCTCGTCTAGACTCGGCCTCTTCATCGATTGCATCATGTATACAATGCAGTGGCGGGGGGGGGGGGGGAGGAATGTGTATCCCCCTGCCGCAAGTGTCTTGATGATATACTTGTTGCTACTCTATAAAGTGTAACATCGCTAACGTCTTTACCAGTAGTTTGTGTTTACGTTATGCTCGTCTAGACTCGGCCTCTTCATCGATTGCATCATGTATACAATGCAGTGGCGGGGGGGGGGGGGGGAGGAATGTGTACCCACCTGCCGCAAGTGTCTTGATGATATACTTGTTGCTACTCTATAAAGTGTAACATCGCTAACGTCTTTACCAGTAGTTTGTGTTTACGTTATGCTCGTCTAGACTCGGCCTCTTCATCGATTGCATCATGTATACAATGCAGTGGCGGGGGGGGGGGGGGAGGAATGTGTATCCCCCTGCCGCAAGTGTCTTGATGATATACTTGTTGCTACTCTATAAAGTGTAACATCGCTAACGTCTTTACCAGTAGTTTGTGTTTACGTTATGCTCGTCTAGACTTGGCCTCTTCATCGATTGCATCATGTATACAATGCAGTGGCGGGGGGGGGGGGGGGGGGGGAGGAGTGTGTATCCCCCTGCCGCAAGTGTCTTGATGATATACTTGTTGCTACTCTATAAAGTGTAACATCGCTAACGTCTTTACCAGTAGTTTTGTGTTTACGTTATGCTCGTCCTAGACTCGGCCTCTTCATCGATTGCATCATGTATACAATGCAGTGGCGGGGGGGCGGGGGGGGGGGGGGGAGGAATGTGTATCCCCCTGCCGCAAGTGTTCTTGACGATATACTTGTTGCTACTCTATAAAGTGTAACATCGCTAACGTCTTTACCAGTAGTTTGTGTTTACGTTATGCTCGCCTAGACTCGGCCTCTTCATCGATTGCATCATGTATACAATGCAGTGGCGGGGGGGGCGGGGGGGGGGGGGGAGGAATGTGTATCCCCCTGCCGCAAGTGTCTTGATGATATACTTGTTGCTACTCTATAAAGTGTAACATCGCTAACGTCTTTACCAGTAGTTTGTGTTTACGTATGCTCGTCTAGACTCGGCCTCTTCATCGATTGCATCATGTATACAATGCAGTGGCGGGGGGGGGGGGGAGGGGGAATGTGTATCCCCCTGCCGCAAGTGTCTTGACGATATACTTGTTGCTACTCTATAAAGTGTAACATCGCTAACGTCTTTACCAGTAGTTTGTGTTTACGTTATGCTCGTCTAGACTCGGCCTCTTCATCGATTGCATCATGTATACAATGCAGTGGCGGGGGGGGGGGGGGGGGGGAGGAATGTGTACCCCCCTGCCGCAAGTGTCTTGATGATATACTTGTTGCTACTCTATAAAGTGTAACATCGCTAACGTCTTTACCAGTAGTTTGTGTTTACGTTATGCTCGTCTAGACTCGGCCTCTTCATCGATTGCATCATGTATACAATGCAGTGGCGGGGGGAGGGGGGGGGGAGGGAGGAATGTGTATCCCCCTGCCGCAAGTGTCTTGATGATATACTTGTTGCTACTCTATAAAGTGTAACATCGCTAACGTCTTTACCAGTAGTTTTGTGTTTACGTTATGCTCGTCTAGACTCGGCCTCTTCATCGATTGCATCATGTATACAATGCAGTGGCGGGGGGGGGGGGGGGGGGGAGGAATGTGTACCCCCCTGCCGCAAGTGTCTTGATGATATACTTGTTGCTACTCTATAAAGTGTAACATCGCTAACGTCTTTACCTGTAGTTTGTGTTTACGTTATGCTCGTCTAGACTCGGCCTCTTCATCGATTGCATCATGTATACAATGCAGTGGCGGGGGGGGGGGGGGAGGAATGTGTATCCCCCTGCCGCAAGTGTCTTGATGATATACTTGTTTGCTACTCTATAAAGTGTAACATCGCTAACGTCTTTACCAGTAGTTTGTGTTTACGTTATGCTCGTCTAGACTCGGCCTCTTCATCGATTGCATCATGTATACAATGCAGTGGCGGGGGGGGGGGGGGGGGAGGAATGTGTACCCCCCCCTGCCGCAAGTGTCTTGATGATATACTTGTTGCTACTCTATAAAGTGTAACATCGCTAACGTCTTTACCAGTAGTTTGTGTTTACGTTATGCTCGTCTAGACTCGGCCTCTTCATCGATTGCATCATGTATACAATGCAGTGGCGGGGGGGGGGGGGGGGAGGAATGTGTATCCCCCTGCCGCAAGTGTCTTGATGATATACTTGTTGCTACTCTATAAAGTGTAACATCGCTAACGTCTTTACCAGTAGTTTGTGTTTACGTTATGCTCGCCTAGACTCGGCCTCTTCATCGATTGCATCATGTATACAATGCAGTGGCGGGGGGGGCGGGGAGGGGGGGGAGGAATGTGTATCCCCCTGCCGCAAGTGTCTTGATGATATACTTGTTGCAACTCTATAAAGTGTAACATCGCTAACGTCTTTACCAGTAGTTTGTGTTTACGTTATGCTCGTCTAGACTCGGCCTCTTCATCGATTGCATCATGTATACAATGCAGTGGCGGGGGGGGGGGGGGGGGGGGGGGAATGTGTATCCCCCTGCCGCAAGTGTCTTGATGATATACTTGTTGCTACTCTATAAAGTGTAACATCGCTAACGTCTTTACCAGTAGTTTGTGTTTACGTTATGCTCGTCTAGACTCGGCCTCTTCATCGATTGCATCATGTATACAATGCAGTGGCGGGGGGCGGGGGGGGGGGAGGAATGTGTACCCCCCTGCCGCAAGTGTCTTGATGATATACTTGTTGCTACTCTATAAAGTGTAACATCGCTAACGTCTTTACCAGTAGTTTGTGTTTACGTTATGCTCGTCTAGACTCGGCCTCTTCATCGATTGCATCATGTATACAATGCAGTGGCGGGGGGGGAGGAATGTGTATCCCCCTGCCGCAAGTGTCTTGATGATATACTTGTTGCTACTCTATAAAGTGTAACATCGCTAACGTCTTTACCAGTAGTTTGTGTTTACGTTATGCTCGTCTAGACTCGGCCTCTTCATCGATTGCATCATGTATACAATGCAGTGGCGGGGGGGGGGGGGGGAGGAATGTGTATCCCCCTGCCGCAAGTGTCTTGATGATATACTTGTTGCTACTCTATAAAGTGTAACATCGCTAACGTCTTTACCAGTAGTTTGTGTTTACGTTATGCTCGTCTAGACTCGGCCTCTTCATCGATTGCATCATGTATACAATGCAGTGGCGGGGGGGGGGGGGGAGGAATGTGTATCCCCCTGCCGCAAGTGTCTTGATGATATACTTGTTGCTACTCTATAAAGTGTAACATCGCTAACGTCTTTACCAGTAGTTTGTGTTTACGTTATGCTCGTCTAGACTCGGCCTCTTCATCGATTGCATCATGTATACAATGCAGTGGCGGGGGGGGGGGGGAGGAATGTGTATCCCCCTGCCGCAAGTGTCTTGATGATATACTTGTTGCTACTCTATAAAGTGTAACATCGCTAACGTCTTTACCAGTAGTTTGTGTTTACGTTATGCTCGTCTAGACTCGGCCTCTTCATCGATTGCATCATGTATACAATGCAGTGGCGGGGGGGGGGGGGGAGGAATGTGTATCCCCCTGCCGCAAGTGTCTTGATGATATACTTGTTGCTACTCTATAAAGTGTAACATCGCTAACGTCTTTACCAGTAGTTTGTGTTTACGTTATTCTCGTCTAGACTCGGCCTCTTCATCGATTGCATCATGTATACAATGCAGTGGCGGGGGGGGGGGGGAGGAATGTGTATCCCCCTGCCGCAAGTGTCTTGATGATATACTTGTTGCTACTCTATAAAGTGTAACATCGCTAACGTCTTTACCAGTAGTTTGTGTTTACGTTATGCTCGTCTAGACTCGGCCTCTTCATCGATTGCATCATGTATACAATGCAGTGGCGGGGGGGGGGGGGGAATGTGTATCCCCCTGCCGCAAGTGTCTTGATGATATACTTGTTGCTACTCTATAAAGTGTAACATCGCTAACGTCTTTACCAGTAGTTTGTGTTTACGTTATGGTCGTCTAGACTCGGCCTCTTCATCGATTGCATCATGTATACAATGCAGTGGCGGGGGGGGGGGGGGGGGAGGAATGTGTATCCCCCTGCCGCAAGTGTCTTGATGATATACTTGTTGCTACTCTATAAAGTGTAACATCGCTAACGTCTTTACCAGTAGTTTGTGTTTACGTTATGCTCGTCTAGACTCGGCCTCTTCATCGATTGCATCATGTATACAATGCAGTGGCGGGGGGGGGGGGGGGGGGGAGGAATGTGTATCCCCCTGCCGCAAGTGTCTTGACGATATACTTGTTGCTACTCTATAAAGTGTAACATCGCTAACGTCTTTACCAGTAGTTTGTGTTTACGTTATGCTCGTCTACACTCGGCCTCTTCATCGATTGCATCATGTATACAATGCAGTGGCGGGGGGGCGGGGGGGGCGGGGGGGGGGGGGGGGGAGGAATGTGTATCCCCCTGCCGCAAGTGTCTTGATGATATACTGGTTGCTACTCTATAAAGTGTAACATCGCTAACGTCTTTACCAGTAGTTTGTGTTTACGTTATGCTCGTCTAGACTCGGCCTCTTCATCGATTGCATCATGTATACAATGCAGTGGCGGGGGGGGGGGGGGGGAGGAATGTGTATTCCCCTGCCGCAAGTGTCTTGATGATATACTTGTTGCTACTCTATAAAGTGTAACATCGCTAACGTCTTTACCAGTAGTTTGTGTTTACGTTATGCTCGTCTAGACTCGGCCTCTTCATCGATTGCATCATGTATACAATGCAGTGGCGGGGGGGGGGGGGGGGGAGGAATGTGTATCCCCCTGCCGCAAGTGTCTTGATGATATACTTGTTGCTACTCTATAAAGTGTAACATCGCTAACGTCTTTACCAGTAGTTTGTGTTTACGTTATGCTCGTCTAGACTCGGCCTCTTCATCGATTGCATCATGTATACAATGCAGTGGCGGGGGGGGGGGGGGGGGAGGAATGTGTATCCCCCTGCCGCAAGTGTCTTGATGATATACTTGTTGCTACTCTATAAAGTGTAACATCGCTAACGTCTTTACCAGTAGTTTGTGTTTACGCTATGCTCGTCTAGACTCGGCCTCTTCATCGATTGCATCATGTATACAATGCAGTGGCGGGGGGGGGGGGGGGGGGGAGGAATGTGTATCCCCCTGCCGCAAGTGTCTTGATGATATACTTGTTGCTACTCTATAAAGTGTAACATCGCTAACGTCTTTACCAGTAGTTTGTGTTTACGTTATGCTCGTCTAGACTCGGCCTCTTCATCGATTGCATCATGTATACAATGCAGTGGCGGGGGGGGGGGAGGGGGGAGGAATGTGTATCCCCCTGCCGCAAGTGTCTTGATGATATACTTGTTGCTACTCTATAAAGTGTAACATCGCTAACGTCTTTACCAGTAGTTTGTGTTTACGCTATGCTCGTCTAGACTCGGCCTCTTCATCGATTGCATCATATATACAATGCAGTGGGGGGGGGGGGGGGGGGGGGGGAGGAATGTGTATCCCCCTGCCGCAAGTGTCTTGATGATATACTTGTTGCTACTCTATAAAGTGTAACATCGCTAACGTCTTTACCAGTAGTTTGTGTTTACGTTATGCTCGTCTAGACTCGGCCTCTTCATCGATTGCATCATGTATACAATGCAGTGGCGGGGGGGAGGGGGGGAGGAATGTGTACCCCCCTGCCGCAAGTGTCTTGATGATATACTTGTTGCTACTCTATAAAGTGTAACATCGCTAACGTCTTTACCAGTAGTTTGTGTTTACGTTATGCTCGTCTAGACTCGGCCTCTTCATCGATTGCATCATGTATACAATGCAGTGGCGGGGGGGAGGGGAGGGGGGAGGAATGTGTACCCCCCTGCCGCAAGTGTCTTGATGATATACTTGTTGCTACTCTATAAAGTGTAACATCGCTAACGTCTTTACCAGTAGTTTGTGTTTACGTTATGCTCGTCTAGACTCGGCCTCTTCATCGATTGCATCATGTATACAATGCAGTGGCGGGGGGGGGGGGGGGGAGGAATGTGTACCCCCCTGCCGCAAGTGTCTTGATGATATACTTGTTGCTACTCTATAAAGTGTAACATCGCTAACGTCTTTACCAGTAGTTTGTGTTTACGTTATGCTCGCCTAGACTCGGCCTCTTCATCGATTGCATCATGTATACAATGCAGTGGCGGGGGGGAGGGGGGGGAGGGGGGAGGAATGTGTACCCCCCTGCCGCAAGTGTCTTGATGATATACTTGTTGCTACTCTATAAAGTGTAACATCGCTAACGTCTTTACCAGTAGTTTGTGTTTACGTTATGCTCGTCTAGACTCGGCCTCTTCATCGATTGCATCATGTATACAATGCAGTGGCGGGGGGGAGGGGGGGAGGAATGTGTACCCCCCTGCCGCAAGTGTCTTGATGATATACTTGTTGCTACTCTATAAAGTGTAACATCGCTAACGTCTTTACCAGTAGTTTGTGTTTACGTTATGCTCGCCTAGACTCGGCCTCTTCATCGATTGCATCATGTATACAATGCAGTGGCGGGGGGGGGGGGGGGGGAGGAATGTGTATCCCCCTGCCGCAAGTGTCTTGATGATATACTTGTTGCTACTCTATAAAGTGTAACATCGCTAACGTCTTTACCAGTAGTTTGTGTTTACGTTATGCTCGCCTAGACTCGGCCTCTTCATCGATTGCATCATGTATACAATGCAGTGGCGGGGGGGAGGGGGGGAGGAATGTGTACCCCCCTGCCGCAAGTGTCTTGATGATATACTTGTTGCTACTCTATAAAGTGTAACATCGCTAACGTCTTTACCAGTAGTTTGTGTTTACGTTATGCTCGCCTAGACTCGGCCTCTTCATCGATTGCATCATGTATACAATGCAGTGGCGGGGGGGAGGGGGGGAGGAATGTGTACCCCCCTGCCGCAAGTGTTCTTGATGATATACTTGTTGCTACTCTATAAAGTGTAACATCGCTAACGTCTTTACCAGTAGTTTGTGTTTACGTTATGCTCGTCTAGACTCGGCCTCTTCATCGATTGCATCATGTATACAATGCAGGGGCGGGGGGGGGGGAGGGGGGAGGAATGTGTATCCCCCTGCCGCAAGTGTCTTGATGATATACTTGTTGCTACTCTATAAAGTGTAACATCGCTAACGTCTTTACCAGTAGTTTGTGTTTACGTTATGCTCGTCTAGACTCGGCCTCTTCATCGATTGCATCATGTATACAATGCAGTGGCGGGGGGGGGGGGGGGGGAGGAATGTGTATCCCCCTGCCGCAAGTGTCTTGATGATATACTTGTTGCTACTCTATAAAGTGTAACATCGCTAACATCTTTACCAGTAGTTTGTGTTTACGTTATGCTCGCCTAGACTCGGCCTCTTCATCGATTGCATCATGTATACAATGCAGTGGCGGGGGGGGGGGGGGGGGAGGAATGTGTATCCCCCTGCCGCAAGTGTCTTGATGATATACTTGTTGCTACTCTATAAAGTGTAACATCGCTAACGTCTTTACCAGTAGTTTGTGTTTACGTTATGCTCGTCTAGACTCGGCCTCTTCATCGATTGCATCATGTATACAATGCAGTGGCGGGGGGGGGGGGGGGGGGAGGAATGTGTACCCCCCTGCCGCAAGTGTCTTGACGATATACTTGTTGCTACTCTATAAAGTGTAACATCGCTAACGTCTTTACCAGTAGTTTGTGTTTACGTTATGCTCGTCTAGACTCGGCCTCTTCATCGATTGCATCATGTATACAATGCAGTGGCGGGGGGGGGGCGGGGGGGGGGGGGAGGAATGTGTACCCCCCTGCCGCAAGTGTCTTGATGATATACTTGTTGCTACTCTATAAAGTGTAACATCGCTAACGTCTTTACCAGTAGTTTGTGTTTACGTTATGCTCGCCTAGACTCGGCCTCTTCATCGATTGCATCATGTATACAATGCAGTGGCGGGGGGGGGGGGGGGGGGGAGGAATGTGTACCCCCCTGCCGCAAGTGTCTTGACGATATACTTGTTGCTACTCTCTATAAAGTGTAACATCGCTAACGTCTTTACCAGTAGTTTGTGTTTACGTTATGCTCGTCTAGACTGGGCCTCTTCATCGATTGCATCATGTATACAATGCAGTGGCGGGCGGGGGGGGGGGGGGGGGGAGGAATGTGTACCCCCCTGCCGCAAGTGTCTTGACGATATACTTGTTGCTACTCTCTATAAAGTGTAACATCGCTAACGTCTTTACCAGTAGTTTGTGTTTACGTTATGCTCGTCTAGACTCGGCCTCTTCATCGATTGCATCATGTATACAATGCAGTGGCGGGGGGGGGGGGGGGTGGAGGAATGTGTATCCCCCTGCCGCAAGTGTCTTGATGATATACTTGTTGCTACTCTATAAAGTGTAACATCGCTAACGTCTTTACCAGTAGTTTGTGTTTACGTTATGCTCGCCTAGACTCGGCCTCTTCATCGATTGCATCATGTATACAATGCAGTGGCGTACGGTCAGGTCTGCACTACAATATAGCCTACTGTATCTATTCTAGGGTACAGGCAGACATTTCTATTCCACCAACTTACATGATAAAAGAAATTAGTGCATTGACTTGTGATCCAATAATTTAATAATCGTAGTAATTTTTTAAAAGGGCTAATGAAGTAACAAAGAAAAGTGTTATAAGACCGTACACCAATGTTCTTACACAACTTAATTTTGTTTTAAAAACACCTTTCTTTTGCAATGTGAAAACCTATTGAAGGAAAGAGATTTTGTGTAGTTACAATAATTGTAAAAAAAAAGTAACAGACGATTTCTATTCATGATTTAGAATTTAGTGTTTTGAGCACCGTCGATTCATTCAATGGTGTTGAACGTGATTTAAAAGTGATTTAACGATTACTATTTACTACCCACTAAGTTGTTCGTGTACATACATAGAAACACACAGAGCGATATAAGCTATTATAGTGTCACTTTGTGTGCCCTTCGTTTTAAAACGTGTTTCTGTGTTGTTTACAATTGCTTGTTATCTTTATTGACCATTGGTCTACACTACAACGGACATGAAACGGCACAGATAACCATAACACGGCTCTTATACTTATGTATAGCCTAAACGCATTTGTACCGTGCTTCATAGGTTGCTCTGCGGACTAAATGGGCTCTCCATCTCATTTCGGCGATTCAATCCTTTAAATGCCTGCAAAACAATTAATAGGCTTCGATTTCCCAATTCAATGGCTTTTACACATGATGATGATATTCGGGGTTTTACGTCCCATATTTTTGCAACGAGGCTAATCGAGACGATGAGCGGGTGATTATGAGGATGAAAAAAGCCACATGGCATTTTATGCCCAAGCCAGGATTCGAACCTGGAACGCAGAGACCGCGGTTTGATTAATAATTTTACAACACACCTAAAGGGTTTAGTAATGATATATATATATTTTTTATTTTGTGCATTTCGTTTTGCGTGTGTCCAGAATAATTTGACAATTTTCTTAGTCACTTGTTTCGACTCGTATCGTGACAATCGACTGAAAGGTGAATGACTTGGAGCTTTGGTATATACCCTACTTGTGACGTCATTTCCGGTAAAACTGTAGACTTACCATTCTGCCGACTATGGACCTTTGAGACAATGTATGCGGCCTTGTTTTATTGTCTTGCCTGACCGTCTGGCGCATTTAAAATACGCTATCACTATAGTCCAGTGGTACTCAAACTTTTTTCTGGAGGGCCACTTTTCCAAAAATCCAAGTAAAGCTGGGCCGCACTAGCGTAACTAGGAATTATTTCGGAGGGGTGGGGGGGGGGATAGCAGGGAAAAGTGAGGTGTGGCGAAGCCCCAGCCGCCGGAGGAAGGCGCAAAATTTGTTCGACTATTATAGATATTTCGTGCTTTTTCGAGTCAAAGCGTAAAACTCGAAGCATTACTTAGTTTATATTACGTTACAGGTAACAAATACCAAGTAAAGTTTATAGTTGGTTTGCGATATATCATAATTCATCACGAATACAATATTATTTTCATTTACAGCCAACAAATAGTCAGTTAAAATAGTAAAATATATTAATGAAAACACAAAAGCTCTGGACCGCAAAATTGTTAATGGAGGGCCGCAGTTTGAGTACCGCTGCAGTATAGTCTATTGCAGACCAACAAGTAGGCCTACCTTGCAACATGTTAACTCTCTCGGGTCCGAATTCACCAAACTTTTTAATCGACCGATTTACTAGATCTACCATGGTTTCAACAAAGCCGGCACAGTTGGCCGAGGTCGATTAGGCATTGGTCTGGTAAACCGCCGTCTCTGCGTTCCACGTTCGAATCCTGGCTTGGGCATGGATGTCATGTGGCGTTTTTCATTCTCACAATCACCCACTCATCGTCTCGATTAGCCTCGTTGCAAAAATATGGGACGTAAAACCCCAAATATCATCATTTAACAAACATTACACATAAAATGCATGGCGGCTTCTACCGGGCGCCATTTTTGATCTCCGATTAACAGATAATCGCCCGATTAAAGTTTGGTGAAACTGGTTCTCAGGGCCGGTGAACACCAACTTTTTAAAGTATGTGGAGATTCTCTATACGAACAAACATGGCGACTGCCAGGCGTTTTGAATGTAACGTTGGTCGATCCCATGGTTACCAAACCGAGCTTACTAAATCGGAGCTTAACGTAGTTGGCGAGTTTGGGACCTTAATGTTTCGTAGTCATCTACGTAAATTAGTTGTCCAAACAACAATGATCAACAATGAAAGTAACGTCTAAAGGAGGCGATAGTCTCCAGAGCTGTGATTGGCTGGCATTGAGTTAGCGGCCGGAGTAATGTTTTGTCCAACTCGGAGCTTTGAGAAAACCATAAATCACAAACATTTTCTTTCTTTTTTTTTTTGCAATTAGATCACTCACCTCGCAGACGGCTCTAAACTACACTGGCATTCGTGTAGTAAAATCTTTGCGAGTAGCTTGTGACAAAAACGGCGTCACCAAAATGTTAGATATATATTGGAGTACTTCGCAATAATTCTCATCAAATTAAAACAAGACGTACCGGTACGTACTTTTTAATAGCTCTCCATTCACCCTAGTAACTTATGAGATTATAGGTGACAAAGTTGCCGTTTACGCGCCGTACACAAAAAGAGCGAATATGGACTCTTTGGGACGGTCTGTTTGCCGGGTTGTTTATTTCACGATATTTAATCTTACTCGTAATACTCGTGACCAATCAACGATCGGTATTTGGAACTGAAGCTCGCTTGCGTGGTGATCTCTCTTCTATGACCAAAGTATCTGTACAGGCCTAAGGTTGTTTCGAGACAAGTGTTACTTCTTCTTAAGCGAGCGAAGCGAGCGTCTCCATTGGACTTTTATGGCACTCGTTCTGTTTTTTTTTTTTTTTTTTACGTCTGTCGATAGCGGTCGAACGGAAAGGCCGATCAACTTGAAATTTTGACCATCCACAAGCCTCGATGTGGATTAAAGGTGTATAGTTTTGTGGCAAAATCGTGCGAAAAGCTACCAAGTTACACCATAGTTACTGTAAAATATTTGTGAGATAGCCATATTTTTATAAAGATTTTTCCGAACACGAATATGTTCATTTTGTGGCGATCTGATAAGTATTGGCAAAGTTACATAAAAGTTACTCGAAAATATTTTTCTGAAACACAGTACGGGCAAAATGTGAGGTTGCTATATTATAGTAAATTTGTGTCCAGTCACGAATTTACTAGTATAAACGCGATTTGTTTCGCATTAGGGGGAGAAATTACATCTCTATTGCTGTCAATAAGTGTATAAGTAACGGTGGCGGACCGTGTTGAAAACATTATACGAAATGATAACAAAAATTCTTAGCAACGCACATTGCACATAATTCAACAATGTCGGAAATTATAAAAGCTATGAAAATTAGAAACATGTTTGCAATGCGCATTCTTGAATTGTTGTTAATTGTTGTTTTTATTAGGTTTGAGAACTTTTCGCCGGAAAGTTCGTAAATATGGACGCGCTCGCTTATCAACGCGTCAAACAGAGCGTTTTCCTAGTAAATATACTCGAGTAAAAAAAAAAAGAATTGATTGATATTTGGGCTTAACGTCTCTTTTTTTGCAACTTGGCTAATCGAGACGATGAGTGGGTGAAACATGAAGATGAAATGAAATATGAGGCTGTTTGGAGGAAAGGGGCAAGTAGGAGGGCAGGGAGGAAGGGGGAAGGGGGAGGAAATGTGAGTGAGGACGATGTGGACTGCATTTCGTCTGACTTTTCCTCCTAGACCTGTCCGGCTAGTGTGGCCCTACCAGAAGTACACGCTTCCGCCGGCATAGCTCCAGGAATCATCAAAGCACGCAAACCTGCCCACCACGATAAGGTAGCAAGCAGTCCCTGGGCAGGAAAGAAGATTCAGTGGAAGACGTGCAGTAGACGCCAATTCCCTTGCAGCGCCTGCCTCGCTTGCACTGTGCACGCCACTGAATTACAACCGTATCGATTTGAGTGTTGGCTGCAATGTTGCCCCCCACTCATGCACACTACATGATCTACATCAGTGGTGTCCAAACTTTTTTGACATATTATGCGGGCCGTATGGAGTAAATTATTTGCATACGCTTTTATACGTTTTTGTAACCGTTCACTAAAAAAAGGTAAATTATATTTTTAAATTTGAAAGTAATGCAAGCGTACTTACATTTATCACGTAATAGCCTTATTCAGCAACTCAGCAGATCCAAAAATATATTTAAAAAAATATTGTTTCTATTTACACCCGAAATCTAGTTAACTCTTAACTAGTACATGTTAAAAACACCCAATATAAGTACCACTCGCGATAAAAATGTATTTTATAGTTATATGTACATTAATTCCAAAGTTTTTATGAGCTGTGCAACACGTGGAGTTGTTCTGAATTAAACTGCAGAAACAGTCGCTGAAATAAGACGCGTGTACCGCTGACCACTAACTGACAAGTGTCAAGACGGCCGAAACAGCCCCTGCCTCACAAGGGTTCATTTGTTTTGGGTGCCGTTTAGTAATGCGAAATACTCGGACCCTCCTTCACAAAAGAGTAATAAACAGGGGTAGGACAAAGCAGTAGTAGTGCGCATTGGTAGCACACAGAAATAGTAGTGATATCGAGTTATCTTCAAATGAGCATATCTCATTGGGCCCGATTAAAAGCAATTTCAATGTGCGGGCCGTAGAAGCCGCGGGCCGTACTTTGGACATCACTGATCTACATAGACCCATGCAGTACTGTGCCCGCCACTCTGTCTTTAGTCTTAGTGTTTTTTATAGTATAACATCTTCTATTTTGTTTATATGCTTCGAATGAATCGGTCTTCTGTATAAAGTAGCTGCATGAGAAGAAGAAACAAGACATATTTATGCCTTGTTTGGACTTACAGATATGCTTTAGTCTAGACTAGACTCGATCGGCGGTAGAAGAAATTTTTAGAAAGCGCAGATACTTTTTTTTGGCCTTGTTTTGTGCGCTGAAAAAGCATATTTTATGCTCTCCAGTAATCTTTCTATACACTTTGTTGCTTCGTTTTTTAAAGCTTGTTCCGTCGAAATTATAATATAGACTATACATATTATTTTTTATATTTTATCTTCTCATAACATATCCACACAAAACATATTATATAACACTACGTTTATCAAGCGGACTGCGCTCGCACTTGGCGGTGCGAGCCGAGTTTAGTGCGCACCGAGTTCGACTGATAAACACCTCAGCTCGAGCTTATTTCAGTTCTGTTCAGAAGCCGATCTAGCCCGGTTTAATAGGACTAGGGATAGGGTTTAATAGAAGTCCGGATTGAAGTATGCTTGCTAAACGGGTTCCGAAGTCAGTGCGTACTGAAGTCAGCCCGAGCCCAGCCCGCTTGATAAACGTAGTGTGTATAAGATACCATAGTCTTCTATACTTAGCACAGCTTATCTTCCTATGATACTGGGCTTAGTGAGACCTGAGAATATAACGTTGTCGTCGGAAACAAGTATATTGTGTGTACTATTAGCAAAATTATAAATTATGTTTGTAATAAGAACATTATGCTTATTTATACTCGGTTATGAATTTAAAAAATGTTCAGTCCTTTCGTCCTGGAATACAATTAGGTCGATTTTTTATTTACTATTGCGAATTCAAATCTGAATTATTTTTAACAAATTCATTGTAATACGTTTCCCTCACATAATAGTAGTGACAGCAAATTTAAGAATCCATCAGAACTTGATGACCAAAAACCAATTATTTATGATAGGCTTAGTAAAGTCGTCGTACAACAACTTCGGTAATGCTTTCGTCATCAATCAATGACGTGTTTACGGTCTCGGCCATCCCGAGCAGGTATTTGAATTAGCCACGGCCGCTGGTTGGTTGCCGCTCACCCACCCGTGACGGAAGCATTACCGAAGCTGTTGTACGACAACTATTCATAGTTCCCACGTGACGTCACAGCGGCCATGATTGCGACACAATTTAGGAGGACTAAATCCTAGATCATTGGCAAATACTATTCAAACTTAGTAAATAAGTCTACTTTAGAATTTAAAAAGTCAACAAGTAATACAAAAAAAATTACCATCACCCATACCAATTTTATTTCAAAAACAGGCTGGATTTTAAAGAACTAAGAATGTATTTGTTTCACCACAACAGCCTTCAATTGGTTCTCCATGGCAACGTCAAAGTTTGATCACAAATGTGGCCGTCACGCGCAAAGATGTGACGTACGTGCAACCTATGATATAAGTACAAATACCTCGGTGCCCCCCCCCCCCCCCACATTGTTACTCGATGCCTACTGAGTTGTATTTGAGCGACCCAGCAACACCTCAGCGGGCCCGTGGGCGTGTGCCCACCTAGTATAGCTCCCGGTCCCCCACTGTCCACCGCGTCACTCACATCGCAGCTTCCTCGTATAGTGGTCGGCGCCGGCTGCAACAATCCTCTCCCTTTTTAGGTCAGGACTTACTTGCACTCGTAGTCTTACGTCACACAGGCGCGCGCATCGCACGTCTCATAGTCTGGTCAATACGCTACGCTTGCACTGTCGTCACGGCCACACGATACTACGATTATAAACGTAATGACTTCGTATAAAAGTCCACTACTGCAAATCAGTTTCGTTACTGAGTTGTTAATTTATTTATTTATTTATTTATTTATTTATTTATTTATTTATTTATTTATTTATTTATTTATTTATTTATTTATTTATTTATTTATTTATTTATTTATTTATTTATTTATTTATTTATTTATTTATTTATTTATTTATTTACTTACTTATTTATTTATTTATTTATTTATTTATTTATTTATTTATTTATGTATTTATTTATTTATTTATTTATTTATTTATTTATTTATTTATTTATTTATTTATAGATGATTAGTTATCGCTCACTCGTCGATGGTGTTCGGAGGCTACAGGGTTGGTTAAGTCGCTTTAAATTCAAGTCCCCCCACCGAAAATCAGTCTTGTTATACTGAGTGGGTATAGACTATAGATACGATTTTTTTAAAATTTATCATGCAATTTTATCGCGCATTGGAAGAAGGCGCGACCTAAAAAGTGGTGCCTATCTTGTCATCAATAGTTTAAACAGCCCTGGGAAGGGAAGGGAGTATTCTGTATTTTTTCCCATCAAAGTGTGTACTGTTGCCTGGTGGTTAATGGGAAAGTAGTTCTGTTTTGTGTGAATCAGGTTTCAGTATGTAGGTTTCAGTTGTCACTTTTAGGAGTTTAAACGTAGTTTGGAGGGAATTTACAAGAATTTTATTTATTGGCTAATCAACTCGTACTTTCGCAAATTATGACTATTGAAAACCTTTGAAACATCCTTCGCCAGCATTGCCGGTGGCGGGAGTCGAAGCCATGCGTGTTAGCCTTGAGCCACTTTAAGCAATTACATGTAATAATTACAGTACTCTTGTGTTGTGTATAACAATTTATTAAAAGTAATTACATCTATATTATTGGCTTAGTCTATATTATGTTGTCTTGATTTTAATTGTGTTGCCTTTCTAGTGTGGCGACACTACAAATAAAACCTCTCGTGATCATGATTGTTAAATATAACATGTCTCGTCATGTAAATGTACATGTAATGTAAATATTTACATGTCACTCATGTGATGAAGCTAATATGAATTATGCTGAATGCCATCCACCCACGGTTTACGAGCGTTCAAATTACGCGTACATTTACGATCGTAGATTTAACGTTTGTAAACGTTTATTCACACATATATTTATTATTTATTGTTGTATTAAACGTACTCACGGCAACGACATTAACGCATTTCACCTCGTACGACAAGCAGAGGTGCCGCGGAGTTATTCTACCCCCACATTACTAAATAGTAAATATGTATGTACGTGTGTACACTTTTATTTCCATATTTATAATATCTATTAGTACAATATAAATTAAACATGACGTTAAAATATATATGTTATATTATATTACCCTTTCGGGTGTACAGGAAAAATAGTACAGTCAATCAGAAAGCAAAAACAAAAAATAAAAAAACGTCACTGAGCTTTTGTTTGAAGGTTTATCCACTTTTTGCTCTTACTTATTCCAAGGTCGCTCACTGTACCAACTTAGTGTACAGTGAAATAATAATACAGGTCAATGAGGCTATCAAGAAATATATACTTTATATGGTTGTTTGCAATACGTTAATTTCAGCTCCACATAATATCTGTGGTTCGAATGATGTTGCTAATTGGCGGAAAGTCACTTTCGTTTTGTAGCTATATGTTATTGCACTATACACATCGCCATAATTATATGAAACACACATTCGGTGGGCGGTCGGTGGTAAAACTGAAAATATATATTTTCACAAGAGTTTCATATTCAAAAGATCAACGCTGATCTTGACTAATAGCTGGAAAACAGAATTGTTACTGATTGACTTCAGGGAGGGGAGGACTAACTAAGGACTAAAAGTAAGAATATTTTCTGTTGTAGCCTATATATTTAAATGACATCCAATATAGCGAATATAGACCAAACGTTATCAATTGGTTGTTGGTTATTTTCATTGCCTGCGATCGACTAAATGTAGTTGAAGACGCCTGTTTGTTTTGAGGACATGTAACATCTGTCCATCCATGGGCGATAGTCGGCGTCGTGACGAGCCTTGATTTGAGCGGAGAAGGCGCAACCGAGATACCACGCAAGGTAGATAAGCTACTCTGACCTCTATGAATCGCAATACTAAGAAATCAGAAACATTTAAATAACTATCAAACATAAAAAGATTGAAATTGCCTACAATTATATAGATAGATATAGAACCACCGCTCAAACCGTCATTTTTTGTTTAGACGAATGTGAATGAGTCGTCCACGTTTGAAACGTGATGGAAACAGCTCAACCGCACACGTAGATAGATGAAGAGAGAGGTATCTTGACGGTTTTATCCGCTCCATTCATTCGTTTGTCATCTTCTTTCTTCGTGTTCATCATTCATGCACGTCTACCGTTCTTCTCGCGCTCGTGTTTTACACGCATTCTTACGGTGTGACGTCACAGTCTAGTCAAGGGGTGCAGTGGCGAACCAGTGGCTGCTCGTCATGTGAGACTAGTGAGGGGATATATAGCCTCCCTCGTGTTTTACACGCATTCTTACGGTGTGACGTCACAGTCTAGTCAAGGAGGGCAGTGGCGAACCAGTGGCGGCTCGCCCTGTGAGACAAGTGAGGCTATAGCCTCCCCATGGAATCTTTTTTTAAAGCGGAACACCGCCTTTCATTCTATGTGACAGAACGCCGGGATTTTTTAATTTTGTTTAAACAGCGTGCATGAAGACTCGCCGCAAGTACCCCCCCCCCACCCTGGTAGGTCGGCATGAGAGACTATTATATGGTATATAGTTGTCCCAAGACATACCTTACACTAACACATGCTTTCGTCACAGGCGAGGGGCTCGTAGCCAATCAGCGATCGGTATTGGCGCGCGCTTGTCTCGGGCGGTTCGCTGGTTGGATACGAGTGCCTCGCCTGTGACGAAATCATATGTGAGGTAATCTTTGGCCAAGTATAGTCGTGTACTGTTCATTTGACTATATTTATGGTGAGAAAGAATAAGAAGATCGATTATCGTGTCTCTCGCGCAGTCTCCAGTGCGGCACCTCGACTCGAGTATTGCGCGACTATCAAGTCGATTCTTTGATCGATTATCGTGTCTCTCGCGCAGTCTCCAGTGCGGCACCTCGACTCGAGGAGTGCGCGACTATCAAGTCGATTCTTTTATCGATTATCGTTTCTGTCGCGCAGTCTCCACTGCGGCACAGCTCGAGTATTGCGCGAATTTCAAGTCGATTATTTGACCTCTCGTCTCGTCCATCCATACCTGTCAGATCATCAGTTTTCACCTTTGTTCGTCGTCCTCATCATCAAGCACTTGTAGATAAATGGCACGTTGACGCTGCGATCACGAGATTAGGCTCCCTTATAAGGTGAGACCTTATATAGAGAGAAGGACCGACCTGGCCGCCCACTTTCTCTACGCAACAGGTCGCAGGATAGAGCATACCCTTGTTCGAACGCTGTCAGGACGCTGATTGGGTGATTAGTTAATTACTTGTAGCGAATGGAAGTTGAAAGACAGCGGTGTGTGTATACATATACCAGTGGCGTAGCCAGGCCTGTATATTTCGATGGAGGAGTTTTTAGAAGAGCACAACGTAAATACTATATAGGACTTTCCAACGGACTGGATAATTTTACCAGATTTTTTTGAGGATATCGTTCATACATGTTTGGTTCTATTGCACAACAACAAACAAGCATTGCGCCAAATACGATTACTGCGACTCACATTTATACTATTTTTGTTGTTTTACATGTTATTTACAAGTTACAACGTCCTTGACAGTCTGGCCGTATCAAATCCATCACACATTGCCGGGGTCGTCATAAGGGGAGTCCAGTTGTATAGGTGGGGGGGGGGGGGGGGGGGGTTGATTGATTGATATTTGGGCTTAAAGTCTCATATTTGTGCAACTTGGCTAATCGAGACGATGAGTGGGTGAAATATGAAGATGATGGGGGATGTTTTGGAGGAAAGGGGCAAGAAGGAGGGCGGGATGAAAAGAGAAAGGGGAGAAAAAGGGGGGGACGGTGACTGCAGGCATTTCGTCTGGAGCTTCAGATCTCACAGAGGGAATAATGAAATTGAGAATTAAGAGAGACCGACAAAAAGTAAATAAAAGTGATAATCATTGAAGCCTGGATGTCAGGAGGGGGGGGGGGGGGGCTGAAGCCCCCTTAGGCCCCCCGCTGTATACGCTACCCGCACACATTAGGCTACTATGTGGCGAACGTGTTTCTACACTTTCCACTTCAACAAATGTCTGCATTGCAATCCGTCAGCTCGCGGACATAATTAGTCACCTCTTGCTCTGACCTCTAGCTAATGTCTAGCGAGAGCTATTTAGGTTAAAACGTTACAAGATATAATATGTAAAGCTCAATTAATTGCATGTGACATGGAAAAAATCCATTTACTCATAATTGTATCCTAGTGTGTGGACCCGATTGAATGGGTGTTTCAGGTAAGCTGCGATGAGGAAGCTTAGGGGTATGGATTTGGGGCATTTAGAGGTATTGATTTAGAGGTAGTTGATTTAGGGGTATGGCTCTTTCCGAGGGGAGGGCACAGCTGCTCTTCCCTCAGCAAAAATAACCACTTTTACATTTCAAGTTAATTTTGGCGTCGGTAGATTCCGCGTTTTTTTTTTTTTTGTAATGATTTGGAGGTTTTGAACAATGTTGCCATCTAAGAGATAGGCCTACTACTACTTGCAGCTAGTTCGCACTACATCTGAGTGATTGGAAATGAAACGTTTACTAATCAATACGCAGCAGCCTCCTCCGAAACGTTCTTCCACTAATACAACAGGTTACGGTGAAGCGTGGCCGAAGGACATTTCATTTCATATTTCAAGCATTTCAACTAGTTTTATACGTGATGTATAAATATTTCTATAGATAGAATTGCTTTGCTAATAAGTTATAAGGATTTGGGCGGAAACGTCTTGGTTTTGTGTATGCGTACATTTAGTTGTAGGTGTTACAGGTTTTGAGTCGCGCACAAAACATGATATCCTCCATGCTAAGGTCACGAGGCCAACATGTTAGTGTGCGTATATCTGCTCTTCCAACCTGGGATGAACTGAACAATTAATCCTATCTATTGACTTAGGTAATATACACCTTTGTGTCCAGCTATTATTTACATATATGTGTAAGCATGTCGTCTTTGCGGTATCAAGCCCTCTCGGATGAGTGTTTGGTCTTGCAAAGAACCGGTTTACTCGACGTTTCGGCAGGTACGTTCCTGCCATCTTCTGGAGTCGATGTTACAGTAGAACGGTCAGCAATCGAAGAAGAAGAAGATACTAAATAGATTTTCGATTGCTGACCGTTCAAGAAGATGGCAGGAACGTACCTGCCGAAACGTCGAGTAAACCAGTTCTTTTCAGAACCAAACACATCCGAGAGGGCTTGATACCGCAAAGACGACATGCTCATACAACATCGGTAATGCTTCCGTCACGGGTGGGTGAGCGGCAGCCAACCAGCGACCGTGGCTGCTCGGGTTGGCCGAGACCGTAAACACGTCATCGATTGATGACGAAAGCATTACCGAAGTTGTTGTTAGAGAACTATAGCCCTGAAAATCTACGAAGCAATCAATATATATACCTGATGTGCCGATATAATGATGGGCGTCTCATCAATATTATGCTACAAAGAAAACACAATTCATAATCAACATCTTTTACGATTAGACGTACCATTTTTAAATTTTTAATGATTTAGTAATTGATTTAATGATTCCTATCTCTTCCGTTCATTTTGTTATGCTGAAAGAATATGGTAGCTATATCGATACTCATATTACGTAAAGTACAATTATCGCAATTATGTAAAATAACAGTAAGTGTTAATCACTGTAACAGTTTTGTAACAGCGGTATTGGAATGTGGATCTTTTTTATAAGAGTCTAAAAACTAGGACACACTCATCGAGTTGTGGTTTTGAATCCGATGAACCTTGAAATATAATATCTATACCTCGATCTATACGCGCCATCACAAATACGTGCATGATTTTCTGTTTTAGTTCAATCAATAGGTTTAGAAAATAGGAATGAATACATTTTGTATAATATATCCTTTTTTTTTATTAGTATTCCATTGGTTATAAGATGCGGTAGGTTGAAGTGCGTCTCTCTTAGATTGTTAGAATGGTTTTTTTAATTACTCTCTTCAGGGCTAAACGAAAGCATTCAGCTTATCACTCTAAAATTTATAGAAAAATGTAAGTTTTCTTGCTGGTGGCGGTAATCGATTGCATGTCCTCCTGGAAAAAGATTCTGTATGGACGACGATAAGTTTATCAGCGGTTTTGGTCGTTACTGAAGGCGAATGCAAGGCGGTGATTGGCTCATCGCCTTCTTTTAACAATCGAAATCGGTGATAAACTTATCGTTGCCCGTTCAGAATCGCCCTGCTGGTCTCACATACTTGGACTTGCGCTCCGTCGCTACGTCGGTCGGTCGTGAACTATCTTATTCTGTAAGTAGACTTTTACTTAACAGGGAAGGATACACCTACGTCAAAAACCGCAACAAATTTTCATTTTTAATTTATATCACAAGAATGGGCTTCGAAATCAAAAATCTTAATCAACAGCGCACTGCGGCTTAGTAAGCCCTACACATTGAATGCGCTAAGATCGTGACTTATATTATAATTAGTATGTTTTTTTATAAATAATTAATTTTATTACTAATTATCGAATTATAATCAAAATACTACGCTAATGGTTATAATATTTTATTCAATCTGTAGAGCTTACCAAAGCAAAGTTCGCTGCTGATTTAGATTTTCGCTTTCTTGTTGCAATCTTGAGATATTATTTAATAATGAACATTTTCTGCGGTTTTTGACGTAGAGACTACCCTTTGCCCTTAAGTCGCGTTCACATAAATGACTATTGACTATTGACTATTGACTACAACCCCACCGTGTTTATTTCTTAGTCAAGCCACAAAACTAACAAGACTCCTTTCATTGGCTGCGAGCGAGAGTTCTGCGCGCTGATTGGCTGTGACGACTTGACCAAGGAATTGAGATATTTTCAATTCGTTGGTCAATAGTCAATAGTCAAAAGTAAAGTTGTGTGAACGTCAGCACGTATCGCCTATGGTTCAAATCGCTTAATCAATAGTCAATAGTCATTTAAGGCGCGTTCAGACAGAATGACTATGGACTAAGACTAACAATAGAGTGATTAAGCCTTGGGAAAACAGCGTACTCGGAAACATCCATCCCCAAATGTATTTCAACAATGCCAACAATCGAAAATCAACTTTCTTAATCACTCGTTCTTAAACACTAATCACTATAAAAGTTTGTTAACGCTTAGACATAAATCGTATACTTCAACCCTGTTAAACCTTAAATCGTTAGTCTTAAACACTAATCGTTAGTCTTAGTCATTTTGTGTGAACCCGCCTTTATGTGAAACGGCTCTTATAGCGTCGTGATGCATCTGTGTTTTAGTGTCGATTCTACATTTACATGACAGTTACTGTCGATTACGAAAGGATTTGATTCTTAATACACAATATCAGTGATTTGTGTTTAGAATCGACGGTCGCATTCGATCTTGTATCTTGTCGACTTTGCAACTCACGTCCGTTTTGGAAGGCGTTGACTTAGCTTAGATTAACACCTTCTACTGAGTCATCATATTCTGGAACTGGAACGAACTTTTAATTTACACCTGTTGAGTGATACCGAAACATATAATATTATTATTTCCTGCTGCACAATCTGTGCATACGTATGTAAGTTTATCAGCACGGTATCGCAACGTAGACGCATTGCGTAGGCTATGTAAGTGAACACTGACTTTGGGGCGCCTAAGAGATTTTTTTTCCTAAAGGAAAAACTAAGTAAATCCAATTCTAAGTTATCTAGTCGCCGGAAGCAACATTTTTCGTGGGCTTTACTGTTCCCAGAAAACAGATATAGTTTAGAGGAAGGACATTTGAAAATAGAGTTAAAACTATGCACATGCTGATGCGTATAATTAATTAGTTTACGAAAATGGTTGCTGTCATCAAAAAAATGTGTTCTGCAAAATTTGAAGACAAGTATTCAAGTGAAATGAAGAGTATCGAAGATATTTTTTCCTATTTTCTATATCCACTTGAAAACGCTTGCTTTTCGCCAAAACCAAATATTCCAAAATTTAGTTGAATACATTTTATTTTTAATATTTCTGAAAATACAATTCTCAAAAATTATCTGATTTTGTAACCGAAATACAAATTTCAGAATATTTTGCCTAGCCCTGATCATTGGTAATATTATTTTAGGTTTTCTAAACTTTTAAATTGAAGGTCGGGGGCTAGTAGAGAGTAGAGACCTGGTCAAAAACATGATTTTTTTTAGTTTTGAATATTTTCTTTTTCGTGGATAGTTAATAAAACAAGCGTGTTGCAGTGTGACTGAGAGCGCACTCAGTCACACCGAGTTGTAGCCAGGCCACCATGCTGTCATCGTTCACAGCTGTCACGGAGACTCACGCGTGTTCCCCCCCACCCCGCGCACGTTAGTCTGTTAGTCAGTCAGTCTCTCGCGAAGTGTGAGAGTGAGAGGTCGTGTGAGAAAGTGCTGCTGATCGGATATACCATCACCACATCAAACACACTCGCTCACGATCAACAGCGAGAGAGTGGGATTAAAGACAGTGCTAGAGGTAATCAATTCCTTAATTAACGTTTGGTGAGATCATTTATAATTATTAACGTGTGTTGTTGTTTTTTTGTGTTTTTTCTTCATCACGTCTTTAATTGTAAAGTGTGGTCGGGTGTCTTGACGGACGGCCTGCGCGGTATGTTACGGAATTTATTTTTAGTTTGTGTGTGTGTGTTGTATGTGATGGTATAGCTCGGTAATTTACTGTGCGCACCCCCACCAACATTTCGTGTGTCTACGTGAGTGTTTATTTCGTGTGTTTGTTTTTTACAATGTGGTTTCTTCGTTCGTCATGCCATGTTACGCACATTTTATGTAGCTATTTATTTTACATAATATTTTATTTTTATCTGTGTTCATCCGCGCAAACAGATCTTATATCGTGAACGAAACGTCCAAATGTGTTGGACGTTCTAGGACTCTAGGTGGTCACGTGGTCTCGAAACGTCGGTATTATTCATGCAATAGCTTTAAGCCTCGTTCGCGCCTGTTACCTTCCACAACGGTTGTTTCACGAAATTTCACATGATTATTTGGCCAGTGCTGCCAGAGAGGGTGTGATGTACAATTTTATTTTAAAGCTGTGTTCCGTTAAGTTTAGCAGTTAGCGTGACAAATAAACGTCGAAAAATCACATCATAGATAGAAGTTGAGGGTGATTTACCGTTCATAATTCGATCAACACAATATGGTAATATTGTTGATCTACTTTCACCTATCACTCGATGATGATGGATGATTATTTTTGTTTTTCGTCTCTATTATTGCAATCATGCTATTCGAGACGATAATGTGTGATCATGATGGACAAAAGATGATTTTCAGAATTGATCTAGAAAGCCGTGATTGGCTCTATCTAGAGGTTGGGTCCTTGATAGCAAGGTATTTGTTGATAGTTATGTTAAGGTGCATTTTTCACTGTTGTGCATTGTTGTCATTGAAGATCTAGAGGGGTGGGAGGGATTAGCTCTATCTAAGGGTCCTAGATCAATTCTGAAAATGGGCTTTTACAATAAAACCCATGTCTTATGCGGGATTCGAACCCACGTCCCTACGCTTAGGACGTGCGCCCCAACCGCACCAGCATCTATATCACTCGGTGTTATCTTTAATGAAAGTATTGCAGTCTTACCCCCCAAGTCTACGGCTATCTGTTAATATATCGCATGGCGCGGTGTTCTCCCGTGGTTCAGCTATGATTACGCCCAACAGGTGGGTAATACAACGCACGGTGCTTACAGAGTCTAATAATGATCTTCCTCGCAGCAATAATGATGGCGGGCGAATATCAACACTCATTGTATTGTGTTATTAACATCACCCAGCAGCTTGGAGGTTTTAATACGAGCTTATTTATTTTGTTTTATTTTTGTGTGCCTCTTTTTGGTCTAGTGCAGGGGTGCCCAACATACGGCCCGCGGGCCGCATGCGATATGCGTCATATCAATGAATCAGATAGATTGTATGTGAGACCCCTCCACTGAATATCAATTTATAACTGAGTGGCTGGCTATAGACTTCAAATACTGAATACTGATGATAATATTTGGGGTTTTACGTCCCGTATTTTTGCAACGAGGCTAATCGAGACGACGAGTAGGTGATTATGAGGTTGAAAAAACGCCACATGACATCCATGCCCAAGCCAGGAATCGAACCTGTAACGCAGAGACCTCGGTTTACTAGACCAACGCCTAATCGACCTAGGCCAACGGCGCCGGTTTCAAATATAGATGTATTTATTTTATTCGTTTGTTTAATTTTTTTCTAGAATTCTTTAATTTACGAAACATTGTCGATATAACATAATTTTGGTGAGTGAAGTGTCAATGGAAGGTGGAAGGAGATCTCGCTCGTCATACAGCGTTTTGTCATATTAGATACGGTGGGCGTGGTCACCCTGCTTGTGTCCTGCGTGATTCAATCATTTCCCGCGAGTATGACAGACAATTACGTAACATCTCGCTAATATACCGATCTGTGTTTGACTGTGAACATCCCTGCCGGTTCACGCCCCCCTATCTCGAGCGTTGCGGTGAGAGGGGTGATTGATCACAAAGATGATGCATGTCGACATACGCCTCTCGCAAGGTATTGCAACCTGTGGCTCGCGGACCACTTGTAGCGCGCGCAGGCAGGTGTTATGACCGCCGGTACGTCATATGTGCATTGTACGGTCACCATGGTCATATTTAGTATTGGTAACAGTTGTAGTACAAATTTGCATCGAACCCAACACCTCCGGCTCTACCAACCGGTGCTCTACGCCCCGAGCGACCGGGCCGAAGGAACAAAAGTTTGTATAATAGATAATGAATTTTTTTTTTTTCTATAACAAACAGTGACTACCAAAATTATAATTTGCCTTAGCAGAGTAAAGAATATTTCTATTTATCTATATATCAAGTTTTGTGAACATGTCACCGTTATTGTTGTTAACAAAGCACGTTTGAATTGTAGGGTAGGGTTGCATGACATTATTATAATTAATGATAACGAGCTGTTAATTTCTAACTAACGACTTCTTTTACGAACAATTGAAAGAGTGGCCCTTGGTCGCTCCTAGTACGCCCACAAATTAATGTCACATATTATAGAAATGTCACACATTAGACCCTCTGTGTCCCCCTCTGCCCCCCCCCCCCCCCCCCCTCCCCCCTTAATTGGTTGGAGCTCACCAATATTTTTGGTAAATACTTGGAAGTCGTAAGAAAGCAAACCCACGGTGTCGGCTTGTGTCACATGTGTAGGGGGAGGGGGGTGGCATCAACCTCTGCTCTGTAGACCCGCGAGGGGGGTCGACTGTTTGTAAACGAGACCTTGCACGAATAACACACGCGGGGTGGTAAATATTTACCCAAGAGATCGAGCTATGAGTTTTAATGTAGTTACTGACTGACTCAATATCAACTTCCGCTCCCCTTATTTAGCTTCATGTGTTTCCACTGCACTTTGCTCCCGTGCGTCGTGTCTGACTGTGATTATTGCCTATCTCGGCTGCCTGGACAATAGTACGTAGTACATTGCGAGCATGTCTCATTGCAACAGGTGTATGCGTGGATATTGCGCACGCATAGCACAGTCACTTATTGAGTAACGAACTCGCATGGTAAACTGTATATAATATGTTCTATGAAAATCAGTTCTTGTTAATGAGTGGGTGTAGACAATAAATTCACATGTATTTATTGTTATTTTTCGAATTCAAATTGGGTCTCGACTAAGAAATTTCACAATAATGGTGATATTTGGCGTTTAACGTCTCATATTTTTGCAACGATGCTAATCGAGACGATGTGTGGATGATTATGAAGATGAAAATACGCTACATAACATCCATGCCAAAGCCAGGATTCATGCATAGACCGCGGTTTAGGCCTACTAGACTTACGCCTAATAGACCGCGGCCAACTGCGCTGACCAAAACAATTTCACAATAACATGATGAAAACAAAGATCAATAGTCGAAGTATATTGAACCCAGTTTTTTTTTTTTTTTAGGACGTTTTCTTATAATTAATTTATTAATTCATTCATTCATCAATAGGTTATTTATTTCATTACGTATTGTATATTGTGCTCTTCGTTGTTATAACATGTATTTTAAAGTGACGTGCATTTCACATGTGTAAGTACGTCAATATTCAGGCCGATGCAGAAGCTGTGTTGTAAATTGACGTTTGTCTAGACGTGCGTACAGGCTTGATTGGGTCCGTATGCAGCTTAGAATTGTCTCGTTTCAACGAATGAGTTGCAGCTTAATTTGTCATCATTGCACGTATTGCGGTAATTATCTCATGCAAGTGTTGCGAAACTGGTTGTGTGCTATATTATACCATGTGCGGCAACGGGATACGGGCGTTTATTGTCTGCTTGGTTAGGTTTCAGTTTTATCATGTTTTACACACAACTTTATTAGTAGCCTATAATTATGTAGATAATTACTGCATACATACAAACTTGAGTATATTAACGTTTTTGTGTTTTGAATAGACCCATAAGCAAAATTGTTCATGCTTATTGGTTCAAAATTCAAGGAACTTCACTAAATAAACGAAAGTATACAAAGGGAAAAGATCTATAATAATGTAACAAAACCTTTCCCACATTCTAAGCATTTTTAGTTAGTTTGTGAACATTATCCATGCAAACATGATTCTCGATAAATATGCATGAGAGGGTCACTGTGACGACTACATGACCACGTGAAAGTGTGAAAATAAGCTATTTCGAGGAGTTTAGCTGTCAATGGCCATTGTTGTTTTATTGTTAAGTCATCAATGTCGCAGATAAGGCTAGGCTGCTTAGCAGTTTCGGGGGCGTATACAACAGTCAAGTGTCAGGATTTGTTGCTATGGAATTGTTTTGCTACATTATATTTTCCATAAGAAGAACAAACTCCATACCAACCATATAAACAAACTGCATTCAATTGGAACACGACAAAATATTTATCCACTTTCGCTTACAATAAATCCGCGTATGATAACCCAATCATGAGATTTCCGAATGTTACAATTAATGATACGACCGATATTACTTAGTTGATCACGCTTTTTGCACCGAGTTGTTGTAATGTTGTTATAGTTTTGTGGAAACGATCCATAGAAAGCTATTTACTATAGTTGTGAAATTCTTCCAAATCTTAATAATATTGTACCACTATTTCCGTTCTGGTTACCATCTTGCTGCTTGGCGCCATCAGTGAAACCGAAGCATATTCTCATTAGAACTAACTTCTTGTATTGTGATGCTTGTTTTGCGTCTCTGTTGTTGCAATCAAGATTAATTAATTTATTTATTATTTTATTTATCTACCTTGTTTCTTTAACAAATTTATATTGTTTGAAACACATCTTTTTTTATTAAGACTAAGGCTTACATTATTGAACTTTACCAAGTAAATCAATATAAGATAAGAGATACAAAAATATAAGTTATAACACATAAAAAAACATCAGATATTGCATAGGCCTAATATAAATAGGAATTGACTACATAATGATGATATTCGAGATGAAATGTGATTGATATTGTTTTATTTTTTTATATTGATAAAACCCATGTCTAATGCGAGATTCCGTCACCATGTTTAATTCGGCGCATGAAAACACATTTAAGAAATATATTATTATTAAGTATATTATTCAGACTATTTTTTTAGGGTGTAATATTTATAATTGATCATTCTTTTTAAGTTAGCTTTTATTACTTTCATATTATTCATTTGAGTGCGAGAGACAATTTACAATACTTTACATATGTGTGTATTGATCATTGATAAGAAGAGCAACCAAGCCCCATGTAACACGTGCTGCCTCCATGAATATTTATTATAAACATAATGTATATGACAAATAAAAAGTGTACATACATAACACCGTAATTGAATGTAATCAAGAGTAAGTACATGTGGTAGAAGTGGTACTTGTTTTTATACCTACTCCACCTCCACTACAATTACATCATGTGAGGAGACAGCTTATTTACTGCATTTGTATATGGTACACGAGTAGATACACATTAGTTCGAACATTTCACGCGCTTGCCTCGATGAAAAACTGTCGCGCACGTTTCTATTTCGGTAAAATTTGTCCTTCCACATCCACTCGTTCTGAAAAATTCAAATGATTTGTTCCAAACGCGTTGATATGAGTCACGTCTCGTGTAACGGTTTCTCGCGTCGCGTCTCCCTGTTACGTCATGAGTCGACGCTGCAACGCGATACGTGATTGGCGGTTGGTGCGCACTGCGCGGCGACAAAAACACCCAGGGTCCTGTTTTACCGCGTCAAGAGACTAACTGACTTGTTTGTTGTACGTATACACGAGAAAACAGATGTAGACGTGTAAATAGCGACCGTTTCCTTCGCGGCCGCGGATGGAAATAGAGACGGTTTTTTGTTTTACGGTCGAAGGGGGGTTAATAGAGAACGATTTTGGGCAGAATGTTCTATTTAAAAAGCGGTGGTTCGTCGGTTGCGGTGGCGCGAAAGCCGTATAGTCGCGTCGCGTTAACTTGCAAGGTGTTGTCGTCACGTATTGTGTAAAGTGACGCGTGTGACAACTATAGTGGACCCAAGATTACTTTATACCTGCTTTCGTCACAACCGGGGCAGTCGTAGCCGACCGGCGAACCGCCCGAGTCACACCAGCGCCAACACCGATCGCTGATTGGCTACGAACCTGTCGCCTGTGACGAAAGCATGTGTAAGGTAGTCTTGGGACAACTACCAACCTATGTCTAGTTTCATCCCGTTCTCTCGCCTCAGGTATTGTAGTGATAATATCGCCCGCATGTTGTCAGACGTGGTGGGGTCGCATTCCATTCACGGTTGCGGCAGTCAATACAGTAGGGTGGACAATAACAATGTGGCTATTGGGCAATGTCTAGTTGAAATAGACCGTGGGGAGCGACCGTCTCTTGGGACTTGTGTGTTTGTTTATAGATTGAAATATGTGCCAGATAGATCTGAATGGCGGAAGCGGCGTCGTCGAAACTGAACTAATGGGGTAGAAACGTAGACGATGAAGAGGTTGAAGTTAGAACATCAAACATGTTTACATATGCAGGACTGAACTCAGAACCAGACTCAAGAACCCAATACCTATATCTTTACAATCACTCTACTAATGTTTACATGTCTACTTGAAGTCTTGTACTAATCGTGGTGACCAATGGACATACGTGGTTTTCAAAATTATTCACGAAGATTTTTGGAAACCATAGCACTGACTGACTGTTTTTTGGAGAGCGAATATTTTTGTAAAACCATATCACCATGGATTTTTGAAAGCCACAAATTTCCACTGGTCATCATCACGCCACTGTGTTCACACACGCACATGCTGGGACCAAATTCCAACAGACCATTATCATGAGTCCATCGTCTTCGTTTAGACATTATAGCTGTCGATTGCTATTCATAATTCGTGTGACAATTTGTCTGTCTGTCTGTCTGTCTGTCTGTCTGTCTGTCTGTCTGTCTGTCTGTCTGTCTGTCTGTCTGTCTGTCTGTCTGTCTGTCTGTCTGTCTGTCTGTCTGTCTGTCTGTCTGTCTGTCTGTCTGTCTGTCTGTCTGTCTGTCTGTCTGTCTGTCAGTCAGAGATAGATAGGAATGTGCGTCAACAGAGCACGCATTGCGTCTACGCATAGTAGTGAGGCTGAGGTGGTTGTTTAGTTTCGGTGGGAGCTATTTATACAACAATGAGATGTGCATGCGCGGGCCGTTGTGCTGTGTTTGCGAGGAATGCACGAGCGTGCGCATACTCAATCAGTGCGCGCATACTCAATCAGATTCCGAACGCGCAGCTTGGCCAAACATGGGCATGCGCCGTGTTTTGCCGCGTCCCTTTTGAATGACAAACTAATGTTTATAATAATATTAGCAACATAACTCTGCCCGTGTGTGGTGTGTATACGCGCGGTATGGAAAACATTGGTTCGATGTGGTTGCACTGTTGATACAATTTTGTTGTACACGCATTTGTATGGTGGGGGTGGATTCTATTCTTGTAAGCACTACCCCCAAAAAAGAACGTAAATTTAAAAAAATAAGCCACGTTAGATATCTACATAATATTGGAAAGTTTGCGTGTAAAATATATTTTAGATAAGATTCACTTGTTTGAAAAATAACAATCTGTTTTTTTTTTAACAACTTTTTGATTTGGCGAACTCTGTTTAGGGTTAGCGAGTGACTGGGTGAATATTCACCTCAGATGCTCCTTCTTCATATTCTGTCTCCAATCTTCCTTTCTTTGAACATATTCATAGTTCCCACGTGACGTCACAGCGGCCATGATTGCGACACAATTGATGAGGACCAATCCTATAATTGGCAAATACTATTCAAATTTAATAAATAAGCCTAATTTAATATTTAAAAAGTAAACAAAATTAATACAAAAATAAGAAATTACCACACATACTAATTGTATATCAAAAACAGGCTGGATTTTTAAGAACCAAGAATTTATTAGTTCTACCACAACAGCCTTCAATTGTTTCTCCATGGCAACGTCAAAGTTTGATCACAAATGTGGCCGCCACGCGCAAAGATGTGACGTACGTGCAACCTATGAATATACAAGAAAGTAGAAACAACAAACTCTAAGGTAACTTTAAAAGTGAAAAAGTAGCCATTGTAAAGAGACAGTAAGAAATAAAAATAGCACACCGAACGTATTGTTTTTGGAGCTTTTAGTGCGGTTGTAACGTTTTCCCTTCCCGCCAAGCAAGCATCCGGAGACAGGAGTTGTCACCCTCTTCTTGCCAAATAGTGAAGTCAATGTGCCCGTGCAGAGACCACGAAGGATAACGCCTCCTTGCTTGCGGTTGCGTCCTGTGCCTGTGATGACATCAATGTGGTCGGGTTTTGCCTTGTTGCAGCCAATCTCATCTCGTCATCTCACCGTCTTGATGCTTTTTCTAGTGGGTAGCGCGCTACTAAGTTATATAATGTAGTATTAATTACAGTCTTCATTCTTCTTGTGGTGTTACTCCTGTAAACTATAAGCAACAGCGTGCAATGTCAGGAGGAGATGGGGTGACTGCGCGCTATCCTTCTTTTTTATTGGGCGGTATAGTGTAACGGCTTCGTTCTTCTCGGCAGTCCACGTTAGTGGAGGTATCTATAAAGACGATGGTTCCTTGGTACTTTTCGACAGGAGTAGACTACCTAACTGATGCCTGATTTTCTCTTCTTTATCACCATTCGTCAATCGCCATATATCAAATTTGCACTAGTGGATTCTCGGTCCTGACTCCTGATGCAAATATATAATCAATCAATCAATCAGTTATAAGCGAGTATAGAAATAAAGCTAAAAAGGGTATGGGCATGCCCATAACCCTACACTGGCCATCCTGTCCTTTCATGGGACAGGAAAATAACAATAAAATTGAATTGAGTAGAAATGTAGTTCACCCTCCAAGAAGTCTAGCCTGAAGAAGTTTACACTCATTTAGAAGAAACTTGTAAATTAATGTGATAATTGTGTATTTTACGCATGGTGACTAGTTCATAGCGAACCTAATGCAAGCAAATAATTACTCGCTTATATTATTATATATAATAATTCGTTCCCTATTCCATAACCGACTTGAACTTTCATTACTATACCTTTATTCTTGAATGTATAGCTTGACTATGTATCGTTTACTGTCGCCAACGAAGATGTTATCTTGCAAGGTGTTGTCGTCACGGATTATGTAATAGTGAAGTGACGGGTGTGACAACTACCAACCTAAATCTAGTTGCACCCCGTTCTCCTGTTTCAGGTATTGTAGTGATAATATCGCCCGCATGTTGTCAGACGTGGTGGGGTCGCATTCCATTCACGGCCGGTGCATTCAATGCAGTCGACAATAACAATACAGATATCGGGAAATACCGCGGTGAATACCGTTGAAATAGACCGTGTGGAGCGACCGTCTCTTCTCAGAATTTTAGGGGACACCTCGCTTCTTACGGCGTGACTCTTTGATATAATCATGCGTACTGTGTTGTTTGCTTTTTTACGTGGCACCAGCTAAATTAATTGGTAGCCTAAATTGTTTAGAAATTTACAAAATTATTATGCTCCTTTTGCCGGTAGCATGTTTGTTTGTCAGAGCAACACCAATTAATGCTTTATAAAACGTAACAACCGGGAATGGACATAAATTAGCACCGCATTAACCCTGTTATACGAGGTGCAAGCTATGTGTGTAGACCCGCCCACCACAGAGAGCGGTAGAAACATCAACTTTTTTTTTTATTTCAATTTATTTCAAGAGAAAAGACAGTGCACATTTTGTATAAGTAACAAATACAGGTTATTGGGCATATGAGACATCACATGAGTCGTAGAACTCGTACGTGGTTGCCTCATTGCATTGTAATTTTTACTTGGTTAGGAACTATTTTAGAAAAACATTTTTAAAATTTAAAGTAAGTACCGATATTAACTAATGCAGCGAGCGGGTCTTCGAGCAGAGCAGCAAAGATTAATGCAAATGAGTTCTTTGTGTGTGTTTGTTTGTGTTTTTGCTTTCGAGAATCTTCACTTTTAATTTGAAAATCAACTTGCCGCGCGTGTTCTTTCAACTCGTCTATGTTTATGTATGTACATGTTAGGTCAAACCACGTGAATCAAGGCGTATCGTATACATGTTCGTTGGCCAGTGTTCGTAACAGTCGAAGCGTCTAATCGACATCATGTCTTAATTAATTAACGATTTAATTAGTGTTATTGATTAGCGGACGAACACCGGTGGTGAGACGCTGACGATTAATGTCAATGATATGTATGCACGCACTGGTGAAACTGGTTTTCTTTCGTCGTATATCTGTTATAGTCGGGAGGTTTGGGCAGGTTCACTTGGTTCCGTCCGTATTGTGGTGGTGGTGCTTCAGACGTTACGTATGTCAATAAAACGGTTTGAAATTTGAGTCTACTGTAGAACAACTCTAAAACGCTTTTGTAACCAACACAATGGCTGCTCCTCCAGTCTACCCCGTCTCTATCTAATTATTGCTGTGATTTAGGGGATCTAAGCCCGGGGCACACAAAGTTATAAGAATGTCACAAGGTGTAGGTATAATCACAAGACGTGTTGGGCTATAGGGATTACGTACAAGGGTTCACACACACGCGCAACAGCAATTGGAATAAGACTAGTATAAGAAAGTTAAGATATTTCAATTTCTTATTGCAATACTATAATGGTACGTTTACAGCTACGCGTTGCGAGCGAAGCGAGGGCGCGAGCTCCAATCAGCGGCCGAGTTTGTAACTTCTTTGCATGAAACTCGGCCGCTGATTGGAGCTCGCGCCCTCGCTTCGCTCGCAACGCGTAGCTGTAAACGTAGCATAAACCTTACGACGGACCAATCATGCGTTGAAACGTCACGTAATACGCCAATGAAATGCTAGCAACGTGAGTCAAGACATCATAGTCAAAACAACTACGACACCATTGGGTTGGAAATTCAAACCCAATGACGACACTAGTCAGGGATGTGACGGGAAAAGAGGCAAAGCCCTCAACAAAACCATAGCCACAAATGCCACGTCTTCTTTGTAGGTTATTTGACGACTTTGATCTTATAACAAATCCTTGCGACTTGTGACTATTGCAATACCTTGTGACTTCGTGTGCTGTGTGCACCCCGCTTTACCGACCACGAACAGCTGATTATAATTTTGAATATTGGTAATCGCTGACACCGAATATCTAAAAAAAGAACAATTTGTACATGCGCATCATGTTTACCTGTTGTATGGGCGTACCAAGTCTTCGATTATGCAAATCTTCAGATGACTAACAAGTAACAAGTAAATGAGGGTTTCAGGTAGTTGACGAGTGAGAAGGAGTTTCCATCACATGCCATTCGTATGACCGCTGACAACATTGTGGGTAGTGACGGGGTTCGAACCCTGTACTACTTCCTGATGAAGGAAGGTATTTCCATCCCGCGTGCCCGATAGAGATGGCTCAGCGGTATAGGACGCGAGACTCTCATTCGGGAGGTCGCCGGTTCGATTCCGGCCACCGGCAGTCCTGACTGAAGGGTTTTTTCCCGAGATTTTCCTCAGTCGTAAAGGCGAATGCTGGGATTGAGTCCTACTATTAGCCCTCGGACATTCCTTCCCAGCTATCCAAACGCCCTAATAACCTAGTAAGCCACCTGAAGAGGGGCACATCAGATAAAGCTGGTGTACACTCCGTAACGGGTATTCCTACGACAAATTATTATTATTCTAATTATCCCGCGTGCCCGTATATGTCATCTAGATTCCAAGTCGCATTCTGTTGCTGTGGATGACGACTCTATCTTGTGTCACATATTGAAACGCTCCCTATACAATCTGGTCGGATTATCATAGAGACAATGAATGGGCTGGGGCGAGGTGGGTCCGCCACGACGTGGTTGGTCGCTTGCAGAGGTTGAGGAGGAAGTGTTGCGTTCTACCGCCGACGCAATCTCCTCGTATAAGCTGAGTCCTTCTTTGAGCACAAACACTGTTCCTGCTAGAAGCATTCAAGCACCAAACATGGATATATTTTTTAATTTGTTTACATTTTAGTGTTGGTTGAAAGTGTATAGGGATATTTTCTCCAGATATTTCGTAGTACAAAATTGTTCGGACAAACACGGTTAAAAACATTCACGCACTACTCACCGCGTTATATTTCGGCAACATCCGTCGCCATCCTCAGACGCGAGACAACTATGTACAACACTGCACAATGTGCAACAAAACAATGTACTATTTCGTTCTCAACATTTCTCAACTGAAGCAGTTTCCTATTTCTTTAGACAGTGAGCTCAATGGGTTTAAGGAGTCTTTGGACGTTTTTGTTTTTAATTTTGGCGTAATGAGAGGAAAAGGGAGAGGGGAGGACGTGGACTGCCTTTGCTTCTCCCCCTCGACCTGTCTGGCTAGTGTGGTCCTACCAGAAGCATACGCTTCCGCCGCCATAGCTATCGGGATCAATTGAGCACGCAGACGTCTGCTTACCACAAAGATAATGCATGGAGGTCTTATTTCCGGAATCCCTATGGTATGCGAGAATATGTGAACACAAGTCAGTCTGGTTATCAGCCAACCAGCCATGCAGTAAGATAATAATATGGCAACCAGCCATGCAATATAAGCCATGGAATAATATGGCAAGCATTGGAGCTGGCCAAGGTATGCATTGCGACTATAGCAAGCATAAGCTCGATGATAGCAAGGACGTTTCAATGTCACCTAGGTGACAGAGGTGTGAGGTGTTGATAGTAAAAGTGAAGATGAGCCCGTTCACCTTGAAGTCCATTCATGTTATGGATACTTGGTTTGTTGTTGTTGACATTAGGTGTTGTATGTAGCATGACCTGACGTCACTTTTATAAACTATAAGCCAATCAAGATGAAGGCGACCAAGGGGCTGAATTAGGCCAGCAGGCACCGAGTTTGGCTACTGAGGGCGCTAGTGAAAACGAATGAAGAGCTCAAAGTGGCAATGTCGCGCAACAACCTGATGAAGCAGCGTCGTTCTTCCTACGTCGATAATGGCAAATTGTGAACATTGTTTTATTAAATACGGCTTTTAAAATCTTAAAAAGGCAAGCCGCCATTTTAATCAGGACACGTTTGAGACGTACAAACAACAAATAACACACAACAAAAACACAAACAAAACAAGACAATAAAAACCAAAACCAAAACACAAAACAAAACAACAAAACAAAATAAATACACATCAACAAGAAAAAAACGAACAAACACAAAACAAAAAACAAGATATATCACAATAATATCTGGCACTATTTTCAACCGCGGAATGAAATCTTCATCAGGTGGTTGCTAAATTTGCTGCTGTGAAGCGACTGTGACGTTTCGGGTTGCAATCGGTGTTGCCCATCGAAAAACGCCATAAAAGTGTCGACGCCTCAACGTGTAACTAATAACTATTATACCGACCTCAGATCATTATGTACTGCCCCCCTTCTCGGGCACTATGTTTCAACAGAAATCAACAGATTCCTGGCGTTTTGTCACACTTTCGTAACGCCAGTCTTGCGCTTAGTAGTAGGAGTACACAAGCCTCAGTAGTTACTCCCACTGTGTTAGGAACTCCGGGTAATCGACCCAAGGGCATAAACTATCCCGAATGCACCTACATGTTTCAAGGAACTAGATTTAAGTAGAACCTTAATTTGTTAATATTGGACTCGGTTATATCGTGATCATGAGGAAACTTATAGGCAACCCATGACTATACCTTACATATGCTTTCGTCACAGGCAAGGCACTCTGTAGTCAACCAGAGAACCGTCCTAGACAAGCGCGCGCAGAAATGATCGCTGATTGGCTACGAGTACCTCGCCGGTGACGAAAGCATGTTTCAGGTTGCATATACAACTGGGGTATAGTCGGTGACTTTCAGGTCGCACTTGGTGTGGAAAACACCATAAAGAGCCGACGCCTCGTGAGTTCCAGCAACAATACTCATGTGTGTTGTTCCTTGTCCTACAGAGTCGGAGAGCAGCGTCACTCCGACCAAGCCGCGCGGCGGTAAACTGGCCCGCCGCGCCCGCTCCTTCAGGGTCTAGACTCATGTGTGTTGTTCCTTGTCCTACAGAGTCGGAGAGCAGCGTCACTCCGACCAAGCCGCGCGGCGGTAAACTGGCCCGCCGCGCCCGCTCCTTCAGGGTCTAGACTCATGTGTGTTGTTCCTTGTCCTACAGAGTCGGAGAGCAGCGTCACTCCGACCAAGCCGCGCGGCGGTAAACTGGCCCGCCGCGCCCGCTCCTTCAGGGAAGACTTCCTGGAGATCTTCTCCGCGATGCGGTCCCCGAGCGGGGGCGGGGGCGTCCGGTCTGGGTCCCCGCTCTCCCCCAAGAGCCGGGGGGGCAAGGGGGGCGGCGACGTCGTGGACGCGACGGGGGAGAAGAACCCCCTGCGCGACCTTGACGTCCACGTGAGGCAGGTGGGTACACCCCTTTCTGTCTGTCTGTCTGTCTGTCTGTTTGGCTGTATGTCTGTCTGTTCATCTCTGTATATTCATATCCATTCCCTTAATGGTGTAATATTTTCTAATAGTTATTGGCTTTGTTAGGCCTAATAACTATTTATAAAATTTCATTTTTAAATTATTTTAAATGAATGTTGTTCTTGCCCAGATGTAAATGATTTTAATAGATATGATTAGATGTTTATGTAAGTAGTCTATAGTAGGTTATAGGGCATAGTAAGTATGTGGTGAATAAAATATGAAATTACATTTTTCATTAAGTAGGAGCATTTGTTAACAAAATAATACAAATTCGGTTTTGTATAGTGAAAGTAATGTATTGAAAGGTAAAGGGAGAGCTTACGACTTGTCTGTCTGTCTGTAGGTTCAGTTTGCTCTGAAACACTTCCGCGATGTGGTCACCAAGAATAAGCTGGAGATGCTGCCAGGCAACGGAACTGTTGTGCTCGAGACCGTTACCACGATACACGGGGTGCTCAAGACCTACGTGCTCAACGAACAAAGGTGCCACGATACCGTATATTGAGCCTGATTGGCTGTACGTCTACCTAGCCTGCGGAACTCCCGATAGCGGTCCGCATGTGTTTAAATTGTCCCAAATATAAAACAAAATGTCATCCTGTATAATATTAAGGGCCGGTCTTACAATCTCCTAATAGGAAAGTTATCTGTAGCAACTAAGCTATTTGCAGGATTTCAAGGGTTTTGATTGGTCGTTGGCATGGAGACAACAAGCTATTCGACGAAAGACTCGACCTTAGTGCTCTTATGAATGATTCTTTGTTCCAACTTCCAATCAATACTTCCGTTTTTCCGATGTTCTTAATTACCTTTTGTAACGTGATGTTGGTGGACACCTTTCACACATAATTAAGAACGAAGGCAAAACGGAAATTGTTATTGGAATAAAAAACTATTCATAAGAAAGAGCATTACATTCTCTATACGATGACATATTTTGATTTTTTTTTGGGACAATTTTAAACCATTTCAAAGCATTATAACAGACTGAAATCGAGTGTTGCGCAAGGTAGGTGAGCAGCTGAACATACAGCCTTAACTCTCAGAGTTAAGTTTACAAGCTCTTCATCATCATACAGTTATTTAAGTCTGCGTGCATGTTTTGAGAACGTTGGCGACACCCACAAATGTTTTGGAAGTATATGTAATGGTAACAAGAAGAAAATGCATTCAACTCTTGATCCTTTTGTGTAGTAAGAGTAGCTTACTCCTTAAGGTTTTTTTTTTCCTGTGCCGAGTTGGCCTCGTCAGCCATTCTTCTTTCTTGCTATCCAATATAAGGCTGCCTCCTTTTCTGTCCTGCTCATTTCGTCGGGCAGAATTAGGGTAGTCATACATAAACACACTTAGTGTTATGTACTATGTATTTAATTTTGTACCTAAAAGCTAAAATGGGAGTGTTTTTTTTGGCCTGTCCATTTCTGTACAGTCAACAATAACACATTTGTTGTATACACAGCATAACCTTGATATAATGTCGCTCTAGGGAATACTTCGAGGTTAGATCACGCGCGACGTTGTATCAAACAACTTAACAAGCTCTAAAATAACTGATGTTTGGCTTAGTCTGATGTAACTATGCCTTGGCAATATCAATAATGAAGGGAATTAAATAGTAACAGATTAGATTTGTTGCAGACTACAACCTTACATCAGTCCTAGTCACATTAAAGATAACAAAGCTGAAGAGTGAGTTTTAAACACACTAATTTGTATTTATTATGAAAAAAGTAGGGATGCACAAAGATAAAATAAAAATTACCACTAGGCCTAATCAATGCATTGCCATTATCGATTGATAGTATCGAACAATAATAATTTACGAATATAAAGCAATATTGTACAGATTCCGTCTCATTATGTCGCCTAACCGAGCGCATGACGATATGACATTACTTGGACACATCTGACGTGACACGGTTGAGAGTGATCACACATATGAGGCCCAGTATTTTGGCGGTACCTTTGAGAATATCCAGTGGCGTATCCAAGGGGGGGGTTATGGGGTTCAAACCCCCCCCCATGCCTAAAAAAAAAAATTACATGCGGAGAGAAGGAAGGAAAGGAGGAGGGAAGAGGAAACTACTATTTTGATTATTGTTTAATAACATACTCAACCGTTAAATCATACGACTTTGGGCTCTTGGTCGTCAGGAAGAGCTGCCTTTAGGACCTATTGACTTCCGGGACTATCGGGAAGGAAGTTTGAGGAATTGGACAAGTTGGAGGAATATATTTAAAAATTGTAATGGGTGCTAGGGGTCAGCTTCTCTCTCCTCTGACGATTGGCACTGTGTATAAGAAACTACATTGAATCCTAAATATATTGAATCTTCTTATACCCTATGCCAAATACACCCCGGGTTTTGTAAATTGTATTTCAATGCAAGTTTGTCTTTATAAAAGGTGTATCTATTGTATTTTTAGTTCTAATGAAAGAACACATGAATTAACAGAACTTAATGATAAAACAATTTGTCAAAACATTAACCAATAGCTTTTTGCATATTTATAAGCTGGCTACAAACAGAAATTAACGCAAATCAGTGCTAAAACATTCGTCAGAAACGTGTAAAATTTATAGATATTACCACAAAATACAACACTACCAGTTACGAGGAGACTTGCCAACAATTAAAAAAAAATATAGGAAAGATATTTATTTTTGCAGTAATTTTGTTGTTCTGTGACTGGTTTTTTAATTTTCTTTGTAGTCATTCTTACATTCTCTTAAACCTATTCTATGAAATTTTCTTATTCTGAAACGTGTTTCCAGGCGTTTAAAACGTCATAAATGAAGAAAAAAATTTCGCCTTCGGCGAATTGGCCTCCGGCGGCTGGGGCTTTCGCCCCAGACCCCTGCCTGCTTGGAATGTTCGACCCCCCCCATTGTCAATTCCTGGATACGCCACTGAGAATATCAACACTACAATGGCCAAAAAAGGACGAAATAATGCAATACAAAGACGCTTAACAAACCATTCGATAATATTTTGTAATATTGATTATCGAAATTTTGTTGAATATCGAATATCTAACGATAATAACGATTATCGTGTGCATCCCTAATAAAAAGCAACTAATGCCGACATTACACGACTCAATACTTTCGTCAAACTTATTGAACTCAAGAACAAAAGCGAATCAAAAATAGTTTGGTAAAAAACTGCAACAATATAGCTCCTTTAATTGACACTTTTTTGTTCTTAAATTCAATAACTGAAACGAAGGTATTGAACCATGTAATGTACTTATTATCTTAGCGCTGATTACCATTGTGTGCAAGTTGTTTGAACGCAACTAGTTAAGCTAACGAGCGTGCTAATTGTCGCAGCTCCACGCTGGTCTCCGCCACCAACCAGGTCTACCAGAGTCTGGCCAAGCTCATCAAGCTGTGTGACGACGTTCTGCTCTACGGGGACAAAGCTCTCAACGAGGAGAACGTCACGGAGGTGGTCCAGCTCGTCGAGGAGGCCGTTCAGGTGGGTTTGTCCACCTACAGTGGATCTTTAAAGGGATAGTCAGGTGAAAAACTAAAAAATTACCATTTGTATATGTCCACCCTCAAATATGGAAAACACGACTAAAAGATACCATACTTTAAAACCAGGCGGTTAAAAAATCAAAGAAAGCACGATTTTTTGGGTTGTTGCTATCAAGTAACACCGAGCAACTTTTCTCATGGTAATTCCCATGTAAAAAAAATGTTACCTTGAGATAGTAAAACCACCGCTAAAATAGGACACTTATCAAAAATCTAACAAAGTCTCAATGTGCATCGTTTCTCAATCGATAACATACTTCTTAGTACGAACTTCTACAAAGTGCCCTGCAATTAATTTTTTGTGACGATGTGTTGAAAAGTTGCAATCTGTTTTAAGCGGCACTGTCCGCAGTCGCCGAGTGTTTCGCGGAGCGCTGGCTGGTCTCGTATAACACGATGAGTGCTCTGTCTATCGGGAAGGTGCTAGCGAGCTCAGAACCGATACAGCTGTACTACGCTTTAGAAGAAAAATGCAGCAGAGCTGGCAAAGTGTATCTAGTAGAATAGCTAAATGTTCACCCTTTTTTTCCTTGCATTGAAGCAACCTATATCAATTTTATTTTACACATAACTGAGTTTCATGCACTTATGACTCATTGGTGATTTTTTAGTTTTTCACTTGGCTATCCCTTTAAGGCCCACTAAACCCAAACATACATATCGAGTCATTAGAAGCTGACGCTTTTGTATAAGTCGAACGTCAAAGTCACACCGCTCAACGAGGCTTCGTTCGGCCTACAGCGCAGGTTTAGTTTTGCCCTAGCAATGAAGCACTCATTAAATTCAAAGTTGTTCTGAATCGGCCTTGTTGATTCTGACATCTGTCCGCAGGTGTTCGCACTGTCCAATCACTGATTCATGTGTTTCATATTTGAAATATACCGTATTGACCCGAATATAATACGGCCTCGAATATAATACGAGTGTGGATTTTGGAGCAGCCAGTGGGGAAAATATCATATGTCTCGAATATAATACGATCGTGAAAAACAACAATATAGCACGTCAGCTACTGCCGCCTTGCCGGCGCTGCGAGCCAGATGGCCAGCGCCCGTGAGGTAGGCAGCCCCGCGCCACAGTAAACCTGTTACGAACGCTCGATCGGGGCCGCCTAGCACACATGGAACGATGTCCGCCCCGCCTGAGCTCGTGCTAGCAGTCTCGCACAGAACACGACAACGCATTCTAGCGGAGACATTGCGCAGCGGAGCGCTGGAGTGGTGTATAAACTCTCCGGTAGAGTGCGATATGCACGAGCACTCGCCACGGAGCCGTGATTCGTCAATCTGCGATAGTACGCATGTATACGCGCGCGGGAAATTTGAATTTACGCTTCGAAAACCTTAGACCGCGAATATAATACGAATACGATTCTAGATTATTTTTTTAGGGGAAAAATCCTCGTATTATATTCGGGTCAATACGGTAGATCTTTGATTGGTTATCGTTCACTCGTCGATTGTGTTCGGAGCCTACAGGGTTGGTTTAGTCGCATAAATTAAAGTGCCCCACTGCAAATCAGTTTCGTTACTGAGTGGGTAGACTCTAAATGTGAATTTATTTATTTTGTTTTATTTGTTTGTGACGTCGACCGATACGGGTTCGATCGTGTGGCTGAAATCCCCATTAAAATTAAACGCGAGAAACAACATCTCACTTCCACGTCTCTTAACGTACATACTCAATGGTAGCCCGATTTCCAAATGAGTGATATCGACGTAATCTGTGAATCATTGGGATTTTTTTGAGTGGTTGTTCTAGTCGATTCAGATGTATGCGAGGTTTTTATGATGATGGAAACACAACCTTGAAATTACCCGCCCGCTAACAGCATGCGTTGAAATCCGTTGAAAAGTTACAGTAAAATACAATACAATAGGCTATGTCTTTAATTTGTTGCAATTTGCAACACAATACAAAGTACAAATCAAAAATGGCATGGTTCAATTGTAACACTTGTGCTTCCACCTAACCAGTGGTAATGTAGAAAGGGTTCTCTAGTAGGAACTGCTTTATTCTTGTAGTAGTAAGTAGATTAGCTAATGCTTTGTTGTTTTTGTATCTTCCGTGCATTTCATTATACAATCTGCATCTTATACAATAAATATGTTTTTCTAATTGAAATTAAATAAATCAAAACCTGAGTGTTCGTCGTTGTTTTTCAATGGATTCGTCACCGGTTTCAGAACCTGGTGTCGCTGGCCCAGGACAAGATAGCAAACCGCGAGTCCAACCACACGAAGACGCTGGGCCACAACCACAACCACCACCGCGGGGGAGACCGCACCTCCAGCTACTCCGTGACGGGTGCTGACCTGCCGCAACGCTCCTCGCTACCAGATATACCGCTGACGCCCCGCGAGAGACAGATACTCGAGCAGACGGCCTCGGTGCTCGACCGCCACGCGGGGCTCGGACGCTGCAGGCAGCAGCTCGACCGGAACATGGCCAAGTCTCAGAGCGAGGAGTCGATACTCGTGGACAATAGTCCGCCCCCCAAACCACCCCTGCCCGGCGGGTGAGTTACGCTGACCTGTGTTCTGCTACCAGATGCGTTCAGTTGTCTTTATGTCTTTCTAGTATAATGTACGGATAGGATGTAACAGTTTACCTTCATGTAAGATGAATTTGAAAGTTGAAAGTACACATTGAAAACATCATCAATTATAATAATGAGAAGTTTTGACAGGGGGTCATGATCACTCGAGAAGAAGAAGAAAAGAAGTACTATACTAGCAATCTTCCCTTTTGAGTGATTTAACGACATGTTGTAACGTCTCATTATTTTTGTATTATGTTTTCAATGTGTACTTTCCACTCCCAAATTCGTAATCTTAACACAAGGTAAACTTGTGTAGGTTTAATCATTACGTAACTTAATATACCTAACATGTAATCATAATCATATTTTATGTACTTTTTAAGTCACACGTGCTTGTTTAAATATTCATCAATGGACGGTTTTACTCTATCTTTAAAAATGTTGTGCATATAAATCAAATCAAATCAAATCATGCCTTTATTCTTACTTGATTAAATACATAGTCTCTATGTTGAAGTTTTAAACTAAACATACATTTGGAAAAATGTTATTGTGTGATGAATATCTAATGGCAATTTACTATAGAGGGATGAGTATTAAATATTAGGATTGTTCCATGGATCGTGATTAATTGTAGGATACGACACGAATGACGACCACAGTTGAGTAGAGAAAAACCGGAAGTATGCTTTATTGAATTATACGGAAATCACGTGGTACAGGGCAGTGCGGGAAAACATTTCAAATACTTAAAATTATACTGAACTCTAGAAATCTGAATAGATGAATATCAAATCTTAACACACCCCCTTGATATGCAACTATTCGACTTTCATTAATGAGGTGAACTGCAAGAACTTAGGTCCTGCCAAAGGCTTTGTAAGGATATCTGCTATCATTAGCTCTGATCGCAGATGTTTCACACTGATAAACTTCTTATGAACTAGATCTCTAACAACATGACAAGAAATGTCAATTTGCTTAGTTCTAGCTTGAAATGCATCATTTTTTGCTAGAAATATAGCAGATTGATTGTCACAATTTATTTGTACACAAAAATCCTTAATTGATAAAAGCTGCATGATTAGTTTTCTTAGGTAAACTGCCTCATTCGAAGCTTGTGATAGTGAAACATATTCCGCCTCGGCCGATGATTGAGCAACAAATGACTGCTTCTTGGACCGCCATGAAATGGGTCCACCCCCTAATAGAAACAAGTACCCTGAATATGACTTTCTGTCCACTTTGTCCCTTGCCCAATCGGCATCACAGTAACCAATCAATGAATTTACAACATTATCATTTGGTTTTAAAAAATTAATGCCTTTGGTTTTTGTACCTTTCACATAACGCAACACTCTAACAGCACAGTCCCAGTGCTCTTGTCCATAACAATTATTGAACTGACTTAAATAGTTTACTGCCTGAGTAATGTCAGGTCTGGTCCAAATACTTAGATACATTAATGAACCAATCAAATTTTGATAAGGTACATCAGGTTTATCACCCTCATTTCTCGAAAGGTCTACACCACTCTCCATAGGAGTCTTGAATGTACAAAGGTTCTCTACTTGAAACCTAGATACAAGTTTGTTTACATAGTGTTCCTGACTTAACTTAATTTTTCCAGTATTTCTGTCTCGTTGAAGATTTACACCTAGAAAATGATTAAGCTCTCCAAGATCTCTGCATTCAAAATTATCTGTTAACCTCCTTTTCAAATTCTCTTCTTCATCTTTATCATTTGACATTACAAAAATATCATCAACATGAATACAGACAATATTGTACAAACCATTCTCTTTATTTTTAATGTAAACACATGGATCACTTTTAGTCCTGGTGTAACCAGACTCAACAAGGAAATTATGAATTTTTATATTCCAGGCCCTTGAGGCCTGTTTAAGCCCATAGATTGCCCTAGAAAGTTTACATACCTTATTTCCTTCCTGAAACCCCTCAGGCTGTTCCATAAAAACTTCCTCCTCCAGTTCCCCATGGAGAAAAGCTGTACAGATGTCAATGTGTGACATGTTTAGATTTAAACAATTTGCAAGAGATAACAATACTCGTAAACTTTCTGCTCTCACCACTGGAGAGAATGTTTCATAGTAATCATACCCATATTTCTGGGAAAACCCTTTTGCAACAAGTCGTGCCTTATATCTATCTACACTTCCATCTGCCCCTCTTTTTACCTTAAACACCCATTTACTTTTCACAACATTTTTGTTGGCGGGCCTATCCACTAGTGTCCAAACATTATTTTTCATTAATGATGAAATTTCTGCATTCATTGCTTCCTCCCAAAGAATTTTCTTTGAACTTGCAAGAGCTAGATCTCTAGTCTCTGGCTCATCATCTGAATCGTCTGCTGCCAGAAAACTAGTGACAAATTCATCACCAAATTCCTTTCTCTTTGGATTAACCCTTAAATTTAATCTTCCTTTGTTTTCATCACCCCCTGACTTCCTACCTTCTGAACACGTAGTATCCGCATCACTTTCACTACTTACTTCATCCTCTGATCTATTTTCGTTGTCAGTTGACGTATGCGTCTCAGTTGTACTACTACTACTTTCCGAGTTAACACGTTGCCTTGCCTGCACTTTTATCTCTATCTCTGGGGCCACTTTGGGTAGTTTTACGTTTTCATTCGTGTTTGTTACCACATTCAGAGAAGGAAAACATTTCTCATTAAAGATAACGCTTCTTTCTACTTTCATACTAGCTTTTGGACTCTTTGGGTCAATCAAAATATATCCCTTCTTTTCCTCATCATAGCCTACAAAAACATACTTCTCACTCCTATCTTTAAGTTTTTTACTTTCTTCTTTTCTTACATGAACATATGCTAAACATCCAAAAATTTTCAAGTGTTCTACATTCGGCTTAGTGCCAGTCCATGCCTCATACGGTACCATATCTTTTACTGCTACAGTTGGGGATAGATTTTTTAGATACACAGCTGTTTTTAGTGCTTCTCCCCAGAATTTGTTTCCCAAACCAGATTCTTTTAACAGTGCCCTAGTTTTTTCTAAGAGTGTCCTGTTTGTCCTTTCTGCCACTCCATTTTGCTCTGGACTATACGCAACAGACAGTTGTCGAACAATCCCAGTTTCTTTCAGATATTCGTCAAAATCTTTTGAGCAATATTCTTTACCATTATCTGAGCGGACTATTTTTATAGATTTCCCCAAGTGATTTTCTACCATTGTTTTGTATTGTTTGAACTTATCTAAGACTTCATTTTTTGATTTTAAAAGAGCAATTACAGTGAATCTAGTCTTATCATCAGTGAAAGTAGCAAAGTACCTGTAGCCTTCCCATGACAGACCATCTGTGATTTCACAGACATCTGTGTGAATTAAGTCTAATATCTCTGTGGCTCTTGTTGCACCTTTCTTTGGAAAAGGAGCTCTAGTGTGCTTTGCCCTGACACAAACATCACACACATCAAATGTTTCCTCGGCTATTGGACTTAACCCACTTACTAGACCACCCTGTAGCTTTTTTAGGTTACCATTACCTATGTGAGCAAATCTTTCATGCCACAACTTATAGTTAGAGCTTGTAGCCTTCATAGCTTTGGCAGGTTCTACTTCCATTGACACCTTGTAAGTGTTATTGGATTGCTTACCTTCAAGCAGGGGTTTACCTACTACTTGAATGTCTTCTGGTCTATACACTCCACATTTGTCACTGTCAAAGAGAGTAATATATCCTGTACTACATATCCTTCCCACAGATAGCAAGTTTGCTGTCAGCTTTGGAACATAGGTGGCCCTAACACCTGTCAGGCCATTCTGTCCCCTAACCTCAATGTTGCCTTCACCTTCTGTGTGCAGTGTTTGCTCACTAGCACATTCAATAGTATTAGATTCTGTCATCTTATAATCTACCATTAAATCTTTTCTGTAAGTCATGTGATTACATGAACCTGAATCTATATACCAATCTATACTAGGCTTACTTTCATCAGAATAACTCGAGCGCATAGCAGCTAATTTGAGTACCCATTGTGATGGGCCCGAGTTGCCTGACTTACCGCTATTGCCAACATTAGGCCTACCATTATTGCTGTTACTATTGCCAGCATTACCATTATTGCTGTTGCTATTACCAGCATTACCATTATTACTGTTGCTATTACCAGCATTATTATTGGTATTTTCAGTCTTTCTGTGCCAGCAATCGTTGGCCTTGTGTCCATGCTTTTTGCAAATTTGACAAAAAGGTCTGTTGTTTCGACGGTTTCCATCTTGGGTTCCTGTTGTTTGCTTGTTGCCATCTCGGGGTTGCTGTTGCTGCTGCCCTCTAGACGACGAACCGTTGGAAGTTCTTGGGTAGTTCGGACCACTACCGCTGCTCGCCCGTAGCGCTGATGACGTCAGTTCCGCAGCTTCTTTCTGAGCTTCCCTCGTTAATTCTCTCGTTACGTACTCGATTTTTAGATCATCTTCTTTCTTGACACTTCGCTCGATTAGTTGGCGGAGCCATTTATACTCATGTTTCAGGTTGCGCAGCATTAGGTACGCTCCGGATTCCTCATCAAAAGGTTTCCCGGCGGATCGCAATTTTTCAAATACATCCGTGAAAGCCATGACATATGCATTTAAAGATGAAAAATTATCATGTCTAATGTCCATTAACTGATCCAGGAGAGCAAGTCTTCTGTGAACACCAGAGTCTTCAAACACTTGGCACAGATTTTCCCACGCCCGTTTTGCCGTTGTAGTTGTCCTTACATGCAGCAGGAGACTTGGTTCTATCATAAAACTCAGGATTCTTCTCGCTGCCTTGTCCATGTCCTTTTGACTGCTGAGTGGTTCATTGAGAAGAAAATGGTCAAGTGAAATGTTGTTCATGACCACCCCTCCCAAGTGTAGCTCTATGAGATATTTCCAATCAACCCAGTTCTCTTGCCCCTTAAGTTTAGCAAAGGGCGGAAGAGAGTTCACAGACGGTTGGACTATTACCGTAGGCACTTGATCCGACTCCATTTTCGACTTCCTCTTAGCGTGGTTGGCATGCGACCTAACCTCACCATGTGCACTCGCGTTTTTGTCGTGATAAAAAGTTTTTTAACACAAACACACGAAGCATTTTCGTCTCAACTCAACAATTAAACTTCAGAGAAAACGTTCCCTGGGCCCATAACCTATTAAATATTAGGATTGTTCCATGGATCGTGATTAATTGTAGGATACGACACGAATGACGACCACAGTTGAGTAGAGAAAAACCGGAAGTATGCTTTATTGAATTATACGGAAATCACGTGGTACAGGGCAGTGCGGGAAAACATTTCAAATACTTAAAATTATACTGAACTCTAGAAATCTGAATAGATGAATATCAAATCTTAACAATGAGCACTAAATTTTATGATGGAAGTTGCACGCGGGGACAAATAATGCGCTAGACAGTGTGACTGTGATGGGTTATAATATGTACGTGCACAGACCAGCAACGAATGTCCGTTCTGTTCCGTAGACGCGCCTACCACCTCTCCGAGAGCAGTTCCCCCTGTAGCGACCCCCCTCCCCTGCCCCCCAAGCGTCGGAACAAGAACATGGAACAGCTGATTGCGCCGGACTTTGACAGCTCCAGTCTCACTGACACTCTGAATAGCAGCAGCAACAGGTAACGTAACCCTACTTGCTACGTTTACCGTATTACTTGACGGCAATGTACCGCAACAGGTAACGTAACCCTACTTGCTACGTTTACCGTATTACTTGAGGGCAATGTACCGCAACAGGTAACGTAACCCTACTTGCTACGTTTACCGTATTACTTGAGGGCAATGTACCGCAACAGGTAACGTAACCCTACTTGCTACGTTTACCGTATTACTTGAGGGCAATGTACCGCAACAGGTAACGTAACCATACTTGCTACGTTTACCGTATTACTTGAGGGCAATGTACCGCAACAGGTAACGTAACCCTACTTGCTACGTTTACCGTATTACTTGAGGGCAATGTACCGCAACAGGTAACGTAACCCTACTAGCTACGTTTACCGTATTAGTTGACAGCAATGTACCGCAACAGGTAACGTAACCCTACTTGCTACGTTTACCGTATTACTTGAGGGCAATGTACGGCAACAGGTAACGTAACCCTACTTGCTACGTTTACCGTTTTACTTGAGGGCGTTGTACCGCAACAGGTAACGTAACCCTACTTGCTACGTTTACCGTTTTACTTGAGGGCGTTGTACCGCAACAGGTAACGTAACCCTACTTGCTACGTTTACCGTATTACTTGATGGCAATGTACCGCAACAGGTAACGTAACCCTACTTGCTACGTTTACCGTATTACTTGACGGCAATGTACCGCAACAGGTAACGTAACCCTACTTGCTACGTTTACCGTATTACTTGAGGGCAATGTACCGCAACAGGTAACGTAACCCTACTTGCTACGTTTACCGTATTACTTGACGGCAATGTACGGCAACAGGTAACGTAACCCTACTTGCCACGTTTACCGTATTACTTGAGGGCAATGTACCGCAACAGGTAACGTAACCCTACTTGCTACGTTTACCGTATTAGTTGAGGGCAATGTACCGCAAAAGGTAACGTAACCCTACTTGCTACGTTTACCGTATTTTACTTGACGGCAATGTACCGTTTCATGGTCATGGATAGGTATCATCAAGAATTGACATCACATAAGATAACATAACCTTAAACACATTCTATCTACTATACATTTGAAGTTGGGCTCGAACCTTTAAAAACTCATCCAGATTTTATGTTATGTTATGTTATTTTATGTTATGTTTGGACAAAAAGCAAAAGCTAAATAAAGATACATTATTATTATTATTATTATTATTATTATAAATAAAAATAACAACTTGTAACCACCTGTTCCAGCGGTGGATGTGGTCGGTCGTCGCTGGTGTCCGGGGGGCTGGCGGCCAGCCTGGACCGCATCAGCCTGCGCAGCAAGTCTCCCGAGGACACCTCCTCTCTCCTGAGCGCCTCGGCCGGCAGCCTCGACTCTGTCCTCAACCACTCGAGGGAGGAGGAGGAGATCCAGGTCCTCATGGACCCCATTGAGGAGACAATACTCTCGAGCGAGAACATCCTCACGCAAGGTAGACTATGCTCAGACCTCGTTCATTCAAACCTCTAGTGAGAACATCCTCACGCAAGGTAGACTATGCTCAGACCTCGTTCATTCAAACCTCCAACGAGAACATCCTCACGCAAGGTAGACTATGCTCAGACCTCGTTCATTCAAACCTCCAGCGAGAACATCCTCACGCAAGGTAGACTATGCTCAGACCTCGTTCATTCAAACCTCCTGCGAGAACATCCTCACGCAAGGTAGACTATGCTCAGACCTCGTTCATTCAAACCTCCAGTGAGAACATCCTCACGCAAGGTAGACTACGCTCAGACCTCGTTCATTCAAACCTTCAACGAGAACATCCTCACGCAAGGTAGACTATGCTCAGACCTCGTTCATTCAAACCTCCAGCGAGAACATCCTCACGCAAGGTAGACTATGCTCAGACCTCGTTCATTCAAACCTCCAACGAGAACATCCTCACGCAAGGTAGACTATGCTCAGACCTGGTTCATTCAAACCTCCAGCGAGAACATCTCACGCAAGGTAGACTATGCTCAGACCTCGTTCATTCAAACCTCACGCGAGAACATCCTCACGCAAGGTAGACTATGCTCAGACCTCGTTTATTCAAACCTCCAGCGAGAACATCCTCACGCAAGGTAGACTATGCTCAGACCTCGTTCATTCAAACCTCCAGGGAGAACATCCTCACGCAAGGTAGACTATGCTCAGACCTCGTTCATTCAAACCTCCTGCGAGAACATCCTCACGCAAGGTAGACTATGCTCAGACCTCGTTCATTCAAACCTCCAGTGAGAAAATCCTCACGCAAGGTAGACTATGCTCAGACCTCGTTCATTCAAACTGTCAGTCAGAGCTGAAGTAGGTAGCAGCACCTGTGCTGAATGGCTCAATCGTAAGTCAACTGTCTACTGAAAATGTGTTTTTTTTGTTAGGTATTCTCGATCACAAACCTTGTAACTCATTACTACTGTACAACGGATGATTTAAATTTAGAAAATTTAAAAAAAAATTAAAAAAAAATTTAGGTACATGTAAACGACTTGAAAGTTGAATTGAGAAAACGAGGTGCAAAGAAAGCGCTGCGAGCGGCAGAAAGTCGCGTCTGAGATGCCCATTCTAATCTGTGTTTAACTCAAAGTAGCATCAAGTCACTGCGGAAGGTTAGAGCTTTAGAGGCTTTTAATATTAAGTGTTCTTTTATTTCAAATTGGTCTTTGAGATTCCCTTGCAAATTAAGTTACCAAGGAAGCTACATTCAGTATTTAGGACCTCAAATCATAATTTTGACTGACATATTTGAACAGAGAATTAGTTTAGACGAACGACTCCAGTCCTAAAAATATTGTAGGCCTACGCAAGTTATTAAAGTACTTTTTAAAGATTGAAACTGCATCACAAACTGCGATGCGATTTAACACTGGATCTGACCGTTTGTTCCAGGTGGCTCGATGGCGGTGAACGGCAACTCCTGCTGTTGCTGGGATGGCGCGTCTAACGGCACCGCGTCCACAGACCCCGGACAAACCCTGGTGGACAGAAGCACGGCACTGATGCCCCTCCCCAACCATCACATGCAAGGTACTTGCTACAAGTTGGTGGGACTGTATGTACTCCTACGAACAATATGTGCTCATCAATATTCACTATCTCCCCAACCACCACATGCAAGGTACTTGTTACAAGTTGGTGGGACTATATGTACTCCTACATACAATGTGTATTCATCAATATTCACTATCGATAAAACTAGGGATGTGCGGGTACCCGAAAAACGGGTATTTTTCGGGTAGCAAAATTTACCCGAGGTCGGGTCGGGCCGTAAATTATGCCCGAAAAAACCGGGTCGGGTAGCCTAGGCCTAGTACAACATAATTTCGAGGTTATGATTGGTCGAAATTGTGAATTTCAATATGAAGCTGCAAGACGAGGAAGCTTGGGAGGAACTGATATTTATATGAGGATGCCTTACCTTCTATCTTACTTTATTATTATTTCATGAATATAGTGTAGCCTAGGTGAATAACAATATTTCACCATGATTTCACGATGTATTTGACATTTGACCATGATCTAAACAAAGATGGCGACCATATGCCAGAACTTCCCACCGCCTTCTTGGCGGAAATAGCGTGAAATACGGCGGGAAATTCAAATTTTCAAATAACTAGAAAATTCGAATGTGTTGAAGTAGATTTGGATCGTAGATTCGTACACAACTACATTTTATGTAATGTATTTTCTATTGATTGATACATTTTTATTAATTATTACTAAAAACTTTAGGCCTACTTATAATATATTTGACTGATCTATACGTGTGTATTAATTTTAGCACTACCCGACCCGACCCGACCCGAGGTTAATTTCCATACCCGACCTGAGGTTAATTTCCATACCCGACCCGAACCCGACCCGAGTTAAAAAATCACTACCCGCACATCCCTAGATAAAACACACATTTTAAAACTTAACCTATAAAAACTGCGATATCTCGGAGTCTCCGATTCCTTTCTCGACCATTGCCCGGGCGCTAGACTGAGTTTTTGTTTAGCGAGTAATCCCTGGTTAAGTTCAACAATGTGTTGTATTTATCATATTCCAGGGGGGCTATTCCTGAAAGTTGTGCCGGACGGGTGACAATATTCACTTCCAGTGATGTCTACGTGTTTATAGCTTTGCTAATTAGGCCGATTGAGTGTTCTCCACGCGGTCCGCCACAGCAATGAGACAATAGCAAGTGATAACCACGTAGATACCACTTGAAGTGAGTATTGTCACCGTGAGGCAACTTTCCGGAATAGCCCCCCTGGTTAAAAAGATGCCATACTAAAACCCTTCTTTCTTCTCCTCTTTTGCACACATTGACACATTTATGTCATCATGCGTCTCGCCAACCAATAGAGACAAGCCTCCTGCTCCTTCCACAAAAAACAAAACACACAAAACATCTAAATTAGTTTCTTACTTTTTTTTATTTATTCATCCCTACTTGTCATAGGCTATAGGTTTATATATTATTTTGGTATCATTTCTCTCGCTATGGCCGTGGCCGCTTCGCTCACTGGTGTCTGTTGTGACCGCTTCGCTCACTGGTGTCTGTTGTGACTGCAGACCTGATGGGCATTGCGCCGGGAAGCTCGGTCGGGGCAAAGCTCGAACGTTTACCCTCGCAGACCGAGTCGGGCTTCGCGTCAATGCACTCGCTGCGCAGCTTCGCTCAGAGCTACTCGGCCTCGTCGCGCTTCAGTTCCTCCGTGTCTCACCAGAGCAGCGTGTCCGTCTCAAGCTCCGAGTCGGCCGTCAGCAAGACGACCTATCAGACGTCCTCGTCCGAGTCGAACTTCGTGTCGACGACGCAGAAGATGGTGTCGACGTCGGATCAGAGGGCCGACTCGGTTTCGTCGACATTCTCGCAGCGGATGCAGTCGAAGGCTTCGACCTATGTCGCCACGGAAGAGCTGACTAGTGAGTACAGAGGGCTGCGCTGACTTGGCACGCGGTTGGTTTCGCTTTGCGTTTTGCTTGGAAAGTGTTCATGTCCACCTAGCCTGAGGAACACCCGATTTCGGTCTGATAAAATTGCTTAAAACGTGTTTAAATTGTCCCGAATGTAAATCAAAATATTTCGTCCTATAGGCCCCTGTATTGCTCTTTCTTATGAATGTTTCTTTGTTTCAATCAATATTTCCGTTTTTTAGATGTTTTAAATTACATTTTGTAACCTATAGTTCAACATTTCGCTTCAACATTAGCAACGAACCGGGCACCTGTAGATTGTGTGAGTTGGAAGATCAAGACAGAGCGCACCTATTTAGATGCGCCGCCCTCAAGAAGGACATTGACTCCCTGCCCGACTCAATGAGCAGGACAGAGAAGGAGGCAGCCTTGTATTGGATAGCAAGAAAGAAGAATGGTTGAAGAGGCCAACTCTGCACAGGAAAAAAAAACAAAAAAGTTGATATACACCTTTCACACCTTATTAAGAACATCTGCAAATTGGAAATATGTACCTATTGAAATAAAAAACATTCAGGAGAAGGAGCGTTCAATCCTCTATAGGACGACATATTTGATTTTCCTTTGTGACAATTAAAAACCATTTTAAAGTAATCTGAACAGACCAGAACTGGGTGTTCCGCAAGGTAGGTGAACGTACAGCCTCAATCAATCATTAATCAATAATCATTAGTTAGTGAACATTGAAGTTCGGTAAGAAACATCTAGATCATCGTATTACTAATATCGATAACATTGGATGCGTAGTTATTTTTACTTTTGATTCAAATAGTATGCACCTCAAGCACAAGTCACATATATATTGGCACGGAGTTCTTATCATTTTCGTTATCAATTACAATTAACATTTACTACCCAAGTTAAACAGTATTATTTTAGTCATTTTGATGCACTTTCCCTTTTTAGTTTTGTGTTTTACTATTTAGTAGGGCTGTGCGGGTAGCCCGAAATTCGGGCCGGGCTCGGGTCTGTAGTGAAAGCCCGAGTTACTAATTTACCGCCCGAAATTCGGGTCGGGCTCGGGCTTTTGTCTTCCTTAAACGGAAATGAGTAAGTAGAGCGGCAAATGAAGACTTCAAAGCCATTGATGGTCTGTGGGGGTTGGCCACATGTCAATCATAGCCACGTGGGGTGATGAGTGATGAGTAACCCAACCCGTCAGCTACCTGCTTGTGGGTCGCTGGCGCCCGGAAGAGTTGGTGAGGGGGGGGGGGGGAGGGAGATAAATAATTCCATTCAACTCGACTAAGTTGGAATTCTGATGTCTGGCGCAGTCCACATCATATCACGGGACGTATTATCTGTGGTCTTGTCTTATCAAGCGGAGTCAAGGTAATTAGATCCTATAGTACGTTTTCTGTGTTCTCATAGTCGGTTTTTCCAGCCAGCCAGTGAGTCGAATAACAAGTTATTGTTCAAGCCGACCATGTTAGTTATTCATTCATCCCAGTTCTGCGAAGCGCCCCCCCCTCCCACCCCCTTCCCTAGCTCAACACAATGCAACCCAGCGGCCAGTGAGTGCCTTGACCTTGACCAGCTGCATCTCGTTCCGCGCGGGGGGGGGGTCTGTGAAAAGGTCGTTTTATCTACGATCTCGGCTGCCAGCACTGAGGTTCTTTACCTGCTTACCATAAATAACAAACCCTCGTCCAGTGGTCCTCTTTACAAAAGGCTTTTGTCAAACTACAGAGATAATTAACATTGCCCTCCCACTTCTGTCCAGTAATTGTAGGTAAGATGGGATTGAAGCTATGACTTGGGCATAATTATGTTGGTTTACAGGCCAATACATAATGATTCAAAACACAAAACATGTTTTTTTTTTACTTTTTATAATGCCTGGACAATTTGTACGCTCAATAGAGATGAAGTGAAAGAGGACCCGAACACCCAGCGTCCTTCTCCCCCCCACCCCCCTCTCAACCCACTACAACCACACTGACTCATTCAGTCATTCTCGTATTGTGCCGAGAAGCACAAGAGTATGAATGAGGAAGATGTCTTGGGGTTTCCCCCTCCCAGATGCACCAATTGAACCTAGGTAATAAATTTGTGACACAAAGCAGATCTGTTACAAAAGAATGCTCACTGGTAGGGCTCAGAGATGACAGGTAAAGAGGAAAAGCACTTTAAAACGATATAATCTGTTTCCTGTGCAAAAAGGTGGGATACACATTTATTTGTAAAAGCCCGAGCCCGAGCCCGAAACAATAGGTTGAGCCCGAGCGCCCCCTCCCAGATGCACCAATTGAACCTAGGTAATAAATTTGTGACACAAAGCAGATCTGTTACAAAAGAATGCTCACTGGTAGGGCTCAGAGATGACAGGTAAAGAGGAAAAGCACTTTAAAACGATATAATCTGTTTCCTGTGCAAAAAGGTGGGATACACATTTATTTGTAAAAGCCCGAGCCCGAGCCCGAAACAATAGGTTGAGCCCGAGCCCGAGCCCAACGTAAAAAGGGCGGCCCGCACAGCCCTACTATTTAGTGTAGACCTATTATATTTTATTTTATTCTTTAGCTATACATATATTTATTATTTAGGCTACTACTTAGGCCCGGTATCACAATGTCCTAATAACCTCTTATTTGTCGAATAGTAGCTTGTTTTCACCATGGCAACCACCAATCAAAATCTTGGAATCTGCCAATAATGTATTTGCTACTAATAACTTTCTTATTGCACCATGGTTGTCTGGCAAGCTCAGTATCAGATCTACAAGTTTCATGCCCTAGATAAAGGTGGAAAACCACCACTTAACCCGACACAGTTGGAACTGAATTAAAGATTATGTATTATTATTAGGACATTGTAATACTGGCCTTTTGTGTACACCTATTATATTTTTGTTCTTAACATTTATTTTTCATTTCTTTCTATCTTTGAAACTGCAGCTTGTTATTAACAGTGTTGGTGTTGTATTGCGCCATGGTTGTCGTGAGCCCCCCCGCGCTGCCCCAGAAGACCCGGTCCAAGCGCAGACAAGGCAGTGACTAACTGGCGCGACGTCTGTTCTTGTGCTCAGGTCCCAAGACCCGGTCCAAGCGCAGACAAGGCAGTGACTAACTGGCGCGACGTCTGTTCTTGTGCTCAGGTCCCAAGACCCGGTCCAAGCGCAGACAAGGCAGTGACTAACTGGCGCGACGTCTGTTCTTGTGCTCAGGTCCCAAGACCTGGTCCAAGCGCAGACAAGGCAGTGACTAACTGGCGCGACGTCTGTTCTTGTGCTCAGGTCCCAAGACCCGGTCCAAGCGCAGACAAGGCAGTGACTAACTGGCGCCACGTCTGTTCTTGTGCTCAGGTCCCAAGCTGTCCCCCACGACAGACGGCAGCGCGAGCCCCCCCGCGCTGCCTCAGAAGACCCGGTCCAAGCGCAGACAAGGCAGTGACTAACTGGCGCGACGTCTGTTCTTGTGCTCAGGTCCCAAGACCCGGTCCAAGCGCAGACAAGGCAGTGACTAACTGGCGCCACGTCTGTTCTTGTGCTCAGGTCCCAAGCTGTCCCCCACGACAGACGGCAGCGCTAGCCCCCCTGCGCTGCCTCAGAAGACCCGGTCCAAGCGCAGGAGGGACCGGCAGGTGTCCCAGTACGATAACCTGCCCGACACTGTGGAGCAGCACCTCGTCAGCTGTAGCATGCACCAGTCTCGGTCTACGGTGGCCGTGACGCTCCGCAGTCCCGTGCACCAGGCCCAGGGCAGCGCTCAGGGCAGCGCTCAGGGCAGTCCAGACAACAAACCTCCGCCGCTGCCACTCAAGAAGAAACACAGTGAGTGTTGCCGTGTTGACGCCTCGCATTGACGCTCGTTATGCGGGCGAGTTGGCGGCGAGACTTGTTGGCTCCACGAGTTGTGTAAACAGTTGACGAGAACAGTGACGCCAAACTTTAACTAACCCAACTTAAAGGGGAATTATTCAGGCAAGAAACTAAAAAAATCATATTTATTTCTATATATGAGAAGTAATGATAGATAAGTGTAAAGAAGTTCTACCCCAAAGAGAAAGGAGAACGAAATTGCTAGTTGCTCAACAATTATTTTTCTTATGGGGAATGAGCATGTAAGTGATCGCCAGGTTGCAGTAATAAAATAATTGAGTTAAAATATAACTTGGGAAAATTATTCAACTCGAGTTACGTATTAATTAAGTTAAAAAACTCGTACGTTCATATCAAAGACCCGATCATTTGTATCTGCTTTACTTTGTCTTGTTGCCCTAGGGTGAAAATGACAGAGGCCTACATGGTTATTCCCTTAAGGAAAATTATTGTGGAGCAACTAGCCCAAATTATACGATTTTGTTAATTTTTTCGTTCTTTTTTTGTGTGGTAGAAACGTTTTACACTTATATATCATTATTTCTCATGAATGGGAATACATTTTTTTTTTTCTGACCTGAATACCCCGTTAATGTGTCTACGTACATAGCGATCTGGTGGCAGAGTTTACAAGGTCCGTCGATCCCCTAGCGGAGGTTCGGTGAGCCGGGAGTTAGACGAGCATCCGCCAGGGGATTTACAGACGTTGTAGAGTTTGTTACTACGATTGTCGGCTGTCAAGTGTACTTGTTGCGGTTACGATACGATCACACGACAAAATGTCGGGTCTGCCGTTGGTTGAACGCCGTCGACTTCTTGATTGAAGTAGAACTGCTTCCTACTTCCCGTCAACTTATTAAGTTGTGTGTGTGACTGCATCGTGCAATTTCCTTGCTCTAAATGCTTCACAACAAGTTGAGCCAACAAGTTGCATCAACAAGTCGACCATGTGACGAGTGTTTTACTGTTTTACCTGCTTCTATGTCTATTAGCTAGATTGATAGGAAACTAGTGTTTTGTCTATGTCATGTGATCTTACTGTTCACTGTGTTGAGTTAAAGGTCATTATGTGTCTCTTGAATGTGTTTAGAATTATGGGATTCCAGTGGGTCTAGCTAGGCCAATATAATCTTTGGGTCACTTATTTCTTGTATTTCCACTGTTTGAAAACAATAACATTGTTAACTACAACATAATGCACATCACTATTGATGCACATTATTTATTAGCTTTCTGTTTTACACTCGTGTCCGGATATGCCTATACATGCAATTGAATAGGGGTGGGATAAATTGTTTAGTGGCCTTAACGTTTAAACTGTGAATTTAAACGCATTTAAAACTGTTTGAATGCCAATATTGCAAGTAGGGTGGCGACGGTTAACAAAAACAAAACAAGTTCCGAAGTTCATTTTTTCCGAAATTCTTTTTGAAATAGTATGTCTATCACTACTATTTATTTGACAATGGATTAACCAAGCAGAAACTTCTGTATTAAAAATTAAAATATTTATTTCTCACCCTGTTTTTGATTTAGACCTTCTTACTTGTGGGTGTCGTACAGTTAAATTTGAGCCGCCTAAAGTGGCAGACGACCAAGTTTCAATCTTGTGCTTTACTCCTGGCGTTTGGCAGACTTGATTCGCACTGCACTGACATAATACTACCACATACTGAATGAAGTACTATGTGTGATGTTATTCAGTACTGTAGGTAGCCATATGTCCCACAAAGTTTCACTTCAGTTTAGTTAAAATATTCATTAGTGTCTACGTCTGACAATCTGTCTCTGCATCTGGCTTGTCTGCATAATTATACTGTACATAGTACTAGTCCCAGTTAATTTGCTTCATCTACCTAGGTAATGGCTTGCATTTTTCAATTATTAGAAATCAGTTTTGCAAGCCATATTGCACCATTATGATCTTGAGGTCTGATATTAGGTCGAGAACTGAACATCATGTTACTACAACTGCTACTGGGGGAAGGGGGGGGGGGGGGGACATTCTTGAAAGCTGTCACCGTGACAATACTCACTCTACGTTGCTATCACTTGCTACTGGCTGATTGATGTGGCAGACCTCAAACACTCAATCAGCCAATAGCAAGCGATAACCATCATGTAGGTAGGTATCACTTAAAGGAATAGCCCCCCTATGCATGCTTCACCTACTAGAATTTTGTTCTTTCTTCAAATTAATTGTTGTATTGTTAGAGTAAGAAAGGAATTCACTGGAGTTTCATATATAATATGCATAGGCCCTAATAATTAATTGGATACATAATCTTAATCTATCTTTTTCTAAAATTACTTCAAGAGAACATTATAATCTCCTTTAACTCGTCTCGTGTGCAATAGCAATACTGTAGGATGTGTCTTTGTCGGTTCGTCTGAATCTAAACGAGTTGTGTTTGTTTCTTAGTGTTCCAATCAGTGGCCTACTCTGGTAAGTCTGTGTTAGACTGTTAGACTCCTTCCAGATCTGTCGTTCGTTGTGTTTCTCTTCCTTCTTCTATTGGGTTTCTCTCTTTCATAAGTGTCTAGATTTGTTTTAGTAGGAGTACACATTATTGTGGCAAACTGTTAATTATGTTATACGAAAAGCGTGAGTTTTTGTTATTCTGATGTCAGCATCTCATCATCAAGAAACCTGTAGCTACTTAGTACAGCAAGTTTCAGCACCTCTTTATGTTTTCTTAAAACGACATTATAGCATCAATTGTTACGTTGGGTAGAATTTGAAAACGGGTACTATGGAATAGTAATAATAGGTATTAGGTTATGAAAGTTATTAATCTTAACCTGGTTAATCACATTTAAGTACGTAATATCCCGTGTAAGACAACAATTGACAATTCACTAGTCAGAATCATGAAAATGATAGCTTACCATCAAATATTTAATATTTATAACCAATTAATAATTATTATCAAGTACAGTATAGCTATTGTGGTTCTCATTTGGAGATTTTTACCCAACCATTATGATTCGTCACAATAATCCATTTCATGCATTAAACTGTGTCTGTGTTAAATGACAAAGAAATAGACTTTTGAATGTTTCCCAGCGTTTATTTGACTTGGTTTTAAAAATGAAGTTTAACCACATGCCAAAAAGTCGATCTTGTTGCTACTTAGAACTATTTATACTTTGTTTGATAGATTTCTACTTGATGTGGGTGGCATGTACTAGGCACAGCCCAAAGCTTTAACGTAATGAATGTTGTCTTATCGTGTTCATGGTCAACCAACAATAGTTGGCACACACAATTATTAGGTTTTAAAAATAGACATGTAGTGTGTTACCGTTTATACTGAATGTTTGTAGTTTAGGTAGTGGCAAAGAAAGCTACGTATTGCTTAACAGTGACATCCCTATATTTGTTCCGTTTGCTCTCAACTGTTTGGTGATTTGTGTACAGGAAGCCAGGAATTACGTTTCCCTGGAGGTGGGGTCTAGAATGATTGTTTTCAGTTTCGTTTCGTAGAATCGTTCATCAAATCATCTCATTAGGAGTTTTTTTTGGCATCTTCTCGTATTTTTCTGGGATCTTGGCAAATAGGCGTTGTCACTACCTAAACAACACGGGCCATATTTTTGTAATGAAAGTAGTCTACTATACGTGTCTAGCTAAGGAATGTATGTGTGTTAAATTAAGCTATGCTCTTTGCTTGTTAAACCATTTCAATTTTCTAACGATCCTACCCTTCTTCACAGAAGTTAACAGATACCGTAGTATTTACTCGCTTAATTTGTTCTGTCACTCGTAATTAATAATCACAACCTGGAGACCAACTAACAGATATAGGCTACTCATGTGTGGCCTTCAAAAAATATCATACATAATTTGCTGGAGAAGGAGATAAAAATGTGTTCAGTTGCACTAAAGAAACTTAAGTATATGTTCGGATCAGAGAATAAAACATGAAATTAAATAATTTTTAAAGAGATTGACATACTGATACTGTATAGTGAAATGTAGGTCAGATTTCATTTACACAATTGTACTTATTTGTTGGCAACCCATTACAATGAAGCAATAAATTGAGTTAGTAAATACATATTTCTAGTGGTTTAATGTAGATAATTTACTGCTAAGTTTGCCTTTGCATAATTTTACTCAGTTTATTTACTTGAAGTGTATTGGTGTCTTATGATTTCATATTGTCTGTTATTAGATGTTGTTTAGAAAATTTGTAATCACTCACCCTAATAGTATTACATGTATACTTCTGTTGTGTACATAGCTATGTTTTTAAGGATGCTATAGGTTATACCACCTCTACATTATGTCTGCATCATTTCAAATTGTGGTAAACTGATAATGAAAGTCTGAACAGCAAAACTTAAAAAATGGTTTCTGATTTCGGATGTTAACAGGGAAGGATACACCTACGTCAAAAACCGCAACAAATTTTCATTTTTAATTTATATCACAAGAATGGGCTTCGAAATCAAAAATCTGAATCAACAGCGCACTGTGGTTTAGTAAGCCCTACACATTGAATGCGCTAAGTCGTGACTTATATTATAATCAGTATGTTTTTTTTATAAATAATTAATTTTATTACTAATTATCGAATTATAATCAAAATACTACGCTAATGGTTATAATATTTTATTCAATCTGTAGGGCTTACCAAAGCAAAGTTCGCTGCTGATTTAGATTTTCGCTTTCTTGTTGCAATCTTGAGATATTATTTAATAATGAAAATTTTCTGCGGTTTTTGACGTAGAGACTACCCTTTGCCCTTAAAGTAAACATAGTAGGCCAGCTACCATTCATGAGTCGACTTTCAATTTGAATACGTTTTGCTTATTCTATCCAGGTACCGTATTTATAATAATCTTTTTAGCAACCTTTAGGAGGTAAGGCCATGTTAAAGTGTAAGGCATCCCCCAAACAACATTTTATATGCATCTATCAATGGGAGATGTTCACCTTGTAAATATCTATGAACAGTAACAACTGGAGAAAAAGGCACTAGATGTGATAAAGATAACTACATAAGTGTTCTAGTGAGAATATAATACATATACTGAGGTAAAAGAGGCAAAACTAGTGCCACTGTATCAGATAACTGTTTGCGTATTGAGATTTAGATTTTAGACTAAGAATTCTACACATCTATTTTTAAAAAAAAGGTAGAAATATTCATGATTGTTAGGCTATGTTTTTTATTCTACTATATTAAAGTCTAGGCACAACATTCTGTATGCAAAAATATTTTAATCTGGTTCTTTCCAAACAAATTTCTTATGTAGAAGTAATCTGAAAATTTTACACATTATTATGGAGGCAGCAGGAAAGAAGAACAAATGGAAGACGAGAACATGACAGGCATGGCAAGTCGATGTTAACAAACACTGTATGCCCAAGAATACTGATGATTATCTACCCCCTGACCTGACTAATGTGGGAAACAGGCATATTGAAATATATATAGTGTATACTTGGAGAGGCCAGAATTGCTGAGTTAATTGGAACTCAGAACAAGATAAAACATGTTCTAGTGAGGGGAAAGGTACAGAAGGACGACATCTTACCTGAGAAAGTAGATAGGTCACTTTGAGAAACATATAGATGAGAAGACAAATAAATAAATATACTGAGAGTGATCAAGACCACGAGTTGGCTGATACGTCTCAGTATATTTATTTGTCTTCTCATCTATATGTTACTCAAAGCGACCTATCTACTTTCTCAGGTAAGCTGTCGTCCTTCTGAACCTTTTCCCTCACTAGAACATGTTTTATCTTGTTCTGAGTTCCAATTATATGTAGATATTATAAGGGGGGGGGAAAGAACATTACATTATAGAAATGTGGAAATGGGACTTCTTCTCATATGCCCACAATTGGCCTATTCGGCCATCATATGTTCTCGTGTTAACTTAAAATTGTAGAAAACTGTAATTAATTTTAATGTACGATTGGTTCCCGCCCCAGCGAGGTCCTGCAATGAGTTGAAACTAACGACCTCGTCCGTTACAGTAATGGCGTACATGGAGATGTTCGGCAACTGTTCGCACCAGAACAACAACGAGTTCCTCCGCCACTCGGTCCACACGTACAACCTGCTGCAAGCCGAGTGGCAGCAACAGGAGATGTCTTTGACGTCGACACAGTCTTGCTCCTTCTCCATGGTCTCGTCCCACAGCAGCCAGGCTCATCCGGACCTGCTGGAGGTGAGTACGAGCTACGATGACAGACAGTCTTGCTCCTTCTCCATGGTCTCGTCTCACAGCAGCCAGGCTCATCCGGACCTGCTGGAGGTGAGTACGAGCTACGATGACAGACAGTCTTGCTCCTTCTCCATGGTCTCGTCTCACAGCAGCCAGGCTCATCCGGACCTGCTGGAGGTGAGTACGAGCTACGATGACAGACAGTCTTGCTCCTTCTCCATGGTCTCGTCTCAGTCTCACAGCAGCCAGGCTCATCCGGACCTGCTGGAGGTGAGTACGAGCTACGATGACAGACAGTCTTGCTGCTTCTCCATGGTCTCGTCCCACAGCAGCCAGGCTCATCCGGACCTGCTGGAGGTGAGTACGAGCTACGATGACAGACAGTCTTGCTGCTTCTCCATGGTCTCGTCCCACAGCAGCCAGGCTCATCCGGACCTGCTGGAGGTGAGTACGAGCTACGATGACAGACAGTCTTGCTGCTTCTCCATGGTCTCGTCCCACAGCAGCCAGGCTCATCCGGACCTGCTGGAGGTGAGTACGAGCTACGATGACAGACAGTCTTGCTCCTTCTCCATGGTCTCGTCCCACAGCAGCCAGGCTCATCCGGACCTGCTGGAGGTGAGTACGAGCTACGATGACAGACAGTCTTGCTCCTTCTCCATGGTCTCGTCTCAGTCCCACAGCAGCCAGGCTCATCCGGACCTGCTGGAGGTGAGTACGAGCTACGATGACAGACAGTCTTGCTCCTTCTCCATGGTCTCGTCCCACAGCAGCCAGGCTCATCCGGACCTGCTGGAGGTGAGTACGAGCTACGATGACAGACAGTCTTGCTCCTTCTCCATGGTCTCGTCCCACAGCAGCCAGGCTCATCCGGACCTGCTGGAGGTGAGTACGAGCTACGATGACAGACAGTCTTGCTCCTTCTCCATGGTCTCGTCTCACAGCAGCCAGGCTCATCCGGACCTGCTGGAGGTGAGTACGAGCTACGATGACAGACAGTCTTGCTCCTTCTCCATGGTCTCGTCCCACAGCAGCCAGGCTCATCCGGACCTGCTGGAGGTGAGTACGAGCTACGATGACAGACAGTCTTGCTCCTTCTCCATGGTCTCGTCTCACAGCAGCCAGGCTCATCCGGACCTGCTGGAGGTGAGTACGAGCTACGATGACAGACAGTCTTGCTCCTTCTCCATGGTCTCGTCTCAGTCCCACAGCAGCCAGGCTCATCCGGACCTGCTGGAGGTGAGTACGAGCTACGATGACAGACAGTCTTGCTCCTTCTCCATGGTCTCGTCCCACAGCAGCCAGGCTCATCCGGACCTGCTGAAGGTGAGTACGAGCTACGATGACAGACAGTCTTGCTCCTTCTCCATGGTCTCGTCTCAGTCTCACAGCAGCCAGGCTCATCCGGACCTGCTGGAGGTGAGTACGAGCTACGATGACAGACAGTCTTGCTCCTTCTCCATGGTCTCGTCTCACAGCAGCCAGGCTCATCCGGACCTGCTGGAGGTGAGTACGAGCTACGATGACAGACAGTCTTGCTCCTTCTCCATGGTCTCGTCCCACAGCAGCCAGGCTCATCCGGACCTGCTGGAGGTGAGTACGAGCTACGATGACAGACAGTCTTGCTCCTTCTCCATGGTCTCGTCCCACAGCAGCCAGGCTCATCCGGACCTGCTGGAGGTGAGTACGAGCTACGATGACAGACAGTCTTGCTCCTTCTCCATGGTCTCGTCCCACAGCAGCCAGGCTCATCCGGACCTGCTGAAGGTGAGTACGAGCTACGATGACAGACAGTCTTGCTCCTTCTCCATGGTCTCGTCTCAGTCTCACAGCAGCCAGGCTCATCCGGACCTGCTGGAGGTGAGTACGAGCTACGATGACAGACAGTCTTGCTCCTTCTCCATGGTCTCGTCTCAGTCTCACAGCAGCCAGGCCCATCCGGACCTGCTGGAGGTGAGTACGAGCTACGATGACAGACAGTCTTGCTCCTTCTCCATGGTCTCGTCTCAGTCTCACAGCAGCCAGGCTTATCCGGACCTGCTGAAGGTGAGTACGAGCTACGATGACAGACAGTCTTGCTCCTTCTCCATGGTCTCGTCTCAGTCTCACAGCAGCCAGGCCCATCCGGACCTGCTGGAGGTGAGTACGAGCTACGATGACAGACAGTCTTGCTCCTTCTCCATGGTCTCGTCTCACAGCAGCCAGGCTTATCCGGACCTGCTGGAGGTGAGTACGAGCTACGATGACAGACAGTCTTGCTCCTTCTCCATGGTCTCGTCTCACAGCAGCCAGGCTCATCCGGACCTGCTGGAGGTGAGTACGAGCTACGATGACAGACAGTCTTGCTCCTTCTCCATGGTCTCGTCTCAGTCTCACAGCAGCCAGGCCCATCCGGACCTGCTGGAGGTGAGTACGAGCTACGATGACAGACAGTCTTGCTCCTTCTCCATGGTCTCGTCCCACAGCAGCCAGGCTCATCCGGACCTGCTGGAGGTGAGTACGAGCTACGATGACAGACAGTCTTGCTCCTTCTCCATGGTCTCGTCCCACAGCAGCCAGGCTCATCCGGACCTGCTGGAGGTGAGTACGAGCTACGATGACAGACAGTCTTGCTCCTTCTCCATGGTCTCGTCTCACAGCAGCCAGGCTCATCCGGACCTGCTGGAGGTGAGTACGAGCTACGATGACAGACAGTCTTGCTCCTTCTCCATGGTCTCGTCTCACAGCAGCCAGGCTCATCCGGACCTGCTGGAGGTGAGTACGAGCTACGATGACAGACAGTCTTGCTCCTTCTCCATGGTCTCGTCTCACAGCAGCCAGGCTCATCCGGACCTGCTGGAGGTGAGTACGAGCTACGATGACAGACAGTCTTGCTCCTTCTCCATGGTCTCGTCTCACAGCAGCCAGGCTCATCCGGACCTGCTGGAGGTGAGTACGAGCTACGATGACAGACAGTCTTGCTCCTTCTCCATGGTCTCGTCCCACAGCAGCCAGGCTCATCCGGACCTGCTGGAGGTGAGTACGAGCTACGATGACAGACAGTCTTGCTCCTTCTCCATGGTCTCGTCCCACAGCAGCCAGGCCCATCCGGACCTGCTGGAGGTGAGTACGAGCTACGATGACAGACAGTCTTGCTCCTTCTCCATGGTCTCGTCTCAGTCCCACAGCAGCCAGGCTCATCCGGACCTGCTGGAGGTGAGTACGAGCTACGATGACAGACAGTCTTGCTCCTTCTCCATGGTCTCGTCTCACAGCAGCCAGGCTCATCCGGACCTGCTGGAGGTGAGTACGAGCTACGATGACAGACAGTCTTGCTCCTTCTCCATGGTCTCGTCCCACAGCAGCCAGGCTCATCCGGACCTGCTGAAGGTGAGTACGAGCTACGATGACAGACAGTCTTGCTCCTTCTCCATGGTCTCGTCTCAGTCTCACAGCAGCCAGGCTCATCCGGACCTGCTGGAGGTGAGTACGAGCTACGATGACAGACAGTCTTGCTCCTTCTCCATGGTCTCGTCTCAGTCTCACAGCAGCCAGGCCCATCCGGACCTGCTGGAGGTGAGTACGAGCTACGATGACAGACAGTCTTGCTCCTTCTCCATGGTCTCGTCTCACAGCAGCCAGGCTCATCCGGACCTGCTGGAGGTGAGTACGAGCTACGATGACAGACAGTCTTGCTCCTTCTCCATGGTCTCGTCTCAGTCTCACAGCAGCCAGGCTCATCCGGACCTGCTGGAGGTGAGTACGAGCTACGATGACAGACAGTCTTGCTCCTTCTCCATGGTCTCGTCCCACAGCAGCCAGGCTCATCCGGACCTGCTGGAGGTGAGTACGAGCTACGATGACAGACAGTCTTGCTCCTTCTCCATGGTCTCGTCCCACAGCAGCCAGGCTCATCCGGACCTGCTGGAGGTGAGTACGAGCTACGATGACAGACAGTCTTGCTCCTTCTCCATGGTCTCGTCCCACAGCAGCCAGGCTCATCCGGACCTGCTGGAGGTGAGTACGAGCTACGATGACAGACAGTCTTGCTCCTTCTCCATGGTCTCGTCTCACAGCAGCCAGGCTCATCCGGACCTGCTGGAGGTGAGTACGAGCTACGATGACAGACAGTCTTGCTCCTTCTCCATGGTCTCGTCTCAGTCTCACAGCAGCCAGGCCCATCCGGACCTGCTGGAGGTGAGTACGAGCTACGATGACAGACAGTCTTGCTCCTTCTCCATGGTCTCGTCTCACAGCAGCCAGGCTCATCCGGACCTGCTGGAGGTGAGTACGAGCTACGATGACAGACAGTCTTGCTCCTTCTCCATGGTCTCGTCTCAGTCTCACAGCAGCCAGGCTCATCCGGACCTGCTGGAGGTGAGTACGAGCTACGATGACAGACAGTCTTGCTCCTTCTCCATGGTCTCGTCCCACAGCAGCCAGGCTCATCCGGACCTGCTGGAGGTGAGTACGAGCTACGATGACAGACAGTCTTGCTCCTTCTCCATGGTCTCGTCCCACAGCAGCCAGGCTCATCCGGACCTGCTGGAGGTGAGTACGAGCTACGATGACAGACAGTCTTGCTCCTTCTCCATGGTCTCGTCCCACAGCAGCCAGGCTCATCCGGACCTGCTGGAGGTGAGTACGAGCTACGATGACAGACAGTCTTGCTCCTTCTCCATGGTCTCGTCTCACAGCAGCCAGGCTCATCCGGACCTGCTGGAGGTGAGTACGAGCTACGATGACAGACAGTCTTGCTCCTTCTCCATGGTCTCGTCTCACAGCAGCCAGGCTCATCCGGACCTGCTGGAGGTGAGTACGAGCTACGATGACAGACAGTCTTGCTCCTTCTCCATGGTCTCGTCTCACAGCAGCCAGGCTCATCCGGACCTGCTGGAGGTGAGTACGAGCTACGATGACAGACAGACTTGCTCCTTCTCCATGGTCTCGTCCCACAGCAGCCAGGCTCATCCGGACCTGCTGGAGGTGAGTACGAGCTACGATGACAGACAGTCTTGCTCCTTCTCCATGGTCTCGTCTCACAGCAGCCAGGCTCATCCGGACCTGCTGGAGGTGAGTACGAGCTACGATGACAGACAGTCTTGCTCCTTCTCCATGGTCTCGTCTCAGTCCCACAGCAGCCAGGCTCATCCGGACCTGCTGGAGGTGAGTACGAGCTACGATGACAGACAGTCTTGCTCCTTCTCCATGGTCTCGTCTCACAGCAGCCAGGCTCATCCGGACCTGCTGGAGGTGAGTACGAGCTACGATGACAGACAGTCTTGCTGCTTCTCCATGGTCTCGTCCCACAGCAGCCAGGCTCATCCGGACCTGCTGGAGGTGAGTACGAGCTACGATGACAGACAGTCTTGCTCCTTCTCCATGGTCTCGTCCCACAGCAGCCAGGCTCATCCGGACCTGCTGGAGGTGAGTACGAGCTACGATGACAGACAGTCTTGCTCCTTCTCCATGGTCTCGTCTCACAGCAGCCAGGCTCATCCGGACCTGCTGGAGGTGAGTACGAGCTACGATGACAGACAGTCTTGCTCCTTCTCCATGGTCTCGTCCCACAGCAGCCAGGCTCAACCGGACCTGCTGGAGGTGAGTACGAGCTACGATGACAGACAGTCTTGCTCCTTCTCCATGGTCTCGTCCCACAGCAGCCAGGCTCATCCGGACCTGCTGGAGGTGAGTACGAGCTACGATGACAGACAGTCTTGCTCCTTCTCCATGGTCTCGTCCCACAGCAGCCAGGCTCAACCGGACCTGCTGGAGGTGAGTACGAGCTACGATGACAGACAGTCTTGCTGCTTCTCCATGGTCTCGTCCCACAGCAGCCAGGCTCATCCGGACCTGCTGGAGGTGAGTACGAGCTACGATGACAGACAGTCTTGCTCCTTCTCCATGGTCTCGTCCCACAGCAGCCAGGCTCAACCGGACCTGCTGGAGGTGAGTACGAGCTACGATGACAGACAGTCTTGCTCCTTCTCCATGGTCTCGTCTCACAGCAGCCAGGCTCATCCGGACCTGCTGGAGGTGAGTACGAGCTACGATGACAGACAGTCTTGCTCCTTCTCCATGGTCTCGTCCCACAGCAGCCAGGCCCATCCGGACCTGCTGGAGGTGAGTACGAGCTACGATGACAGACAGTCTTGCTCCTTCTCCATGGTCTCGTCCCACAGCAGCCAGGCTCATCCGGACCTGCTGGAGGTGAGTACGAGCTACGATGACAGACAGTCTTGCTCCTTCTCCATGGTCTCGTCCCACAGCAGCCAGGCTCATCCGGACCTGCTGGAGGTGAGTACGAGCTACGATGACAGACAGTCTTGCTCCTTCTCCATGGTCTCGTCTCAGTCTCACAGCAGCCAGGCCCATCCGGACCTGCTGGAGGTGAGTACGAGCTACGATGACAGACAGACTTGCTCCTTCTCCATGGTCTCGTCCCACAGCAGCCAGGCTCATCCGGACCTGCTGGAGGTGAGTACGAGCTACGATGACAGACAGACTTGCTCCTTCTCCATGGTCTCGTCCCACAGCAGCCAGGCTCATCCGGACCTGCTGGAGGTGAGTACGAGCTACGATGACAGACAGTCTTGCTCCTTCTCCATGGTCTCGTCTCACAGCAGCCAGGCTCATCCGGACCTGCTGGAGGTGAGTACGAGCTACGATGACAGACAGTCTTGCTCCTTCTCCATGGTCTCGTCTCACAGCAGCCAGGCCCATCCGGACCTGCTGGAGGTGAGTACGAGCTACGATGACAGACAGTCTTGCTCCTTCTCCATGGTCTCGTCTCACAGCAGCCAGGCCCATCCGGACCTGCTGGAGGTGAGTACGAGCTACGATGACAGACAGTCTTGCTCCTTCTCCATGGTCTCGTCTCACAGCAGCCAGGCTCATCCGGACCTGCTGGAGGTGAGTACGAGCTACGATGACAGACAGTCTTGCTCCTTCTCCATGGTCTCGTCCCACAGCAGCCAGGCTCATCCGGACCTGCTGGAGGTGAGTACGAGCTACGATGACAGACAGTCTTGCTCCTTCTCCATGGTCTCGTCCCACAGCAGCCAGGCTCATCCGGACCTGCTGGAGGTGAGTACGAGCTACGATGACAGACAGTCTTGCTCCTTCTCCATGGTCTCGTCTCACAGCAGCCAGGCTCATCCGGACCTGCTGGAGGTGAGTACGAGCTACGATGACAGACAGTCTTGCTCCTTCTCCATGGTCTCGTCTCACAGCAGCCAGGCTCATCCGGACCTGCTGGAGGTGAGTACGAGCTACGATGACAGACAGTCTTGCTCCTTCTCCATGGTCTCGTCTCAGTCCCACAGCAGCCAGGCTCATCCGGACCTGCTGGAGGTGAGTACGAGCTACGATGACAGACAGTCTTGCTCCTTCTCCATGGTCTCGTCTCACAGCAGCCAGGCTCATCCGGACCTGCTGGAGGTGAGTACGAGCTACGATGACAGACAGTCTTGCTCCTTCTCCATGGTCTCGTCTCACAGCAGCCAGGCTCATCCGGACCTGCTGGAGGTGAGTACGAGCTACGATGACAGACAGTCTTGCTCCTTCTCCATGGTCTCGTCCCACAGCAGCCAGGCTCATCCGGACCTGCTGGAGGTGAGTACGAGCTACGATGACAGACAGTCTTGCTCCTTCTCCATGGTCTCGTCTCACAGCAGCCAGGCTCATCCGGACCTGCTGGAGGTGAGTACGAGCTACGATGACAGACAGTCTTGCTCCTTCTCCATGGTCTCGTCCCACAGCAGCCAGGCCCATCCGGACCTGCTGGAGGTGAGTACGAGCTACGATGACAGACAGTCTTGCTCCTTCTCCATGGTCTCGTCTCACAGCAGCCAGGCTCATCCGGACCTGCTGGAGGTGAGTACGAGCTACGATGACAGACAGTCTTGCTCCTTCTCCATGGTCTCGTCCCACAGCAGCCAGGCCCATCCGGACCTGCTGGAGGTGAGTACGAGCTACGATGACAGACAGTCTTGCTCCTTCTCCATGGTCTCGTCCCACAGCAGCCAGGCCCATCCGGACCTGCTGGAGGTGAGTACGAGCTACGATGACAGACAGTCTTGCTCCTTCTCCATGGTCTCGTCCCACAGCAGCCAGGCTCATCCGGACCTGCTGGAGGTGAGTACGAGCTACGATGACAGACAGTCTTGCTCCTTCTCCATGGTCTCGTCTCAGTCTCACAGCAGCCAGGCCCATCCGGACCTGCTGGAGGTGAGTACGAGCTACGATGACAGACAGTCTTGCTCCTTCTCCATGGTCTCGTCTCACAGCAGCCAGGCTCATCCGGACCTGCTGGAGGTGAGTACGAGCTACGATGACAGACAGTCTTGCTCCTTCTCCATGGTCTCGTCTCAGTCCCACAGCAGCCAGGCTCATCCGGACCTGCTGGAGGTGAGTACGAGCTACGATGACAGACAGTCTTGCTCCTTCTCCATGGTCTCGTCCCACAGCAGCCAGGCCCATCCGGACCTGCTGGAGGTGAGTACGAGCTACGATGACAGACAGTCTTGCTCCTTCTCCATGGTCTCGTCCCACAGCAGCCAGGCTCATCCGGACCTGCTGGAGGTGAGTACGAGCTACGATGACAGACAGTCTTGCTCCTTCTCCATGGTCTCGTCCCACAGCAGCCAGGCTCATCCGGACCTGCTGGAGGTGAGTACGAGCTACGATGACAGACAGACTTGCTCCTTCTCCATGGTCTCGTCCCACAGCAGCCAGGCTCATCCGGACCTGCTGGAGGTGAGTACGAGCTACGATGACAGACAGTCTTGCTCCTTCTCCATGGTCTCGTCTCACAGCAGCCAGGCTCATCCGGACCTGCTGGAGGTGAGTACGAGCTACGATGACAGACAGTCTTGCTCCTTCTCCATGGTCTCGTCTCAGTCCCACAGCAGCCAGGCTCATCCGGACCTGCTGGAGGTGAGTACGAGCTACGATGACAGACAGTCTTGCTCCTTCTCCATGGTCTCGTCTCACAGCAGCCAGGCTCATCCGGACCTGCTGGAGGTGAGTACGAGCTACGATGACAGACAGTCTTGCTCCTTCTCCATGGTCTCGTCCCACAGCAGCCAGGCTCATCCGGACCTGCTGGAGGTGAGTACGAGCTACGATGACAGACAGTCTTGCTCCTTCTCCATGGTCTCGTCCCACAGCAGCCAGGCCCATCCGGACCTGCTGGAGGTGAGTACGAGCTACGATGACAGACAGTCTTGCTCCTTCTCCATGGTCTCGTCCCACAGCAGCCAGGCTCATCCGGACCTGCTGGAGGTGAGTACGAGCTACGATGACAGACAGTCTTGCTCCTTCTCCATGGTCTCGTCTCACAGCAGCCAGGCTCATCCGGACCTGCTGGAGGTGAGTACGAGCTACGATGACAGACAGTCTTGCTCCTTCTCCATGGTCTCGTCCCACAGCAGCCAGGCTCATCCGGACCTGCTGGAGGTGAGTACGAGCTACGATGACAGACAGTCTTGCTCCTTCTCCATGGTCTCGTCTCAGTCTCACAGCAGCCAGGCCCATCCGGACCTGCTGGAGGTGAGTACGAGCTACGATGACAGACAGTCTTGCTCCTTCTCCATGGTCTCGTCCCACAGCAGCCAGGCTCATCCGGACCTGCTGGAGGTGAGTACGAGCTACGATGACAGACAGTCTTGCTCCTTCTCCATGGTCTCATCCCACAGCAGCCAGGCCCATCCGGACCTGCTGGAGGTGAGTACGAGCTACGATGACAGACAGTCTTGCTCCTTCTCCATGGTCTCGTCCCACAGCAGCCAGGCTCATCCGGACCTGCTGGAGGTGAGTACGAGCTACGATGACAGACAGTCTTGCTCCTTCTCCATGGTCTCGTCTCACAGCAGCCAGGCTCATCCGGACCTGCTGGAGGTGAGTACGAGCTACGATGACAGACAGTCTTGCTCCTTCTCCATGGTCTCGTCTCACAGCAGCCAGGCTCATCCGGACCTGCTGGAGGTGAGTACGAGCTACGATGACAGACAGTCTTGCTCCTTCTCCATGGTCTCGTCTCACAGCAGCCAGGCTCATCCGGACCTGCTGGAGGTGAGTACGAGCTACGATGACAGACAGTCTTGCTCCTTCTCCATGGTCTCGTCTCACAGCAGCCAGGCTCATCCGGACCTGCTGGAGGTGAGTACGAGCTACGATGACAGACAGTCTTGCTCCTTCTCCATGGTCTCGTCTCACAGCAGCCAGGCCCATCCGGACCTGCTGGAGGTGAGTACGAGCTACGATGACAGACAGTCTTGCTCCTTCTCCATGGTCTCGTCCCACAGCAGCCAGGCTTATCCGGACCTGCTGGAGGTGAGTACGAGCTACGATGACAGACAGTCTTGCTCCTTCTCCATGGTCTCGTCCCACAGCAGCCAGGCTCATCCGGACCTGCTGGAGGTGAGTACGAGCTACGATGACAGACAGTCTTGCTCCTTCTCCATGGTCTCGTCCCACAGCAGCCAGGCTCAACCGGACCTGCTGGAGGTGAGTACGAGCTACGATGACAGACAGTCTTGCTCCTTCTCCATGGTCTCGTCTCACAGCAGCCAGGCTCATCCGGACCTGCTGGAGGTGAGTACGAGCTACGATGACAGACAGTCTTGCTCCTTCTCCATGGTCTCGTCTCACAGCAGCCAGGCTCATCCGGACCTGCTGGAGGTGAGTACGAGCTACGATGACAGACAGTCTTGCTCCTTCTCCATGGTCTCGTCTCACAGCAGCCAGGCTCATCCGGACCTGCTGGAGGTGAGTACGAGCTACGATGACAGACAGTCTTGCTCCTTCTCCATGGTCTCGTCTCACAGCAGCCAGGCTCATCCGGACCTGCTGGAGGTGAGTACGAGCTACGATGACAGACAGTCTTGCTCCTTCTCCATGGTCTCGTCCCACAGCAGCCAGGCTCATCCGGACCTGCTGGAGGTGAGTACGAGCTACGATGACAGACAGTCTTGCTCCTTCTCCATGGTCTCGTCCCACAGCAGCCAGGCCCATCCGGACCTGCTGGAGGTGAGTACGAGCTACGATGACAGACAGTCTTGCTCCTTCTCCATGGTCTCGTCTCAGTCCCACAGCAGCCAGGCTCATCCGGACCTGCTGGAGGTGAGTACGAGCTACGATGACAGACAGTCTTGCTCCTTCTCCATGGTCTCGTCCCACAGCAGCCAGGCTTATCCGGACCTGCTGGAGGTGAGTACGAGCTACGATGACAGACAGTCTTGCTCCTTCTCCATGGTCTCGTCTCACAGCAGCCAGGCTCATCCGGACCTGCTGGAGGTGAGTACGAGCTACGATGACAGACAGTCTTGCTCCTTCTCCATGGTCTCGTCCCACAGCAGCCAGGCTCATCCGGACCTGCTGGAGGTGAGTACGAGCTACGATGACAGACAGTCTTGCTCCTTCTCCATGGTCTCGTCTCAGTCCCACAGCAGCCAGGCTCATCCGGACCTGCTGGAGGTGAGTACGAGCTACGATGACAGACAGTCTTGCTCCTTCTCCATGGTCTCGTCTCACAGCAGCCAGGCTCATCCGGACCTGCTGGAGGTGAGTACGAGCTACGATGACAGACAGTCTTGCTCCTTCTCCATGGTCTCGTCCCACAGCAGCCTGGCTCATCCGGACCTGCTGGAGGTGAGTACGAGCTACGATGACAGACAGTCTTGCTCCTTCTCCATGGTCTCGTCTCACAGCAGCCAGGCTCATCCGGACCTGCTGGAGGTGAGTACGAGCTACGATGACAGACAGTCTTGCTCCTTCTCCATGGTCTCGTCTCACAGCAGCCAGGCTCATCCGGACCTGCTGGAGGTGAGTACGAGCTACGATGACAGACAGTCTTGCTCCTTCTCCATGGTCTCGTCTCACAGCAGCCAGGCTCATCCGGACCTGCTGGAGGTGAGTACGAGCTACGATGACAGACAGTCTTGCTCCTTCTCCATGGTCTCGTCTCACAGCAGCCAGGCTCATCCGGACCTGCTGGAGGTGAGTACGAGCTACGATGACAGACAGTCTTGCTCCTTCTCCATGGTCTCGTCCCACAGCAGCCAGGCTCATCCGGACCTGCTGGAGGTGAGTACGAGCTACGATGACAGACAGTCTTGCTCCTTCTCCATGGTCTCGTCCCACAGCAGCCAGGCTCATCCGGACCTGCTGGAGGTGAGTACGAGCTACGATGACAGACAGTCTTGCTCCTTCTCCATGGTCTCGTCTCACAGCAGCCAGGCTCATCCGGACCTGCTGGAGGTGAGTACGAGCTACGATGACAGACAGTCTTGCTCCTTCTCCATGGTCTCGTCCCACAGCAGCCAGGCTCATCCGGACCTGCTGGAGGTGAGTACGAGCTACGATGACAGACAGTCTTGCTCCTTCTCCATGGTCTCGTCTCAGTCTCACAGCAGCCAGGCCCATCCGGACCTGCTGGAGGTGAGTACGAGCTACGATGACAGACAGTCTTGCTCCTTCTCCATGGTCTCGTCCCACAGCAGCCAGGCTCATCCGGACCTGCTGGAGGTGAGTACGAGCTACGATGACAGACAGTCTTGCTCCTTCTCCATGGTCTCGTCCCACAGCAGCCAGGCTCATCCGGACCTGCTGGAGGTGAGTACGAGCTACGATGACAGACAGTCTTGCTCCTTCTCCATGGTCTCGTCTCACAGCAGCCAGGCTCATCCGGACCTGCTGGAGGTGAGTACGAGCTACGATGACAGACAGTCTTGCTCCTTCTCCATGGTCTCGTCTCACAGCAGCCAGGCTCATCCGGACCTGCTGGAGGTGAGTACGAGCTACGATGACAGACAGTCTTGCTCCTTCTCCATGGTCTCGTCTCAGTCTCACAGCAGCCAGGCCCATCCGGACCTGCTGGAGGTGAGTACGAGCTACGATGACAGACAGTCTTGCTCCTTCTCCATGGTCTCGTCCCACAGCAGCCAGGCTCATCCGGACCTGCTGGAGGTGAGTACGAGCTACGATGACAGACAGTCTTGCTCCTTCTCCATGGTCTCGTCTCACAGCAGCCAGGCTCATCCGGACCTGCTGGAGGTGAGTACGAGCTACGATGACAGACAGTCTTGCTCCTTCTCCATGGTCTCGTCCCACAGCAGCCAGGCTCATCCGGACCTGCTGGAGGTGAGTACGAGCTACGATGACAGACAGTCTTGCTCCTTCTCCATGGTCTCGTCCCACAGCAGCCAGGCTCATCCGGACCTGCTGGAGGTGAGTACGAGCTACGATGACAGACAGTCTTGCTCCTTCTCCATGGTCTCGTCCCACAGCAGCCAGGCTCATCCGGACCTGCTGGAGGTGAGTACGAGCTACGATGACAGACAGTCTTGCTCCTTCTCCATGGTCTCGTCTCACAGCAGCCAGGCTCATCCGGACCTGCTGGAGGTGAGTACGAGCTACGATGACAGACAGTCTTGCTCCTTCTCCATGGTCTCGTCTCACAGCAGCCAGGCTCATCCGGACCTGCTGGAGGTGAGTACGAGCTACGATGACAGACAGTCTTGCTCCTTCTCCATGGTCTCGTCTCAGTCTCACAGCAGCCAGGCCCATCCGGACCTGCTGGAGGTGAGTACGAGCTACGATGACAGACAGTCTTGCTCCTTCTCCATGGTCTCGTCCCACAGCAGCCAGGCTCATCCGGACCTGCTGGAGGTGAGTACGAGCTACGATGACAGACAGTCTTGCTCCTTCTCCATGGTCTCGTCTCACAGCAGCCAGGCTCATCCGGACCTGCTGGAGGTGAGTACGAGCTACGATGACAGACAGTCTTGCTCCTTCTCCATGGTCTCGTCTCACAGCAGCCAGGCTCATCCGGACCTGCTGGAGGTGAGTACGAGCTACGATGACAGACAGTCTTGCTCCTTCTCCATGGTCTCGTCTCACAGCAGCCAGGCTCATCCGGACCTGCTGGAGGTGAGTACGAGCTACGATGACAGACAGTCTTGCTCCTTCTCCATGGTCTCGTCCCACAGCAGCCAGGCTCATCCGGACCTGCTGGAGGTGAGTACGAGCTACGATGACAGACAGTCTTGCTCCTTCTCCATGGTCTCGTCTCACAGCAGCCAGGCTCATCCGGACCTGCTGGAGGTGAGTACGAGCTACGATGACAGACAGTCTTGCTCCTTCTCCATGGTCTCGTCCCACAGCAGCCAGGCTCATCCGGACCTGCTGGAGGTGAGTACGAGCTACGATGACAGACAGTCTTGCTCCTTCTCCATGGTCTCGTCCCACAGCAGCCAGGCTCATCCGGACCTGCTGGAGGTGAGTACGAGCTACGATGACAGACAGTCTTGCTCCTTCTCCATGGTCTCGTCTCACAGCAGCCAGGCTCATCCGGACCTGCTGGAGGTGAGTACGAGCTACGATGACAGACAGTCTTGCTCCTTCTCCATGGTCTCGTCCCACAGCAGCCAGGCTCATCCGGACCTGCTGGAGGTGAGTACGAGCTACGATGACAGACAGTCTTGCTCCTTCTCCATGGTCTCGTCTCACAGCAGCCAGGCTCATCCGGACCTGCTGGAGGTGAGTACGAGCTACGATGACAGACAGTCTTGCTCCTTCTCCATGGTCTCGTCTCACAGCAGCCAGGCTCATCCGGACCTGCTGGAGGTGAGTACGAGCTACGATGACAGACAGTCTTGCTCCTTCTCCATGGTCTCGTCTCACAGCAGCCAGGCTCATCCGGACCTGCTGGAGGTGAGTACGAGCTACGATGACAGACAGTCTTGCTCCTTCTCCATGGTCTCGTCTCACAGCAGCCAGGCTCATCCGGACCTGCTGGAGGTGAGTACGAGCTACGATGACAGACAGTCTTGCTCCTTCTCCATGGTCTCGTCCCACAGCAGCCAGGCTCATCCGGACCTGCTGAAGGTGAGTACGAGCTACGATGACAGACAGTCTTGCTCCTTCTCCATGGTCTCGTCCCACAGCAGCCAGGCTCATCCGGACCTGCTGGAGGTGAGTACGAGCTACGATGACAGACAGTCTTGCTCCTTCTCCATGGTCTCGTCCCACAGCAGCCAGGCTCATCCGGACCTGCTGGAGGTGAGTACGAGCTACGATGACAGACAGTCTTGCTCCTTCTCCATGGTCTCGTCTCACAGCAGCCAGGCTCATCCGGACCTGCTGGAGGTGAGTACGAGCTACGATGACAGACAGTCTTGCTCCTTCTCCATGGTCTCGTCTCACAGCAGCCAGGCCCATCCGGACCTGCTGGAGGTGAGTACGAGCTACGATGACAGACAGTCTTGCTCCTTCTCCATGGTCTCGTCTCACAGCAGCCAGGCTCATCCGGACCTGCTGGAGGTGAGTACGAGCTACGATGACAGACAGTCTTGCTCCTTCTCCATGGTCTCGTCTCACAGCAGCCAGGCTCATCCGGACCTGCTGGAGGTGAGTACGAGCTACGATGACAGACAGTCTTGCTCCTTCTCCATGGTCTCGTCCCACAGCAGCCAGGCTCATCCGGACCTGCTGGAGGTGAGTACGAGCTACGATGACAGACAGTCTTGCTCCTTCTCCATGGTCTCGTCCCACAGCAGCCAGGCTCATCCGGACCTGCTGGAGGTGAGTACGAGCTACGATGACAGACAGTCTTGCTCCTTCTCCATGGTCTCGTCCCACAGCAGCCAGGCTCATCCGGACCTGCTGGAGGTGAGTACGAGCTACGATGACAGACAGTCTTGCTCCTTCTCCATGGTCTCGTCCCACAGCAGCCAGGCTCATCCGGACCTGCTGGAGGTGAGTACGAGCTACGATGACAGACAGTCTTGCTCCTTCTCCATGGTCTCGTCTCACAGCAGCCAGGCCCATCCGGACCTGCTGGAGGTGAGTACGAGCTACGATGACAGACAGTCTTGCTCCTTCTCCATGGTCTCGTCTCACAGCAGCCAGGCTCATCCGGACCTGCTGGAGGTGAGTACGAGCTACGATGACAGACAGTCTTGCTCCTTCTCCATGGTCTCGTCCCACAGCAGCCAGGCTCATCCGGACCTGCTGGAGGTGAGTACGAGCTACGATGACAGACAGTCTTGCTCCTTCTCCATGGTCTCGTCCCACAGCAGCCAGGCTCATCCGGACCTGCTGGAGGTGAGTACGAGCTACGATGACAGACAGTCTTGCTCCTTCTCCATGGTCTCGTCCCACAGCAGCCAGGCTCATCCGGACCTGCTGGAGGTGAGTACGAGCTACGATGACAGACAGTCTTGCTCCTTCTCCATGGTCTCGTCTCACAGCAGCCAGGCTCATCCGGACCTGCTGGAGGTGAGTACGAGCTACGATGACAGACAGTCTTGCTCCTTCTCCATGGTCTCGTCTCACAGCAGCCAGGCTCATCCGGACCTGCTGGAGGTGAGTACGAGCTACGATGACAGACAGTCTTGCTCCTTCTCCATGGTCTCGTCTCACAGCAGCCAGGCTCATCCGGACCTGCTGGAGGTGAGTACGAGCTACGATGACAGACAGTCTTGCTCCTTCTCCATGGTCTCGTCTCACAGCAGCCAGGCTCATCCGGACCTGCTGGAGGTGAGTACGAGCTACGATGACAGACAGTCTTGCTCCTTCTCCATGGTCTCGTCCCACAGCAGCCAGGCTCATCCGGACCTGCTGGAGGTGAGTACGAGCTACGATGACAGACAGTCTTGCTCCTTCTCCATGGTCTCGTCTCACAGCAGCCAGGCTCATCCGGACCTGCTGGAGGTGAGTACGAGCTACGATGACAGACAGTCTTGCTCCTTCTCCATGGTCTCGTCCCACAGCAGCCAGGCTCATCCGGACCTGCTGGAGGTGAGTACGAGCTACGATGACAGACAGTCTTGCTCCTTCTCCATGGTCTCGTCTCACAGCAGCCAGGCTCATCCGGACCTGCTGGAGGTGAGTACGAGCTACGATGACAGACAGTCTTGCTGCTTCTCCATGGTCTCGTCTCACAGCAGCCAGGCTCATCCGGACCTGCTGGAGGTGAGTACGAGCTACGATGACAGACAGTCTTGCTCCTTCTCCATGGTCTCGTCTCACAGCAGCCAGGCTCATCCGGACCTGCTGGAGGTGAGTAGCTACGATGACAGACAGTCTTGCTCCTTCTCCATGGTCTCGTCTCAGTCTCACAGCAGCCAGGCTCATCCGGACCTGCTGGAGGTGAGTACGAGCTACGATGACAGACAGTCTTGCTCCTTCTCCATGGTCTCGTCCCACAGCAGCCAGGCTCATCCGGACCTGCTGGAGGTGAGTACGAGCTACGATGACAGACAGTCTTGCTCCTTCTCCATGGTCTCGTCCCACAGCAGCCAGGCTCATCCGGACCTGCTGGAGGTGAGTACGAGCTACGATGACAGACAGTCTTGCTCCTTCTCCATGGTCTCGTCCCACAGCAGCCAGGCTCATCCGGACCTGCTGGAGGTGAGTACGAGCTACGATGACAGACAGTCTTGCTCCTTCTCCATGGTCTCGTCTCACAGCAGCCAGGCTCATCCGGACCTGCTGGAGGTGAGTACGAGCTACGATGACAGACAGTCTTGCTCCTTCTCCATGGTCTCGTCCCACAGCAGCCAGGCTCATCCGGACCTGCTGGAGGTGAGTACGAGCTACGATGACAGACAGTCTTGCTCCTTCTCCATGGTCTCGTCCCACAGCAGCCAGGCTCATCCGGACCTGCTGGAGGTGAGTACGAGCTACGATGACAGACAGTCTTGCTCCTTCTCCATGGTCTCGTCTCACAGCAGCCAGGCTCATCCGGACCTGCTGGAGGTGAGTACGAGCTACGATGACAGACAGTCTTGCTCCTTCTCCATGGTCTCGTCCCACAGCAGCCAGGCTCATCCGGACCTGCTGGAGGTGAGTACGAGCTACGATGACAGACAGTCTTGCTCCTTCTCCATGGTCTCGTCCCACAGCAGCCAGGCTCATCCGGACCTGCTGGAGGTGAGTACGAGTTACGATGACAGACAGTCTTGCTCCTTCTCCATGGTCTCGTCCCACAGCAGCCAGGCTCATCCGGACCTGCTGGAGGTGAGTATGAGCTACGATGACAGACAGTCTTGCTCCTTCTCCATGGTCTCGTCTCACAGCAGCCAGGCTCATCCGGACCTGCTGGAGGTGAGTACGAGCTACGATGACAGACAGTCTTGCTCCTTCTCCATGGTCTCGTCCCACAGCAGCCAGGCCCATCCGGACCTGCTGGAGGTGAGTACGAGCTACGATGACAGACAGTCTTGCTCCTTCTCCATGGTCTCGTCTCACAGCAGCCAGGCTCATCCGGACCTGCTGGAGGTGAGTACGAGCTACGATGACAGACAGTCTTGCTCCTTCTCCATGGTCTCGTCCCACAGCAGCCAGGCTCATCCGGACCTGCTGGAGGTGAGTACGAGCTACGATGACAGACAGTCTTGCTCCTTCTCCATGGTCTCGTCCCACAGCAGCCAGGCTCATCCGGACCTGCTGGAGGTGAGTACGAGCTACGATGACAGACAGTCTTGCTCCTTCTCCATGGTCTCGTCCCACAGCAGCCAGGCTCATCCGGACCTGCTGGAGGTGAGTACGAGCTACGATGACAGACAGTCTTGCTCCTTCTCCATGGTCTCGTCCCACAGCAGCCAGGCTCATCCGGACCTGCTGGAGGTGAGTACGAGCTACGATGACAGACAGTCTTGCTCCTTCTCCATGGTCTCGTCCCACAGCAGCCAGGCCCATCCGGACCTGCTGGAGGTGAGTACGAGCTACGATGACAGACAGTCTTGCTCCTTCTCCATGGTCTCGTCCCACAGCAGCCAGGCCCATCCGGACCTGCTGGAGGTGAGTACGAGCTACGATGACAGACAGTCTTGCTCCTTCTCCATGGTCTCGTCCCACAGCAGCCAGGCTCATCCGGACCTGCTGGAGGTGAGTACGAGCTACGATGACAGACAGTCTTGCTCCTTCTCCATGGTCTCGTCTCACAGCAGCCAGGCTCATCCGGACCTGCTGGAGGTGAGTACGAGCTACGATGACAGACAGTCTTGCTCCTTCTCCATGGTCTCGTCCCACAGCAGCCAGGCTCATCCGGACCTGCTGGAGGTGAGTACGAGCTACGATGACAGACAGTCTTGCTCCTTCTCCATGGTCTCGTCTCACAGCAGCCAGGCCCATCCGGACCTGCTGGAGGTGAGTACGAGCTACGATGACAGACAGTCTTGCTCCTTCTCCATGGTCTCGTCTCACAGCAGCCAGGCTCATCCGGACCTGCTGGAGGTGAGTACGAGCTACGATGACAGACAGTCTTGCTCCTTCTCCATGGTCTCGTCCCACAGCAGCCAGGCCCATCCGGACCTGCTGGAGGTGAGTACGAGCTACGATGACAGACAGTCTTGCTCCTTCTCCATGGTCTCGTCTCACAGCAGCCAGGCTCATCCGGACCTGCTGGAGGTGAGTACGAGCTACGATGACAGACAGTCTTGCTCCTTCTCCATGGTCTCGTCCCACAGCAGCCAGGCCCATCCGGACCTGCTGGAGGTGAGTACGAGCTACGATGACAGACAGTCTTGCTCCTTCTCCATGGTCTCGTCTCACAGCAGCCAGGCTCATCCGGACCTGCTGGAGGTGAGTACGAGCTACGATGACAGACAGTCTTGCTCCTTCTCCATGGTCTCAGTCTCACAGCAGCCAGGCTCATCCGGACCTGCTGGAGGTGAGTACGAGCTACGATGACAGACAGTCTTGCTCCTTCTCCATGGTCTCGTCTCAGTCTCACAGCAGCCAGGCTCATCCGGACCTGCTGGAGGTGAGTACGAGCTACGATGACAGACAGTCTTGCTCCTTCTCCATGGTCTCGTCCCACAGCAGCCAGGCCCATCCGGACCTGCTGGAGGTGAGTACGAGCTACGATGACAGACAGTCTTGCTCCTTCTCCATGGTCTCGTCTCACAGCAGCCAGGCTCATCCGGACCTGCTGGAGGTGAGTACGAGCTACGATGACAGACAGTCTTGCTCCTTCTCCATGGTCTCGTCCCACAGCAGCCAGGCTCATCCGGACCTGCTGGAGGTGAGTACGAGCTACGATGACAGACAGTCTTGCTCCTTCTCCATGGTCTCGTCCCACAGCAGCCAGGCTCATCCGGACCTGCTGGAGGTGAGTACGAGCTACGATGACAGACAGTCTTGCTCCTTCTCCATGGTCTCGTCCCACAGCAGCCAGGCTCATCCGGACCTGCTGGAGGTGAGTACGAGCTACGATGACAGACAGTCTTGCTCCTTCTCCATGGTCTCGTCCCACAGCAGCCAGGCTCATCCGGACCTGCTGGAGGTGAGTACGAGCTACGATGACAGACAGTCTTGCTCCTTCTCCATGGTCTCGTCCCACAGCAGCCAGGCCCATCCGGACCTGCTGGAGGTGAGTACGAGCTACGATGACAGACAGTCTTGCTCCTTCTCCATGGTCTCGTCCCACAGCAGCCAGGCCCATCCGGACCTGCTGGAGGTGAGTACGAGCTACGATGACAGACAGTCTTGCTCCTTCTCCATGGTCTCGTCCCACAGCAGCCAGGCTCATCCGGACCTGCTGGAGGTGAGTACGAGCTACGATGACAGACAGTCTTGCTCCTTCTCCATGGTCTCGTCCCACAGCAGCCAGGCCCATCCGGACCTGCTGGAGGTGAGTACGAGCTACGATGACAGACAGTCTTGCTCCTTCTCCATGGTCTCGTCCCACAGCAGCCAGGCCCATCCGGACCTGCTGGAGGTGAGTACGAGCTACGATGACAGACAGTCTTGCTCCTTCTCCATGGTCTCGTCTCACAGCAGCCAGGCTCATCCGGACCTGCTGGAGGTGAGTACGAGCTACGATGACAGACAGTCTTGCTCCTTCTCCATGGTCTCGTCCCACAGCAGCCAGGCTCATCCGGACCTGCTGGAGGTGAGTACAAGCTACGATGACAGACAGTCTTGCTCCTTCTCCATGGTCTCGTCTCACAGCAGCCAGGCCCATCCGGACCTGCTGGAGGTGAGTACGAGCTACGATGACAGACAGTCTTGCTCCTTCTCCATGGTCTCGTCCCACAGCAGCCAGGCTCATCCGGACCTGCTGGAGGTGAGTACGAGCTACGATGACAGACAGTCTTGCTCCTTCTCCATGGTCTCGTCCCACAGCAGCCAGGCTCATCCGGACCTGCTGGAGGTGAGTACGAGCTACGATGACAGACAGTCTTGCTCCTTCTCCATGGTCTCGTCTCACAGCAGCCAGGCTCATCCGGACCTGCTGGAGGTGAGTACGAGCTACGATGACAGACAGTCTTGCTCCTTCTCCATGGTCTCGTCTCACAGCAGCCAGGCTCATCCGGACCTGCTGGAGGTGAGTACGAGCTACGATGACAGACAGTCTTGCTCCTTCTCCATGGTCTCGTCTCACAGCAGCCAGGCCCATCCGGACCTGCTGGAGGTGAGTACGAGCTACGATGACAGACAGTCTTGCTCCTTCTCCATGGTCTCGTCTCACAGCAGCCAGGCTCATCCGGACCTGCTGGAGGTGAGTACAAGCTACGATGACAGACAGTCTTGCTCCTTCTCCATGGTCTCGTCCCACAGCAGCCAGGCTCATCCGGACCTGCTGGAGGTGAGTACGAGCTACGATGACAGACAGTCTTGCTCCTTCTCCATGGTCTCGTCCCACAGCAGCCAGGCTCATCCGGACCTGCTGGAGGTGAGTACGAGCTACGATGACAGACAGTCTTGCTCCTTCTCCATGGTCTCGTCTCACAGCAGCCAGGCTCATCCGGACCTGCTGGAGGTGAGTACGAGCTACGATGACAGACAGTCTTGCTCCTTCTCCATGGTCTCGTCTCACAGCAGCCAGGCTCATCCGGACCTGCTGGAGGTGAGTACGAGCTACGATGACAGACAGTCTTGCTCCTTCTCCATGGTCTCGTCTCACAGCAGCCAGGCCCATCCGGACCTGCTGGAGGTGAGTACGAGCTACGATGACAGACAGTCTTGCTCCTTCTCCATGGTCTCGTCTCACAGCAGCCAGGCTCATCCGGACCTGCTGGAGGTGAGTACGAGCTACGATGACAGACAGTCTTGCTCCTTCTCCATGGTCTCGTCCCACAGCAGCCAGGCTCAACCGGACCTGCTGGAGGTGAGTACGAGCTACGATGACAGACAGTCTTGCTCCTTCTCCATGGTCTCGTCCCACAGCAGCCAGGCTCATCCGGACCTGCTGGAGGTGAGTACGAGCTACGATGACAGACAGTCTTGCTCCTTCTCCATGGTCTCGTCTCACAGCAGCCAGGCTCATCCGGACCTGCTGGAGGTGAGTACGAGCTACGATGACAGACAGTCTTGCTCCTTCTCCATGGTCTCGTCTCACAGCAGCCAGGCTCATCCGGACCTGCTGGAGGTGAGTACGAGCTACGATGACAGACAGTCTTGCTCCTTCTCCATGGTCTCGTCTCACAGCAGCCAGGCCCATCCGGACCTGCTGGAGGTGAGTACGAGCTACGATGACAGACAGTCTTGCTCCTTCTCCATGGTCTCGTCCCACAGCAGCCAGGCTCATCCGGACCTGCTGGAGGTGAGTACGAGCTACGATGACAGACAGTCTTGCTCCTTCTCCATGGTCTCGTCCCACAGCAGCCAGGCCCATCCGGACCTGCTGGAGGTGAGTACGAGCTACGATGACAGACAGTCTTGCTCCTTCTCCATGGTCTCGTCCCACAGCAGCCAGGCTCATCCGGACCTGCTGGAGGTGAGTACGAGCTACGATGACAGACAGTCTTGCTCCTTCTCCATGGTCTCGTCCCACAGCAGCCAGGCTCATCCGGACCTGCTGGAGGTGAGTACGAGCTACGATGACAGACAGTCTTGCTCCTTCTCCATGGTCTCGTCTCACAGCAGCCAGGCTCATCCGGACCTGCTGGAGGTGAGTACGAGCTACGATGACAGACAGTCTTGCTCCTTCTCCATGGTCTCGTCCCACAGCAGCCAGGCTCATCCGGACCTGCTGGAGGTGAGTACGAGCTACGATGACAGACAGTCTTGCTCCTTCTCCATGGTCTCGTCTCACAGCAGCCAGGCTCATCCGGACCTGCTGGAGGTGAGTACGAGCTACGATGACAGACAGTCTTGCTCCTTCTCCATGGTCTCGTCCCACAGCAGCCAGGCTCAACCGGACCTGCTGGAGGTGAGTACGAGCTACGATGACAGACAGTCTTGCTCCTTCTCCATGGTCTCGTCTCACAGCAGCCAGGCTCATCCGGACCTGCTGGAGGTGAGTACGAGCTACGATGACAGACAGTCTTGCTCCTTCTCCATGGTCTCGTCTCACAGCAGCCAGGCCCATCCGGACCTGCTGAAGGTGAGTACGAGCTACGATGACAGACAGTCTTGCTCCTTCTCCATGGTCTCGTCTCAGTCCCACAGCAGCCAGGCTCATCCGGACCTGCTGGAGGTGAGTACGAGCTACGATGACAGACAGTCTTGCTCCTTCTCCATGGTCTCGTCTCACAGCAGCCAGGCCCATCCGGACCTGCTGGAGGTGAGTACGAGCTACGATGACAGACAGTCTTGCTCCTTCTCCATGGTCTCGTCTCACAGCAGCCAGGCTCATCCGGACCTGCTGGAGGTGAGTACGAGCTACGATGACAGACAGTCTTGCTCCTTCTCCATGGTCTCGTCTCAGTCTCACAGCAGCCAGGCTCATCCGGACCTGCTGGAGGTGAGTACGAGCTACGATGACAGACAGTCTTGCTCCTTCTCCATGGTCTCGTCTCACAGCAGCCAGGCTCATCCGGACCTGCTGGAGGTGAGTACGAGCTACGATGACAGACAGTCTTGCTCCTTCTCCATGGTCTCGTCCCACAGCAGCCAGGCTCATCCGGACCTGCTGGAGGTGAGTACGAGCTACGATGACAGACAGTCTTGCTCCTTCTCCATGGTCTCGTCTCACAGCAGCCAGGCTCATCCGGACCTGCTGGAGGTGAGTACGAGCTACGATGACAGACAGTCTTGCTCCTTCTCCATGGTCTCGTCTCACAGCAGCCAGGCTCATCCGGACCTGCTGGAGGTGAGTACGAGCTACGATGACAGACAGTCTTGCTCCTTCTCCATGGTCTCGTCTCACAGCAGCCAGGCTCATCCGGACCTGCTGGAGGTGAGTACGAGCTACGATGACAGACAGTCTTGCTCCTTCTCCATGGTCTCGTCTCACAGCAGCCAGGCTCATCCGGACCTGCTGGAGGTGAGTACGAGCTACGATGACAGACAGTCTTGCTCCTTCTCCATGGTCTCGTCTCACAGCAGCCAGGCTCATCCGGACCTGCTGGAGGTGAGTACGAGCTACGATGACAGACAGTCTTGCTCCTTCTCCATGGTCTCGTCTCACAGCAGCCAGGCTCATCCGGACCTGCTGGAGGTGAGTACGAGCTACGATGACAGACAGTCTTGCTGCTTCTCCATGGTCTCGTCTCACAGCAGCCAGGCTCATCCGGACCTGCTGGAGGTGAGTACGAGCTACGATGACAGACAGTCTTGCTGCTTCTCCATGGTCTCGTCTCACAGCAGCCAGGCTCATCCGGACCTGCTGGAGGTGAGTACGAGCTACGATGACAGACAGTCTTGCTCCTTCTCCATGGTCTCGTCTCACAGCAGCCAGGCTCATCCGGACCTGCTGGAGGTGAGTACGAGCTACGATGACAGACAGTCTTGCTGCTTCTCCATGGTCTCGTCCCACAGCAGCCAGGCTCATCCGGACCTGCTGGAGGTGAGTACGAGCTACGATGACAGACAGTCTTGCTCCTTCTCCATGGTCTCGTCTCACAGCAGCCAGGCTCATCCGGACCTGCTGAAGGTGAGTACGAGCTACGATGACAGACAGTCTTGCTCCTTCTCCATGGTCTCGTCTCAGTCCCACAGCAGCCAGGCTCATCCGGACCTGCTGGAGGTGAGTACGAGCTACGATGACAGACAGTCTTGCTCCTTCTCCATGGTCTCGTCTCACAGCAGCCAGGCTCATCCGGACCTGCTGGAGGTGAGTACGAGCTACGATGATGGACAGTTTTCGTTACGAAGGAAAAATACGAGAACAATAAATTACAAAAAATTTACATTAATTTTAATTTTTAATGTTTTGTAAAAGTAATTTACAAAAAATTAGAGCACTAATTAGTAAGGACGGAAATCGATGTAAAATCTCAATATCGAAGTCGATGGCAATCAATCGATATCGAATCGTAACATCGAACAATTTCAGATATCGAAATAGTAACGTAAAAATCTATGTTATAGGCCTGTACTAATAGTTGTTTAAATTTATCTTCTTCTTTCTTCTTTTCCTATGCTCGCATGTTTGGCTTACTGGGCCATCATGCATTTTCTGGTTTTCTAGTAGAGACAGGCTTTCTTTTCCTCATAGCTCATGCCAGGTGGAAGGGCATCTACTTCACCTTTAAGGTTGGAATTCATAGTCGGCCCCTACACCTAGGGGCACCCATTGTTGCTATGGATTTGTTTTGTTTATGGGAAATAACATGGAAACAACTGTTACCTTAGTAACAATGGGCGCCCCTAGGTGTAGGAGCCGACTATGAACATCTCATCAGATGCTCTCTGTTCAGTTCCTCCCTCCCACATAGACTGCACATACTGCTGTTGGTGATTCCTAGTTGATGTAGGTGCTTTCCATTATTATTTGTATTGTTGTTATCATTGCATTAGGCTTATAAACCTATATATAACACTCAAACTAAAGGGGGCCCAAGGCAAGTGAGCTGTCCACAGTTTGAGAGTACGTGGGCGGCATCTGACGTAGCTTGTGTATGTGTATGTTGTGTAGGTTGCTCGTTGGTCCAGTGGTTAGCATCCCTGCTTCCAATGCACAAGGTCCTGGTCTCAAATCCCGGTTCAGACAGAAGTTTTTTTAACTTCTATTAATGATTCAGTTCCATTACTTCTTTTCTTAGGAATAAGTAAACGGTGACTTTGGAGCCGTCCTTGCAACGAAGCACTCAATAAATTCAAAGTTGTTCTGAATAGGCCTTGTTGATTCTGACATTTGTCCGCAGGTGTTCGCACTGTCCAATCACTTTCATTTGTTTCGTATTTGAAATAGGCTATCGATCTTTGATTGGTTATCGCTCACTCGTCCATGGTGTTCGGAGCCTACAGGGTTGGTTTAGTTGCTTTAATTTAAGTCCCCCACTGAAAATCAGTTTCGTTACTGAGTGGGTAGACTCTAAATGTGAATTTATTTATTTATTTATTTATTTATTTATTTATTTATTTATTTATTTATTTATTTATTTATTTATTTATTTATTTATTTATTTATTTATTTATTTATTTATTTATTTATTTATTTATTTATTTATTTATTTATTATTTATTTATTTATTTATTTATTTATTTATTTATTATTTATTTATCTATTTATTATTTATTTATTATTTATTTATTTATTTATTTATTTATTTATTTATTTATTTATTTATTTATTTATTTATTTATTTATTTATTTATTTATTATTTATTTATTTATTTATTATTTATTTATCTATTTATTATTTATTGAAATCGCGATTGAAATGATCAAGGCAGGTGGTGCAGTCGGTATTGATTGGATGCATCGAGTGGTAAAGGCAGCATGGGACCAAAACCAGGTACCAGAGGACTGGTTAAGAGGAATAATCGTACCAATATTTAAAAAAGGAGACAGGAAAGAATGTACAAACTATCGAGGAATCACACTTCTTAGCCAAGCTGCCAAAGTGTATGAAAGCATCATGGAGAAAAGGGTCAGGAATACTGTTGAACCATCGCTAAGAGAAGAACAATATGGGTTCAGACGGGGCAGGTCAACTATTGATCCTATATTTGCTCTGAGGCAAGTCATGGAAAGGGCATGGGAAGAAAACGCAACCATACACATGGTTTTCCTAGACCTCGAAAAAGCGTATGACCACTTACCAAGAGAAAGAGTGTGGGAGAGTTTGAGGGTAAAACAAGTGGGCGAGAGGTTGATAGAAAGGATACAAAGTATGTACTCAAAATGTGAAAGTCGAGTACAAACGAGCAGTGGGTACACAGATTGGTTCAGTATTAATACTGGTGTTAGACAAGGGAGTGTCTTGTCACCAATAATGTTCAATGTGATAATGGACCAAATACTTCGGAAAGTGGAACCGGAAAAAGAACAAGATACAAGAACGTTGATATATGCAGATGACATTGTGACATGGGGGGACACAAAAGAAGAAGTACAAAAAAAGGTTGACATGTGGGATAAGGAGACAAATAAGTATGGAATGCGAGTGAGTGAGACAAAGAGTGAGTCAGTAGTGGTACAAAGGCGGAAGAAGAATAAGGGAGATATAATAACATTACGAGGTGAAGAACTTAAAGCGAAAGAAGAATTCCCATACCTGGGTAGTTTAATGACTAGTAAAGCAAAGATAGGAAGTGAAATAGAAAGAAGAATAAAAATAGCAGATGGTTTCTACCAGAAGATAAGAAAGCTCTTATGGGATGAACACTTTCCACTTGCGTGCAAACAACTATTATATAAGCTGTATTATGTCCCTATATTGACCTACGGGGCAGTAACGTGGACAACAGGCTGGAAGGAAGATAGTAAGATACAAGCGGCCGAAATGAAATTTATCCGCAGTATGGCTGGAATATCAAAAATGGACAGAGTCAGAAGCAGTGAAATAAGAAAAAAGGTAGGAGTGGAGAGTCTGATGTTTAAAATGGGGAGAGACAGATTAAAATGGTTTGGCCACCTTAAGAGAATGAATGAAAAGAGCATACCAAGACAGACATTTGAGAAAACTTATAAGAAGAGAAGAGTAGGAAGACCACGGGACAGATGGCTGGACCAAATAATACAGGACGTGGAAGCAAGAGGAGAAGAATGGACGGTGGTTGAGTTGGAGAGATGGTGGGAGGACAGAGCTAGATGGAGAGAGCTGGCTGGACGAAAGGAGAGGGAGGAGAACAATTGGTGATTAGGAGCTGAAGGAGATGAAGAAGATGATGCATCAAGACTGGCAGACTGGTGCTGATTCCTGAATGCCCTAGTATTTGGTGGCAACACCCCCTTACCTGACAATGTTGGAACAAGGTGTACAGATAAAAAAAAATTATTTATTTATTTATTTATTATTTATTTATTTATCTATTTATTTATTTATTTATTTATTTATTTACAGATAATGGAGAGGCCGACCTCACCCCAGAAGGAGCTGTCAGGTCTGCCGCCAGCGTTGCCTCCTAAACGCGGTAGAACATCCAGCGTTCGGTCCGCTTCCAGCCCCCCTCCCGTCTCGCCCCCCTGCACCACCAAACACAAAGAGATGGTCGTCACGGACAACAACCACTCTACCAACACCAACGCAACACCCACCAAGTAAGTGCGTCTGGGCTCAAATCAAATGAAAATAACCCTGAATATGGGATGTTCCGGGACATATTTGTTCATGTTATTTTCATGTTACTTTGTGGTAGAAGTGTTGGAAAAATTTGCCTAGGCCTAGCAAGTTAAGAGTCATATAATATATAGGCCTACCTTTATTTTATTATTTGTTTCATTAGTGATTACAAAATCACAAAAAAAAAGAAAAGTAAAGGAAAAGAAAAAATAAGAAAAGTTAATAAGCAGATAAATAATAACGAGTTTTTGGTTTTGAAAATTAAAAAAAAAGTTTGGAAATCTAAATAATTCGTGTTATTTCCTATGCAAAGAAAAAATCTAATGCTTGCTTGCTTTCATTCGCACATTCTAAAGTCGAACCTGTGACCGTTGCAGTCGGGACGAAGCGAAGAAGCCCGTTCTAAGGCGACTCGAGCTGAAGCCCCAGCCGATAATAAACAACAACAACAACAACCAGCGCGACTCGAAGCGGTCGGAATGCAAGTCTGTCTGCGAGGTCAAGGTTAACCCCTTGGAGGAGCTGGACATAATGCGTTATCTAGTCATCAAGAAGGCGGAGGAGGAAGGGCCGGATATTAGGGGGGGCCATCCGGACGCGCTCATCATTCACGCTACGAAGGCAAACAAGAACGGTAGGTGTCATAACTGCGTAACTTCACTGCTGCTCCAGAGGGTTTGAAATAAATGCTAATTACATTCTGATTTATATTCTTGCTTTTCTGAAGAGGAAAAAGAGACAGGTAGGAAGTTGATTGTGAACCGAGTTGATTAACTGTGTGTGTGGTAGTATTGATCATTATCTTAATGTGTTTGTATTTGTGTTTTACTTGCTCAAAGTTTATTGTAAAAAACTAAAATTCATTAACTTCATTATCTTATATAATTCCCTTCCGAAAGTGTACAAATGTTACTCTGCATGTGCTCTGCTATGTAAGTACCCCTATGTAGGAATACCGGGGAGGTACAATAACAACAGGGGTACTTTAGATGGTTCATTTACCGTATTTACCTGAATCTAAGACTATAGTTATTTCCATTTTGTATGAATAAAATATCGGGGGTCGTCTTAAATTCAAGGTTGTTGTCTATTTCGGTAAATGCGGTACTACTCGTAAATGATAGATTAACAAGGATCAACATTAACAAACTTCTTTTTTCAAGAGGTGTTCCTCATCACGTACTGAACGTTCCTACTTAGTTTAAACGAGAATCCTTCATACATATCGTCTAATACTGTGCGTTGATATTCCAGACTTCTTGTATCAAGAGGCGTTCCTCACCACTTACCGGACGTTCCTGTCGCCGCTGGAGTTACTACAGAAACTCTGTCAACGCCACGAACGCTTCAGCTGCTCGTCCGACCTGGTTAAACAGCGGGCGGCACGAGAGGCGTTCTCTCTTCTAGTCAGGGTCGTCAGCGACCTAACGTAAGGGGCGTTCTCTCTTCTAGTCAGGGTCGTCAGCGACCTAACGTAAGAGGCGTTCTCTCTTCTAGTCAGGGTCGTCAGCGACCTAACGTAAGAGGCGTTCTCTCTTCTAGTCAGGGTCGTCAGCGACCTAACGTAAGAGGCGTTCTCTCTTCTAGTCAGGGTCGTCAGCGATCTAACGTGAGAGGCGTTCTCTCTTCTAGTCAGGGTCGTCAGCGACCTAACGTAAGAGGCGACGTTCGCTCGTATTTTGTTTTAGAATCGGCTTGATGATATAAGTTTACCCCTTCTTGGCGTTCAACTTATACCCTTGGAAAAATTATGTTTCAAATATCCTTCCCTTGGAGTGTTCATGTAAACTTTGGTTGGTGTCGATATTAGGCAGCTTACAAAAAATATATCTACAGATTTAAAAGTTTAAAAAATGTTTCAACCATCAGTGAAATTTGTTGTCATGCAGCCGTAGAGATTGGTATTGTAAAATATTGTAGTATATTTCATGTGCTGCCACAACTTCTTCTTGTAGAATACTGCCTACTGAAATTAGGCTTATTGCTGTTGTTAAAAATGTTACAAACTAATGATCTATGGTTCGACCTACCGGTACTAATAAATTGTTTTTTTTTCCAGAATGTCGGATCTTACGGATAAGGTTCTTCAAATGTTGATGGAGTTTGTGTATCAACTGCTCTGCAGTGGAGACTTGACCATGGCCAAAGCACTGCGAGTAAAGATACTCGAGAAGTGCACGGCAAAGAAGTTGTACAATTCTTCCAGTATTCTTCTTTCATCCCTCAATGTTTATACCAGGTAAATATGTAGAGATTAAAGACTGTACATGTCATAAATTGTGCACGTCCTTTGGTGTACAATAATATTCATGCTCTTACTGGTGAACATGAAATGACGACAGCAAATCAATGCTTATCATATGGCCAATGGGTTTTCACAAGGGTTGTGTTTGTTTTGATATGATTGTATGATGGATACCAAAGGATTTTGTTTCAAGTAGGTACAGATACAATTAGCCACTAATGTTGTGTTTTTGTTTTGTTAAAATGTTCTCAAGATTAACTTGATTGATATCGCATTGAACTTATTTATTTGTTCCTCAGACAAGCTTCCCTTCTCGACTTCAAATCGGAACAGATCGCCGAACAGATGACGCTTCTGGATTCAAATCTCTTCATGAAAATCGAAATACCCGAAGTTTTAATTTGGGCGCAAGAGCAAAATGAGGAACGGAGTCCAAATCTCACTCGTTTTACAGAACACTTCAATAAAATGTCTTATTGGTAAGAAAAATATATCTTTAACGTAGGTTAATCAATTTTCCAGTTTTGAAAGCCAATCACAATAATGGGAAAAAGTAGTTGCACATGTTGGATCCAAAAAGTTTCAAATATCATAGCCATGGTTGTTGTGGCCACTGTACAGTGTATATCATAAAATTTGGAACATCATCTTTTCATACATTTTAGTTCTTCCAAAACCAGATCAATCTTCTTTATACTTTTTTCAATACATATCTTCTACGTACGATATGTTTGTACATTATTGTGTGTATGTTTGCATGTTGTTGCACTCACATTTCTCTTGGAAAGTTGTTTTGTTTTTTTGTACTGAAACAAAACTAAAAAAACAATAGTTTTTGTTTATCATATTTGCGTACAGTGGTTGCGTTTCCGTCTGCGTAGGGCCAGATCGCGAATCTTGGAACAGAACGAGGCGAAGGACCGCGAACGCTACGTCGTCAAGTTCATCAAGATAATGAAACACCTGCGCAAGATCAACAACTTCAACTCTTACCTGGCTCTTCTCTCGGCGCTCGACTCTGCGCCTATCCGCAGGCTTGAGTGGCAGAAACACATCACGGAGGGCCTGAAGGAATACTGCGCGCTCATCGACAGCTCGTCTAGCTTCCGCGCTTACCGCCAGGCGTTGGCCGAGACGCAACCTCCTTGCATTCCATACATGTGAGTGTGCACTGATATACTTGCTCCGAAACAACCCTACCCATTATTCATTGTTATTTTTTGACTGTCCGGGATACAGCTCTGGGCCAGTCGTTGGGAAGAGCTGGATCGAATAGGTTCTCCCAGTGACTGTGTCTCTTCGAACCTCTACTACTTCAAACTACAAAGTACTCTGAAGATGGATTTTGCAATAAGTCCAAAACGACAGTTTTTTATTAATGACAATCGACGTGGCGTATCCCGACAACCAAGAAATAATAATGACTCTCCTGCGAAATCCTACAACAAGTTTTAACTAGAGATGGGACGATTACGATTCCGATTCTACGATTCTACTGATTATTCGGAGAATCGCGATTAATCGGATCTGCGATTATTCGAAGAAAATTGGCCGATTCTAATCGCGTGATTTTGAATTTTCGCGCGCTCGCTAGTGCGCTATCTGTCGTTCAGCTGCAAGCGCTAGCATGTGTAGAAGGCGGTGTACAGAACATTCGACCTATCGATCGATGTATTTGAATCGAATTTTCTTACGTCATTGGCGTGGCGTCTTACTAGTCTAATCTCGCCCATAGAGAAATAAGTTGCTCGCCTGTTATATGCTGTTGCCTCGTAATTAATTGTGTCAGTTTTTCACATTTTGAATGCATTCGTAGCAATGTCTGAGTTGTCTGCCAATAAAAAACTTAAAAGTGACGTGTGGCGTTATTTCACGGTAGATGTTGTCAACAAAAGCAAAGCAAAATGCAAGTTGTAACAGTACCCACGCCCTCTTACTACACGGGTTGGCCTAGCTCAGCCGGAAAATAAACCAACACTTAGAAATTTGAGTTGTACTATTAAATTATATTGTATCACATAGACAACGAATGCTCACAGTAAATAACTTGTCACAAATAGGTTTACAGACAGTACCAGCTCCAGTTATAGGTGAATCCTTCTTCTAACCTTGGTTTCTCAAGCAGGCGTCCATGGTAGGATTTCCAAGATGTCCTTCATGGTAGGTTGAATTCAGTGGTGGATCGTGTGTAACCGACGCTTCGAAAATCACCGTCCCATTTAACGGGGCAGGCGTAGTTGACGTCTGGGTAATACTAGTTTGGATAACTAGAGAAATCGTAAGGCTCAAAGACTCGAGTTCTTGAAGTTATTCCGTGTAGCTTTCAACACCACATCCTCTCTCTAGGCTTACTTTTCCACCATCTTCTTCTGTATTGTCCTTAGTTACCAGTCAACAACCGTTGCTATGCAATGTAACAATGCTTGTTCTTTATTGATATAACCAAAGCTCTCTACAAATTCACATGTGCACAAAGTCACTGCATTCTAAGCACAGCCTAGTGGATAATGCACAAACTCACTGCACTCTAAGCACAGCCTAGTGGATAATGCATATAGATGGTACTTTACAATACCCCTTCAAATTTTTTTATATTATGAATTTATTAATTGAGATTATAAAAAAATTTCAAAAAATTTATCTCCAACGTTCTCCACTTTTAAAAATTCCATGGTTGTAGGTCGTTATATCATACCCCTTCCAAAAATAAAAAAAATGAAGATGACAAAATGTATCTATATTTGTTATATTTTTGTTAACATCGAAACTCAGAAATAAACCCTTTAAATCTATAATTGGAAAACCGCATTACCCCTTCAAATAGCCTTACCCCTTCTAAACCTGTAAACTACAACAATGTCGTTCACTGACCCCTTTAATTCAAATGCTAAAATGAAAGTTTATGAAACCTGAAACCCAAATGACAGCACCATGCAATGTTAATAGTACCATACACTTCTAACCATTGGATATCAATCCCCTCTTCCAGAATCAACAATTGTCAACAATTAACAATTTTAAATTGTTGATTAAAAAAAAAACACATTAATAACTTTGCACCATAACCAACACCAACCTATAATCCTAGTAACAATGTTACTACAGAGTCGACAACAATAGGCACCATTAGGGACCAAATCATCATCTGTCAAAAAGATTCCATACATTGTTGACCTGTGGTTTATGGTATCTGATAGGGTTCCTGGTAACGTTTTAAATTGACAATATTAAACACTCCTTTTACAACCCCAGCTTCTGTGACCAATTCGTATGCGTTGTCTCCTGCAATCGCAGCAACCATGTATGGACCTTCAAATATATGAAAAAACTTTTTCGTTTCTTTTTTAAACAAATTTGACAAATGAAGCGATTTGAGCAGTACCTTCTCTCCTACTTGGAAAAATGTTTTACTGACAAATTGACCTTCATGCCTATTCTTCCTATTCTGCCCATTATATTTCAACCTTTCCCTGGCTAAAATTACCTTTGCCTCTTGAGTTATTAAGGGAGAATTGTGAGGTGGAAATTTTATACTCTTAATCAACTGTGGCGTAAAAGTTTGACCAAAATGTAATTCATATGGCGAAAACCCTGTTCCTTCATGGTAGGTTGAATTCAACCACTCCTCCAACTGAGGAACCCACTTAGCCCAAGATGAATGTTTACATGAACAATAGGCCCGAAAGATACGACCCAGTTCACGCATAACCCTTTCAGCTGGATTAGATTGTGGATGACGTATGGACGACATGTGTGCCCGTACCCCTTTACCCTCCAAAGTCTCATTCCACTCCCTGGATGTATATTGAGTACCGTGGTCAGACAGTATAGCAACAGGTATTTGCACAGTGTCGAAATAAACTGTCACTTTCTGTGAAATAGCCCGAGCCGTTTGTTGCTTTAACGTGTACAACGACACCAACTTTGAGAAAACATCAATGAACACTAGTACATATCGCACCCCTCCACAGCCTGTAGGTAATGGACCATATATATCAGTTGCCACCAATTGACCAATGTTCGTAGGCAAAATAGGCTGAAAAATGCCATGTGACGTTCTATTTGCATGTTTCGTACGTTGACATAAATCACAACATGCAATCAACTTCCTATTCAATCGCGCCATATTACTGAAAAAGAAGTTCTCTAATAACACCATTAAACATTTTTTAGCACCAAAATGACCAATCTCTTCGTGTACACTCATGATCACTTCCGACACCAGACATTGTGGAATACATAACCGCCAAATGTCCTTACTATTTTCCAATTTGAAGAACAACATGTTGTTGAAAATCATGTAATTGCTATGAGCACCAACATTAGTATGCATATCACTCCAAATCGTTCCAAACTTATCATCTTTCTTCTGTAAATCAGGCAATTGTCGAAATTTTTTACGCAATTCTGAACTAATTCCCACATTCAGTTTCGCAATAACTACCTCCTTCCCAGAGAACGAGTCGTCAATAGTACCATCTTTTTGTACACAAAAGCGACTAATGATATCTGCAACAACATTTTGTTTACCAGAACAATGAACCAATTTAAACTTAAATTCTTGTAAGAGCAACACCCAACGTGTAAGACGCCCAGACAACAATTTACATTGAAGCAAGAATGTAAGTGCTTTGTGATCAGTAATAATTGTCAAATCTGTTCCCAGGACAAAAATACGAAACTTAAGTAACGACCAAACTATAGCCAACAATTCTTTCTCAGAAATAGTGAAATTCACTTCACCACCGTGTAATACTCTTGACGCCATTGATATCACCTGTAATTCTCCCTCAGAATCAACTTGAAATAGTTGAGCCCCTAACCCTTTATCACTGGCATCACATTGCAAGAAGAACGGTTTTGTATAGTTTGGAAATCTCAAGTGAACTGTATTAATGAACAATGTCTTGATATCATGAAATGCTGAATTACAATCATCTGTCCATTTCCACCTGGTATCCTTCTTCAACAATGTCTGCAGTATGCAAGTTGATTGAGCGTAAACATTACTAAAACGTCTGTAGTAACTACATAAACCCAAGAAAGCTTTGAGTTGTTTGACATTTTTAGGTGTGGGCCAATCTTGAATCAACAACAATTTGTGAGGGTCTGGAGACAATCCATTCGTAGTCAAAGTATGACCCAGGAATGGCACCTTATCCCTGCAGAAAATAGATTTGGACAAACTAATCGTGACATTTTTTTTTGATAATCGTTGAAAAACCGTGCGAATGTGAACCAAATGATCCTCAAATGTCTTAGAAACCATCAAAAAGTCATCTACATACGGTTTTAGAAAAGCCCCCAAATCGTTGCCCAATACATAGCTAGTACACCTAGTAAATGCTGCCACTGAAGTACTGAGTCCAAAAGGAAGTACCTTAAACTGATATACCCTCTGATTGTATTTAAACGCCACATATTTCCGACTTTCCTCCGACAATGGAACCTGCCAATAAGACGACACAAGATCAATAGTAGATAACCACTGAAAATCTGAAAAACTTTGCAAAATAGTTTCAGGTGGATCCGGACTCTCATGCTCTGGTATCAACATTGTGTTCAACTGTCGAGCATCCAAACATAACCTCACTGTTTTGTTTTTCTTAATCACCACAACTAATTAGTCCTTTGCATAACGCTCGAAAAAGGCCTGGTCGGTATAAAATTTGGGTCAAAGGATAATATATATCAAATGAAAGCTTGAGACAAGAACTTTTCAAAAAACCATGATATACCTCTGGCAAATCCAGCTTTCTATGTCAAAACTAGGGTCAAAGGTCACATTTGTAATTTTTTAAATAATTTTTTATTAAATAACGAAAAATGTTTGCAAGTTTAAAAATACTCTTTTAGTAAGATAAATGTATAAAGTTTATAAAAAAAAAAATTAAATTACCTACTTACCTTTTTTGACCTTGATTGGGGTTAATTTCCTCAAAATGGGTAATTTCTAAAATTTTCTTCGATTTATTGGCCAATATTCATTATATCAACGTACTTACTCATAAATACGTTAAAATGAATAGTTCTTATTGTTATCACATTGTTTTCACGGTATTCATTCAAAATGGCGGTCAAAGGTCAATAGGTAAGTATCGTCAAACTAGGTCTAGTAACTAAAATATTACTTGCGGGTACTCTAAAGACGCAGAATTTTAACTGCAATTACAATAACGAATAATAATATCATGTTTTAATCGTAATAGAATGTAATTATCATATAACTTATAAACTACTTAAGATTGTTACTGAATTTCTAATTAATGTCCTGAGACATCAGGATATTCTTGAATGGGTGTGCAACTGCAACAAACTACATTTTTAGAAAAGAGCATGACCATGCTGAGATATGTGATATGATACTAGTATTATGTTACATCTACCTTATCAGTCACTGTCCAGGTTGTCAGATTAATAACCTTCTGACTCACTGGAATTCTCATGCTGGCTACTGGTACTGGTACTGGTACTGGTATTTGTACAATCCTTCAGCTTACAAGCTTGGGTACACTTTTATTGATTGGCCAAACACTCACATGTCGGCATCTTGCAAACACGGCAACAGTTACAGGCTAGGAGATCCATAACGGTCAAAGGTACTGGAGTTCCAATCATCCACTCGTTGCTCAGATCTCCATCTGCCGTGGTTTCCCATCCATCCATAGCCACGCGGATCAGGAACATCAGGGTTGGCGTCCAAACAACGTATCCAGACCGCTGTTTGGTGGTTAGCTCGCAGCCGCAGGATTTGAAGCAGTAGGTAATCTTTCTAGGTGGTAGCTGATTAGACTTAATATCATCACATTTACTTTTAAAAACCTCGTAGGGCAGCTGGTTGTAGCTTGACTACCAAAAATCAAACACACTTCGAAGATGTGCAAAAACTAGCGAGTTCGTTGGGACTCGAAGTATGTAATACCCTCACTGACCTCCATGCACTGGTTGTGACAAAGGTTGGAATTCATAGTCGGCCACTCCACCTAGAGGCACCCAATGTTGCTATGGATATGTTTTCTATGTGAGAAATGACATGTATGAAACTGTTACCTTGTTAACAACAGGCGCATTTATAGGTGTAGGGGACGACTATGAGTTCCAACCTGAGTGAGCTCATTCAGTGGTAAAGGGAAAAAGAGAACTTTGAATATCATGAGAAAAAAACTCGCATTTCTGTGTCAAGCTAAGCAAGATGGGTCAGGTCTAGAGAGTTTCTATCGATGTCATCAAAAAAACTCGAAAAGTTTGTCTGTAAACTCTGCTATTTGACCACGACTCTGTCATGCGTCAACCTGCTGCGCTACGAGCTTTTTAGAAGTAAGTGTGATGATATGAAGTCTAATCAGCTACCACCTTGTAACGATTGCTTACTGCTTCATATCCTGCGACTGTGAGTTATCAACCAAACACGATCTATTGATACGTTGCTTGGAAGCCAACCCTGATGTTCCTGATCTGTGTGGCTATGGATGGAAAACCACGGCAGAAGGAGATCTGAGCAACGAGTGGATGATTGGAACTCCAGTACCTTTGACCGTTATGGATCTCCTAGCCTGTAACTGTTGCCGTGTTTGCAAGATGCCGACCTATGAGTGTTTGGCCAATCAGCTGAAGTGTACCCACGCGTGTAAGCTGAAGGACTGTCCAAATATCGGTACCCAGCATGAGAATTCCAGTGAATCAGAAGGTGATTAATCTGACGACTTCAATTTTGAGTGATTTTGACTTCAATTCTGATTAATTTGACGACTAGACAGTGACTGCTAGGACAGATATCATATCATACTATCATATCACGTATCTGAGCATGGTCATGTCCTTTTCTAAAAAATGTATTTTGTTGCAGTTGCACACCCATTCAAGAATACCCTGATGTCTGAGAACATTAATTAGAAATTCAGTAACAATCTTAAGTAGTTTATAAGTTATATGATAATTACATTCTCTTACGATTAAAACATTATATTGTTATTCGTTATTGTAATTGCAGTTAAAATTCTGCGTCTTTAGAGTACCCACAAGTAATATTTTAGTTACTAGACCTAGTTTGACGATACTTACCTATTGACCTTTGACCGCCATTTTGAATGAATACCGTGAAAACAATGTGATAACAATAAGAACTATTCATTTTAACGTATTTATGAGTAAGTACGTTGATATAATGAATATTGGCCAATAAATCGAAGAAAATTTAAAAAATTACCCATTTTGAGGAAATTGACCTCAATTAAGGTCAAAAAAGGCTAAATGGTTAATTTAATTTTTTTTTAAGAAACATAATACATTAACCTTACTAAAAGTGTATGATTAAACTTGCAAACATTTTTCATTATTTAATTAAAAATTATTAAAAACATTTCAAATTTGACCTTTAACCCTAGTTTTGACATAGAAAGCTGGATTTTCCAGCGGTATATCATGGTTTTTTGAAAAGTACTCGTCTCAAGCTTTCTTTTGATATATGTCATCCTTTGACCCAAATTTTATACCGTCATTCTCGTTATGCAAAGGACTAAATGGGCTTATGTAGGGACTAGTAGCTTCCTCAATAATGTTATGCCTTATCATTTTATTCAGTTGTCTTTCCACAGCTTCTCGGTAGGCAAATGGCACAGGATAATTCTTTTCAAAAAAATATGCCCCTTCGTGAACCTTAATATGATGTTCATAGCCTGTCACTGACCCTGGCCTATCAGAAAACAAATGACGATACTCCAACAATAGTTCCTGTAGTTGACATTTCTGAATGACGTCTAGACCTACTTGTTCGGACACCATAGTCTCAATCTCTTTAACAGTCACAACACCCTTGTCTTCTTCGATTGCCGCTGTGTTAGTACAAGATACAACGATACCGACACTACTATCATAAGTATGATCAACATAATCACATTCAACATTCGTACAGTTGTCACTTATTCCAACATCATTGTACAACAAGTCGTGATCTATTAACTGGCCATTAATCGACACGACCTTGGTAGAAAAGTCAATAGTAACCAGATTATCTGTCAACCAATCAATACCGAGTATGATATCACAGATTAAATCCGGTACCACTAAACATCCAACATCCCATGACATGTCACCTGATTGGACGGATAGGTAAACTTGCTTCGTCACCCGTTTACTACGACGATTCGTAGCCCCAAGTATTGTTACCCCTACTACTGGTAATGAAACAATATCATTATTTTTACTGATCAGGACATTGTACACCGTATCTGAAATACACGACACCTCACTCCCCGAGTCTAACAATGCCTTTAAATCCAAATCACCAATACTAACTTTCAACTTTGGACAAAATATATTTTTAGAAGAATGTACCAAATTTTCTTCTTCTAACAAAAAATCTCTAGGTTTTGTAAAGATTGAATTTGCAGTAACAATATGACTGGTTGCAGGAGAACCGCACACAACTGGAACCAATTCTAGTTTTCCTTCTTAGGAACATTTTTATCATCACGGGACCTCCAATTCTGTTCTAATTGTTGGTAGGGTAATCGCTGCTGGTTATTATTATTGTAACCTTGATACCCATTGTTACCCCACCTGACATTTCTATTGTTCTCATTATAACTGCCTTGTTTATTATAGTGACTCAAATTTGATTGACCAGACTCTCCAATAATTTGTTCACTCTCCAGTCTCTCGAGCATTTTTGTTATTTTCTCAGCATTGTTCTCCATATGAATCAGATGGATCCGAATGTCTGTAGAAAAATGGGACAAGACTTGCCTAACCAGCATATCTTCCGGCAATTTACAATTCAAATAGCCTCCATGCCTCAGTATTCTTTTGAAATAAGTAGATGGTGACCCCTGTCTACCCCCTGCATATTGCTCACTGTAAATATGTTTTAGCAAGGCCGCTTGTGCATTCTCCCCCCAAAAATGCTGAAGGAATTTCTCCTTAAAATCTTCAAAAGTAACAAACTCGTTTTCTTGCAACCATGTCTTGGATACCCCTTTCAGACATTGTAGTGTAAAAGCCAGTCTCCGGTTGTTTTTTACCGCATAGTTTTTAAACCGGCTCTCCAATAACTTTATAAATTCGACCGGATGAAGTCCATCGTTATTTGCCGTAAATACAATCCCCTCACGAAATAGCTGGTCCCCGATTCCACTATCATTCTGAATGGTAACTCCCACATTACCACCTGTCATATCGACCTCCATCATCTCAATTCTTTTTTTATTGGCTTCAATCGCCATCTCTAACCCTACACACTGACCACTTATTCTCTGTTGATCCATTTCTTTCACTTCCCCTATCTCTTTCTGAAGCTGTTGTTTCACCCCCACTATATCTTCAATTACCGTGTCTACCCTTACCTTTAAGTTATCAGAACTTTTTTTTATTCCTCCGATCTTGTTATCTACATCTCTTTTGAACACCCCTATTTCCTCAATTACTTCATTGAGCTTACCGCCAACCTTTACAACCTTATCTCCAATTTTTTCGGACCTACCTTTCAACTCCCCTATCTCTTCTGCTAAGCCATCCACTTTATTGTCAATAACCTCGATCTCATCCTCAACCTTAGTCCTCAAAGCTGTGAATTTAGTTTCCAACCCATAAAACATTTTATCACATTTTTCCTCAAAGCTTATCATCAATTCGGACTTCATTTCCCCCATTTCCTTCCGTATTCCCTCATTGTCGTTACGTAATCCCACATTGTCGTTACGTAATCCCACAATGTCCTTCCGTATTCCCTCATTGTCGTTACGTAATCCCACATTGTCGTTACGTAATCCCCGTATTCCCACATTCATATCCTTCATATCACCATTCATCTTAATCATCATCTCCATTAAACTGTTCAAATCAACAGACCTGATCTCTACCTCTTGAACACTCTCCTCTATACTCATATCTACTTCATTCTGAACCTCCTCCCCCTGCATCCTGTCCATAGTCAGCAGTGACTCTGCGAACGTTCAAATTAATCGAGCTTATAATTACACCTCAAATTTTAAAGTGTTTGGTTCAATTTTTTTTTTTTTATATCTCGGGGTAAATGCAATTAGTATGTGCCCCAGCGTTGGTGTGCCAAATTGTAACAGTACCCACGCCCTCTTACTACACGGGTTGGCCTAGCTCAGCCGGAAAATAAACCAACACTTAGAAATTTGAGTTGTACTATTAAATTATATTGTATCACATAGACAACGAATGCTCACAGTAAATAACTTGTCACAAATAGGTTTACAGACAGTACCAGCTCCAGTTATAGGTGAATCCTTCTTCTAACCTTGGTTTCTCAAGCAGGCGTCCATGGTAGGATTTCCAAGATGTCCTTCATGGTAGGTTGAATTCAGTGGTGGATCGTGTGTAACCGACGCTTCGAAAATCACCGTCCCATTTAACGGGGCAGGCGTAGTTGACGTCTGGGTAATACTAGTTTGGATAACTAGAGAAATCGTAAGGCTCAAAGACTCGAGTTCTTGAAGTTATTCCGTGTAGCTTTCAACACCACATCCTCTCTCTAGGCTTACTTTTCCACCATCTTCTTCTGTATTGTCCTTAGTTACCAGTCAACAACCGTTGCTATGCAATGTAACAATGCTTGTTCTTTATTGATATAACCAAAGCTCTCTACAAATTCACATGTGCACAAAGTCACTGCATTCTAAGCACAGCCTAGTGGATAATGCACAAACTCACTGCACTCTAAGCACAGCCTAGTGGATAATGCATATAGATGGTACTTTACAAAGTTTTGCAACGTACTCATTTCTTGTGGTGGTTCTGCTGGAAAATCTCATACAACAACAATTCTTCACAATCATTTAAACAGATTTCACCAACAAGATATGTTCAAAAGCCTAAGCAACAATAGCGATAGGTAGAGATGCAAGAAAATGGTTTTATTTTTCTTCACTTTTCGTTTGAGAAATTGAGAATTATGGTGTTTTGTGGTGTTATTGTTTTTTTAATCGAAAATCGTGTTTTTACATAAAATCATTGATAAAACTAGAAAAGGTTACATTTTCTAAACTATTATATGTGTATGGCCCTAAATGTATATACATAGTGATGGGCGTCAAAGATTAGATTATACTGCAGAGAAGTAGGCCTAAGTGGTGATGATGCGGACTGCTTATTTTCGCTTTTTATCTCGTAATTCTTGTGAAGATTTGAACGGAAGGGAATACAAAATTACGAATTACTGTTAATAATGGTGTTATTTTGCTAGATAGTGGCAATTATGGTGTTATATCGCGAATAAACTCATAATTCGTTTTATAAGCATTTTATGGTGTTATTTCGCGATTTGAATCTGAATCCCAGTGACGCATAACGTAAAGAAATGTTGAATCCAGCACTCTAGAGTGTTTTGTTACACTTTTCGTTTTATCGCGCATTGCGAAAAACTTGCATCTCTAGCGATAGGCCTAGGCCTAACCCATTGGCCCATCGTCCTAGGCGTGATGACTTCGTCGCCCTTGCCGTTTAGTATAGCTTGGACCCGTTTGAATCGAGTTGCACTTTTTTTAATAATTGGTTGAATAATTGGTAATCGGATCGGTTTTTTAATAATCGTTATTGGTAATCGGATCGGCCAATTTGAAGAATCGTTCCATCTCTAGCTTTAACCTTACCGATGCGTTCGTTAGGATTTAGGCCTACTTACCTACTAACCATGTAGGCCTAAGCGCAATAAAATTCCTAAACCAACAACCAACAATTTGTGTGATAAAATCGAGTAATTAAAGCTATTTTACAGTATCTCTAGCTAGACTTTTTAACTGACAAGCCCAATTTATTTGATGTTGTAGTGTTTTGGTAATGGCCTTATGCAGGCTTGTTAGGTTAGGCAATTGACGAGTGGTGATAGGCGGAGCTTGCGCCGAGTACTGTGTCACGTGACTAGCAGTTGGGAAAAGTCCCTACTGTCCGGACGGATCCACACAAAACACATCCACACTTATCTCGTTCTAGCTGGTATAATATTCATTTTTAAGATATAACCTGGAAAACGTATTTAGTTCACATACCAGTGGTCAATATAAAGGTTATTTCAAAATTATAGACGAAGTAGTTAACTTGTTATAACAATTCACGCACTGAAGAGGATAAAATGAGCAAGGTGTGTTTTGTTTTTTCAACTTCAACTGGCGAAAAACTAATGATCAGATTTGGACGAGAGTTTCTTAAGAATACGTACCAATAATGTGAGACAATAAGCAAATAAACTTTCTAGATAGAAAATGCCTGGAACGAAAATTCATAGCATGCACTAATATGCAAGGTGCTTCGTTTCACGGTCAAAACCGCTACTTTTGAGGCCCAACCGCTACACCCTGCATATTATTGCATGCTATGAATTTTCGTTCTGAGCAATTTCTATCTAGAAAGTTTATTTGCTTACTGTCTCACATTATTGGAACACATGCTAAAGACACTCCCGTCAAAATCCGATCATTAGTTTTTCGCCAATTGAACTTGAAAAAACAAATCACGTGTTGCTCATTTTATCCTTTTGATGCGCGAATTGTTATAACAAGTTAACTACTGGGTCTATAATTTTGAAATAACCTTTATATTAACCACTGTTACGTGAACTAATTACGCTTTCCTATAGGTTATACCTAAAAAGTGAATATTATAACAGCTAGAACGAGATAAGTGTCGTACATTAAGCGCGTGAAAGCGTAACAGTTAGCGGATTTGTCCCAACTATGGGCGCTAGGGGTGGGATAACTAACCGGTTAACCGATTAACCGCCCGCGGCTGGAAAACCGGTTAATGATTTTCCCGCTCTATTAACCGTTTTTACACAACAATGGCCCGCAAGCGCAAACACAACAAAAAGTGGAAAACCCAATGTTTTTTTAATGAAGTGTAGCTGGCAGCTGGCCGTCATACTGACGTGAGTAGGCGGCTAGCACGCGCATCTAGATCGCGCACGACGCTATAAAATGGGGGGGGGGGGGGGGGAGAGAGCGGGCAGCGGCTGCCGACTGCCACAACCGTATCCAATTGCAATACTTCTCTGTGTGTGATTTGCGACTTGTAGGCCTAATTGTGCTTATTTTATTTAATGGTGGAGTAAAGCTTTGCCGGGCAATAAAGAATTATTGTCGGGCGGGTCGCCCGACGGTCAGGGCCCTGGGGGAGAACACTGCATAAATAAAAGATGTGTAGACCTTTGGTTACATTTTTTTTTTTTTTTTTTTTTTGAAGATGTAGGCTATAGACTGGTATATTCGATTTTTTAAGAATTTCGGTTAATCGGTTAACCACGGTTAATATCGCCGATTAACCGATTAGGTAATTAACCGATTTATCCCCCCCCTAATGGGCGCCACGTTCCTTCGTGACGTCAGGGGGCGGGTAAATCACCACTCGTCCATTGGGGAACCCGTACTATGACCTACAGGAAAATGACCACTGGCTACCTGGATATTAAGGCAACAGGTTAGGGGGTGGTTTATCTATACTGTTGAATATTGTTCATCTTAATTGGTTGGCGGTGACTTTGAATAAACTGGTTTCCTCAAAGGCTGCCGCACTGACTGGGGCATGACATGGGTTTGACAGTTGGCACTTTTCCGCAGAGAATATAGGTGCTTTTCCCTGTAGGTTCTTTTCCCGTTGGCCATAAGACATGTACCCGTCCATTGAACCTAGTGGTTAACCATAAGTAGTGTACATGTAAACACAGCCACCGATCTTGTTGTGAAACATACACGACAGTTAGAACAACGTTTGTTTTTGTATACTATTTATGTTTCTACCGACTTGACACCAATCAGGTAAGCTGTTGGTTCCCTAAAAGACGTGTCACCTTGTCGAGTGATTGGCGAGGTTTAATTACGTCCTGTATTTCAGCGGGCTGGTACTCCAGGATCTCACGTTTGTCCACATCGGAAACAGCGACCTTCTGGCCGACGGCTCCATTAACTTCTCCAAGCGGTGGCAGCAGTTCAACATCGTTGAAAACATGAAGCGGTTCAAAAAGGGGTAAGTGTTATGTTTATTACTTAGCCAATAGGAAGACATCATGCCAGACACCATTGTCTCTACATGCATTCATAATTTAACGGGTTTCAATTAAGCAGGGGTGTGTGGGAAGGGATTTTTCAGAGTTGGGAATTTCATGTGAACAAACCCGGGAATGGGGGACGGGATTGGGAAATTTCCCAAATACAGTCACACTTCGTTAGGACGTTTCTGAAGGGCCAGGAAAAAATAAACGTCGTAAACGTGAAAACGTCATAACGAAAATAAATAAAAACATGTCAGAATTGAATATTCTTTAATTTGAAATACATCCATTTTTTAGCTAGTATAAAAAGAATGAAAAAATACTTCAATATCAAAAGTTATTAATATTTTACAGGCCTATATTGTAAAGCTGGCTACTGTAAATAATAATGTACATAATGTTGAAATCACTCGTCGCGCGCTTCTGAATAACAACGAAAGCGCGTTGGCGTCAGTCAGTCTGGCTGTACCAACCACACCCGCCCGCTCCCCTCTCCACTGACCGTGGACTGCCTGCAACAAACAAAAAAACTTGTCAAGCGGGTTTTATCTCAACGGGCTGTCACGGCCTTGCTACGCTCACTGTGGATGGTCGGGGGGGGGGGGGGGGGGGGGGTTGGGGAAGGACCTTGAGATGAGAGCAAGAGCGCCCACGGAAAAGAGAAAGAGATAGTTTTGACAAGATTATCACGTGAAAATAACTTACCATTTTAGCCAGGTTTGAAGAAGCTTGTGATTTTGGTCTGCCGTGCTCTTTCTAGGCTCAGTCCATACAGCCTACAATAAAACAAAATGTATTAATTTATTTATTTATTTAATGGGGGACGCGTGTTCAAATCCTGTACAGGGCAATGAAAGCACTAACCTCTTCAAGTTCTGTCCATTTTCCAGTGCGAGCTTGCTTTCTTGTTGGTTCCGCGGCACTTTCTTCAATCTTTACTTTATTTTTCATAATGGTGTTTAGGGGTACACGGAATAACGCCCACAAGCAACAACACCCACATGGAACAAAGCCCACATGGAATATCGCCCACAAGGAATAACGCCCACATGGAACAAAGCCCACATGGAATAACGCCCACATGGAACAAGGCCCACATTTTACGATCCCGAAGCTTCCCGAGCGATGCTGCGTTGCCAAATGTTTAATATTGGTTTTGATAGTCGTTACTCACACCTAATTTGCATAATGAAGGTCAACGGCAATGCAAGCTTCGGGATCGTAAAATGTGGGCATTGTTCCATGTGGGCGTTATTCCATGTGGGTGTTGTTCCATGTGGGTGTTATTCCGGTAGCTTGCATGGCCGCCTGGCTCGCGCTCGTAGACAGTGTCCTAAGTCTGCGATAGAGTGCGTTATTCGCAAGAATCACGCCAAAAACTTTGTATACAAACTACAAAGACAAACCATCATGGAAGATATCGTTAGCACTAGTGCTTTGATTATGTGTACACGAATCAAACAGTGGAAGATACGCAATACACTTTATTATGTATGACAACCTAAAACTCGGGCAGGCCTGCCCCCTAACTTAAAAAAACACATCAATTAGGTCCCCACGTTCAAATGGCAACAAAATATATCGACCACCGTGGTTCCGTACAAAAATACCCTAACCTAGAACAAGCCTCAGTATTACAAGCCTGGGTATAAAGCTAGGCCTAGGCACTGGGTCTAGACTAATGATAGGCCTTCATTTCATTTCATTCCCTAGGCCTAGCCTAGACAAATATGGGACCAGGGTGTAGGTCTAGGCATAGGTCTAGTCTTACAAATACTCCTGAAGCCCGCTTTCAGAACGATTTCTAAAAGACCCTAAGTAGGCCTAGAACATAGGCCTAGGTATTACAAGCCTGGGCCCTACTAATGCTAGGCCTACCTTATGAATAAATATGGGACCAGGGTGTAGGCCTAGGCATAGTCTTACAAATAGTCGTGAAGCCCTAGAGACTTAAGCCGCCTCCAGAACGATTACTAAGACTAACGATTTACCATTATTGTAAGTAGGCCTTCAGCCTAGATGTAAAATGAATGAATGAAATGAGTGAAGTAATGGAACGAGAATTGGGATTAAATTCGCCATTTTCGAATACGCCTCGCAAATGTGTAAAAACCAAAGTCTACTTGATCTCCGCCTAGCGGAGGCTCGTCGAACTCCCGAGTTGGCACAAAACAAGGCACATGTGTGGTAATGGTGTTTGTTTGTCCATGCAGACGGTAGGTGAACTTTGTGTCCCCATTTCCGTTTTAATAACGTACATCCGGCTGGTTCCAGGAGTACATGTCTGTACTTGGTACTGGACAAACAAACGAAGCTTATTATATAGCGCTTGCTTTGAAATGAACGCGAGATGACACAGAACTGGGAAAGCAGTGGGTTCAATTCACAAGTTGAAACCCTAGCTTCTAATTATTTGGGATATGATGTCCATTTATCTCGTTTCTTTAGGAACCTGTCTCGATGACCCCGCAAATGTTCACTGCGACTCTGTATTTTAGTTCGTTTTTGTATACATTCGTCAGAAAAGTACTGCGGACTGCCTGAAGGCTAATATGTAAAGACAAATTTGCTGAATATTAGTCGACGCTTACCATACACAACATATAAATCCAACAAAAATGTAAGGGCCTAGCGCTTAAACATAAAAAATTATTATTCAAATTTAATAATGCACCTCAAATAACTTACCATAACCAGCTGCAATGCGAATGCGAATGCGTTCCCACACTCACTCTTCACTTCCATTGCATCATGTCCCATTTTGTCACTACAAATCAGGTGATGAACTGGTATGTTACCAATAATAATAACAACAATGTGGATTACCTTACACAGGTTATCGGTCCAATGTGTAGCGTAGAGCCTATATATCACACGTATCTGTAGTCACGTATGTGTTGTACAATACACTCTTACCACTTGTGTAGCCGCCAGCTGAGGACGGTATTGTAGCAAGACTGACATGTAGCTGGGGGCGTTCCTTGCTTGGGCCCTTGTTGTCATGCCGTCATGTCTTGTATGCGCTATCTCAAGGACGAATGATCATGACGTCACGATCTAACATGAAGGCTACAGAGAATAAATATTTTTTCGTAGAAATCCCTGTTATTGGATGCACACCAGCTTTACCTGATATGTGCGCCTCGTCAGGTGACTAACTAGTTATATTAGGGTGTTTGGAGAAGGAATGTCCGAGGACTGACAGGAAGGTTCAGTCCTAGCATTTGCTTTTACGACTGAGGAAAACCTCGGAAAAACCGTCAGTCAGAACTGCCGGTGGCCGGAATCGAACTGGAGACCTCCCGAATGAGGGTCTCGCGTCTAACTGCTGAGCCACCTCTATCGGTGGACAAACAAGAGCAATGTAGTCCAATCCGCACAAAGCTGTATAGACAAGAGCGCTACGTCAGACCTCCTTGACTCTAGGGACAAGTTTTCCCACTAGGAAACGTATTTAAGCTCTACAATCGAAAATTGGAAGAGAAGGAAGAAGAAGAAGGATCATCAAAATGTAAAAAATGCAATACATATTTTTGTCTTATTTTAGTAATTAGAACTTTATTTCCTGTATATACATTTTGTTTCTCTAAAAATCAAGTATTTAATAATAAACAATAATTCTATAAAGATATGCACGGACATAAAAGCCTCGTTTAACTGTCACTAAGGTTTTTTTTTTACAATAACGGTTCATCACGAAGGTGGCTTATCCTTCACGGGACGGGCCACGTTTACTTTCTCCGACATGCGAATGCCGAAGGTGCACTTCTCCTTGGAATAGGGGATGGCATTCTTACCCCCCTCGGTCTGGTACGCGTTAGGGGCGGGAATGTACGCCTTGCGCTCCTTGGTCGGCAGTCTCACCCCCATGGAGGTGCGCGGCCCTGACCTCTTGACCTTGTCAAGGTCAGTGACGTCATAGCTCGCCGGGCCCGGGGACTTCTCAGGTCACGTGATCCGAAGGTGGTCGCCGAGTTGTTGGAAAGACGGCGGGTCTTGAGGATGTCGTCGGGGGAGTAGCGGCCGGGGTCTGGGGTCACCTCTGTATAACAAGGTCACACTTTCACTTCAAGGTCGGCTAGACCCTACACTTGACGGAAACGAGAATTCCCGTCAGTTGAAACCGTAAACGGTTTCGTAATGCTGGGTTTACACACACTTCAAGGTTTAAGTTTTAATATTTTGTTCTAAGGAAAGTATTTTCCAAACTGATTTACTAGGCCGTTTACATTGGCCGGATTTATAAAAGGTCGCCTCTCATTGGCTGGGTTAAGAGCAAACAAGTTGGAATAGTTTCAACTTTCGTCCTCTCTTAAATCTGAGGAAGGTATGTGAACGCCATGATGCTACTGGCTTGATTCAACTTCGTTAAACCTTATAGGTACCTTAAACCTTATTACGGTGTGTAAGCCGGGCTTAAAGTAAGCCTCGACTTCTTACGAAATTGGTAAAACATAACTGAGATCACTACCATACCATGTGATTTGCATGCGTGCAATTAAAAGGTAGGAGCACCGAATATGGTTATCATTTCGGTCGACATATCTAATGTCAAATAACTTCATGATGGAGATATAATGGTACAGTATTTGGAGATACATTCACATGGAATAAGCTCTTTGGCTCTTTGGAACAATTTGGTTAATGCTAGCACATATATGTAAGAAACCAATGAAATCAACGAGTTTTCAGTTTGATAAAAACCAAATAATGAATAAGTTTTATTTACTCCCGTAGATACAAAAATAATGACTGGATGACTTTCAGTAGATGTTAAATTGAACCTTAAAAATAGTCGTGTGGACCAACAACTATACAATACCTTTCTTAGGAAAGCGGTTCCCCGTGCTAAACGCGAAGGCAGGCCCCGACTTCCTACTCAATCGGTCCCAGGAGCCAGACACGTCGTAGACTTGGGGTCCGGGCCCCGGCTTCGGCTCCTCACTTAGTATCTTGGTCCGCTGACCGAAGGAGCAGCGAGGCTTTCTGGTCCTCTCAGCGGTGTCAGAGAAAGGGGTTGTGGGCGCACTGGGCGCTGGTCGAGTTGAGGTTCTTTTCTCTTAGTAGTTTGGTCCGCTGACCGAAGGAGCAGTGAGGCTTTCTGGTCCTCTCAGCGGTGTCAGAATAGGGGTTGTGGGCGCACTGGGCGCTGGTCGAGTTGAGGTTCTTTTCTCTTAGTAGTTTGGTCCGCTGACCGAAGGAGCAGTGAGGCTGTCTGGTCCTCTCAGCGGTGTCAGAGTAGGGGTTGTGGGCGCACTGTGGCGCTGGTCGAGTTGAGGTTCTTTTCTCTTAGTAGTTTGGTCCGCTGACCGAAGGAGCAGTGAGGCTTTCTGGTCCTCTCAGCGGTGTCAGAATAGGGGTTGTAGGCGCACTTGAGCGCTGGTTGAGATGAGGTTCTTTTCTCTTATTAGTTTGGTCCGCTGACCGAAGGAGCAGCGAGGCTTTCTGGTCCTCTCAGCGGTGTCAGAGATAGGGGTTGTGGGCGCACTGTGGCGCTGGTTGAGATGAGGTTCTTTTCTCTTAGTAGTTTGGTCTGCTGATCGAAGGAGCAGTGAGGCTTTCTGGTCCTCTCAGCGGTGTCAGAGATAGGGGTTGTGGGCGCACTGTGGCGCTGGTTGAGTTGAGGTTCTTTTCTCTTAGTAGTTTGGTCCGCTGACCGAAGGAGCAGTGAGGCTTTCTGGTCCTCTCAGCGGTGTCAGAGATAGGGGTTGTGGGCGCACTGTGGCGCTGGTTGAGATGAGGTTCTTTTCTCTTAGTAGTTTGGTCCGCTGACCGAAGGAGCAGTGAGGCATTCTGGTCCTCTCAGCGGTGTCAGATTAGGGGTTGTGGGCGCACTGTTGCTCTGGTTGAGATGAGGTTCTTTTCTCTTAGTAGTTTGGTCCGCTGACCGAAGGAGCAGTGAGGCTTTCTGGTCCTGTCAGCGGTGTCAGAATAGGAGTTGTGGGCGCACTGTTGCGCTGGTTGAGATGAGGTTCTTTTCTCTTATTAGTTTGGTCCGCTGACCGAAGGAGCAGCGAGGCTTTCTGGTCCTCTCAGCGGTGTCAGAATAGGGGTTGTAGGCGCACTCGAGCGCTGGTTGAGATGAGGTTCTTTTCTCTTATTAGTTTGGTCCGCTGACCGAAGGAGCAGCGAGGCTTTCTGGTCCTCTCAGCGGTGTCAGAGATAGGGGTTGTGGGCGCACTGTGGCGCTGGTTGAGTTGAGGTTCTTTTCTCTTAGTAGTTTGGTCCGCTGACCGAAGGAGCAGTGAGGCTTTCTGGTCCTCTCAGCGGTGTCAGAGATAGGGGTTGTGGGCGCACTGTGGCGCTGGTTGAGATGAGGTTCTTTTCTCTTAGTAGTTTGGTCCGCTGACCGAAGGAGCAGTGAGGCATTCTGGTCCTCTCAGCGGTGTCAGAATAGGGGTTGTGGGCGCACTGTGGCGCTGGTTGAGATGAGGTTCTTTTCTCTTAGTAGTTTGGTCCGCTGACCGAAGGAGCAGTGAGGCTTTCTGGTCCTGTCAGCGGTGTCAGAATAGGAGTTGTGGGCGCACTGTGGTGCTGGTTGAGATGAGGTTCTTTTCTCTTATTAGTTTGGTCCGCTGACCGAAGGAGCAGCGAGGCTTTCTGGTCCTCTCAGCGGTGTCAGAATAGGGGTTGTAGGCGCACTCGAGCGCTGGTTGAGATGAGGTTCTTTTCTCTTATTAGTTTGGTCCGCTGACCGAAGGAGCAGCGAGGCTTTCTGGTCCTCTCAGCGGTGTCAGAGATAGGGGTTGTGGGCGCACTGTGGCGCTGGTTGAGTTGAGGTTCTTTTCTCTTAGTAGTTTGGTCCGCTGACCGAAGGAGCAGTGAGGCTTTCTGGTCCTCTCAGCGGTGTCAGAGATAGGGGTTGTGGGCGCACTGTGGCGCTGGTTGAGATGAGGTTCTTTTCTCTTAGTAGTTTGGTCCGCTGACCGAAGGAGCAGTGAGGCATTCTGGTCCTCTCAGCGGTGTCAGAATAGGGGTTGTGGGCGCACTGTGGCGCTGGTTGAGATGAGGTTCTTTTCTCTTAGTAGTTTGGTCCGCTGACCGAAGGAGCAGTGAGGCTTTCTGGTCCTGTCAGCGGTGTCAGAATAGGAGTTGTGGGCGCACTGTGGTGCTGGTTGAGATGAGGTTCTTTTCTCTTAGTAGTTTGGTCCGCTGACCGAAGGAGCAGTGAGGCTTTCTGGTCCTCTCAGCGGTGTCAGAGATAGGGGTTGTGGGCGCACTGTGGCGCTGGTTGAGATTAGGTTCTTTTCTCTTAGTAGTTTGGTCCGCTGACCGAAGGAGCAGTGAGGCATTCTGGTCCTCTCAGCGGTGTCAGATTAGGGGTTGTGGGCGCACTGTTGCTCTGGTTGAGATGAGGTTCTTTTCTCTTAGTAGTTTGGTCCGCTGACCGAAGGAGCTGTGAGGCTTTCTGGTCCTCTCAGCGGTGTCAGAGATAGGGGTTGTGGGCGCACTGTGGCGCTGGTTGAGTTGAGGTTCTTTTCTCTTAGTAGTTTGGTCCGCTGACCGAAGGAGCAGTGAGGCTTTCTGGTCCTCTCAGCGGTGTCAGAATAGGGGTTGTGGGCGCACTGTGGCGCTGGTTGAGTTGAGGTTCTTTTCTCTTAGTAGTTTGGTCCGCTGATCGAAGGAGCAGTGAGGCTTTCTGGTCCTCTCAGCGGTGTCAGAATAGGGGTTGTGGGCGCACTGTGGCGCTGGTTGAGTTGAGGTTCTTTTCTCTTAGTAGTTTGGTCCGCTGACCGAAGGAGCAGTGAGGCTTTCTGGTCCTCTCAGCGGTGTCAGAATAGGGGTTGTGGGCGCACTTGAGCGCTGGTTGAGATGAGGTTCTTTTCTCTTAGTAGTTTGGTCCGCTGATCGAAGGAGCAGTGAGGCTTTCTGGCCCTCTTAGCGGTGTCAGAGATAGGGGTTGTGGGCGCACTCGAGCGCTGGTTGAGATGAGGTTCTTTTCTCTTAGTAGTTTGGTCCGCTGACCGAAGGAGCAGTGAGGCTTTCTGGTCCTCTCAGCGGTGTCAGAGATAGGGGTTGTGGGCGCACTCGAGCGCTGGTTGAGATGAGGTTCTTTTCTCTTAGTAGTTTGGTCCGCTGACCGAAGGAGCAGCATTCTGGTCCTCTCAGCGGTGTCAGAGCGAGGGGTTGTGGGCGCACTTGAGCACTGGTTGAGTTGAAGCATCGTTCACTATATTTCTATAACCTGAAAAAGATTTGAAATTTATTTTGTGCCACCGAGTTTTTGTGCAAGTGTATTATTTAAAAATGTAGGTGGTTAAAAACCAATGTTTGTGTGGTAGGTCTATGTGTATCATTTAAATGTATATACTATATATTATTCTATTATGTGTGTATTATTTATCTATAGGTCTATGTGTATCATTTAAATTTATATACCATATATTATTCTATTATGTGTGTATTATTTATCTATTTATTTTATTCCATTCTTAAGTTGGTTTAACTCGAGCGGCATTCTTGAGAAAGGTTTATAACAAAATGAGACTTTGTTGTCAGTTTTAAACGTGAGACTACTTTTCCCGACGTCAAATGACGTGGGCTCGGCACCTACACCATAAATGTGGCAACCTTGCTTCCGTGCCCTAGCTATTGGTGTTTGCACCCACCTACCCTTGTTGACCCTTGATGATGGCATAACTCGTCCCTGACGCCAGCATTCCCAAGGTTTCTCTTGAACCACTTCACCATACCAACCACTCTACAAACATTTGGTGGTATTTTCAAAAACAGATATTATCGGAGCCGATCTTGTTGGAAAACAAAATTGGTTACCAACAAGTTTAAGGAATAGTTTTGGTGTGAGTTGAATGAAGGAGACAATCAAGATTTCTAAAATATTAGGGGTTAAAATCTTCTGTGAAAAAAGAAACTCGAAGCTGTGCAAGGTTTACAAATAAAAACAAACATAATCTTTGAAAAATGTCAAACCTCATCATTACCGCAGGCTATACAATACAGACGGTGTTGTTTGTGCCAATGATTATTTCCGATAATTACAGCAACTAGATCAAAACAGTGTTCTTCAACTTGACAACCATGTTGGCAAGTTATAAAGTGTGATGTTGATACAAATAAGAAGATAAGGAAATGGTAGGATTAGTGTTTTTCTTTTCGGACTAGTAAATTACAAACCTCACTTGCCCAGTTTAAAATATGAGCCCTGTGCACATAGTTATTTCGTAAACTGTTCACTAGAATAATAAATAAAACTACAAATACTCACATTAAAATTTACATAATCCAAACAGTTAGCTTTTTTTTATATTTTTTTCTCCGATATTTTCTGCTCTGCAAAGACGACTGTCGGTGCTTCTTGCTGGAATTTGGGTTTGCTTGAGAGTTGTTTCTATAGTTACTTTATACTTCTTATAGGCTGTTTGTTGTTGATTGTGTCTTATCGACAATAAAGAAACTGGAAACAGTTTGTTGTTGGTGCTAGAATCAAATCCTTTACCATGCTGTGACAATACTGGGAACTTTCGTTTTTGGAGGGTGGACAATCGACGCTAGCGCTCCCCGTGCCTTTTAGTAACCCACATTGATTGCAACATGGGAAGTCAATGGAATCGTGCTTTTGAAGCCTTCTAACTTTGAAACTCCTGGCTGGAGCTAGGTACTCCTTCACTCTAGGTTCGCTGCTAAAATTGTTTGCCTCGTCATCAGTGGTAAGATCGGACAGAGTCCAGTATTGTCAGAGGATGGTACAGTATTTACTGGAATCATGTACGTAGATAAAATGCACATTGGAACAGATTGATATTTTCTTCTGGGTTGTTTCGTCGTGTTGGTACCGAGTTTTCACTCGACGTTTCGCCACCCAATTTTATTTTTTTTTATTCACCCAACGTCGAGTGAAAAGTCTGTACCGACACGACGAAACAACCCAGAATAAAATATCAATCTGTTCCCATCTACGGGTCGTGAAAGCCTCCAACAACTCAAAATGCAGTAGGAATCTGCTCTAGTTTTCAGCAACACATTTAACAGCTCACAGTCAACCTATTCATAGTTCCCACGTGACGTCACAGCGGCCATGATTGCAACACAATTAAGGAGGACCAATCCTAGATCATTGGCAAATACTATTTGCCAAATACTATTCAAATTTAATAAATAAGCCTAATTAAAGGAATAGTCAGATGAAGAACTAAAAAATCACCAATTAGTCATTAGTCCATGAAATTCAGTTATGTGTAAAATACAATTGATATAGGTTGCTTCAATGCAAGAAAAAAAATAGTGAACAATTAGCTATTCTACTAGATTCCCTTCGGCAGCTCTTGCTGCATTTTTCTTCTAAAGCGTAGTGTAACTGTATCGGTTCTGAGGTCGCTGGCGCCTTCCTGATAGACAGAGGACTCATTGTGTTACATGAGACCAGCCGTGTGTTATACGAGACCAGCCCGCGCTCCGCGAAACGCTCGGCGACTGCGGACAGTACCGCTCAAAACAGATTGCAACTTTTTCTACACATCATGTCACACAAAAATTAATTGCAGGGTATGTAGTAGAAGTAAACGTTCGTACTAAGAAGTATGTTATCGGTAGAGAAACGATGCACATTAAACCTCCTGATCGATTTTTGATCAGTGCCCTATTTTAGCGGTGGTTTTACTTTCTCAAGGCAACATTTTTTTTATATGGGAATTACCATGAGAAAAGTTGCTCGGTGCTACTTGGTAGCACCAAACCAAATAATCGCGTTTTCTTTAATTTTTTAACCGCCTGCTTTTAAAGTATGGTATCTTTTAGTCATGTTTTTTATATTTAAAGGTGGACATCTACAAATGGTAGTTCTTTAGTTTTTCACCCGACTATCCCTTTAAGAATTTAAAAAGTAAACCTTATTAATACAAAATAAAGAAAATACCACACGTATATATTTTATTTAAAAAAGCAGGCTGGATTTTAAAGAATGAAGAGTTTATGTGTTCTAACACCACCGCCTTTAATTGTTTCTCCATGGCAACGTCAAAGTTTGATCACAAATGTGGCCGCCACGCGCAACTATGTGACGTATGTGCAACCTATGAATGGGTGGACTATATAGTATCACGTGGACATTTTCTACCAATAGAAACAAGGGTACTACTGTAAATGAAAAAGTATAGGTGCTAGGCTAATACACCATTTGAAAGGAGGCAACTTTAGGCCTACTTGCATTTAGATTGTTCCATGGAATGTAGGCCTATGCATATGCTTTGGAATAGGCTAACACTTTTTCAAGATTTTTGTACAAAAAATGTGTGTGCTAGTTGGTCTTGGTGGATGAATCCTAAAAAAAAATTAAGATAATAAAATTCTGAAAAACAGCAGCCTCGTAACGGCACATTAGGATTACTATTGTGGTTGTGTCTTGTTTATGTTTGTTTGTTTATTTCAGCATCAGTTCATGTATATTTGTATTTTTAATTACAGAACGTACTCGTTCAAAAAACACGAGCGAATCATCGCCTTCTTCAGCAACTTCGACGAGTTTCTGTGCGAAGAAGCCATGTGGCAGATTTCCGAATCCATCAAGCCGAGAGGAGGCAAGAAAACTCAAGCATGAGACCACTTCGAAAGCACAGAGAGAGAGAGAGAGAGAGCGAGAATTCATGTCGATATCTTCCAGGCCTGCCAACCGCTGCAATAGGAGATAGCTTTATTGTTTGAAGGTTCGTTTCATTACCTTTGATTGCTTATGCGAATTTCAAATACTGTGTTTACAGTATCGCCAGGTAGCTAAGCCGACTCTTCGGGCTTGAAACGTTACAATGAGAAAAAGTACGTACACATATTCAGTCAAACATTTTATGCATATAGGAAGTCATTAACACAAAAGTATGTAGGCCTATAATTGAGAATAATTAACGGGGAAATGTTGGAAACAACATTTCAAAGAATTACTGGATGGGTAGTGAGTGTATTGATGTCGGAGGGGAATGAATGTCTTGCCCATCCTCAGTTCTGTCAGTACTCTTGGGATCTGGTACCTACTTCACAATATGATTTAGTTTATTGTGTACATACTTTGACTATACGTATTATGTTTGACTGTTGTATTGTCCACTTTTAAGATTGGTACCGATTCGAATCCCATGCCCGTTATTAATTAAACAGGGAAAGAAACCAAGGAGGCCTAGCCTTGCAATAGAGTGCAAGTGTAGGAATTAAATACCGGCTACAATGTGACGATTAGTTTTATTTAATTCAGTATTATGGCTTTTAAACAAAGTGGTCAAATCAAATACTGTTTGTTGTATATTTGGGAGAGTTAAGTTTTGTACCTTGAGCGTGTGGCACAAAACGGGTGTACCCACTGTAAATAATTGCCGACATCCCTGTGAAGGCCTAGAACAAATTGCTCCAAATGTAATATTTAAAAAATCTTAAGAAATATTCCCCTTTGTTGTGCAGTAGCCAAATTTTACTTACAAGTTACTAATTTACTCAGTTTTCAATTTGTGCCATAATCTACAGAGTTAAAAAAATTCACTTCTAGAAGTTACTACATACTAAAATATGTTTCCTTGCAGTGAAATCATAACCTTTTTGCAATTTTGACCAAAAGTGCATACCTTTTTACTAGCTACCATATTTAGTGTAAAGTTAGTACATAATAGCAAGCAAGCTAAACATACTCCGCTAGCTTCAGTATGTCTCATGCAACAACAAAACTGCAGATTAAACGTATGATGAGAAATCTATAGACGTTCGGCAGTAATGTATGAATCTGAACTGATCTTAAATTATTGCAAGCATACGATGCCATACAACTGTAAGATGCATATTATACAGAGCTATGCAGTGTCTCATTAGTTAATGTTTACTCCATTGTGTTGTGAAAAATGTTACAAGAAACTGGTTGGGGTGCTCTGGCTTCTCAGTTCCATTGGGCCTACTAAGCCCAGCGGAAAAAAGAATACTCCAACATTGTGATGCAAATCTTGAGTAATCGTTTATTTTTCTTGTAAGTTGTAACTATTATTAAGCATTTCGTTGAATCGTTTTGTTAACTCACTTCCAGTAGAAATGTGTACAACAGATAACACCACAAAATGCTATAGTAGAAGTTTTTAAAACAAGATACTAGTACGTAGGTATAGTGGTAGTGTACCTAATAGTTTATTGTAACGAGTTTTGACTGTAAATAGAAGTAAATCATGTAGGCCTATGATTAAAACTGCGCCTCATGGTTGGCGATTGCTGTTACAAGTTTCTTTGAATGGCAGCTGTAAAACTACTGTACGTGTATTAGGGCTGCTCGGTGATGATGTAGGCCTGTATTCCATTTTGACTTACTTCGCATTTATGTTTGTAAGGTCTGCATAAATTGTCGTGTTACAAATGATGGTGATTGTAAGTTTTAAGACGTCAGTGATACATTTGTTTTGGAGAAATTGTCAGTTACCGGTGTTATGTATTTTTGTCTTTGTTCTTGTTTAATGTTTACACAGATCTGTTGTTAAAGATGCCATAGATACCATACCTAGTTAATAACGCCCAATGGTCGACATTCGTACGTGAGGTTATTAGGCACAATACGTAATTGATACGAGGTACTCTTAGCCTTAAAGATCTTTAAGAGTACCTCGTATCAATTACGTATTATGCCCTGGTCCCTAAATGCTGGTGACGAGTAAGATGGCCGTTAGTGCACCGTCGTAAGCCGCACTTAAGGTGTTAAAGCTTTCATGTTAACCAAATTTAATAATATCAAATCCCTCTAGAACTAAACCACTAGACCTATCTATAGTCTACACGTTTTAACTTTCAAGCAAATTAATAGTGGAAGTTTTAGTTCTTTTTTCGATATATTTGCACTGATTAACAACTCTATTTCATCTCAGTTAGGCTACGACATGTCTGATACGTACTTTTCATTCAGCTGCAACTGCAGTTAATTTGTTTCTTCTATAATAATATAAAATAATAATAGTGTATAATTTGGTGGCTCCGTGGAAACGGACTAGCTACATAAACACACGTGAAAAGATTTGATTTTTTTGTGTTTGCAACTGAGACATGTAGTTGATTTTCCCTTGCTACCAGACAATTACTACGTTTACATGCAGGTTTGAAAAAGTTTTTACTCGAATCAAAACCAAATTCGTCGATCGTTTACATGCCATCGATCTGCTCAAATCATTATTTAGTTCATACATTTCCTGGCATACAGTGCCTCTTAAATCAAGACATTACTTTGCTTTTTATAGAAAAGTTGAAACAACAAAGGTGGAAACATAAATAATACTTCCTTATCTGTTAAAACATTCCTGTTGGAATTAGACCTTTCACAAATTCAACCAAACTAGGCAAGAACGAGCGCGGTGAAAAAAATTGTAAACATAACCTCAATTTGCACCGCCACCTCCGGTTTAGTTTGCTAATTAGCCCGCAAAGTCGAAACGTATTGGCGGCAGTGCGGTGTTTACATGGCAGTTTACAAAACTAGTTTTCAAGTCAGCCCTACAAGCAAACAAGGTCGACTCAAACCGATCCAGACCCACTTTCGAAGTGTTTATATGCGGTTTTGAAAACTCAAAACTTTCTGAAATCGATTTAAAACCTGCATGTAAGCGTAGTAAATGTGTTTTTCAGAAACTCAAAATTGGTAATAAAGTGCGGCTTATACAGATTATGTACGCATGTAAATAATAACCCAGTGAAATATAGCTATTGACATTTCTGTGCAGCCCTAATACTAAGTAATGCCATCAAGAATATTGCAGAATATTTATGATTTAGATATTTAAAATATGTTTCTCTACTATACCGGTACCGTAGTAGTATTGTTATTTAATAACGGTTGACAAATACGTTAAATTAGTAGTATAGAACATTTGGCAGCTTGTATGTGCATATCTTACTTCCACTTCTTTATTTAACACAGAGGCCTAATACATGATTAGGCTATTGATGGTGCATTTCTCAGTCCCGATTGTGTTAACTTGTCAGGTAATAAGACGAAAGTTGAAGTTTTAATTGAGGCAATCCCCATGTTCTGGGCGTGTTAACTAGGCCGCGACGAGCCGAAACATTTCCGACATTACGTGTAGGTAATTATTGTGCGGCTATTTACGTCACACGACTCGCGCTATTTAGTAATAGATTATTTGCGGACTTGCTACGGTTACCGCTAGAGCTGGAGGCAAGTTACATTCGCATCAATTCCTTTCTAGATGTTTTCCTTGAGCCACTTGCAGTAAATGTTTTAGTATGATTCACTACATTATGTGCACAACTTGCAAAAAGTTAATTGGAATTTTAATTTACTTGTTAAACTGTTTTGTTTTTTTTTTTTTTTATATCAAAAACGGTTTTTTTCTTTTTTACTGATAGCAAAAATATGTTGAACATTATTACTTTGTAGAAAAAGTTACATTACAATAATGTTGAATCCATGTACTGTAAGTAATACTAATATGTGGATGTATTTAGAGTAATACAATTAGGAATAGCTACAATTAATTTTGAATTTACAACATGGAATAAGTACGCTTACGATCGTATTCACCAACGCTTTTTGAATCAAGAGTTCATTTGTTTCTATTGATATAGCACATCAATATGTAACAACCACAGCTCTCTTACCCTATGAGAATCTAAGTTTTTAAAACTACATATTGCCATAATTATTCATAGACGGTTTACAAATTCTCTCTTAGTTTCATATTATTCCATCCCGTAGAGGTTGCACAAAAGGAATCTAGTACAGAAAGATGCTGCATTAAATTATAACCAAAACTGATTTATAAAATAGATGTAGTAGGCTATCGACCGTTTAAAGACCACATTTAACAAAATATTTCATGTTGGTTTTAAATTCAAATGGGAGCCCAGGTTATTTCATGGTCAGAATCAAAGAGTGCATCTAGTTCATAAATGCACCACCATTACGTTCATCACATACTTATATACCGGTACCAGTAGCGTAGTTTATGTTTCGCATACGTAGCCAGGATACAATCAAAGCACAATTTCAATTTGCTAATAGCAGGCCTAAAATTTACACATTATTAGTATTATAGTATTTTAATAATAGTGAAAACACCAGCTGTTATATATGTACAAGACAAAGTTGATGTTGCACAATTTATTTTGATTATGCTTGTTGTGAGTAAATGTACTATCGGTATTGTTACGTATTTTTTATTCCGCATCACAATAAAACCGTGCAACGAATATCAGACCAGTGTTTAGATCGTTAGATTTTAGAATAAGGCAGCCTGTTTTACGTAGAGTGCCCAACGATGGAATTACACTTTGGTTCTTTGTCGGTAACGAAGGCAGTTTTCAATCGGGACGAGTCTTATTACTAAAGAAATGTGATAGCTTTAGTTCTAAGAGGGTAGGAAGTCTCTTTGTCTTTGATGCTGCCGTCGTGGAAAGACGACTTTATGTCTCGATACCGAACTAACATAATCTAGGTGTCCTCATACCTCTCTGTTAGACAAACGTTATCATATTGTCTCCCTTACCTCATTCACGATAGTCAAAAATACGTTCGACTCATTCGATTAAGTTAAGGCAAAGAACCAATCATTAATATCCATTGTTACAGCCAGTAGTTTGAAGCAGCACACCTCCGGAAACAAATGGTCCACCGTTATCGTCGACGATTAAAAGCGACTTGAAACGGTGTGTGTTGCATATTTGTTAAATCTTCGTTGTATTGTGTGCAACTACTAGTAATTAATATTTAATATGGCTACGTGTATCACGCTGTATCTATCTAGTTATCTTTTCTGAAAACCTCGTTAATAGTGTATTCAAAGTGATGCCTAGCAAGTTTTGTTTTGTGAACAATCTGTACATATTATATTAATATAGTCTTAATCGTATGTGTATATATTGATAATTGATAAATGGGTGAAATATATAGTACAATACTATGTATCTAGGTAAAATAAGGAATTCATATATTTTGAATTGTTCAAAGCCCTTCTAATTTTTGTTTTCTTCAAAGATACATATCGAGTTGTAATGTAGTCTGTCTGCCTTTCAGATGTTTATTTATCAATCATCTTGTGATCCCACTTGAGAGGCTCTCATTATACTGTATTCCCAAACGGTTTCGATGGGCATTTCAAGCTTTATCGTTCGTTTAACCTTCTTACATGTCCAAGCCATTTCTTTTAGGGGAACATTTTGACAAGAGGAGAATAAACTACTGAATTGAAATCATTGATGTCTTCTGCCATGTGAGAGTCGCGTTCAGTGTGCCATGTGTTTTTAAATTAAGTGTCGCCTGTATGTGTGCATGCATGTATTACAGTAGTAGAGTCAGCTCGAAGCATACGTAGCGTTACAGTACTTTCCAGTACTTAGTAGGCCTACATTTCATTTTCATGTATGGAATATTGATATTGTCAGTGAATGTAATAATAATTGTAATTGTATTCATTAATATTTAATATATACGGTAATAATATGGATATCCAATGAGGACACATCAGTACAGACAAAGGTTTTTAAAGCATATCAGGAAACAGTGAGATACAACAAATTCTATGTAGGCCTATTATAAAATAGAACCATTATATTGTGAACTTCTTGAATAGTGTGTTGTGTGCTTGCTGACAGAGAATGTATGTTCTTAGACATCGAGAAGTGCAGAAACTGTCGGAGTAGGCGTACGTATTTTCACGTTTATTTCGTTATCGTGCCACAGCAGTGTGAAGATGAAGAACTGTCCCGGCTTTATTTTTTTATACAATACATACATTTAAGAAAAACATTTTATCCAAATAATACTGCCATATAAATTTGTTGGAGAATAAATAAATCAGATTAAGTACATAAATTTTATTAACTTGGGTATAATTGAGAGACGCTATCGGCCTAAGAAATCCTTCAAAATCACTTTATTCCCAACCATCACAACATCTCTACATGTTTGTGGTAAAATGTGTTGAATGTACACTATCAACTTAAAAGTTACTGTCTGATAATAAGAGACAGCAATAACCAACATGTTTTCAAAACCTATAATTTTTTGATCACCAATTTTTAACATGAGCATGTTTTAATGTTGTTATTCAATTCTGTAAGGTCCAAGCTAGGAGAAAATAATGTTTGTATCCAAATTATTGTAATGTACTTGACTTAAATATAATACGTAATTATTAAACAAAATTACGTTTAAAACTTTTAACCATGTAATACTGTACTAATATAATTTCAATCGACTCCTTCACAATTTGACTTGATCTTCAAATTTAAGTTCTGTACTACAATAATTTTTGACCCAAAAATGCAAAATTAGGCTAGAAATATGTTAAGCTACTTTTCTTGAAACTTAGAATTGGGACAATACTTCAAGAATTTGAAAGTAAGCAATAATTATTATTTTGGGGGAAATGTAACCCCACAGAAAAAAAGTACATAGAGTTAAGACTACTCTGACTTAATATTATGTGGTATTGTATTGTGGATGTGTGATGTTAACTTATGTGGTAGGTGTAAGGGATCAGAAAAATCGTAAACGAGCCATGCCTATATGAATTGAAACAAGTATGATTAGGAAAGAACGTACTCCTTTTTGTGATGTGTGTTCTTTATTTTAGCAAGTACTACCTGTGTCTTTTTGTTATTGAATGTAAAGTGGGTATGCGAGATGAAACGAAATGTGTAAATCAAGAATTAGTAGATGTAAGTTTTGTTGACTAATGAAGTAGACTAACTATGTACATTTTAAAGCTTTTGTTATTTTTTCCTTGTACTTGTGTCAATTAAAATGTAATAGTTTGCCATACTACTTTTTCGTGGAACTTTTGGTGCTCTATTTCTAATAGAATACACATTTATTTTATATTTTAAGTCAATTTTATATTTGTTTGCCATTAAACTGTTTTTATTTGCTGTATTGTGAATGTACAAACTATTTTTCTAATTGTCTGCTTGTTGTAAAATTATAGTTTTATTACATTGAACTTCTCTTTTATAATAAGTTGGACAAACAAAATACAGAAAATTATACAATTAAATAAGAACTTGCATTATGTATAGAATTACACCCACTCCCCACTCCTTTACTACATACTCGATAACAACTTGTTTCATGGCCTAGAGGTGGTCGTGTGACGTTTACTCATTTTCCCACTCATGCACAACTATTTTCTGTTTGATCACGATCACGCACGATTAGGGTTGCCAACTATTGAATATGAAAATACGGGAATTTTAAAATTGATGTGAAATGTAGAGGGAAAGAGGACGGCGATGTCCCAGTTGCCGAAGGCCAAATCGCCGCAGGCGCAAAAAAATGTTTTCCTATAATAGACGTTAAGTCACAGAAAATGAGTTTAGGGATTTAATATTAACATTGCAGGTGTAATTTTCTCATTCATTTAATGTTTAATTTGGGTGGGTAAACGGAATTAATATGTATCGTTTAAGCTGGTTACCTTCTACATTTTGTCAAGCTATTTTGCATCATGTAGAAGCTTTATATCCCGTTTTAAACAATTATAAAATTTTTGACACGAAATTGAGAATAAATACCAACAACTTGTAACTCAGCTGGGTGATCTGTTTCTATTGCCTAACCATTTTATGTTCCATTAATAATGAAATAATTGTCTCAACATTCAAATGCTGATTACTGTGTACTGTTGTTAGTAGGCGGAAGTTTAGGAAATGTGGTTTTTAAAACAAATTGTGAAAATACGGGGGAACTGATTCCCGTGTAGAGTTGATACGGGAAGCGGGAAATCACAGTGGAAAACAGGATTTCCCGGGAAATACGGGAGAGTTGGCAACCCTACGCACGATCGCATTGTATTTGGTAAGTCAATCACACACAAATCACAGTTTGCTTACGCACTCACGCATAGTGATGACAATTCTTCAGTTCAACTGCCCCACCTCCTTGGATCTTTTTTATGTGTGGATGGGGGAGGGGAGATGTCCTTTAAAAATCAGTGTGAGCTGAGCTCTGTAAGTGGTCAGCCACTGTCTGTAGCCTGCATCAACTAGAGTGCAGATAAGGAGTTGAGAGGGGCCAAGTCCAGCCTACCCCTCGACAGCAATATAGTGTCACACACAATCACGCATGTCACGATTTATGCGTGACTAATTTATTGTCACGTATCCTCATGGCACGTGTACGTGGTGGTATGGTAAGCATAGATAAAAACGATAAGTTAAGGCAACTAATATACTTGAATGCCAATGTTTATAGGATCATTATCCAGCAGCTTCAGTCTGTGGCTTGTCTGGTGCAATTTTTGTTTCCCTTTCAGTGTTGATGCTAAACATTGCCATGGTATTGAAGATGGTTAGAAAATTTGTTTACAACCATAATAACATTGAGTGACTCACTCTCACTCAACGGTTATATCTACATTGATCTGAAAGGTGACTTTGTGACTGCCTATGTCTTTGGATTCGAAGTAGGCCTAGACTAGGAGCTATATTACATTTAATACACGGATATATTAGCCTAAACCCTACAGTAACTATTACCCGCGTAGTTTCGTAAATGAACGTTGCGAGTTTTGAACACTTTTTACTGCCAGACAAAACTCGCCTTCTTATCTTGCATTGTCCGTCTTTAAATCTATAGTCTGCAAAATCTATTAGGCCTACGTGATTTCTCTGGTGATGTAACTTTCCACTGCTCAAACGCAAACAAGATAATGTTAATATGCAAAAACCCACAACTGATGACAGCTTTGGATTCCATGCACTTAGATAGGCGAAGTTACCGCGCGGTTTCAAATTACACACTCGTTAGGACGCGACTTTGCCGGTAGGAGGAAAACGGTGGCGCTGCCATCGGCTATGTCGGAGGCCTACCACTTGGTTTTTATCTAAGGCTTTATTGATCTCATGAATTAGTTTGAACAAATGAAGTGGGTGTTTGTATGAAAACAATTCTAGGGTTTTCACTAGTTTGGAGGGTTAGTGGGGATGGGAAAATAAACTAGGTACAAACTTATCCATTGAAATTGAAAATTGTTTTAATATTTTATGTACCATAAATATATTATATGGGTCATTCCCAAAAAAGTTGCCACTTTCATGATTTCACATTTGTCAAAAAAAAAATTAAAAAAACATGTTTTTTATTGTAGAGTTCAATAACCATACCCTTTGTGAATCTTGCTATGAAAGGGTTTGCCTATAAATTTAGTATTCTGGCCGTAATATCACATTGTCTAGCATAATGTGTCATAGAAGGTCATGAGTGTTACTGGGAATAGGTAGTAAATTTACAAGTAAATTTGACATTTATAGTAGAAATTATCCATTTGAATTTTATAGTGTGCATGCATTTTATATATTCAAATGCAAAAAAATACAAGTTTAGGATAACTTAATTTACTTTTAACATAATTTTGTCATGAGTGTTACCCATTTTGACAGAAGTAGTATTAAACTTCAAGTTTTTTTTTGTAAATATAAGAGAAAATTGAAAATAGTTATTACTGTAATGAAACATACCTGCCAGTGAAATATTAATACATAAAAACAGTATTTCTCTAAACAAAGGTCAAAGTTAGAGGGAAAAGTGTTGGTAACACTCGTGACACTCGAGTAACACTCATGACCTAAATATTACTATTGGCATAATTTATTAATGATTAAATCTTAAAACACTATTTTTTCGCAAAGACGTCGACCTTTGACGGAAACTCGTACATAAATCCTGTATTATTAGTATATTAGGGATACAAATCAACCTTTGCTACATGATTTGTAGGCATAGGCCTATTTAATAAGTAGGACTTTTATTCATGGCCACATGAAGGTTAGATGAAAAGTGCAGCCTAGGCCTTCATGCCTGAGTTTTCAATGCATGGTATTATTCACACAATTCCCATTTATGAGCGATAAATCATGAGTGTTACTGCAATACAGTAACACTCATGACGAGTAACACTCATGACATTTTAACAATAAAAATAAAGTTTGGAAGCATGGTTCATATTATGAATAGTAAAGTTAGGGTTCACAGAAAGGGTAACCAATTCAGTTAAAATTGAATAACTATTGATACAAAATATTTAAATATTAATGAAATATATCAGGTAACACTCATGAGGTTGCATTAAAATACTTATAACATTATTTTCTTAGTTCATGGATAAACTTGAGGTTCTTGGCTTAAAGGCGCGTTCACACAGAATGACTATGGACTAAGACTAACAATATAGTGATTAAGCCTTGGGAAAACAACGTACTCGGAAACATCCATCCCCAAATGTATTTCAACAATGCCAACAATCAAAAATCAACTTTCTTAATCACTCGTTCTTAAACACTAATCACTATAAAAGTTTGTTAACGCTTAGACATAAATCGTATACTTCAACCCTTTTAAACCTTAAATCGTTAGTCTTAAACACTAATCGTTAGTCTTAGTCATTTTGTGTGAACCCGCCTTGAAACTGACAGGAGCTGATAAATGCTAATTGCCTCCTTCAAAGCACTCAGCAGGATTGTATCACGGCCTTCTTGATCATATTTCAAATTGTTTAGGCGGGTAAAATGTTTCAGTAACACTCATGACGAAAAAGGCAGGGACAAAGTTTGTCGGTATTGAAAGTTAGTAAAATAAATATAATTTTCAATTATCATACTTGTGTTATGTACTTTGTATCATATAGTTCATGCTACTGATAAATATTATGTAAATCAAAATTTATTTCTATCATAGATAATGGATTATAGAGCTCATTCTGGAAAAAGGGACATCCAGTTTTCAGCACTTTCAGTGCCACCATAGCAATTTATATCTAAACTTTCCTTAATATAACAACTTCTATGCTTGAAAGTTTCTCTTAATTGAATTCTTGATGTGATTTTATAAAATAAAATACACAAAATACATTGAATGCATGTTATAAAAAATAGTCAAGGGCAGGACGCAAAAGTGGCAACTTTTTTGGGAATGACCCACATATAAACATATGTAGATTACATTACATGTAGTAGTCCCATTCATTAGCTGTACTCCAGACAACGAACATTGCCAAATAGAATGTGTAACAATTTGAGGGGGTGAAAGTTCAGTACATCAAGGGCCAGACTATGCAATAGTACATATTATTTTCAACTGCTGATTATGACAGAAAGTCACCTTATGAGTATGACACAAACATATTTTTCTTCTGTGTCCCTTTGGACAAGGATAACTGAAACCACAGACAACTGATCTGAAACTATTGCCGTCATCATCATCAGTCGGTGGAAATGTCCTTCCTTGACATGAAGTTCTTTTCCGTAAGTGTAGTTACCCATTTACTCTCGAATAACCTACAGTAGTGGATTGGCACTAACTGTCACTCATCTTTTTAACAATAAAGCTTAGTTCACAAATGTAATTATCAATAATATTTAAACATATGAAGTACATTAAAGTCGACTAATTTGTCATGTCGGATAACTTGATCAGATAGAATAGCTTGGAGCTTATCAATATTGGTAACAGAAAAATGAACAAACAATGTACATGTTATTTTGTTAGTATGTACTGTATTATGTAATATACATTAACATTACATAGCACAACAGAAAGAGCAAATGCAAATGAGCAAAATGGCGTTTAAAGTTACAACTTTAAAATTTTTATCACATGTCGACATTGTTGTTTTGGACATAAATGTAAAAAAGTGTATTTTAATACGTCTATAAATTTAAAAACCAATTAAAACTTAATATTTTTCACTAATTAATTCTTTGTAGGTTGGCATATTGATGGATGTTTCTGGTTAGGTTAACAGCATCTAGTTTAGTGGTCCTGAGTGTTGACTGAAAATTCCAGCCAAATCCGTCCAGTCGTTTGATCTGTGCGCGATAAACAATATTGTGTACACAAACACACAGACGCCGATTGAGTTGAAATGAGAGATTCACTCCGCTTCGCTCATCCAATAAGTATTTATAAAAAGTATTATGAAAATAAAATCAAAATGTCTCCTTCTGGGTAGCATAGGTCTAGGGTAGCTCTGTGGGCTTTGCCTTTGCCATCATACGAGGTGACTAACTACAAGAGCTGACGTTACATAACCTACAAGATAGTGCATCGTTGAGCAACAATAATCATCAAACAATGATCAATCAGCAATAAACATGAATCATCATAAAATCCCCAAAAGAGATTGACAGCTAGAATTATGGTACAGTAATCACTGATCGACGATTGGAGACTAAGCAGAATGCACAGTCGAGTTAAGTATGTAATTTGTTTATGGCTGCTCTTGCTATGGAGTGTTTATCTTTTTATGTAAAATACTATGTAATAAAACAATTCCATAGCAACAAATCCTGCAGCCTACTTAACTTGACTCTTGACTGTGCATATCACCCCTAGTGAACCTATATTGTATGCCAGTAAACTCTGTGGCTAGGGAATGTTCTTTAACTGGAAAATCACTCGCATGAAACAATATGTAGTAACAACTACCAACCTTGGATTTCCAGTGGGCTACATGGGCCGACTATGAGTATGCATGCATCCTATCTGTTTAGTGAATCCATGCTAAATAGTAATAGTCACAGAAGACATACAAAAGTATTCAATCTTCAGACATTGTAAAACTTAAAAGGCAACGACTGTTACATTAGAGTAGGCCTACCTGGTATACTGGTAAATACATTTTAAGAAGTAGGCCAGGTAGGTAACCCGCAACTGACGTCACATCCAAACTACAACAATCGAAGTAAACGAATTGAACTGATGGACAAACAACACGCTGGCAAAATAATAAAATTACAAACAATGACATAAAACAAGTGCATAATAACGAAATTACAAAAAAATAATGACATAAAACAAATGAGGCCAACTTAGCAATTTAGTACGTAACTGCTAACAAGATTTTTAACGATCGGCAAGAATGTTGTGCAAGTTGGTAAATGTTCTTTATTAATTGAAGCTTTCGTTTTATACTCAAATGCATGTTATTTAGACGTGTTTAGTGCGGTGCATTTTTAGTGCATTTAGGGCTATACCTACAACGTTTAGAACAGCAGAACGCTTTAATTTTTGGCAGCTTATTGTTTGTCCATCGGTTCAATTAATTTGTTTCATTGTTGTATTTTGGTGAACTGCTAATACATTAAAACTTCTTTATAACGAACTCTTGGGGGCCAGATTATTATTTTGTTATAAAAAGAACATTTCTTTATACAATACAAAGGTCTTTATTTGCAATAAGCAATACAAAAAGGCGAGGTTCGAACAGAGTTTGCTCTTCCACCTAACCTATGTTTACAGTCTTAGTCTATAATCATATTAATGCAGTAAGAGATGTTCCACTGTATGAAGATATTAGCTGCAACGCATATACCTAGACATGTTATATGGCTTACAGACGTTAACAACTATACACATTAAATATATACACAATACAAAAAAAAAAATGCAATATATGCATTGATACGCCTAATTAACTATAAAGGTTATGAAAGTAGGTGCCAATCGGCTGGAATGGTATATTAAGTGAGGAAAGGATCCAACAGCTTACCTTCGTGTAGTAAGATGACGGATTTGCGAGTTTGAAGTACACATAAAGACATAATACAAAATATAACGAGACGTTTCGACCGAGGTCTTGCTCACTCGAGAGAAGCTCTTCTCTCGAGTGAGCAAGACCTCGGTCGAAACGTCTCGTTATATTTTGTATTATGTCTTTATGTGTACTTCAAACTCGCAAATCCGTCATCTTACTACACGAAGGTAAGCTGTTGGATCCTTTCCTCACTTAATATACCAATATACTAATTAACTATAAAAACTAATGCTTATTAAAGTAACTCTAATATAGAAATATGCATAAAATGTAACTAAACTAGGTATTGAGAATCCACTTATAACACTTTTGTTTGAATACGTACAAACTATTGGTTGCTTGCTTAATTGAATGGGGCAACATGTTCCATAGCTTAGGGGCGAGAACTGAGAAAGAAGCACTGCCTGCCACAGAGTGATGTAAGGGGATTTCATACGTACTATTCCTTGTATTATAACTGTGGTACGAGCCCGTATGTTTTAGTTTATTATAATATAAATAACCCGGTCTTTTATTTCTTATGATTCTCGCGATATTGCAATAATAATGTAAGGTTCTACGTTGGTGCATTTTTAGAATTTTGTGTTTATCATATATGTGGCTAATGTGGTCAAACTTTCTAATATTACACGCAAAGCGAATCGATGCATTCTGTACCTTTTGAATTTGTTTTAATACATTTTCATTAATACCCATGTACACTGTATCCGCATAATCAAACAATGGGTTTATTAAGGAATTTATGAGATTTAATTTAACATTTTCACTAAGCTCTAGTTTCCATTTATAGAGGGATCTAAGTACACCATAGGCTTTTGAACACTGTTTCTGGATGTGTTTATCGAAGGATAAGTTACTGTCAAACAATACTCCAAGGTTTTTCCCTTCGTCTGACAAAGGCAGAGTTGTACCGCACATTTTAATAGCAGAAATCTTATTCCCATTTAGTAAATTTCGGACTACTTGTTCATTGTGTTTGCTACCTATAAGGATAACTGTCGACTTACTAGGATTAAAGTTCAGACCATTTTTCATCGACCATTCCGCGAGTAGTTGAAGATCAGTGTTAAAGTTATGAAAACTCTCTTCTATTGTTTCTAGATTTACTTCCAAAATACCTTGCACATCATCTGCATACTGATATATATTAATACGTCTAGTCACTGCTGGCAGACTTTGGGCAAATACATTAAAGAATAATGGTCCAAGGATTGATCCTTGTGGTACTCCGCAATGCACTGTTAGCGGTTGTGATATTAATACTTCATTATCCTTAACAACTTTAACTTTTTGAGTTCTTTCAGATAAATAACTTTTAACTTTAATTGGCAGTGTGCCCTGGAAGATCCTAAGTGCAAGCAGGTGGATGCGGTGATGCTAGATTGGTCTAAAGCATTTGACCAGATTCCACACAGGAAATTACTAAGCAAGCTGTTCTATTATGGTGTACGTGGATCCTTACACACTTGGTTAGAACATTTTTTGACAGATCGATCACAAAAGGTTGTGTTTCAGGGAACAGAATCAAGTTCAATACTTGTAACCTCAGGCGTACCTCAAGGGTCAGTTCTTGGTCCGTTATTGTTTAATATATTTATGATGGATTTGCCTCAGTGTGTTTCTTCGGATATGAGCCAATTTGCTGATGACTGCACGATTTACAGAAAGATTATGACGAAGGAGGATTCAGAAACTCTACAATCTGATTTAAAAAATATTGACAATTGGTGTACAGTTAATGGCATGAAGATTAACCCCCAAAAAAGTATGTCTATCCGATTTGCAAGATCCAAGAATCCATTCCCTTGTTGTTATTTGATCAATAACTTGCCTATTCCAGAGAAAAAACGTGTCAGACTACTAGGTGTAATTGTTACAAGTGATCTAAAATGGAACACTCATTGTGAAGTAGTACGAGCCAAAGCCACCAGGCATTTATATTTCATTGCTAGACATCTGCATCATGCTCAGCCTAGCACCAAAAGGGCTGTTTACCTAGCGCTCGTTAGACCTCATCTCGTCTACGGCTGCCCAGCGTGGGACCCAACATCTATAAGCAACAAGATGAAGTTGGAGCGTGTCCAAAGTAGAGCTACACGCTTTATTGCTGCTAGGTCGCAATTTACCACTCATAGTGCTACGGCAAGACGTGCATCATTGAAGATTCCATCTCTAGAAACATTCAGGAAAAAAGTAGAGCTGCAATTTTTGTGGGGCATGTTAAATGGTAGGACAAACCTGGATCCATATGTAAGACTACAAGCCTGTAATCGTAGTGCCCAATTTGGTAGGGGTCTATTGTTCAGGCCACCTTTTGCCAGAACAGCAGCCTACCAGAAAGGGTTCTATTATAGGGCTTGTCAATCGTGGAATTCCCTACCACTCAAGATCAGGATGGCACGCTCATTAGATGTCTTCAAAGCCTCTTTAACGGAGCATTTTTTAAACATTGTTTTGTAAATTTTCATTTTTTTATTCTTTTTTATTCTTTTTTACTTCATATTTAACAGTTGTATCTTATAATTATATTTTCATTCATATTATGTTTTCATGTTTTTTGTTTTGTATTTTATATTTTGTATTTTGTATTATGTTCATTATTATATTTTAATTTTAGTATGGGTTGGCAGTCACTCTGGTGTTTGGAGCTGTGCTCTTTTCTGCCAACCCCCATTCTATTTTGTAGTAAATGGAAATGATTAATAAATAAACTAACTTTTCGGCTGATTTAGAAAATCCCATGTTGTAGAGTTTTGCCAGAAGCATGTCATGGTCAATTGTGTCGAAGGCCTTACTATAATCTAGGAGTGAGAGTAAACTAGTATTACCTACCATTGTCAATGTTATTTCTCAGTTCATCTACTACAGAAATAAGCGCGGTGGTAGTACTGTGATCTCTTCTAAACCCCGATTGATTTTTAAAGAAGTCACATAGATTGTTGGATATATGCTCATTAATTTGCTCTGCCATTATCTTCTCTAAAAGTTTTGATGTAGTAGGAAGAATACTTATTGGCCTAAGGTCATAAAGATGGTACTTTTACATTCATAAGAACCTTTTGGGACCTCAAGAACAAAATTTGTTATATACATGTAGATCATTTTGATAAAGACGTTTGTTATTAAGAAGTTCCACTGAAGTCTTATTAGATTACAAAAATTGCCTTAATATCATGTACTCAGTACAACTTATGATTTGTTTCTGGAATTGTGACACTGTTCAGTATTACCGCCTGTCTGAAGCGCAATCACGAATGAATTACCACACTTAGGCCTAGCCTATGTACTAGAAGTTGAAATTGATTCAGGTTGGAAAATGTGTTTTCCACTGTTTGTTTTGTAAAGATGACAATATTGTTTTTATCTGAAAATTAAAAACAAAATTAGCCAATTATATATTATAGTACTATATAATATATCTAATCCAAAGTCCATACAATAGGCACATGTATGGTATAGTAGTCAATTACGTTTTGTGTGGGACTTCTAAATTATCCGGTAATGATGAGCAAGCCTACATTCTGTTTCAAGGCCTGCAGGCAAACACAAGTGCTACAGCAGAAGAATAGAGACGGCCCAATTCCGGCTCCAGACTGGACATGACCTGCTTGCCAAGCATCTACATAGTACATAGGGTTGCGGTTTTCGAATCCAGCGTATGTAGGATGTGTGGGGTCGGAGAATAAGACAGGAGGCATCTCTTCGAGTGAACATACGTAAAGGATGAAAGGGACAAAATGACAGGTGGCATGAATCGGAGGGAACAGGAGTCCTATCTCTACTGGCTTACCAGAAAATACATGATGACTGATGAGTGATGACTAGAGGTGTTTGTTTTTCACGGACCGCGAAATCGCGAAAAGTGTTGATATAGAAGGGGGAGATAAACAAAGTGTATATCTGTTGATAGGCACCTTAAAAACATCAAAATTTCACCGCGAAAATTCGCGAAATCCGTCAATTTCCAGTCATAACATCGAAATTTGTAATAAAGAGCAAAATAACACGAAATCTTGATTGTTTTTAATTTATTATAAAAAAAATTTAAAAATTTAAATTTATTATTACAGTCAAACGTCATTACAACACAATCGTGGGCAGAGTTGCGTAAGTTACTTTTAAAAAAGAACTTTTAAAAAGTTAAGTTACTTGCCTTTAAAAGTAACTTTTAAACGTTAAAAGTTCCTTGTTGGAAAAAGTAACCAAAAGTTACTTTGAAAATTAAAAGTTACTTTAAAAGTTACTTTAAAAGTTACTTTTAGGAAATTTTGATGGGAAGTGGCAGTTTAAAAAAAATTACAAAATACTACTTCTTTCCTGAAAAGATTTATTGAAACATCGTCAGACGTACGGTCTCGTACAATGAGGTCCTAGCAAAGCAGTGTTGCTCACACAAAGAAATAACATCCACTTATGTTTATTGGTTGTCACTCAGTTCCCATTCAACCTATTTAGCCGGCTGCTGCTGGAATGGTTTCCAAAGGATACAGTTATGCATGAATTCGAGGAATGGGGGGGGGGGGGGGGGTCGAAGATTTTTGACCTGAAACAGCTGCAATACGAGTGTTTTGCTGTTGGTACATTTAAAAAACCATAGGCTGTTTCAAAAGTAACTTTTCATTTTTTTTTTAAAGTTCCTTATCAATAGTAACTTTCAACGTTAAAAGTTACTGTCGAGGAAAAAGTAACTAGTTAGCCTAAAAGTTACCGAAAAAGTAACGCGTTACAAGTAACGCGTTACTTTCAAAAAGTTACTACTCAACTCTGATCGTGGGGACCTAATATTTTTTCAATTATAATGATGATTTCGTTAAGAAGATCAACGATTTATTTTTGCTGAAATTCGGCGTCAAGCAGAGCAAACGAGTACAATTCTGAGGGATTTTACGTGACGGACAAGAAGATATGTGTTGTGACTGCCGCCTTTAATTCGACCGTAAAGACACACTAGACAAACACAGGTAATGGTAATGTTAATACACTTCGTATTAACTAGTAGTACTTGTTTGTACATACAATTCAAATAAATTAAATTTCATTAAAATTCCTTTTTAATTTAAACGTGTTTCTGGTGAAATTTACTGTAGAAAATCTACCAAAAAGCATAACACCGCCATAACATCGAAATTATTAAATCTATAAAACGAAATTTAAGAAAACATAACACCATTTACAAACACCTCTAGTGATGACATAAGATGTCAATTGTGGGTATTAGAAAAGAAGAAGAAGACATTCTGCACACTCACACAAATGCAAAGTTTTCACGAAAATTTAAACTTTATTAAGCATCTCAAACGTCAAAAAATGTCTTACTTAAGCTAAAACTTACATTGGACCTTTGTATTTTCTTCACTTCATTTCCTTAATGCATGCCATGATAAAGTAATTTCATCTATAGGTATACTTAGTTTGATGATAGCCATGTGAAGGTCTTTCACTTCTTTCGTCCCGGTATTGATGTCCTCGGGATCTGTCACTCCTATCCTCGCGGTAGTGGCTGCGGGATCTCTCGTTCCGTTCTTCTCGATACTGGTATCCGTGAGGGGGATAGTCGTTCCTCCCTTCTCTGTGGTAATTGCTACGGGGAGGGGTCTCGGTCCGATAATAGCTGCCGCGCGAGGAGTTTTCACTCCTTTCGTCCCGGTAATAGTTCCCGCGAGGGGGGTGGTCGTTCCTTTCCTCCCTAGCGTTATTTACACGAGGCGCATATTGATTTTGTCCTAAAAGAAATAATACGTCATCAGATGACATTCCAAAATGAGAACAAGGCATGCGAGTATGTAGGTAGACTCTAGTGTTAAACACACAATACACAATAAGTAGCCCTAACCATGCATCGATGTCATTTATCATTATATTACTCGGAAATAATGGTAAATTCTATGAAAGGTCTCAAGAGTTTTCATAAGCCAAGATAATTCTAAAAAATTGATTGGCTTTCCTTTCGTGTATACTTATCCTCGTTTAATTCAAATTCATTTACATTCCCTGGCCGCAAAAATTTTGTTTCTTGACACGTTTCATTCTTTCATTTTTACTGGACCCTAGATTCAAAGGGCACTTACCTTCGAATCAGTACCAATGGGGCTTTGAGGTTGAGTAGGAAGCGATTCCTACAACCTCGGGAAAAAGTGAACAAAAAAGAGACTGGCGAGTCACTGTTTACGGTGCTCACGCCTTCTCACGCATACTGGAACACTGACACACGAAGAACAAGAATATAGTCCAGTTTTGTAGATTGGTTCAATAAGCTGGGCTACCAATACAGATATATATTGGACTAGAGGTAGACACAAACATCATACAACAAAATGCCTTAAGAGGACACCTCCATGGGATGAGCTACCTATGGGAGATTTGAATCCTAACAATTCTCACAAGCAACAACCTGCCTGGCCCCCACAAGGACATTCCTGGCTATGCCAAAAAACAATATCCTGGGTAGCGATTGACCACTACTGTGTAACTATACATACCCGAGTCTCTCCCAGCATTGTTCTGCTGTATCAGCAGTTCCCTCCTGTGCAGTTGTGTTCCTCGGAATATCTCTGTAGCATAACGTACGGAGCTTTCATGGACGTAAACTATGTGAGCAAACGGCTTTGGTGTTCCATTGATAACCACTAGTCGGACTTTTTCTATTGGACCAGCCTAGAGAAGAAAACAAAGTGCCAAGTTATAGGCCTACTTAATATTACAACTTGCAAATAATGGGGATCCTACGATTTGCTGACCTGAAACAATTGATCAAGTAATCAAGTTTTATTTACTTAAAACGGTGATTTTGTAAGCACATGGCAATAATGAGTTAATTTCCCAGATTGTTTACTGAATTATTCCCAAATATTTTGTAACCCTGCATATAGGTAGGCCTAAAGCCTACGGCACAAATGCCTGAACTAGCCTTTATCTTACCTGCAAGAAAAGTTCACGCAAAAGAGCTTCTGTCACTTCTGGTCCAAGGTTTCCTACGAACAGCGTCCGGTTGTCATCCATTTTTCATCAGTTAGGTACACACCTAAAATAATTTAGTTTTTTGAACGAGTAAAAGTAGGTTAAAGGCCGGCTAGTCTAATGTATACCCAGAGTTGGGCAGTATCGAAAATACCCGAGATTAAAGTATCCTCTAATCTTGCCAGGATTCGAACCACTAATGCAGAAATGCAAAATGCAGGGACTGGGGCACACTACACCAACGTTTAACCAACAGCTCAGCCAAGTCACTGGTAGAAGTACGTTGCTTACCAATAAAAACTATGTCCGGATGCTGCCTGAATTGACGAAAGGCCTAGGCTTACCTTCTACACGGCCTAAGGTCAGTAGGCCTAGCCTAGGCCTAATGTCCTAGAAAACCAATTACCTACAGAACTAAGCCCTGGGCTTAATCTCTTCTCTGTGTTTAAAGGCACATGTCTAAAATGATGTAGTTCACTACGCCATTGGGTTGCTTACGCCTTGGTTCTAGCACGTTCGAGTTTGACTTGGGCTTTTGGATTGGCCAACCCTAACCTAGCTACTAGGCCTAGACCTATGGCTATTAACAGCATACCGTGAATCTAATTCTACGGAGAAACTAGTCCACTCTTAAAAGAAATAAGTTTTTTAATGCTTACCCAAATTGATAGTTTCAAGAAGAGGTTTTAAAATTGAACCCCAAAATTAGGTTCCCCAATCAACAACAGACCAAAATGAAACCGAAAATGAAATACAAATACATCACCGCCTTGTAGTTGTAAGTTGTCACTTGTCAGTAGGGCTGTAGAAAACTTACAGACAGGAAAAATACCCTACTTCTACTCAAAATTCAAAAAGTAGGATGTTCGGTGGATGGACAAGGACCAATGAAGGACGCTCCTTGAGAAAAACAGTGGCAGCATTGGGTTTAATATTTTAAACCCAATGGTGGCAGTGCCAGAAAGAAATTTGAAAACGAATTTGTTAATGTATTGTGTACATAGTCAAACGACCTCATATGAAATAAATAAATAAATCAATGGGGCAACTCAATCAATAATATTGATAACATTATGTTGAAGAGGCAAGCTAAAAAAACCATTGATCAATGCTAAAACCTTGGCCTCAACCCCTCCGCCCCCCGCTTCAAACAACGTCGCAAAGCCGAGTTGGAAGATGGAACTCTATGTAGCCATATAGCATTTTAACCTTGAGATAGATGGAACATGCAAATCCTGGCAGTGTCTAAATTTAAATTAAATTAAATTAAATCAGTCTTTATTAACTAGCTACAATGCGCCATTCCAACATGATACATCCACTGATACAAAACACACTATTATATTGGCAAATAATTATTACCATCAAACGTCCTAATTATACACAATATAGAATTAACAATATATAAAAAAACAGTCACACCTCTCTCCTTGTTTATATACTCGATAACCTCATTCCTTAACTCTTTTGTATTTTTAGCTCTCTTAATACTACATGACCAACCATCAGCCATACTGATAAAAAATTAAAAAAAAAAAAAAAAAAAAAAAAATAAGAATATTAGGGCTAGCACCCCTATATTCTATTCTATATACTCAACATATTACGGTGCACGTTCCTATTACATTACATTGATTAAAGGTGGAATTTTTCATGCCTTTACTACTACTATTATTATTTTTTACTATTACTACTATGTTTAATACTTTTAAATTTTAAGTTTAAATCTTTTCCTTTGTTTTATCTAGTATTTGTAACTTAGGCCTACATGATACAGGTCTAAGTAATGTCTTTCTATGTCTTTATTTTCTCTGTGAATACTATTCTCTGAATGCTAGTATTATTATTACATTATAAATTATACTTTAAGTATGCCTAAAATACTACATATTGGAAATGTTTCCTTATAATAACCATAATTCTATAACTGTATTGTTTACCGGTATATTATATTATATTACAAATTACAAAATTTTAGTCCATAAGCAGCGTAAGTTTGTAAACAAAATGCCTGATTTGTAAACCACACCTTTTTTTTAAACTTCTATTTTTACACCGTCTTTAACATCAGTCTACTAACTTCCCCCAATACATTTAGTTCTAGCTATAATTGTATAAATTGTATTATCTTATCACACAATTTTCCTTTCGAGTATGCCTATTGCCGCCATCTGACAAAATTAATATTGTACACTATCTGTAAATGGCCTGCACTCAAGTCTCCATGACTTTGCAGGCTTCTCCAACTTTCTATAAATAGCCACTTTTTAGTAACATGTATGTATTCTGTGTTGAGAATAAAATTGTCTGAAAATGAAATGAAAATGACATATGGTGACAAATTAATTAATATAATTGGTTATTTTACTCACTAAAAATCCCAGAAGAAAATGCAGACGAGCAGGTGGATTGAACGAATGGTAGTTTCGAATTCAAATCCGAAAATCGAACATTTTTTACTAAGATTTTTCCGTTCACAAATATGTTAATTTTATAGCGATCTGATAAATATTGCCGAAGTTACACAAAAGTTGCTCGAAAATATTTTTCTGAAACACATTAACGACAAAATGTGAGATGGCTATATTATAGCAAATGTGGATTTAAATTCTCACAGGAACCTATATTTAACCAAAACATAAAAATAAATAAAATAAAATATCACCAACAGTACAAACAAATATCAATAATAATTGTAAACTAACTTTACATTACAATCTAATATGCCTAAGATATTAAAAGAAAGCCTGCCGTACAGGCTGGTTTAGTAATCATATAAAGTCCATTTTTACATCATTTCATACAGATATCGATTACAATATAAGTATGGTCTTTAGTCTAGATTAGATGCATGTTGTGTTGTACAGCGCTCAAACCATTGGGTTTGAAGCTCAAGCTATTGCTTATGTTATATTAATATACTATTCTGTAATTAGTATCCAAGTGTTATGTAAACTGTAAAATGCAAATAAATTACATACTTACCTTACTAAAATGATTATAGTCAATTTTTCTCCGGTCAAGAAATGATCTATTTAAAGGCGATATTATAGACAGAAATTACACCTATAGCTGTTAAAAAATAGTCAGTAACGGTGGCGGACCGCGTAGAAACACTAGACGAAATGAAAACGAAAAATCTTAGCAACGCACATTGCATAGTATTCAACAATGTTGGGAAATATAATAGCTATGGAAATTGGAATTTTTTTTTCAATGCGCATTCTAGTATTGTTGTTGTTTTTATTTTATTTAAGAAAAATCAGATATTGAACAAATATCCGCATGCTCACCTATCAACGCGTCACACAGCGCATTCCTAGTAATAAAGATTACGGTCCAGTCATAACAAATTGTGAACTTATAATATTATTAATAATGGTAAAGTTTGGAGCTTTTCTAACATTTCACATTTTTTCTCTTTTATATCGTCGGAGCATTTTCAAACCACTCAAACCGTCAAACGACGGTCCAATATTATCGGACTATGGATTTACGGTACAACTCCATGATCGGAGTCGGACTGTGGTAAGAACAAATCAATGACTAAGATTTGTGCTGTTTAATATTGTTCTATCATCGCACTCGTGCTCTGCTCGGTAATAAAAGAATGGCACAGATGACGCTTTCTTCTCAAAGCACTATCGGAACTCTCGGATAAAAAAACTTAGAGCTTTCCCGTCCCGTGTGTTATATTATGTCTTATACAAAATATATAATCTACTTCAGTCTTCAGAAACGGATTGAACATTGTGGTATAAATTTGAATTTCCGCCCGTACTGATAGACCAATGAGAGCAACTGTGTACATTTTTATGGTAATTTTCCTGTCGCTAAACTGCTGCGCGTTGAGCCGTCCGTCTCGTTTTTCTTGCGTCATCCGAGAAATTGAAAGTACTGTCATGGCAGGGATTTGAAGTCTGCCTAGGTTTAGGCTGTGGTGGAAGTATTTTATGAATAAATCATTACAGTAATGGCTGATCAGGATCAATCTTCACTGGTAGAAGCAATATCTCAATACGAAATGCAGGTGAGCATAATACCTTTATCTATGATTTTTATTCAGAAGTGGGTTTAGCCTTAACCTAACTTTTGGCTGTCTAGGCCCGAGCAAAAACCTCTGTTTGCGGAGACTTTGGTGAAAACTAGGTTATTCCTATACCGAAAACCAAACCAAGACATAGGACTAATGTACATAGTCTAGTACACCTAAACATAGTTTCAGAGGAAACCCATTTAGGTTTTGGTAAATGCTTAGACCTAGGCCTACTGCTGGGCTAAGCTGGGCCAGTCTCAACACTATAAACCCAAAGCTTGTACACATACTTATGTTATGTTTCTAATTTTGGTATTCATGGGACACAGCAACTCACCAGTTTAAACTGACTTTTCTCCGAATTCCTGACGAGATAGGCTACCTTATCCAGCGGGGCGATTCTGTATGGGCGACCATAAGTTTATCATCGGTTTTGATCGTTACTGAAGGCGAATGCAAGGCAGTGACTACGTTTACCACGCGAGCCGAGCTCGAGCTCGTAAGCTCGAGCTGGACATTATGCGAACTGAATTTGCTTGATAAACACCTAAGCTCGAACCCAACTCAGCTCGGTGAAGAAGCCGAGCCAGCACGCTCCGTGCGATCTCAAATTGCGTGATAAACACATGCGGACCGAACTGTGTACATACGTACGTTTAGCAAGCGGTAAACCACGCCTTCTTTTTCAGCACGAACCAGACCTGTAGTATTTTGTACGATCTCAAAGTCCGTGGTAAACGATTACCGAGCTATTGAGCTCGAGCTTACAAGCACGAGCTGGGCTCGCGTGGTAAACGTAGTCAGTGATTTGCTTATCGCCTTCTTGAAACTACTGAAACTGGTGATAAACTTATCGTTGCCCATTCAGTATCAGGGCGCAGGTCAATTCAAAAGTGAGTTTAAACTGGCGAGTTGCTGTGTCCCATTTAAATACTGTAATTTTCATATAATGTGTTTTACTTTAACCCTTAACAATTAATAAAAAAAATAAGATGTGTAGGTTAGACCCAAATCATTATGCCAAGTGGGTCTAGGCATTGTCACAATCGTAATCACCTGCGCCCTGATTCTGAATGGGCGACGATAAGTCTATCACTAGTTTTGGTCATTACAAGAAGGCAATGAGCCAATCACCGCCCAGCATTCGCCTTCAGTAACGACCAAAACTGGGGATAAACTTATCGTCGCCCATACAGAATCGCCCTGCTGATCCTAGTAATCATCATCGTAGACCCATCGTAGTATCGTAATCTTATATCGAACTTAAAAGATTATGGGATAAAAAGGGTGTCTACTTGGTGGATTGAGTCGTACCCAACTAATCGAAAACAGCGGGTAGGCCTACTTATCGGCAACTCGGATCTTTAATCTGATTGGGAACTTACAACTAGGTACTGGCATGCTACAAGGCTCAAATTTAGGCCCGATTCTGTTCAGTATTTATGTAAACGATCTTCCGAGCTGTTGTCCCGGATGAGTGTGAAGTAGTTCTGTTTGCGGATCACACCACGGGAGTGGTGAGATCTAAACATATAGATGACCTCTGTGTCAAATTGGGATCCTGTCGCAGGCGCCTCGAATCCTGGTAGCCTAGATACCGATAGGGATAATAAAGTGAAACTAAATGGTTCAAAGACAAGCATTATGAACTTTCAAGTTGTTGTTGTTGTTGTTGTTGTTGTTTCTTGGTTTAGCAGTCTTCTGCTAGTAACAAAACACATATTAGTTTTGACACTTATCTTCTTTTCATATTTGTCACTTTCCTTTCAGTTCACATCTGGTTATTTTACCACTATTCTAAAGGGAGATGTCTTAAAACAAATCATAAATTATAATGATATAACGATTGATACGGTAGAACATTATAAAATGTTTGGGTTTAATAATTGATTATAAATTAGCATGAAGTGCTCACATTAGGTAATGAGCTATGCAAGCACGGCAATAAATCTTGTTTTGTAAGTTAATGAGGACATTAGCATCTCAATGTGATTTAAAAACAAATAAGATTGTGTATTACACTAATGTTCAATCAGTAATTAACTATGGTAGGCCTATGGGGGGGGGGGGGGGGCACTGTGCCAACGAAGTTTTTATATTTCTAAAGAGAGCAGTGAGATGCATGCTACACTTGAGCCCGAGGATATCCTGTAGACAATATTTTAAAGAACTACACATATTTATGGTAGCCTGTTTAGGTCTATATATTTTGGAAGTTGTTATTTTTGTATGTGAATTACCGTCACTGTTTACCTGTATCGAAAATCTTCATAATATCAATACAAGGGAAAATGAAATGGAATTTAGCCTACCTTGAAGCATTCTAAAGATTCCTATCAATACGAAAACTTTAATTTAGCGAGTTATCCCCATTAACCTGAAAATATATTGTTTTTGGAAAGTTACTTTTGAATAAATAAATAATAATAACAATAATAATAACATAATTATTTCACCCTTAATTATTTATCAAATTATGTTGTTTCAGCTTACACAAATAAGATTTGCAATTGATGCAACATCTGCGGGCGCGGACCGAGAGAATCTACTGTCATTGCAGAAGGACATTCAAGAACTTATCAACCTGACAAAGGAAAATCTCAAAAGTCTCCAAGGTCATAACGGAGAAGGATCTTCTAAACAAACTAAACACATTCCCGAGGAAGAAGATGACGATGATCCGTTTGCTAAGGAATATGCTCTTTTTAAAGTATGGTGCCGAAATAATTTCTGCTACGTGCCTATTCATAGCAAAATACCCTTCTGCTGAACTATACGTATGATTTTCGTTACTATTCTAGGCAGAATTGGCAAGCAGTGAGGCTGAGAATGGAAACTCAAGTGCTGACGCTTCGTATGCCCCAGTGGACATTGAGGTAGGGAGATATCACAATTACATTAACAACCCTATTTTCCAAAAATACTTTTTTGTTTTTAACTGCTCGTGTGTAAGAAAAGTAAAAAATAGAAAATGGACACTATACTATCACAGACTTACATCTGTGCAACATGGTTGGAAAACGCGTCTGCGATTCTCATTTCGGGTTTTTGATATTGTCCGCCATTTTAGCCCCTATCGCTAAGCAATGATACATCTACAGTCACAACGATGTAAACAACGTCAAAATCCGAAACTTGAGTGTTAAAATGGCCGCCCACCGTCGACATCCGTGGCTATTTCAGTGGTAGCCTACATTGATTTACTAGCTGATTCAGGTCCAGTAACAAAGTTATTGTTATAAGTCCATGATAGTATCCAGGGCCCGGATTAACAAGAGGTCATAAGTCTTTTTTTGGTCTTATCTCTAAGACCGGCCTAACTTTGAACCTCTTGTAAAACCAGGAAATTATCTTAGAACAGATTTTAAAACATTATTGGAATGTTCATTATATCCTTGTTCTCACCAGGAATTCGGCACTAAATGTTGCGGATATGATCTCTGGCGGCGAAATCGTAAAGTAATAGTTAGAGGGCAACAAAGCCGCTGGATGTCATTTGTCAGTGTCATTTGTCAGTGTTTATATGAGAATGGCAACGATTCCAAAGAAACATAAGCGATATTGTTGCAGCAGTGAATATCCAGCTTTGCTGGATATTTGCTGGTTGCGTTTTGTATCCAAGATGCCTTTGATATTATGGGGATTTTGGATCAGGGGACACACCAAGCATCCGAAGGCCCGAAGTTCATGTTCTGATCATAATGTTAATTAACCACATGCAATTAAAAGGCCACCGATTAACACTGCCTCTCTTTCATTGAGGTTCCTTTGGGCTCTATTTGCTTTCAAATATATGTATGTTTCAGAATAAAGTTAAAAACTTACTTTGCGCAATAACATCTTTAGGCGGATCCATGATCTCCTGTCAGTTTGTTACCCTCTAACTGTCAGCCATGTTGCGCAGCAGTGGTGCTATCTCTTGACACATTTAGTGTGGAATAAGTAACTTTTCATGTGACCTGGGTTTGGTTTTACAAGATGTTCAAAGTTAGGCCGGTCTTAGAGATAAGACCAAAATAAAACTTAGGACCTCTTGTGAATCTGGGCCCAGGTTTTCCGGGTACAACCGTGTCAAAAGGTGGAATTAACATTTAGGTTGTTGTACCTGGAAAACCTTTGACTCCGGCCGTGAAAGCCTCTAAAAGAGAGAAAATGGACACGTTTATCATCCTGTAGGTCCTACTTGTGATTTATTCTGATCCCCAGTCTGACTTGAAGGAGCTCCAAGGAATGAAGTGCCAGGCACCCCACAGTCACCAGTGGGGAGGTGACGAGAGCTACCACAACGCCCTGGTTTACGGTGTGGAACCGTCGGAAGACATCACTGATGTCACTCAAATACAGGTTAGGCCTACACAACATTTAATTGGACGAAGAAAACATTTTCCCAATGCATGAAAAGTATTCACTTGTTGTAGGCCTAGGCTATTTTATCGACAAATTAAACTTGTGATGTGTGGGGTCGGAGAACAAGACAGGAGGCATCTCTTTGAGTGTGCATATGTAAAGGATGAAAGAGACAAAATGCCGAGTGGCATGGATCAAAGGGAACAGGAGTCCTATCTCTACTGGCTTACCAGAAAATACATGATGACATGAGATGTCAATTGTAGGTATAAGAAAAGAAGAAGATAAGTGGTCGAAAACAAATAACTTTTTTTTTATTCTATTTTTATTTAATTGTGAGCTAAATTTAAAATAGTCACTTCCCCAACACAAAATATGAAGATAGAAAAATTAAATTTAGCTCACACAACATACGGGCAACTTGGTTCAACCTTGCCTAACCTAACCATACTTCATTATATTAAATTAATTATGTACCAAATGGTAATAATATGATGCATAAAAAAAACTAAATGGAAACAATAATTATTTAGGTTTTTTATCCCGATTACATAGTAGGCTACTTGACGTGCATAGCAAGCTGAAACATTTAGTAGGCCTTATTATAGGCATATTTTATCCTTTGAATTCCTTACAAACCAATCATACTGTGCTAGTCGAGTGCTTCTTCTTTTACTTCCTCTTGTTTTGTTCCAGGTGCGAGTGATGTTTACGAACCCAACACACCAAGAGATGCTGCCTTGTCCGTACTTCTTAGAAGGGGAATGTCGTTTCTCAGAGGAGCAATGTCGCTTCTCCCACGGGGAAGTAGTACAACTCTCGTGTCTCAGGGAGTACAGGTAGGTCTAATCGTTTGGATACTGTTAACAGCGAAGGATACCTCTAGGTCAAAAACCATACATCATTTTCATTTTTAAATTAGACCTATATCTCAAGGATGGACTTCGAAATTGAAAATGTGAATCAACAGCGCACTGTGGTTTGGTAAGCCCTACATACTGAATGCTCTAAATTGTGTCTTACATAATAATCAGTATTGTTTTTATTTCTAATTAATTTTATTACTAATTATTGATTTAATAGGTAATCAAAATAACTATGCTAATGGTGATAATATTTAATAACAGTCTGTAGGGCTTACCCGGGGGGAGGGGGGGGGGGGGGGATTTTCGTGGGGATTTTCGATTTTGCAGTCTGTTTTTGATATATAATTTAAAAATAAAAATGTTGTGCGGTTTTTGACGTAGCGGTACCCTTGTTCTTAAAGATTCAGGATTGGCAACCCAACAGTTTACCTGGTTGGTGAGTGTGAGTTTCTGACTGGAAATATTTACCTATGTCTTCTTAACCAGTTCCGTGGTCATGACGAGATATTCCGTCACGCCGGTGGTTATATCCCAGTAACGCCTTGGACGTAATATCTTGTCATAAGTATTTTGAAATCGCTCCCACAGTGGCCGTGACGAGTCTCCCTTTAAAATTTTCCCGTACTCTCTGCAAAGAAGTTGGTTCAATCTTTTTCTGCTAGGTAGAACTACATGTATTGAAATGCTGTCAGCAACACGTGTTTGTAGAGAAGGAGGTCTTACGACCGACCGACCGCAAGTAGCGTGGGGAAATAAGTCGCCACTACGCGCACGGCAAGCGCGAGGGAAAGTCGCCACTGAACTGGTTAAATGCCCACATTTGGCTATTATGCCCACATTTGGCTATTATGCCATCGTGCTGGATCTGGTCAACCAGTAGACACGCTTCTTTTTCCTCCCTCTTCATGCCGCTCGGCATTGCGTCACGTTCACCTGCCAGTTCTGAACATTCTAGTAAGGAAAAATGTACAGAATGATGACAGTTTACCTGAGAAAGGATAGATAGTTTGAATTGAGAAACTTTTTTTTTTTTCCTATGCAGAGAGTGCGGCTTTCTCAGCCATTCTTGTTCCTCGCTATCCAATATGAAATGGCTTCCTTTTGTGACCTGCCCATTGTGATGGTCCAACCCCTAGTTGGAGGGGGTGGTGCGGGCCGCTTGAAGGAGAGTGGTAGTCGAGTGCCAGACCACGCGGTGGTAGCTTCCGTGCCTCACCTGTACTGTGCGTTTAGTGTAAAACGAATAGAGCTCGCTGTATGCCTACTCGCAGTGTTTCGTATAGTAATACCCCCATCAAAACCCACTCCCTGGCCAGTGGCCATATTACACCATTACATTGGTCAATGTCTGTCACTCTGAAGTGTGGCACACCTAAAAAGGAACATAAAAATGAGTAGACAAACATGGAATCTGAGAAGTTTTGGCGTGAGTAGAAAAAAGAAAAACATATTTGTACTAGGGATGACATCAGGTACCCGGGTAGCCCGGGTACCTGGCTCCAAATATTACCCGGACCCGGTAAACGGCTCCGGATAATTTTTTAGTTCGTTTCTAGGCTAAACTAGCCGACTTGCATTCGTTGTACTGTTTGTTCTTTTTTTAACATTCTTGTGAACATTCTCATTCATTCTATTAGTATTTATTTTCCTTAAAATATCATGTTTTATGTAAGTGCTTCAGTTGTGTATTGAGAAATGTCTTTTTACTCGACGTGATTACTGCACGCAAATTCCGAGAGGGCAGCTTGCATATCATTCGTCCCTTGTCTTCGCTCCCCGCGCACTTCACAAGGTCTAACGACGACCTTCAAATCAAGCCTACACATCGAAAAATACATTTTCAGGATCTGGGTACCCGGGTAATATGAGAACTGGAACCGGTTCCGAATTTTATTACCCGATGTCATCCCTAATTTGTACCCATGTTGAGTAATCAAGACCACTATTGAAACTATATTGTTGACGACTAGTGTTTGTTATATATGTAGTTTTTTAATTTGCTCCATCACATGTGCAGATGTTCGGGACGGCCGACACTACTGACAATTTAATTAAAAGCTGAAACTTGTCTTTCTTTGTTTTATTATTACTTTTAGTATGGCATCTTTCTTCCAGGGAGCCCGACTTCTCGGTTGTACGCCAGGGCTCCAGAGTCCTAGTGAAACAAAGTGACAAACTGTGGCATCGTGCAATCATCGCGACAATGCACCCTAAGAGCCGTTGCGAGGTCAAGTTTGAGTCGAGTAGAGGAAAAGCTGAAGTTGATCTGCATGATATTTTACCCATGAGCGGTAAGTGTTATTGTGGTTGTGTGACCACTTACGTAGTAGAAGACGAATTCGAATTTAAGACGACCCCCTATTTTCAAAAATTTAAAACTGAAAAAATAATATTCATATTCATAATCTTGGGATGCGAATTTAAGACAACCACGGATATTTTAAATATAAAAAATGTAAATAATTATATGTAGTCTTTAATTCAGGTAAATGCGGTATTTGTGGCATTATAGCATAGTCATAAACTGGGCTGCAGAATGGAAACTAGCCTAGGCCTACCTATATTTTCATGTCTAATATTGCCCATTATACATATATTATTAATTGTATACCCAAAAATCCATATAAGTAAAAAAATATTATGTTTGTGGCCAAGAAAAAATGTCGAAAAAATACATCGTTATTCATATCGTTGTTTGTGTCTGAACAGCGTACAAGGACGGCGATTGCGAGTCTGGTGACAGCAGCGATGGCGATCTCAGCGAGGAGGAGGCTGAGGTGACCGCATCGCTGGTGGAACAGAGTCTGTTGGTGACGCCGCTCAGTACAGCTCTCGGAGGCTGGGAGGAGCACACGCGGGTAAGTGCACACTTAGCAAGGAGGAGGCCGAGGTGACTGTATCGCTGGTGGAACAGAGTCTGTTGGTGACGCCGCTCAGTACAGCCCTCGGAGGCTGGGAGGAGCACACGCGGGTAAGTGCACACGCGGGTCCGGATCCACATAACTGGGTGTTTTGTCAAAACGTCTTGTTTCATTCTTCCTCAATTAATATCTCCAAAAATACCTTCTGCATCCACAAAGAGTTATTGACTGTTTATTAGGGATGACCTCGGGTACTCGGGTACCCGACTCCTACCCGACTGCTCTTGTACCCGACTCCATTTTCTAGGAGTTGACTCCTTCAAACGTCGGTTGTGTGTAAGTGTATCATGTATTGGCGGTCCGTTTCCCTTTCTGTTTCCCTTTGTCCCCAATATTCGCCTAATATTACAAATCAGTAATAAAAAACAATAAAGAATTGTACTTTACTGCCAAATCACTTTTTTTCTCCCGCCTGGAACAAACGCAGCCTGCCGAGGGTGTTGCAACATTGGTTAAAATTAATCACTTTTACTTTATCTTTTTGTCGTTCGAGGAGTCGACTCCGACCCGACTCCTAAGGCTCAGGAGCCGACTCCAATATTTACTACCCGAAATCATCACTACTGTTTATCATAAAATTTTAATTGTGACACCATGAATGGTAGCGAATTTAAAACCATCAAATGCAGTTTCGATGTCAACTGGGTATCATCGCAATATCGAAAGTCGATGTAGAGAACGAACAAACTGCCCCTCTAAACATACTTACTGCATGTGCACAGCTAGACTAGCCCACGGTCTATTTGATCTCCGCCACCTAGCAGAGGCTGGTCTAACTCCGAAGTCGGAGTTAAGATTTGTCACTTGAACACTACATGTCAGGTATAAAGAAACTTTTAAGAAGGGTCTGAAGAAAAAAACGGCAATCCTAAATCTTGGCAATGAGTCCATTAGAAAGATAGAACATTGTTTAGGAATGGCTCTTCAGGTGACTAACTAGGGGGGCCGAAAAATTAGGTAGAAACTAGAAATGAATTTGGACAGTTTGCAAGGAATCTCCAAAAGCTTTGAGGAGGACTCAATCCTAGTATTTGTATTCTCTTTCAGGGTATTGGCTCTCGGCTGATGGCTCAGATGGGCTACGTCACGGGTGCCGGTTTGGGGAAATATGGGGAAGGCCGCATCGAACCAATAGAGGCGGTCGTATTACCGGCTGGCAAATCCCTAGGTAAACTACCAAAATTGCACATTTTTACATTTTTTTAATTTCAAATTGACACTGGCAAAAATTGCATTTTATCCTGCAAGAATAGAGAATGTCTTGATTTTTATTTTGTTTTTATTTTTTCTTACTGGAGCACTGGAATGTTTCAGTTGTTTATAACCTACACAGATACATTTGCAATTGAGTTATTTTAAGTAGGTATGCTTATAATTGGATTGATTGTTTTTTGCAATGCAATAATTCTTAAAGCTAGTGTCTGTACTAAAGGCATGTGAGTGTGATTAGTATAAATATTGTTATAATATTACATAATTGATTTTCATCTGATCCTGTGAGCAGCAATATAAAGCTTACAGTACTGGTGTGTTTGCTCCGTTCATAGATCACTGTATGGCATTGCGAGAGCAAGCGGGTGGCGACACAAACCTATTCAAGGTGGACCGAAGGATGAGGCGGCTACAAAGAAAACAAGATCTAAAACGAGAGAAACAATACGAGGCTGAGAAACAAAGAACACGGACGAATGTGTTTGACTTCATTAATACAACGCTTGGCGGGAAGAGAGGTTGGTTTTTTGTCATTTTATTTTTTATAAGCAAAAGGAATAGTGGACATTTGCACTGTCTCTTGTTTAGTGTTTTGATATATTATCATAAAAATAAAATAAACATAAGTAAATTTGTATTTATTGTCTACCCACTAAGCTAGAAATACTGATTTTCAGTGGTGGACATTAGTATTATTATGACGTGAATCATCATAGGCGTGCGCAGAGGTGGATCAATGGGAGGGCACAATAAATTCCCAATGAAAGTACTTCACGGCGGCGCCAATGGGGGGTGTGGGGGGGATGCCCCCCACAAAAAGTACCACAGGAGATTTTTTAAAGACATGCATTTTTAAACGTGTTTAAAGCATATTACGAGGAGTACAGGTTGTCTGTTCAATGGGTTAATTTCACACAATCATTTGTGGATATCAGTGATATCATTGTTACAAAGTGAAAGAATTGGTCAGTCCCAAAGCCAAAAATCTTGGCGGTAGGGCAACAGTTGATATTGAGGCCGGTCAGCTGATTCCAACGTCATTCCAATCTAGGACTTCAGGTAAGATTAGAACTAGGGATGTGCGGGTACCCGCGGGTAACAAAATTTACCCGAGGTCGGGTCGGGCCGTAAATTATGCCCGAAAAAACCGGGTCGGGTAGCCTAGGCCTAGTACAACATAATTTCGAGGTTATGATTGGTCGAAATTGTGAATTTCAATATGAAGCTGCAAGACGAGGAAGCTTGGGAGGAACTGATATTTATATGAGGATGCCTTACCTTCTATCTTACTTTATTATTATTTCATGAATATAGTGTAGCCTAGGTGAATAACAATATTTCACCATGATTTCACGATGTATTTGACATTTGACCATGATCGAGACAAAGATGGCGACCATATGCCAGAACTCCCCACCGCCTTGGGGGCATTCCGTAACTCGCCGACACAGCGCCACAGCGCGCTGAGACCATTCCGAAACTAGCTGAGAGTGCTACGCCGAGTAGTCCGAAACTCGCCGAGAGAGCTGTCTCAGCGCGCTGTGAATGCTGGAGGTTTTCAGCTCGGCGTTCTCAGCGTTTTAGGGGATTGTGGGTATTCAATATGGCGAAAACTGAAATCACAATTCAGGTGGTCCGTGTTGCGGGATAAGCGCGCCAAATTGAGTGCACCGTTCAACACAACCTGCAACTTGGGAGTTTATTTGTTTATTTTAAAGTGAGTTATGACATGACAAAGCCATTAGCAGTTGCTTTCTGGGTGAAATAGGCGGTCTCCTAGTAGATTTATCATAATTGCCGATAGCGGGGGCAATGATCGATAACACATGTTAAAAAGTGGGCGCACTTAACCTAAAATTCTGTAGTCGCCGAGTATAAAAATACCACATTTTCAACAAAATTAACGTTGCATGGATGTGAACATCTTGATCCACTGATAATTGAAAATAATGTTGAAAGCCTCCTCATCGTCGTCAGAGCTAGGATTATCGATTATAGCCTGAACTGTCATACTGACAGCTCTAGGGTCAGCCATTTTTCATAGTGCTGAACCCGTTCCGAAACCTGGAGCAAAGACCCCACGCTTCACTGCGCTAACACGCGCCGTGGCCACAGCGTCCTCAGCGAGTTTCGGAATGCGCCCCTTCTTGGCGGAAATAGCGTGAAATACGGCGGGAAATTAAAATTTTCAAATAATTAGAAAATTCGAATGTGTTGAAGTAGATTCGGATTCAAATATCGTAGATTCGTACACAACTACATTTTATGTAACGTATTTTCTATTGATTGATACATTTTTATTAATTATTAGTTTTTTACACTACCCGACCCGACCCGAACCCGAGCCCGCGGGTACTGAAGTACCCGACCCGAGCCCGACCCGAACTCAAAAATCACTACCCGCACATCCCTAATTAGAACCATTATGTCAGGCGTCAGCATTTTTGTCGCCCATTACGACAGGCACGATCCTGGACCTATTCTTTCCCGGGTCAAACGAGCAAGGCAGTTGGAGAAACAGTGACAGTTTGAGGAATATATTTAATATGAGGAAGGTCCTCTTCTCCTCTTTTACGATCGGCAGGCGTATACGGTGTACCCTGGGCCAAATTCTATATATATTTTTTTTTAAAGCTCACCTATCCTAATGGGAGGGCAGCTGGGGCCCCTTGCCCCCCCCTGCGCAAGCCTATGTGAATCATTGCAATGACGGCTCCAAATTATTATACAGTATCATCAATAGTGAACAGTAATGAAATGTAGGTACTACTGTATTTGATATTGAAGTAATAATAAATAATAATGATACATAATAGGAATAGGGTCGTTAAAAAAAAGCATAAGGACAGTACCGGTAATTCTGCACATTTGTGACTTGTAAAGCATTGAATCAATATAGAAATTTAAAAATCATCCATTGTGCTTGCACTTTCAGTTATGGTTCAAGAAATTTAAATGTAGGCCTATGTTATAGTTTTGGTATGTGGAAAAAACATTCACAGCCCCCCCCCCCCCCACACACCCTGGTTTAGTCATGACATGGTTGTGAGAGTACATTTTAGTTCAAGATCAAGATAGATAATACGGTGTAGTTCACCTTGTCGTTGTGGTAGAGATGATCACTTTGTTGCTAACATTTTGCTACAGTATTTCACTAAATTAGCCTTTTCTTGTAGCTTGTTTCTCAACTCAGAATTTTTGAAGTATTTTGCAAAATAAGATTTAATATCATCAACGAACCAAAAACGTGCAAGTTGTGTAGCTCGGAAGACCAAGACAGAGCAGGTCTCTTTAGATGTGCTGTCCTTAAGTTTAATATCAACTCCCATGAGCAGGGCAGAAAAGGAAGCCATTTTATATTGAATAGTTCCAGACAAAAGAATGGCTGAAGAGTGAAGAAGCCATCTTAGCGTTTAAGAAGCAAAAAGAAAGATTTTGTTAATTGTTGGTATTTTTCAGGGGAGTTGGTTAAGCATTTAATAAACATCTTTTAATACCGTACCAACATAATATGTTTTGTGGTTGTTCACGTAAACCGACAAAATCGATGAAAAGCTGGTCGTAATAAAAATTGTATTTTTCTGACTTGCAGAAAGAGTCCAAGAGAGCTCTTCGCAGCCCACCTCGTCCAAGGCATCGAGTGCCGAGCCTAGTCCGAGTAGGCCCGTCACGGTCTTGAAGACGGAGAGTAGACGCGGCCTCAACGTCGTCGGGTTCCAAGTGAGCGAAGAGATTCGCCGAGCGGAGAGAGACCTCGCGAAACTGCAGGAGTCACTCGCGAGACATAGCGAGGGTTCTATGATTTACAAGACGATAACGAGCAAATTCCAAGACAAACAAGGGGAGTTGAGTCATTTGAGAGCTTCTGAGAAGAGCATAGACCGAGAAAGAAGTCAAAGAAACGATAGGAAAAAACTTTCAGTATTTTAATTTTTTTAATAGACATAGTCTGAATTAAAAGTTGTGAATATTTTTCTTGTATTTAATATAGTGAATTTTCTTTTTGTTTTTACATACATACCTACGTATCACATATATGTAGATAAAACAAGGCTACTGCATATTATGTATATACTGTAAATGTATACATAAATGATTTTAGCACCAACAAATTACAAACTGTTCATTTTATTAAGAGCCTACAAGAGTCGGAGCTTAATAAGCATGAGAATTTTTCAAGGTTTTCTGTTCGTATCTTTAAAACAACTTGTAAAATCGAAATTGTGCGTCAATACCCACTGCTAGACAGTGCCAAGGGCAAGAGATAAGGGAATAAATACATGCAAAATTAATTATGTTTGGATTAAAGTCAATAATTGTTCCAGCGCTCTACAATAATGGCAGACCTTAAATTCTCTCACTTTTTGAGCTCTTGACTCTTCCAGGCTAGATTAAGATTTACCTACTTGAATGAAATCCACACATTGAAATAGTTAAACCCAGATATCCCGTTTACCGATTCGAATAGTTATTTGAACCTTAACCCGTTACTAGTGGAATACGTGGGTTCATTTCCCAATTAAAGTTGATTTTTGTAATTTCTGGTTTTTATTCAAATATTTTCACCAAAGACTTTTCCTTTCAAAATACAGTTTTCTACATTCTTCTTCTTATGCCCATATTTTTGGTTTATGCCATCATGCATTTTTTGGTTTTTCTCTAGAGATAAGACTCTTCTCCACATAGTTCATACCAGCTGTCAAGGAATCTGTTTCATCTTTAAGACTTGGGCATCTCATCATGTGCTCCCTATTTTGTCCTTCGCACCCCCAGAGACTGCAAGTGCAACTATCAGTCATCCCTGTCCGGAGTTGATCAGTATCCCCATTTGTAGTAGTAGTTTTATTAATCAATTACAAGTCCAGATATTGTAATGTTCCCCTCGTACCGGAGCACGGGATGGGAAGGAGTAATATTAAGTACACTGATTAAAAGATAGCAGACTTTAATTAATTAAGCACTTCCAATGGCAATGGTAAATAGCAACCATAGTTACATTAGTTGCCGCCGTAGCTGGCAATAGGCGGGTGTTTCCTGCGCGAGGGCTCCACGTCCACTGCTCAAGCCCACCGCTTCACCACCATCTCACCCCCTCCAACTACCGTCACATGACGTGTAGGGTGGAACGTCACAATATATTATCAAAGCAGGGTAAGTGTCAAAAGCTGTAAACTGCAGCTTGGATATTTAGCCCATATAGAAACTACCCAATTGGAATGTATTAGCTAAGGGTTGTGAAGGTAGCAAATGTGTACACAGTTCGATAGGGCGTGTTTAACGTTTAGGTGGCCTCCACATAACACGCAAGCAGCTTTCTGTATGAGGTGAGTGGTGCATGAAAGAGGTAGGCAGACACAGAAACGGCAATCATACTAAGTTGTTCCAGCTTTGTAACGCTGAAACTAATGGCTCGTCCCATAGACATAGCCCACCTAATCAAGGGGTGTTATTTATAACCGTTTCATGAAATGACGTATTTCGTATTAGAAACAGAATTTTTATATGAAAATAAGTTTCAACCAATAACGTAGGCGTATCTAAGCTGGCGCATGCTAGACCGCTAACTCTTTAATTCAGTGGTGTACACGGGGATATATTTCGGGGGGGGGGGGACTGCCCAGATTAGGACATGACTGTAAAAAGTTGCTCCACAAATGACACAATGAGGGTTGTGGGGGGCAAGCCCCCCCACAATAGTGCCCCAGGCAACTTTTGAAAAATCTGTATTTTCTTAATGTGTTTTAGACGAAGTTATAAGGTGCTTTGCTGAATAGGATACATACAACTATACAGTACCATGTACATGCCACCATATGTAATTCATATTTTGTATAAATTTAGATAATTTGCAGTTGCAGAGTATAATTTAAGCTGGAATTTCGGGGGGAGGGGGGCAAACGCCCCTCGATAGATACGCCACTGCACCTTATTGATGCAGCCATGTTCGATATGGGGATGGACGTCGTTAAACACGTATTTTCTGTAGCTCGTAATTTATTATAAAGTATGGTGAAATCATGTACATCCTATGGATACAGTAATAAATAAAGGGAGGTCATTCCACATACCAGTATGTGTATAGGCTTAAGTTTTCTGTTTTAAAACAGTAGCTACTATAAAATCTTGACAGGCTGGCGAGCTTAGCATGTTCATAGGGTGTGAACCGGTGTCATGATTTATGTAGTGAGTCTATACGGTGAGTTTGCGCGGCGGATTTAGCAGCGAACGCTCATGTGAAGACCTCCATTTACAACAATGTACTGCTAAACACCGCCGCTCGTGTGAAGCGGTCCTTATAACACAATGAGTGCTCTCTCCTATCAGGAAGGCGCTTCAGAAAAAAATGCAGCAAGCCCACAGCAGCTGGCGAAGTGAATCTAGAGAATAGCTAAATGTTCACTAATTTTTTCTTCTTGCATTGAAGCAACCTAGATCAATTTGATTTTACACATAACTGAGTTTCATGCACTTATGATTCATTGGTGATTTTTTTAGTTCTTCACTTGACTGTACCGCATGGCTAAATCCCCTGTCCAAAACGGGCGAGTCTACCTGAACGTAGGGGTGTGGGCATAAACGCTCACCCCGCGCCGCGCAACAGGTATGAATACACGCCCGGCGACGAGAACGAACTTCGTATTCTATCACATTCTCCATCCTCACATTATGTCTACAAATATTATCATGCTTGTGATTTTGTTATTATTAATATTGTTTCAGTTTGCACTGTAGTTGGAAGTGGCAAGAATGTTTTGCTTTTGTCCCCTATGTCGGGTTTTTGGGGGGCCTGCATGAGGTGGCATAGCGTAGCTGATGTCTGGGGCGAAGCCCCAGCCGCCGGAGGCCATTACGCCGAATGCATCAACATTTTTTGGGGTTAAATTGAATTTTATGGCCTAAAACACGATTTTGGGACGCGATTAACAGAGGCCACCCTACCAGTAGCACCACCTGGTAAGTAATTAATTGTAAATAAAACGATATTCGAGGTGGGCCAACGGCCATTAGTGTTACTGACAAGTACTAAATATTGTCACTCGCAAGTCGCAAAATGCTATAGCGTGCGAGCGGATTTTGTTAAGATTTGATATTCATCTATTCAGATTTCTAGAGTTCAGTATAATTTTAAGTATTTGAAATGTTTTCCCGCACTGCCCTGTACCACGTGATTTCCGTATAATTCAATAAAGCATACTTCCGGTTTTTCTCTACTCAACTGTGGTCGTCATTCGTGTCGTATCCTACAATTAATCACGATCCATGGAACAATCCTAATATTTAATAGGTTATGGGCCCAGGGAACGTTTTCTCTGAAGTTTAATTGTTGAGTTGAGACGAAAATGCTTCGTGTGTTTGTGTTAAAAAACTTTTTATCACGACAAAAACGCGAGTGCACATGGTGAGGTTAGGTCGCATGCCAACCACGCTAAGAGGAAGTCGAAAATGGAGTCGGATCAAGTGCCTACGGTAATAGTCCAACCGTCTGTGAACTCTCTTCCGCCCTTTGCTAAACTTAAGGGGCAAGAGAACTGGGTTGATTGGAAATATCTCATAGAGCTACACTTGGGAGGGGTGGTCATGAACAACATTTCACTTGACCATTTTCTTCTCAATGAACCACTCAGCAGTCAAAAGGACATGGACAAGGCAGCGAGAAGAATCCTGAGCTTTATGATAGAACCAAGTCTCCTGCTGCATGTAAGGACAACTACAACGGCAAAACGGGCGTGGGAAAATCTGTGCCAAGTGTTTGAAGACTCTGGTGTTCACAGAAGACTTGCTCTCCTGGATCAGTTAATGGACATTAGACATGATAATTTTTCATCTTTAAATGCATATGTCATGGCTTTCACGGATGTATTTGAAAAATTGCGATCCGCCGGGAAACCTTTTGATGAGGAATCCGGAGCGTACCTAATGCTGCGCAACCTGAAACATGAGTATAAATGGCTCCGCCAACTAATCGAGCGAAGTGTCAAGAAAGAAGATGATCTAAAAATCGAGTACGTAACGAGAGAATTAACGAGGGAAGCTCAGAAAGAAGCTGCGGAACTGACGTCATCAGCGCTACGGGCGAGCAGCGGTAGTGGTCCGAACTACCCAAGAACTTCCAACGGTTCGTCGTCTAGAGGGCAGCAGCAACAGCAACCCCGAGATGGCAACAAGCAAACAACAGGAACCCAAGATGGAAACCGTCGAAACAACAGACTTTTTTGTCAAATTTGCAAAAAGCATGGACACAAGGCCAACGATTGCTGGCACAGAAAGACTGAAAATACCAATAATAATGCTGGTAACAGCAACAGCAATAATGGTAATGCTGGCAATAGTAACAGCAATAATGGTAGGCCTAATGTTGGCAATAGCGGTAAGTCAGGCAACTCGGGCCCATCACAATGGGTACTCAAATTAGCTGCTATGCGCTCGAGTTATTCTGATGAAAGTAAGCCTAGTATAGATTGGTATATAGATTCAGGTTCATGTAATCACATGACTTACAGAAAAGATTTAATGGTAGATTATAAGATGACAGAATCTAATACTATTGAATGTGCTAGTGAGCAAACACTGCACACAGAAGGTGAAGGCAACATTGAGGTTAGGGGACAGAATGGCCTGACAGGTGTTAGGGCCACCTATGTTCCAAAGCTGACAGCAAACTTGCTATCTGTGGGAAGGATATGTAGTACAGGATATATTACTCTCTTTGACAGTGACAAATGTGGAGTGTATAGACCAGAAGACATTCAAGTAGTAGGTAAACCCCTGCTTGAAGGTAAGCAATCCAATAACACTTACAAGGTGTCAATGGAAGTAGAACCTGCCAAAGCTATGAAGGCTACAAGCTCTAACTATAAGTTGTGGCATGAAAGATTTGCTCACATAGGTAATGGTAACCTAAAAAAGCTACAGGGTGGTCTAGTAAGTGGGTTAAGTCCAATAGCCGAGGAAACATTTGATGTGTGTGATGTTTGTGTCAGGGCAAAGCACACTAGAGCTCCTTTTCCAAAGAAAGGTGCAACAAGAGCCACAGAGATATTAGACTTAATTCACACAGATGTCTGTGAAATCACAGATGGTCTGTCATGGGAAGGCTACAGGTACTTTGCTACTTTCACTGATGATAAGACTAGATTCACTGTAATTGCTCTTTTAAAATCAAAAAATGAAGTCTTAGATAAGTTCAAACAATACAAAACAATGGTAGAAAATCACTTGGGGAAATCTATAAAAATAGTCCGCTCAGATAATGGTAAAGAATATTGCTCAAAAGATTTTGACGAATATCTGAAAGAAACTGGGATTGTTCGACAACTGTCTGTTGCGTATAGTCCAGAGCAAAATGGAGTGGCAGAAAGGACAAACAGGACACTCTTAGAAAAAACTAGGGCACTGTTAAAAGAATCTGGTTTGGGAAACAAATTCTGGGGAGAAGCACTAAAAACAGCTGTGTATCTAAAAAATCTATCCCCAACTGTAGCAGTAAAAGATATGGTACCGTATGAGGCATGGACTGGCACTAAGCCGAATGTAGAACACTTGAAAATTTTTGGATGTTTAGCATATGTTCATGTAAGAAAAGAAGAAAGTAAAAAACTTAAAGATAGGAGTGAGAAGTATGTTTTTGTAGGCTATGATGAGGAAAAGAAGGGATATATTTTGATTGACCCAAAGAGTCCAAAAGCTAGTATGAAAGTAGAAAGAAGCGTTATCTTTAATGAGAAATGTTTTCCTTCTCTGAATGTGGTAACAAACACGAATGAAAACGTAGAACTACCCAAAGTGGCCCCAGAGATAGAGATAAAAGTGCAGGCAAGGCAACGTGTTAACTCGGAAAGTAGTAGTAGTACAACTGAGACGCATACGTCAACTGACAACGAAAATAGATCAGAGGATGAAGTAAGTAGTGAAAGTGATGCGGATACTACGTGTTCAGAAGGTAGGAAGTCAGGGGGTGATGAAAACAAAGGAAGATTAAATTTAAGGGTTAATCCAAAGAGAAAGGAATTTGGTGATGAATTTGTCACTAGTTTTCTGGCAGCAGACGATTCAGATGATGAGCCAGAGACTAGAGATCTAGCTCTTGCAAGTTCAAAGAAAATTCTTTGGGAGGAAGCAATGAATGCAGAAATTTCATCATTAATGAAAAATAATGTTTGGACACTAGTGGATAGGCCCGCCAACAAAAATGTTGTGAAAAGTAAATGGGTGTTTAAGGTAAAAAGAGGGGCAGATGGAAGTGTAGATAGATATAAGGCACGACTTGTTGCAAAAGGGTTTTCCCAGAAATATGGGTATGATTACTATGAAACATTCTCTCCAGTGGTGAGAGCAGAAAGTTTACGAGTATTGTTATCTCTTGCAAATTGTTTAAATCTAAACATGTCACACATTGACATCTGTACAGCTTTTCTCCATGGGGAACTGGAGGAGGAAGTTTTTATGGAACAGCCTGAGGGGTTTCAGGAAGGAAATAAGGTATGTAAACTTTCTAGGGCAATCTATGGGCTTAAACAGGCCTCAAGGGCCTGGAATATAAAAATTCATAATTTCCTTGTTGAGTCTGGTTACACCAGGACTAAAAGTGATCCATGTGTTTACATTAAAAATAAAGAGAATGGTTTGTACAATATTGTCTGTATTCATGTTGATGATATTTTTGTAATGTCAAATGATAAAGATGAAGAAGAGAATTTGAAAAGGAGGTTAACAGATAATTTTGAATGCAGAGATCTTGGAGAGCTTAATCATTTTCTAGGTGTAAATCTTCAACGAGACAGAAATACTGGAAAAATTAAGTTAAGTCAGGAACACTATGTAAACAAACTTGTATCTAGGTTTCAAGTAGAGAACCTTTGTACATTCAAGACTCCTATGGAGAGTGGTGTAGACCTTTCGAGAAATGAGGGTGATAAACCTGATGTACCTTATCAAAATTTGATTGGTTCATTAATGTATCTAAGTATTTGGACCAGACCTGACATTACTCAGGCAGTAAACTATTTAAGTCAGTTCAATAATTGTTATGGACAAGAGCACTGGGACTGTGCTGTTAGAGTGTTGCGTTATGTGAAAGGTACAAAAACCAAAGGCATTAATTTTTTAAAACCAAATGATAATGTTGTAAATTCATTGATTGGTTACTGTGATGCCGATTGGGCAAGGGACAAAGTGGACAGAAAGTCATATTCAGGGTACTTGTTTCTATTAGGGGGTGGACCCATTTCATGGCGGTCCAAGAAGCAGTCATTTGTTGCTCAATCATCGGCCGAGGCGGAATATGTTTCACTATCACAAGCTTCGAATGAGGCAGTTTACCTAAGAAAACTAATCATGCAGCTTTTATCAATTAAGGATTTTTGTGTACAAATAAATTGTGACAATCAATCTGCTATATTTCTAGCAAAAAATGATGCATTTCAAGCTAGAACTAAGCAAATTGACATTTCTTGTCATGTTGTTAGAGATCTAGTTCATAAGAAGTTTATCAGTGTGAAACATCTGCGATCAGAGCTAATGATAGCAGATATCCTTACAAAGCCTTTGGCAGGACCTAAGTTCTTGCAGTTCACCTCATTAATGAAAGTCGAATAGTTGCATATCAAGGGGGTGTGTTAAGATTTGATATTCATCTATTCAGATTTCTAGAGTTCAGTATAATTTTAAGTATTTGAAATGTTTTCCCGCACTGCCCTGTACCACGTGATTTCCGTATAATTCAATAAAGCATACTTCCGGTTTTTCTCTACTCAACTGTGGTCGTCATTCGTGTCGTATCCTACAATTAATCACGATCCATGGAACAATCCTAATATTTAATAGATTTGACAAGGTTTTCTGGGTGACGGGGGTCAATGGTGAGTCTCAAGATTCTGTGGGTTAATTTTTTTAAACAATATACAGAGAAGTATTTACGTCATAGAATAGGAGCTTACTGGTGGCAGTCCGGGGTGGCAGATCGGGGGCCCGGACTGCCCAAAGGGCCTGGATTGGCCTACGGGCTCGGGATGCGATCGCATCCCGGCATCCCTAGCCAGTCCGCACCTGACCACACTTGTCATCATGTTTTCGATCTATGTGAAATGGAATGGATAACGGAATATAAGAGACTATTCGAACCATTACTCATGGCGTTGCAATTTGTATCTTCTCAATACGTAGGCCTAATCAACGTTATTTGTGTACATAATATTGTCAAGAATCAATAGAATCTCTATGATTTTTGGCTTCTACCAACTATCTTTCATCAGGGACACACACACGTGTTGCGCGGTTACATCATCGCCCGGGCATCGAACACTTCCATAGACCGTCGACGCGGCATCAACTCACGCGGCTCTCAGATTCACAAAGGTAGAACGTGGATTTGTTTCTCACCCAATGACACGTAGTGGGTGCACGATTCTCTATTACCACTCGACAGATTGTCAACGCGGCAACGCATCGTACGCATCTCAAATTAACCTTACACCAGGGTTTGGAAGGCCGAATTAGCGAAAATCCTGCTGATAATTACAATTCTTGGAGTGGTGAGGATCACGCTGAAGTGGGAGAAGAGCGGACCGCTAATTGGCGGATGATTACGATTTAAACTACCATTGGTCGAGACTGGTTTCATGCCAGGCAGTAACAAGGGAAGGAGGGGAACTCGAAGGAGCGCGAGGGATGTGAATTAAATACGGGCTGGGAGACAAACTCGTCGAGAGACGCAGAACAACATGCAAGAAGTAGGCTACAAGTGGCAAGATTCAAGACTCAAGAGGAAGGAAGGAGACCCGACGACTCTCGAACCAAGGACCTCCAGGGACTGGAACTGCGAGTGGGCTGTTTCTGACTCATAGAGAAGGTAGGGGATGATTAACATCCTTTGGTTTACCGTTGGCCCTTCAGGCGGTATGTCGTTTGGCAAAGCCAAGACTACACACGTAGTGCTTAGACATGTTTTAACTTTAATAAAGTGGTTCCTCATTTTTAAATTTGAATTCATCTAATCTCGAATACCCGCATGTGTTTCCCATAAGTATCCAACTATCCCGTATCGCCTTGATTACCCGTTCCCGGAGTAGCCGAAGTTCGTACCTGAATTGGATGAATGTCGCTACGTTCCCCCCAATTTCTTTGATAACTAGGCGATGTTTGTGGTAATAATTATTAATCATTGAATTTTGATGACAATCTCATTCAACTAACAATTTCGGCTACATGACAATATGTTGCTACACGAAACTGCTATTTAACAGATAGATATGGCTCAGGTCAGTGTGGCGAGGGTATAATTTGGAAGGTCATTGGTTCGATTCTCGCTCTCAGTACCTTGATTGAAGGGGTTTCTTCAGTCATTATAAAGCGAATGCGGTGATTGGCTGATTGAGTCTTACAGATATTCTTCGAACATATTGCCTGTAATAACCACATTTTACAGTTACTATATAATTTAAGATATATGTCAACAACAACTTTTCTTATCACAGTATAATATGTGACAGGAAAGTGTGCCCGTTTAGACTTTTAATAGAGTTCATTCTTTATGCCGAATATACAGGATTGAAATGAGAAGAATCAAAGTGCGCGCTCAGTTTCGGGCAAGCTGCCGATCGTGCATCGGCGCACCCCTCAAGCAGCGACTTGGCCGAGTCCACTTGCTCGCGGATGCGCGCGCTTCTACTAGCCGGGGGATTTAAGGCGGTTTCACACAAAAACATAAACATAAGATTTAAGGTTTAACGCATAGTACATAAGGGGTGCTGACACATAAAAACGTAAGCACAAAGAGTTTATGAGAAGGCATGGCACTCGTTGAAGTTCTTTGGAGGTTGCGGCCGAATACTGTACTACATAATTATTCTATATATTATTATGTATATATTATTATATATTATTATACATATATTATTATTATTATTTGGTGACGTAGGCCCCTATATGACTGTGGTAGTCATAACATTTTAAAGTAGATGCTTCTTTGACTCAAGTTTTTCGTGCGTTGTTTTAAGACATAAGCATAAAGTTGAACATTGGTCAACTTTCTTATGCCTTAAAACAGAAAATTATGCGTTAAAACTATGTCTTAAAACTAGTGCATTTGTGTGAATGCCAGTATGTGTTTCCTATGGTCCAACATTATGACTATGCGTTAAACCTTAAATCTTATGTCTTATGCTGGGTTTACACACCGGAATAAGGTTTAAGGTTTAACATTTAATATTTTGTTCTAAGGAAAGTATTTTCCAAACTGATTTACTAGGATCGCTACCATTGGCCGGATTTATAAAAGCTCGTCTCTCATTGGCTGGGCTAAGAATTTTTGGGATAAGAGCTAACAAGTTGGAATAGTTTCAACTTTCGTCCTAGCCCTTAAATCTTAGGAAGTTATGTGAACGCCATGATGCTACTGGCTTGATTCAACTTTGTTAAACCTTAGACCTTAAACCTTATTACGGTGTGTAAACCGGGCTTTATGTTTTTGTGTGAAACCGCCTTTACCCAGACATACTCTTTGCAGTGTGTTCCGACCAAAGTTCCGACCCCGACTTCCGACTCTCAAGTCTCAACTCAAGTCAGCTACTACAGCCTTATACCACTGTGCTTATACTAAATGCGTGGTTGGAGGAATATGTGTGGCCGCTGTTCTCCTGAGGTAAGACTGAACCCACGTTGCTGACACAAGAGCAGATCCACATTGAAATTAGCAGTAACAGTATAGCGTCGTTCACAATCAATTAGCGTATAGGCCTACGTAACTTATGAAAATTACGAAGTTGGTCCAATGCAGTTCATATGCTATTAGGTCTGTTCGTTCTGTAGTCTATAATAATTATGTTTATCTCATAAAATATCACTTATTCAATTTAGCTGTCAGCATATAATTTAATGGCTAACTACCCTGCTGAAAAATCTGCTTAGATCTTTCTAAATCTACCAAGGGGTTTAACCAGATCCAAGCAGACGCCTTCAAGCCCTTCTTAGAGCTGACTTAACTAATCAGAATAAAGAAGTCACCAAAATTTCAAAAAAGAAGAATATATCAGCATCAATAAGAAACAAGCAGTACACTTGAAATGTCAGTTCTAAGAAGTATTGAGAAGAAGTAGATGCAAGAAGAAATAAGAAGAATCAGTAAGATACTACTATTTAAGTGGACGCTAGTAGAAATAGTAAGTAGTGGATGTAAGAAGACATGAGCAGAATCAACAAGTACCACTCTGTTATCAGATCCTAGTAGATACAATCAGAAGTGGATGTAAGAAGACATTAGCAGAATCAACCAGTACCACTGTGTAATCAGAACATAGTAGATACAATCAGAAGTGGATGTAAGAAGACATGAGCAGAATCAACCAGTACCACTGTGTAATCAGAACATAGTAGATAAAGTCAGAAGTGGATGTAAGAAGACATGAGCAGAATCAACAAGTACCACTCTGTAATCAGATCCTAGTAGATAAAGTCAGAAGTGGATGTAAGAAGACATGAGCAGAATCAACAAGTACCACTGTGTAATCAGAACATAGTAGATAAAGTCAGAAGTGGATGTAAGAAGACATGAGCAGAATCAACAAGTACCACTGTGTAATCAGATCCTAGTAGATATAATAAGAAGTGGATGTAAGAAGACATGAGCAGAATCAATAAGTACCACTCTGTAATCAGATCTTAGTAGATACAATAAGAAGTGGATGTAAGAAGATATGAGCAGAATCAACAAGTACCACTCTGTAATCAGATCCTAGTAGATACAATAAGAAGTTGAAGTAAGAAGACTTGAGCAGAATCAACAAATACCACTCTGTAATCAGATCTTAGTAGATATAATAAGAAGTGGATGTAAGAAGACATGAGCAGAATCAACAAGTACCACTCTGTAATCAGATCTTGGTAGATACAATAAGAAGTGGATTTAAGAAGATTTGAGCAGAATCAACAAGTATTACTCTGTAATCAGATCTTAGTAGATACAATAAGAAGTGGATGTAAGAAGATATGAGCAGAATCAACAAATACAACTCTGTAATCAGATCTTAGAAGATACAATAAGAAGTGGATGTAAGAAGATATGAGCAGAATCAACAAGCACCAGTCTGTAATCATATCTTAGTAGATACAATAAGAAGTGGATGTAAGAAGATATGAGCAGAATCAACAAGCACCACTCTGTAATCAGATCTTAGTAGATACAATAAGAAGTAGATGTAAGAAGACTTGAGCAGAATCAACAAGTACCACTGTGTTATCAGATCCTAGTAGATATAATAAGAAGTGGATGTAAGAAGACTTGAGCAGAATCAACAAGTACCACTCTGTAATCAGTTTCTAGTAGATACAGTAAGAAGTGGATGTAAGAAGAAATGAGCAGAATCAAGAAGTACCAGTGTGTTATCAGATCCTAGTAGATATAATAAGAAGTGGATGTAAGAAGACATGAGCAGAATCAACAAGTACCACTCTGTAATCAGATCCTAGTAGATATAATAAGAAGTGGATGTAAGAAGACATGAGCAGAATCAACAAGTACCACTCTGTAATCAGATCCTAGTAGATATAATAAGAAGTGGATGTAAGAAGACATGAGCAGAATCAACAAGTACCACTCTGTAATCAGATCCTAGTAGATACAATTAGAAGTGGATGTAAGAAGACATGAGCAGAATCAACAAGTACCACTCTGTAATCAGATCCTAGTTGATATAATAAGAAGTGGATGTAAGAAGACATGAGCAGAATCAAGAAGTACCACTCTGTAATCAGATCCTAGTAGATATAATAAGAAGTGGATGTAAGAAGACATGAGCAGAATCAACAAGTACCACTCTGTAATCAGATCCTAGTTGATATAATAAGAAGGGGATGTAAGAAGAAATGAGCAGAATCAACAAGTACCACTCTGTAATCAGATCCTAGTAGATACAATTAGAAGTGGATGTAAGAAGACATGAGCAGAATCAACAAGTACCACTCTGTAATCAGATCCTAGTAGATATAATAAGAGGTGGATGTAAGAAGACATGAGCACAATCAACAAGTACTTCTCTGTAATCAGATCCTTGTAGATACAATAAGAAGTGGATGTAAGAAGACATGAGCAGAATCAACAAGTACCACTCTGTAATCAGATCCTAGTTGATATAATAAGAAGTGGATGTAAGAAGACATGAGCAGAATCAACAAGTACCACTCTGTAATCAGATCCTAGTAGATATGATAAGAAGTGGATGTAAGAAGACATGAGCAGAATCAACAAGTACCACTCTGTTATCAGATCCTAGTTGATAAAATAAGAAGTGGATGTAAGAAGACATGAGCAGAATCAATTAACCAGTACCACTGTGTAATCAGATCCTTGTAGATATGATAAGAAGTGGATGTAAGAAGACATGAGCAGAATCAACAAGTACCACCCTGTAATCAGATCCTAGTAGATATTATAAGAAGTGGATGTAAGAAGACATGAGCAGAATCAACAAGTACCACTCTGCTATCAGATCCTAGTTGATATAATAAGAAGTGGATGTAAGAAGACATGAGCAGAATCAACAAGTACCACTCTGTAATCAGATCCTAATAGATATGATAAGAAGTGGATGTAAGAAGACATGAGCAGAATCAACAAGTACCACTCTGTAATCAGATCCTAGTAGATATGATAAGAAGTGGATGTAAGAAGACATGAGCAGAATCAACAAGTAGGCCTACTACTGTGTTATCAAATCCTTGTAGATAGCATAAGAAGTGGATGTAAGAAGACATGAGCAGAATCAACAAGTACCACTCTGTTATCAGATCTTAGTAGATATAATAAGAAGTGGATGTAAGAAGACATGAGCAGAATCAACAAGTACCACTCTGTTATCAGATCTTAGTAGATATAATAAGAAGTGGATGTAAGAAGAAATGAGCAGAATCAAGAAGTACCACTCTGTTATCAGATCTTAGTTGATATAATAAGATGTGGATGTAAGAAGACTTGAGCAGAATCAACTAGTACCACTCTGTAATCAGATCTTAGTAGATATAATAAGAAGTGGATGTAAGAAGACATGAGCAGAATCAACAAGTACCACTCTGTTATCAGATCTTAGTAGATATAATAAGAAGTGGATGTAAGCATAAAGTGCAGAATCAACACGTACCAGTCTGTAATAATCAGTGCCTAGTAGAAGAGCCCCTTCAATTTCGTGTGACCCCCAACTTAAACAGTAAGAATAATGGTTCAGGCACGCAATCACATCGTACATCCCGACACTCTTGAAAAATATAAAACTACATACAATTTTTTTTATCTCATATCTCCCGCCCGTTATATTTTTTCTTATTTGCAAACTGCGAATGAGAAGTGGGCAGGGTAAAAGGGGGGCGGCGTGGCGCTAGGTAGCGAGACCGTAGCCGGGGGGTGGGGGACGGGCAGTACAATCGCATCACGACTTGTCGAGTTGTGAGTGTGCATTCGAATTAGTGCAAAACTATCCCTAGTTCAAATGACTGACAACAAAAAGGCTTTCTGACTCCAAAGAAAATTGATCTTATGTATTTTTCCGTACATTTTGTGAAGATAAGTTTGCACAATTTTCCGCCTTCGGCAAATGACTCTATACCGCCACCCCTTCTCTTTCAAATATCAATACACTTTTATAAGTCTATGGTTAAACTATGAATTCACCCAACAAAGACCCTCAGGATGAAATTCTAGGTGTCCTAATGGAGCAAGCAGGTAACTGTGTATCCGCTGAGTGAGAGTTTATTGTTTAATTGTATCTCAAGAATGTAGGCTATAACGATTAACGATGAAGTTACGTTTATATCTGACATCAAAGTCAGTATCGCGGGCGACAGCACACGAAGAGCCGTAAAGTACGCCGAAAATGTACATGTACAAAATGTTGGTACGGGTAAGGTTGATACAATTGTTGGTAGTCTAGGTAATTATTTACAACTTACGAACTTAACTACAACTATTTACAATTATTATTTACATTTGATAACAAGTATAGAATAGTTTAAACAGAAACTAGAAGAAGAACGAATGAGACTAAACAAGTTCCAACAAGAGCTTGTTATAATAAGAACAGCACAGTTTTGAACTAGTCGAAGAATACATAAGATGGAACTAGATGCAGTAAGATCATTTTGTATCAAGAATAGAATAGGTAGTTAAAACTAGAAGAACGAATGAGACTAAACAAGTTCCAACAAGAGCTTGTTATAATAAGAACAGCACAGTTTGAACTAGTCGAAGAATACATAAGATGGAACTAGATGCAGTAAGATCATTTTGTATCAAGAATAGAATAGGTAGTTAAAACTAGAAGAACGAATGAGACTAAACAAGTTCCAACAAGAGCTTGTTATAATAAGAACAGCACAGTTTGAACTAGAAGAAGAATCCATAAGATGGAACTAGATGCAGTAAGATCATTTTGTATCAAGAATAGAATAGGTAGTTAAAACTAGAAGAAGAAGAACGAATGAGACTAAACAAGATCTAACAAGAAATTATTATATAATAAGAACGGCATACTTTGAACTAGAAGAAGAATCCGTGAGATGGAACTAGATGCAGTGAGTTAATTTTATATTTTTTTATCCATGTTACGTTTAAACGAACTACACGTATTTGTATTGGGGTAGTAATGTTTTGTGTATTTGTTTGTCACGGCGATTCTGTGCATCGACCCATACTGTATGGATGGGTAAGGGCGATTCAGTGTCCGTGCCAAGGCGATCCTGTGCTACGGCTCATACTGTATGGGCACAGATAACGGATTGTTGGTAAAGGTCTTGACACATAATTTTTGTGTCACTGCGATTCTGGGCTACGGCCCATAGGCACTGTATGGGTCGAGGCCATTCTGGAAGAGACCAACAAAATTACTTTTCTGTCACAAGACCCATTCGGAAACACTTTGACAATTACCGTGGTACATTTCGGTGCTACGGCGATTCTGTACTACAGCGATTCTGTGTCAAGACCTACACTTCTTGCCCACACCACCCACACTGTTCAAGGACTTTAACAAAACTACTGGTCTGTGTCAAGACCCATTAGGAAACACTTTCGTTGAAGAATTCTGTGTCACGACGCTTCTGTGCCAAGGCGATTCTGTGCCAATGTCCCGCCCCTATTTGTCGAATGTTAATTATAATAGTATTACCTTCCGTTCACCGATATATCTAATAATATTTAATATGTGTTTGTATTTTAATAACTATAAGCATAACACACACTAAAATACTTAAGTTTTACGAATACTAAATTTGTTGGTGAAACTTTAGTTGAGACAATATATTATCTAAATCTATTCGAAAAGTGTATCTTCTCTAGAAGCTGGGTTGTTCCAATAAACCTTTGCACGACTGGAAAGCGGAATCATTAGGCTTACCATTTACGTACGGTTCAGCTAGCACAGTTGCAATATGTTTAAACAATGACAAATTTGTAATTACTACACTTAATGTCTAAAACCCCAAAATTATTATAGTTTACCTGCCCCAATGACGGGACAGCTTGACCACAGATAACGGATTGGCTTGACGATGTTTGTTCAACCTTGCATTGCACTGAGCGCCTGTATGTATGTGACACCCAATGCGTAGCTGTAGCGCGGGTTGCCTAATCTTAGGGCGATAGTCAAGATCGTGCCGATTGTTTCTTGAAGAAATCGGCCTTTTCGCCTCCGGGGGAGTAAATATCAATAAACAATACATAAATCGGGTTGTGTGCATCATTGTAAACTACAGTAAACAGTTTTTGTCGATCACTTATGGAACAAAATGGTATATATGTGTGCGTGAAAGAAAATATAGTGATGAGCATAATATTATTGAGTGGTGCATTAGAAGCCCAATATTCCGTGAGTATGCTAAAGAATTCGATGAAAAATACATGTTCTAAAAATAGTATTTGAAATATTTGACTTTGAGGAATACTAAGTCCCCCAAATTAGGTAAATTGCTCTATTCTAATGTAATCTCATTTAATGGGAAAGACAAAATTACCTGTTCCATCAGTAGGCCTCCATACATCACAATGAAATAGAATTAAAGCCGAAACGGGATGTTTCGCCGCGTGGTGGGTAATGACACAGATAAGGGATTGTAATAAGGTGATCCTTATCTTGACGTTTCGTCCCTTCTGTGAGGGACATCTTATCAACACACGACACGACGCGGCGCAAACTTCCCGTTTTATTTTTATTTCATTAATACCGAGCCGCGAAAGCTTAAAATGTGAATTAATAATAATGATAATGATACTGATAAACGTTTTATACCCTCTTCAGGCGACTGCGTATTGCCGTATTGAAATAGTTGGGAAGGAATGTTCGAGGGCTATTAGTTTGGCTCAATCCCGGCATTCATCCTTCGTCCTTGTGAGTTGTGACTGAGGAAACTATCATAAAAACCTTCAGCCCAGTTGCCGGTAGCAAGTATCGAACCGGTAGCTCTCGAATTAGAAGCTCGTGAGCTCTATCAGTTGCACTATTGTAATAATATAAACCACGATCTCTGCTAATCCTGGCTTGGGCACGGATGTCATGTGTTGTTTTTTCATTCTCATAGTCAACCACTCATCGTCTCGATTAGCCTCGTTGCAAAAATATGGGACGTAAACCCCAAGTATCATCATCGTAATAATAATTATCATAATATGTATGTGTGTTATTATGTATGAAGGAAAAAACACACACTACAACCATGCTGTCGCAAAAGATTACTACCGCCACCGGTATTTACATCGTATTCGTATGCCCACCTGCAGATATGGCCATCATCACTCGCATGTGTGAACAAGCAGTGAAAGCAACCCTGTCCGGCCGTTAAAACTTATTTGAAATGTTTACAATGCCACATGCCTATAGGGATGGGCTGGCCGACTTCCTTCCATTCAAGGCTAACCGCTCACAGACCCGCCGCATTCTTCTTCGGCACTCTGAACGAACAAGTCGCAGGCATTGGACACATAAAGCCGCAGGTGTAGAAGACAAGAGTTTCCACTTCCAACGCTGATATTCTTAACTTTTGTTTCAGTACCATACCATACGATTGTATTTTGTTGTGTTGCAGATGATCTTGCCAACATGAAGTTGGTCTAGAGCTGATTGTTTCAACGCTCAGTTGTCAAAAATTAGCAATATACACTATTTCTGTTTCAGACCTCGCTCACCACCAATCTGTTATGTTGGAAATCATATTTTCTCGTGACGGCAACCATGTCGAATTACATTATTACTGCGATTCAGCTTCATATTACCATATTACGCACCTAATACAACTTCTCTGTTTCATATTGCTGACGTTATCACTGCGATTTAGCTTGATATAATATACAAAACTTCTCTGTTTCAGATTGCTGACGTTATCACTGCGATTTAACTTGATATAATATACAAAACTTCTCTATTTTAGATTGCTGACGTTATCACTGCGATTTAGCTTGATATAATATACAAAACTTCTCTGTTTCAGATTGCTGACGTTATCACTGCGATTTAACTTGATATAATAAACAAAACTTCACTGTTTCAGATTGCTGGCGTTATCACTGCGATTTAACTTGATATAATAAACAAAACTTCTCTGTTTCTGATTGCTGACGTTATCACTGCGATTTATCTTGATATAATGTAGAAAACTTCTCTATTTCAGATTGCTGACGTTATCACTGCGATTTAACTTGATATAATATACAAAACTTCTCTGTTTCAGATTGCTGACGTTATCACTGCGATTTAACTTGATATAATATAGAAAAACTTCTCTATTTCAGATTGCTGACGTTATCACTGCGATTTAACTTGATATAATATACAAAACTTCTCTGTTTCAGATTGCTGACATTATCATTGCGATTTAACTTGATATTATGTACCTAATTAATTTCCACTGTTTTTGATTGCAGGCGCTTACACTGCGATTTAGCTTGTTATAACTTATAATGTACCTAATAGAGCTCCGCTGTTATAGATTGCTGACGTTAGCACTGCGTTTTAGCTTATTATTTATGCACTAACACTCCACTGTTTTAGATCTCTAAGTCTAGTAGTGTCTTGTTGTTTCTAGTTCGGTATGTTCTTCTTGACAATAGTTCATTCGTGTCAAGCTGGGTCTAGTGGAGCCTTATTGTCTCTCTTTGTATGTGCTCTTATTTAAACTTGCCGATTCTTGTGGTCTTGTTGTGTCTGATTGTATAACGCTTGTTAGAACTTATCTGTACTTGCTTTCTCTAGTCTTGACTGGTGTTTCATTCTTGTCTGTTCTTGTCTCTTTGAAACTTGTCTGATCAATTGGTACAATTTAATAAAAAAAGATGACAAGAATTTTCAACAGGGTAGAACCACTTCCTCTGAGCTCTGACCAAGTCTGCCTAGAACCGCTTCCTCTGAGGTCTGACCAGGTCTGCCTAAAACCACTTCCACTGAGGTCTGACCAGGTCTGCCTAGAACCGCTTCCACTGAGGTCTGACCAGGTCTGCCTAAAACCGCTTCCACTGAGGTCTGACTAGGTCTGCCTAGAACCGCTTCCTCTGAGCTCTGACCAAGTTTGCCTAGAACCGCTTCCTCTGAGGTCTGACCAGGTCTGCCTAAAACCGCTTCCACTGAGGTCTGACCAGGTCTGCCTAAAACCACTTCCACTGAGGTCTGACTAGGTCTGCCTAAAACCGCTTCCTCTGAGCTCTGACCAAATCTGTCTAGACCCGCTTCCTGTGAGCTCTGACTAGGTCTGCCTAGAACCGCTTCCTCTGAGCTCTGACTAGGTCTGCCTAGAACCACTTCCACTGAGGTCTGACCAGGTCTGCCTAGAACCGCTTCCTCTGAGCTCTGACCAGGTCTGCCTAGAACCGCTTCCACTGAGCTCTGACTAGGTCTGCCTAGAACCGCTTCCTCTGAGGTCTGACCAGGTCTGCCTAAAACCGCTTCCTCTGAGGTCTGACCAGGTCTGCCTAAAACCGCTTCCACTGAGGTCTGACCAGGTCTGCCTAGAACCGCTTCCACTGAGGTCTGACCAAGTCTGCCTAGAACCGCTTCCACTGAGCTCTGACTAGGTCTGCCTAGAACCGCTTCCTTTGAGGTCTGACCAGGTCTGCCTAAAACCACTTCCACTGAGGTCTGATTAGGTCTGCCTAGAACCGCTTCCACTCAGCTCTGACTAGGTCTGCCTAGAACCGCTTCCTCTGAGCTCTGACTAGGTCTGCCTAGAACCGCTTCCTCTGAGCTCTGACTTGGTCTGCCTAGAACCGCTTCCACTGAGCTCTGACTAGGTCTGCCTAGAACCGCTTCCACTGAGCTCTGACTAGGTCTGCCTAGAACCGCTTCCTCTGAGCTCTGACTAGGTCTGCCTAGAACCGCTTCCACTGAGCTCTGACTAGGTCTGCCTAGAACCGCTTCCTCTGAGCTCTGACTAGGTCTGCCTAGAACCGCTTCCTCTGAGCTCTGACCAGGTCTGCCTAGAACCGCTTCTACAAGGGTCTGATTGAGACTAGTAAGAATTGCTTCCACTTATTACTGATCGGGACTGGTAAGCACCACTTCCCCTAAGATCTGATAATGACTGCTAAGAAACATATCTGTTAAGAACTGATTGCAACTGCTAAAAACCATTTCCACTTAGTTCTGATGAAGACTACTGAACCACAGAAGGAATAACTTATTCTGCTAAACCTGCTAAATACCACTTAAAACTTCTTCCACTTACAGGGGCCATAACGGGCTTAATTCTGCTTAGATCTTCTTATAGTGTACTTCCTGAATCTGACTATATCTACTTCCACTAGGACGTTGAAATTGCTAAGCAGAACTAGGCAGATTTTTCAGCAGGGTAGTACCATCATACTTTGAGGTAAGGTACAAACAGGTGGTAGGCCTAGGCCTAGTCCTACGCTAGATTAGTGGCTTCCTAGGCTAAGGCCTAGGCCCTATGCCTATTTAATTTATTTTCATTCTAATTACAATAACAGAAAAATACGTAATAATGGCAATATATACATATGTTAATAGTTCTTGACAAAGTACTACAATTAAACTAAAGTAGAACCCATATTACGAGTCTGCCCTGGTCGATAGGCGTTGGTTCCATTCCATGCCGGTCCCCAAACAATGGAATGTCTCTGCGTTCCTGGTTGAGTCTGGCATTTTTTCATCTTCAGAATCACACCCATCGTCTCGATTTGCATCGTTGCCAAAATATGAGACATTCCCAAATATCATCATTATCATGGTGCAAACTCATATCCCACAATTATTTCTATAGAGAGGTATCCAGTTCGTTATGTTATTTGGTATGTAGTTTGATGGGTGTATTGGAAACCAAAGGGCTTGGGGGCTAGGTAGGCAGGGACTTCAAACCCAATGCTTGGGCCTAGACTTTGCATATCTAGCACCTATCCTACCGATAGGCCTAGATATACAAAGGCTTTGGCTTTGGCTTTATCCACCAAAAGCTTTTGCTATGTATTTATTTATGCATTACCCAACAACAGAATAAGTTCCAGAAAACGTTGGATGCAAAACACCGAAACACAACAATGAAACAAATGAATAAACCGATGGACAAGCAAGCTGTCAAAAAAAATATGAAGTTCTGAAGTTGGAAAAAACAAACGTTCAGAACGTTTACACACTTTCAGATAGTTGCTGTCCATTACTTAACATAAATTTTAACTGGCGAGCAGTTACTATCGTTACAACTAATTGTTTCTCCTCATTATTTGCAAAGATATTACTTTGACGGCTTGTTTGTCCACCAGTTCAATTCATTTATTCCATTGTTGTAGTTTGGCTGTTACGTCATATGTGGGTACCCAAAAGGTAACTACTCAACTAGGTTCTAGGCCCCTAAACGGATCTAGACCTAGCCCTAGCATTTAACAAGCCTGCCAAAACTCTCCAGAGTGTCGTCTATGCTGCGTGTTTGAGACCTCATCAATAATGTTATCTATTATAAATATATGGTAGAATCTTTCAACTAGCTCAGCTTAGCTAGGCATCTCTACAAACAGTAGAGTAGGCCTATGGATATTAAGACTGGGGGCCTCCTACCGCTTGTGTCTCTTGTGGAATAAATGCACTTACACATTACATAAAAACCAATTAAAGACTCTTAGTTATATATCAGCAAAGCAATTACAGCAAATACAATTACATTTCATGATCTCGGACAATAATGACAGCGATGACAGTTCCCACTTCCCTCAGCTCAGTGACTGAGAACTGAGAAGCAGCTGCCAGCCATGTCAACAGTGTAGGCCTAGTCAGTAACAAATTCAGAATTTGGTTCAAAATTTGCTCGGTAGGGGGTGTTACTTAAGGGGGCATGAACTTCTTGATCGAGGACCAGTTTTTTAGCTCACGCAACAAGCAGTCTATCGCGGATTGAACCGACGTTCGAGAAGGCTGTGAGTATAACATAGCGCAACGTAACACAGCATAGCACAACGTAACACAGCGTAACGCAACGTAACATAGGGTAGCGTAATGCAGGCTTTGTAACTTAAACTCACCTCGCACACTCTAGCAAGAGCAGGGCACAAGAACGTTTGTATAAATAAACAAGGTATTTACATGATTTCTTAAACATTATTTTGAAACCACTTCAGTGACAACTGTGCACAATTTCAGGTGTGCGAAGAATGCTGACAACAGTGGAGCCCATAGTAAAGCCAAGAGTATCCGGTGTCTTCAGCGTCATCGCCTGAGTTTCGGATCACAAGACAGACGCCGACTCGAGTGAAATCAACCCCAGGCTGTCAGTGTCACGCATCGGTCATTTGGATTTAACAACACACCCCTTTGAGGTACGGTACCGTAGGTTGTTAGACCTGGTTTACACCATGATCATGGGTTTACACTACTCGCATTTTGACGCGAGTTGTCAATAACGCTGGTAATTTTAGCATGTAAACGCAATCAAGTAGCTACCACAGGTCAACTTTTTACTTGAGTTGGAACTCGGAATTACTCGCGTAAAGGCCGGTTCACACACTTGATTAAGGCTAGTGACCAGAAGATAAGCTTATGGAAATGCGTGTAAGCCTTCACACAGAACTACGGCTAACGACTAGCGCTATGGCTAACAAAAGATAACTAACTTTCATCTTCTGACCATAGTCACTAGCTCGACCAATCAGAAATGGGAATATAATTTTCAAACAACCAATACCGGTACCATAAAAGCAACGGTAGTCATTGCAGTAGTTGCTACCATTATGAAAGTACTAGCCTATTATTATTAAAATATTAAAATAACTATTTATTATTATTGTGAGGTATCTTCTTTTTAAAGTTCTCGGAAAATTCGGTTAATCCGGACGTTATGTGAACCGGGAGCTCTTAGTTTGTTCTTAGCACAAGCTGTTAGTCGCTAGTCGTAAGCCTTAATTATTTTTGTGAACTCGCCTTAACTGGCCATGATCCGAGTAGTGTAAACAGAGGACGGTCGACTTCCGTGACTATCGTGACGTCATTTTATTAGGGTTGCCGTTGATAATCGAAATATCGATCGATAATCGATTCAAGTCATATGATATGATAATCGATTCAAGTATTATGATACGATATGATTTGATTATCGATTTGAATAATATCATCGATGTTTAAAACTGCCGCGCTGCTGGAAAAATCGTGATTGGGCGGTTCGTAACGGTGCGCGGAGCTGACGATAGAATGCGCGCTCGCTAGGTCGGTAAAATAGTGAGTACTACTTTACCGACGGGGGGAGCGCAGAGCGCGCTAGCGGGTTATGAGCAACCATTCATCCACGCATGCGCAGCGCATTCCACAGCGCCAGTTTGTCACGCACACGCCGTGAGTCGTAGTCTCCTCTCGTAAAGCTGTGACCCGGTCTGCATTGTTGATGCCATTATTGCGCTGTTGGGGGGGGGGGGGGGGGGGGGGCGTAGAGCGATAGCTGTTCTATATAGAGCACTCAAAATACACTAGACGCATTCTGGTGGCAAGAAAATAAACTTCTATTGGGAGTGGTCTAGCTGTCAATTTTCATTGTTGTTGTTCATGCAAATGTCTTGTAATTTTAGTTATGCCCGACAGATCGCTTTACTCTTCCAATGTCTTTGCACCCATGCGTGAGGAAAGCGACTGTTGAGCTATTTTATCTTTCCTAATATCTTTGCATTTTTTCATTGTTGTACTTTGTCGTCCATTTTTACATGCTCGCGTCGTGTAGAATTATTCTCGCTTTTATTCTCATTTTCACATGTGTACAACACACATAATTCATGTATTGTAATTGTAGCTCAAGAATATAAGTGTCATGTGTTATTTCTGTTAATATATTCCTTTTGCTTTCAAGTGTATTTTGTGTATGTGCGGATTATTGCTGAACTCGACCTAGTGTTTACAGTCCACCTATTTATTGCCTCAGTGCTGGTCCTCCGAACTCTTATTCTTCCCCTACAGTTGTTGTATTGTTATTATTCATCAATGGCGCTGAAAGGAGGTTGCTTAGCAGCGCTATCTATGTTAGTTTTGAGTCCTCTATAATGGCAGCTGGGATAGCGCTATCTCTCTCGCCCCCTTACGAAATGTGTTTATACCTGACTCGACCCTCGCAAGGCACGTCTGTGTAGGCCTACAATCAGTACGTGAAAAAAGTGGCACCCCAATGACCAACCAAGCAATTGCATTATCTTACAATAAAAAGTGCGTGGATTAATAGTCCGTGATTTTAACACATTTCTATCCTTAAATACTCCTTTTTATTGGTTTTTGGGATTGTTTTAAGTTTGATTTCATTATTTTGGCATTTGATTTGATAATCAATTGAGGTCTACAATATCGATATATTTTGATATGATTATCGATTCCGCTCCGCCGATTATCGATGCCGATTTTCACATCGAACGGCAACCCTACATTTTATACGTCAAACATAACCTAACAAATTCAACCGTTAGGTTTTTATTATTATTTGTTCAACTCCAGTAAAAAGTTAATAAATTACAGTAAACCCTCGTTAATACGAACATCAAGGGACCCAAAAATCGTCAGTTCGTAATATAAAAATTCGCAATATCGCAAAAACGTCGAAATTCAATAGTACCAGCCAAAATAAACGTATCTACAAACAATCAATGTTTTCCAATGGATAGTAGCGCGCGGGTATGATGTTTTGTGCGCGCATAGTAGGTGGACTAAGCAGGCACGTTGCAGTGAGCAAGCCACGCCCCTCAACAGCTGTAAGGGCTTGCGCGCGCATCCGATTGCGCCTGCGGGCGGTGGAGGGGGAAGGTAAAACCAAGCAGCAACAAAACAAGTAGCTGCCTGCGACGACGTACGCTCGGCGGACAAAAATCTTGATACCTGCGCCTACTCTGCGAGTTGAACTCTCGGACACATTATTTTGTTTGTGCGGTTTCAAAATTATTAGTTCGTATTAAACAACGAACATTATGCATTAGTACCACCCAGGGGATAAATAATTAGTTCGTATTACGCGAAATTCGTTATATCCGTTTTATTTAACATTGAGTGTCCTATTTACGCGGGCTGGGTCTTGCTTACTATTCGTATTATCTGAGAATTCGCACTAACCGAGTTCGTTTTACCGAGGGTTTACTGTAATTTGGGTATTTCTTCCATACAACTGATACGGTTTATACTCACTTTTTTTTCACTTTTTTCTCCTTGTAGGCCTAGGCCTACCTCATTTCCCTTTATTGGGGTTCAAGATCAACATTCCCCAGGTAACCTTTAGTTATTTATACCCAAATAACAAATTGTCCCTTCTTCAAATTTGAAGAAGGGGTAATTGTGGTCTCGCTCGTATACCATAATGCCATATTTAACGTGATTCACATGTAATAGTGGGTTCACACAAATGTTTTAAGGATTTAAGGTTTATGATTTATGATTTTGTTCTAAGAAACGAATTTCTCTAACTGCTTTAGTAGGATGGCTACAATTGCCGAATTTATAAAAGGTCACCTCTCATTGGCTGCTCTAAGAAGTTCAGGTGAATCAGGTCTAAAGTTGAATCTTAGTCAACTTTGTTAAACCTTAAACACTGGCTCTTAAAACTAGCACTGGATGTGAAGGCTAATGGTGTTTTCCTATAGTTCAATCTTAAATCTTAAACCTTAAACATTTGTTGTGTGAACCGACCATAAAACAATGTATTTTTAAAATGGAAATTAACTATCAAAAAACGCACTATTTGTAAAAAAAAAAAAAACAGTGAAAGTTGCAGATAAATAATCAGATAATGGGTATTCCTCCCGTATAACTGATCCGGTTTCTACTCACTTTTTTTGTGTATTCCTTTGGAAGATAGATTACGTACATAATACATACACATTATCTGATTATTTATCTGAAACTTCCATTTATTTATTTTTTTTTTTTTTACAAATAGTGCATTTTTTGATAGTTAATTTCCATTTTTAAAATACATTTTTACATGTGAATCACGTTAAATATGGCAATATGGCGTACGAGCGAAAGCACAGTTGCTTTTATTTAATTTATAAAAGCAATTATAAAAAGCATTTATAAGCATTTAAGCATTTAATTTAATTAAGCATTTATAAAAGCTTTTAATTTGTAATTTATTGGGTGTAAATTACTAAAGGTTAGGGAAAATGTTGATCTCGAACCCCAATAAAGGGAAATGAGGTAGGCCTAGGCCTACACGGAGAAAAAAAGCGAAAAAAGTGAGTAGAAACCGGATCAGTTGTGCTGAAGAAATACCATATAATGTGTATGTACTATGTATGAAATCTATCTCCCAAAGGAATACACAAAACAAGTGAGTAGAAACCGGATCAGTTACTGTATACGGAAGAAATACTAATTAATGCGTTAACATGGGCGCCGCTGGCGTAAGGGGGGGAACGGCAAGTGGGGCACTTGCCCCCCTGGATTTCAGGAATTTTTAAATTAAACTGGCGATCTATACGATAGGCGCTATATGTGCCATTTCATATAAAGTATCCAGCCCCTCCAGCCCACCCCGGATACGCCACTGCGTATGATATTTATATGGTAACTATAGCTGTGAATGACTGCTCGCAAGAAGTAAAATACACAGCCAAATGTTATATAATAGGCTAAGATAAAGAGTTAAATACAAACGCACGTAGGAAGTATAGGGACAATATTGTTCGAGTTATGAATGGTATCCACGGCCCATCTGGCCGTGATAAAATTCATATTAAGTGCAACTTAATTCCAAAAATCTTAAGAAATTGTAAAAATAAAAGAGCAGGAAGCTAGCGAGCACGGGAGGAGTGATGCTGCGGCTGCGAGGTGGCGTGGTCATATTGCCCTCGCTCGGAACAGTCAGTGGTACATTGATCTATATCTACAGATAACAATACTTACTTATCGGATCGTGTTGAACTTATTCGTAAAGGGATGGGTTGACTAAAGAATTTTAATTTTTTTTTATTTTATTATTCACATACTATATATGAAATGGCACATACAGCGCATATCGTATAGATTGCCAGTTAAAATTCTGAATTCCTGAAATCCAGTGAGGGGGGCTGCCTCCCCCCACCCCCCCACGCGGCGCCCATGTGGGCTACGTAAGGTCCCTTGCTTCCATCCATCAACTATCTCTTATCCTGATATACGCATAGCTGTGTAGTATTACTGTAGTATGTTTTTTGATCCCACTCTAGCTAGAGGAGCAAAAGTTTGAACTAGTTCTAGTTGCCACTTGCTGTATGTAGACACCATCAACGTATCTCCATTGTTCATTCACTGTTGCAACAATTAATAAGTTTAGTTTTACATGCTGTTTGGTGTTTCCAGGAAATGCTTTTCTGATGATTGTATTGTTGAGAAGTGTTGTAAAAATTACTTGCCTCTGTTCGTTATTTTATTGGTTACATTTAATACAAACAGTTTTAATAAATAACGTAAATAAGTTAAGATTTAAAACTATGCATACTTGGTGTACTACAATAAGCAATTAATAACTCGACACACTGGAAGCGGCACTGGCCCAGGCAAAAGGCAAAGCCTTCAAATATCTGTTCTTCATAGGTTATAAGAACTTCATTTGTACAAAATAATGATCAGTATCTGCAAGTTTTGGTATCTTTGGCCAACTCGAATATAAATCCCCTTTTTTTGTCTGAGACAACCATTCAGTTGCAGGATGGCAGAAGACGATATCATAAAGATCGTTATAACCAAGCCTGGTGTCCTGGCGTTCGGTAAAGGCCTGCCTGCTGGACCGAGCATCGAGTCGTTCTTCCAAGATGAGACCGTCGTTCAGGTGTCTTGCGGTAAGGACCACTCTGCAGCTGTCTGCGCATCCGGCCGAGTCTACACTTTCGGCAAGAATCAAGACAACGGATGGATGAACGAAGGTGACCAGATCGCTGAGCCGAGGCTTGTTGCCACTCTCAGCTCTGTAAGAATAACTCAGGCTTCTTGTGGCGAAGGATATACCATGTTTCTCACTGACAAGGGTGAGTTATATTCATGTGGGATGAATGGTAATGGTCAGCTTGGCCTCGGTCACATCAATAAAACCCCCACACCCGTCCTGGTGGCCGGTCTGCCGCCCATCAAGAAGGTTGCTGCTGGATATTACCACACGGTGGTTCTTGCCCATGGCGGTGAAGTGTGGGTATGTGGATACAACTATTATGGCCAACTAGGACTTGGTCATACAAACCCGAAAACTTCATTCACACGCGTGCCCAACCTCCCCGAGGCCATCATTGACATTTCGTGTGGTGCGTACCATACAGCTCTTGTAACGGCCGCTGGGGCTCTCTTGATGGCTGGGTGGAATAACCATGGCCAGCTTGGTCTTAACGAAGCCGATCCCTTGTCCAGCTTCAAGCGAGTATCGACGCCGTCATCAGCCGTGGCTGCCGTGTCCTGTGGTTATTACCACACTGTGGCCCTCAGAGTCGATGGGACGACCTGGGCGTGGGGTAATAATACAAATGGTCAGTTGGGTACCGGTGACACGGATAAGAGATCCGCCCCCTCTAGAATGATTGGCCTCGAGGACCAGACTGTCTCCCAGGTCATCGCTGGATGTTACTGCACTGCGCTGTTGACAGAGGAAGGTGAGGTGTTTGTGTGCGGTAGTGGACCAAGTGGTCAGTTGGGTCCGCGGAAGGAAACCGTTTCGGTGGCCACTCGGTTGCCAAAGTCACCAGGGGGTATTGTTCAACAGGTAGCTTTTGCAGCGACCTATTCTCTACTCTTGGTAGTGAAGAAAGCAAACATCACACCGGCACCTCAACTAGCGATCGGTGTTGCAGAGAGGGGCGACTGGGTGAGTAATGGTACAACCGAATTAGAACGGAACTTCATGACCGCTCTCGAGTGTCCCGTTTGCTTGAAGGTCATGGGCGCACCGATACATCAGTGCACTGCGGGACACAGCCTGTGTAACGCTTGCCAGTCTGACGACAGGACCACAGTTTGCCCGCTGTGTCGCGGACAGTTCTCTACTGTGAGGAATCTTCTCGCAGAGGGGTTGAGCGCCAACATCCAACTACCATGCACGGCATGCCTGCTGCGCATGCCCGCGTGCGAGCTAGAGGGACACAGCGCGGTCTGTCCCCGCCGCGACTACGACTGTCCCCTGGCGTGCGGCGGTTGGAGGGGCCGGCCCGAAGCAATGCTGGGCCACGCCCTCTCGGCCCACGCGGACCAGACGTGGCCCGACCTGCCACGCACGTTTGTGCAGCGGCGCGGACTCTTGCTCACGGACGTGCTCGCGGCGCATGACAGAGTGTTCACGCTACATCACGGGTACGACGGGGATGGGACTTCGTTCCGGGCGGCCGTCAGGTACGTGGGCGCCCCCGAGGACAGGCACGCGTTTAGGTTTAAGCTCACGCTTCTCAGCGAAGGTATGAGCTTTACCTTTACTTACCGCAAGAACATTTGTTCTGATATCGAGAATGTTGAAGATATGTTTCATTCATCCAACTGTGTAAGCGTCAAGGGGGAATTGCTTGACATGTTTCTCCAGAATGGCAATCTTTCTTTTAGAGTTGCCATCTTGAAAGTTTGAACTAAAGGTTTCGACGACCATAGAGAAACCTTTGTTTGGTTAGTTATAGCTTATAGGCTTCTAGAGCTTAGTTGACTGTGCTTCCATGCCTCAGGTGATCAAAGTGCCATGCGCTGATAATATCAGGTCTTGTAGAATGTAGACAGCTTACCTTTGTGAGAGATGACCACTTTGAGAGTTGAAAGTAAACCTTGGAGACACAACACCTAAATGACAGAACGGCTCGACACGTGAGGTCTTGAACACACGAGGAAGATGGCTACTGCCAAAGACGGCAGTGTGATGGCTTTCATCTCTCAAATGTGTCATCTAACACGAAGGAAAGATGTTGGTTCGTATCCCTTCTTTGTACTATTAAAGCGGAGTGGCACTGGCATGGCGTAACCATTCATCAGATGTTACCAAAAGATGAGCTTAATTTCATCATTATACTGAGAGTATCGCTCCGCTGTAATGGGGTTAACTGAAGTTAATCGATCATCCAGCATCCGGATTGTGTGTTGACTATTTATACTATTGAAAAAGGGTGCAAGTATTGTTTTGTTTAATTTTATATTCCTATTGCATTCCTGTTTTCATTTTAACAATATATATAAATTAATTGTCTTTAATGTTATTTCCGTTAATTTACGTTTATGTCGAAAGCGTGGTTCACAATTGAAATAAGAGGTGGTCTAGTGAAAGCGGTTATAAGGTTAAGCGAATTGGAACATACAATAACAATGCTGTGGTTCACATCCGTCACAGTGGATTGAAATAGTCATAAGAAATGAATCAATTCCATTTCTTATTCAAATTCTAATGATACACCTTATGACTAACCAATCAGAACGCAGAAGAGCCGTACTAGAAGGTCAACTACGAAAATCAAAACAAAAGAGGTGACACTGGATATTTTGCTGTTAGTCAATGATTGTAAGTCAATGTTAGTAGTCAATGATAGTAAGTACACAATTAAGGCGCTGCTTTGACTACTAAAATAAGCAACTAGTTGTCAGTTGTGAACCAGTTGCTTGTTATTTCACTGTTTCTTATTCCAACTATTATTTCAATTGTGAATCGGCCTTAAATAATCATACTCCTAGTTTCAATGTTAACTTAAGGGTATGTTTGACCAACTTTGCTATTCTATTATATTATATTTTTATTGCATTCCTTTTTACATTTTTAAATATACATTGAATTCTTTTTTATATTTGTGTAATCATTCTGCTTGAATTAATGTACACTTTAGACGATTGACAATGTTTGAAATTATTGTATTTTATAATTTTCTATTCGTATTGTTTGTTGCATTCATGTACCCTTTTTCGCAAAACACATTGAATGCACATTTATGTCTGTATACACCCATTCTAACCGAAATATTATTTGTTTACCTAATTTAAGTATGAACAAAGTTTGCAATTTTCGTATTGTTATATTTTGTGTTTACTAGGGATGACATCGGGTAGTAAAATCTGGATTGATTCCAGCCCCTCAAGGATTCGGGTAACCCGAATCCTAGAAGTGTAAATCGCGTCGCGCAACATGTTATTTGAAGGCACTTGCACCAGTACCAAGGGTACTTGCCCGTGGCAGAAGCTGCCAGCGTGCGTTCTGTCAGCTAGTGATGCCGGTCGGTAAGGGGTGGGGGTAGGCCGAGAGCCGGTGAGAGCACAGGCAAACCAGAACTCAACTGCAGCAATCACACCACATATAAGAGGCTTAGGTTGGAATTCATAGTCGGCCCCTACACCTAGGGGCATGGATTTGGATTGTTTATGGGAAATAACATGGAAACAACTGTTACCTTGGTAACAATGGGCGCCCCTAGGTGTAGGGGCCGACTATGAATTCCAACCTTAGTCTATTTTTAATCAAGTCGATAATGGGTACATAACAGAGCGGGAAAGTATTTTATTGAATGGAAACAAGTCATTTTGTTATCACCATTGTTGGCGCATTGTTGAAGCATACAACAATTCAACTAAAAATGTACCAGAACAAGATTCGAATCCTTAGAACGGATTCGGGTAATTTTTTGATTCGGGTAACCCGGATACCCGATGTCATCCCTAGTGTTTACATAGCATTATTGTTTTCATTTTTACAAAATAAATTGAACGCTCGTTTTCGTCTGTATAATCATTTAGAATGACCATGGAATGACCATGGAATGACATTGGATTTAGCTGAATGATTTGTTCTGTCTGCTTATTCAATCTAAAGTTGTGCGCATTTATTGATTCTTTATAATAATATTAATCTTAATGTAGTATGTATATTTTCCTTTAGTTTTAAAACGGACAATGCTCGCTTGCAATGCTTGTGTGTTACTGTTTGTTTTAATCATTCAACTAAATTCAGTGTACGCTTGAGGTTGAATTGACAAGTGTGTGCCTTGTTCTGTTCCATTATTTGTATCGTGTTTGCTTTATTTAAATTTTTTTCTTAATGATTGGCTTTTTTCTGTGCACTGCTAATTTATGTATATTTAATTACTGATTTGGTCATCTCCAATGTAACCTTAAAATAGTTTGTGGATGAAGTAAATCATACTCATGATACAAATGGCATTACTGTGTTCTACTTTGTTCCACCTGTTCCACAAAGAATCCCATCTGTAATGTCCCATAGCCCCAAACACTATTGTCGGCATCGGGATCGCAATCGTACATTATCCCTTGTTAAATCATTAAGACATTACGATCAACTATTTAAGATTGTTTGGAAATAAAAGTCATAGCTGTGATCTACTCAACTCTGATCGCAATCAGTAGAGCCCTGCATGGGCCAAGCTTAGCTAGCAGATATAAAGTGGAAACATTCTTCACGTAAAAGGCTGCGAACCCCCTCTTAATCCACTTGCACAGCTTTAGTTGGAGGAGAAATCTTTTTATTTTCCGACTGTTGTCCAGAGCCAAAGGGCTGACGGTGCTGACAATAGAGGCTGACATCATGTTGGAAATACTTAACTGAGTGCGCAGTGTGTCCCCCACTAGGGTAGCTCTGCGCATCGTACGAGATGGTTCATATGTCGGTGTTAATGTTGTTCAGAGCCAAAGTGCTGACGGTGCTGACAATAGAGGCTGACATCATGTTGGAAATACTTAACTGAGTGCGCAGTGTGTCCCACACTAGGGTAGCTCTGCACATCGTACGAGGTGGTTCATATGACTGTGTTAATGTTGTTCAGAGCCAAAGTGCTGACGGTGCTGACAATAGAGGCTGACATCGTGTTGGAAATACTTAACTGAGTGCGCAGTGTGTCCCCCATTAGGGTAGCTCTGCGCATCGTACGAGATGGTTCATATGACTGTGTTAATGTTGTTCAGAGCCAAAGTGCTGACGGTGCTGACAATAGAGGCTGACATCGTGTTGGAAATACTTAACTGAGTGCGCAGTGTGTCCCCCATTAGGGTAGCTCTGCGCATCGTACGAGATGGTTCATATGACTGTGTTAATGTTGTTCAGAGCCAAAGTGCTGACGGTGCTGACAATAGAGGCTGACGGATGTTGGAAATACTTAATTGAGTGCGCAGTGTGTCCCCCACTAGGGTAGCTCTGCGCATCGTACGAGATGGTTCATCTGACGGTGTTAATGTTGTTCAGAGCCAAAGTGCTGACGGTGCTGACAATAGAGGCTGACGGGTGTTGGAAATACTTAACTGAGTGCGCAGTGTGTCCCCCACTAGGGTAGCTCTGCGCATCGTACGAGATGGTTCATATGACGGTGTTAATGTTGATCAGAGCCAAAGTGCTGACGGTGCTGACAATAGAGGCTGACGGGTGTTGGAAATACTTAACTGAGTGCGCAGTGCGTCCTGCACTAGGGTAGCTCTGCGCATCGTACGCGATGGTTCATATGACGGTGTTAATGTTGTTCAGCGCCAAAGTGCTGACGGTGCTGACAATAGAGGCTGACACCGGTGTGGAAATACTTAACTGAGTGCGCAGTGTGTCCCTCACTAGGGTAGCTCTGCGCATCGTACGAGATGGTTCATATAACGGTGTAAATGTTGTTCAGAGCCAAAGTGCTGACGGTGCTGACAATAGAGGCTGACATCGTGTTGGAAATACTTAACTGAGTGCGCAGTGTGTCCCCTACTAGGGTAGCTCTGCGCATCGTACGACATGGTTCATATGACGGTGTTAATGTTGTTCAGCGCCAAAGTGCTGACGGTGCTGATAATAGAGGCTGACATCGTGTTGGAAATACTTAACTGAGTGCGCAGTGTGTCCCCCACTAGGGTAGCTCTGCGCATCGTACGAGATGGTTCATATGACGGTGTTTATGTTGTTCAGAGCCAAAGTGCTGACGGTGCTGACAATAGAGGCTGACATCGTGTTGGAAATACTTAACTGAGTGCGCTGTGTGTCCCCCACTAGGGTAGCTCTGCGCATCGTACGAGATGGTTCATATAACGGTGTAAATGTTGTTCAGAGCCAAAGTGCTGACGGTGCTGACAATAGAGGCTGACATCGTGTTGGAAATACTTAACTGAGTGCGCAGTGTCCCCCCCACTAGGGTAGCTCTGCGCATCGTACGACGATGGGTCATATGACGGTGTTAATCAAGTCAAGGTTGGTCAGGCTGTTTAAACCATTTTGGCTAAATCATGACGAAATGCCTAAGTTGGTGTGCTGTGTACACTTTTCACGTAATTATTAATTATTAATGTTAATAAGCAACCAACTGAAGCGTGATCAAGACCAACTTAGCCCTGATCTAGGTTGATCAGGCTGTGATTAACAGATTTTGGCCAAATCATGACGAAATTCCTATGTTGGTGTGCTGCGTTTATTTGTCACACCAGTTATTATTAACATTATTGTGTTAATTAAAGGTGATCAAAGGATGTCACATGGTTATCATTGGTGATCAAACCGTGATCATCCCGATTGTGAATACACCGATCCGGTCTGAGCTAAGTGGTATTAAGTTATCACACCATGCACCTTAGTTACCATAATAAATGTGTAAATTGTGATCAAACTCTATTAATCTGGGATCACTCGTGATCAAACTTTTGGCATGTTTTTTTATTCTTGACCACGTAGTTGGTGTGCTAACTTTATATACATGAACGAACTTTTTTTTTTATTATTTTTTTTTTTTATTACATTCAGTACAAGTAGTTATACATAGGTATGAACATTACATACAAAACAATAAATAAGGAACTGAAAAACCCACAAAAGCTGACTTCGTATTCTATCACATTCTCTATCCTCACATTTTTATGTCTACAAATATTATCATGCTTGTGGTTTTGTTATTACTAATATTGTTTCAGTTCGCACTGTAGTCGAAAGTGGCAAGAATGTTTCGTTTTGTACAGAGCACACAACTCACGTACACTCCCAGAAAGCCAAAAATAAAAATTAACTTAAAATTAGATTTGTAATGAATCCATTAAAATGTAACAGCCACGTCGTATGCTCCGATAACTGTAACTGAGATCCAAAGATACCACGCGTGTTGACACACCACACCAGTCAGCATGATTTCGATCTATGTGAAATGGCCAGCGGATTGCAAAAGACTATAGTCCCGAACCATCGTTGTGATTTGTATCTTCTCAATAAGTATAGGCCTAATCAACGTTATTTGTGTACATAATATGTTGCTACAGTAAACTGCTATTTAACAGATAGATACGGCTCAGGTCAGTGCGACGAGGACCTAATTTGGGAGGCCATTGGTTCGATTCTCGCTCTCATTATCTTGATTGACGAGTGTTGATAGGCGGAGCTTGCGCCGAGTACTGTGTCACGTGACTAGCAGTTGGGAAAAGTCCCTACTGTCCGGACGGATCCACGCAAACACATCCACACCTATCTCGTTCAAGCTGTTATGATATTCATTTTTAAGATATAACCTATGGGAAAATATGTTCAGTTCACATACCAGTGGTCAATTGAAAGGGTATTTCAAAATTATAGAAGAAGTAGTTAGCTTGTTATAACAATTCACGCACCGATGAAGATAAAATGAGCAAGGTGTGATTTTTTTTTCAACTTCAACTGGCGAAAAACTAATGATCGGATTTGGACGAGTGTTTCTTAAGAATACGTAGAGAATGCCCAGAACGAAAATTCAAACCATGCACTAATATGCAAGGTGCTTTCACGGTCAAAACCGCTACTTTTGAGGCCCAATCGCTACACCCTGCATATTAGTGCGTGCTGTGAATTATCGTTGTGGGCATTTTCTATCTAGAAAGTTTATTTGCTTATTGTCTCACATTATTGGAACACATGCTTAAGAAACTCTCGTCCAAATCCGATCATTAGTTTTTCGCCAATTGAAGTTGAAAAAACAAAACACACCTTGCTCATTTTATCCTCTTGACGCGCGAATTGTTATAACAAGTTAGCTACTGGGTCTATAATTTTGAAACCCTTTATATTGACCACTGGTATGTGAACTACAAAAAAATATGCTTTCCTATAGGTTATACCTGAAAAGTGAATATTATAACAGCTGTATTTTCCATTTCAACTAAGCTTATTACGTCACTTCCTCCAAAATAGTTGACTATTTCGCCTACTAAGGAGCTTTGAGATACGGCCTAGTAGGCAAGTGGAATATGTCGCGTCGACCTAAGTGCCCAGCTTGCTGATACGACACAAGGTCACGCCGTACAGTACGGATGGGCGTGGCAAGCAATGACCAACAAATCATTTCACGATGAATAGCTCCCACACCGCAGCATCTAGATTTTTCGAAATACCTTCAAAATGCGTAGAATCGTGTCCCATAAATAATTTCAAACAAGCCTCCCGCTAAAAAAAAAAAAACACCTCCCATGCTTTCTGTCATATGAGAGCTTCGAACAATCGCCGCAACGCTGATCAAGGCCTACTTGATCTCCGCCTAGCGGAGGCTCGTCTAACTCCCTCGACGAGTCTCCGCTAGGCGGAGATCAAGTAGACCTTGGCGCTGATAAGCAAACCGCAGGTATGCCGGTTTCACGACCTTGCGTGGCAATACACGCACCTTTCTGAATGCTGCTGCGTAATGCGGGTAAAATGTTAGCAGTTCACGACATTCCGTTTGCGTGTAGAGAATAGTATAACACAGACAAATATTTCCATTTGTGGCATTCGTAACAGATGGCTGCGTGGTATAGGGTTATTTACTTATAATACATTTCCCTTGTTCTTCTACGAAGTGGAGGAGCTACTTGTATTTTAAACTAGAACCCATAACCTCAAAACCAGTCAGTGGCTATCTACTCCATCTTGCCTCCCTATGTTTGTGGTTGTGCGCATGCGCCCGCACTTGCGTGCGTGAAAAGTTGAACATCGGTCAACTTCTGCAGCGCTGCACTGCTTGCACGCAATCGTTCCTGATTGGCTCTACAGACGGTGCACTGCACTGCACGGCCATGCAAGGTCGGGAACTCGGCATGGCTGCCCGACCTTGCGTTGTTTTGCGTGAAAGCCACGGACGGCTCAGATCGACCAATCAGGAGAGACTTGCGTGATTGACAGTGCAGCGCCGCAAAAGTTGACCAAACCTCAACTTTTGCAGTGCGTTCACGCAACGGGAAGTGCGGGAAGTGCGTGCGCATGCGCACAATCACAAAACGGCAGGCAAGATGAAGAAGCAGTAGTTTTGAGGTTATGGGTTCAAGTTCTGTTTTTTTTTTTTAAACTTTTAAGTGAAACTACCCCACGACGTACAGAAACATAGGAAATGATGAATCAGTAAGTAGCCATATACCACGGCTGTCTGTTTTGAGTATCACATGCACGTGACAATTGGAGAACTCGATCCGTGGAATATTACACGATTTCCATCATAAACTTGTTTATTAAAGGTCACAGCATGGAGGCAAAGACTCATAAATAATTCTTCTAATCAGACTTTTTCAATGAACCATTAACAGAGACGAACTCCACGCAACAGGTGAAAACACAAAATGGAGTCTTGGTACGTCCAGTACAAAGATTGTACCCTTTGGAAGTTACAAGTGGGTCTTACCTTGAGACAAGAGCATCCTTGAGTATTTTTAGAATAATTTGTATTTAAGGCATTAGGGCCAGTTGTACAATCTCGGTATAAAAGTCCTAGATCCGAATCCCTCGGATGGCCCATCCCAAGGATGAAGTTCGTGCTGCGTTGTACAATCAAAAGTTAGGCGGAGGATGGCCATCCCAAGGATAAGTTGCATCTGGGGATTTATGTTCATAAGATGGCAAACAAATGTTACCAGAATCTGGTTATATTTGAGCGCACAGGAAGGCCTAGATTGCCCTAGGCCTACAAGGTAAAGTCTAGACCTACGCCAGTCGCCAATACCTTATTTTGTCTTTAATGTGATTACATAACTACAGGCCTAGTAATATGACGGTCCTACTAGCATAGTATGCCTAGACTTTTGTTGTCATAAAGCGTAGGCCTAGGCTTAAACTTGTTTTCGAAAATATGAGAAGTCTGTCAGCCAAGGAACTGTCAGTTGCGTTGCGTGCAGTTGCGGGATGTCAGAGATTTCGGCGGTCAATGTGCATTTGGCGGCCGAAACCTCATGAACATTGTTTTTCACTCAGACATAAAATCATTAGGTCTAAGAGCATAAGATCTACTTTTACTTTAATATCAATAACATTATGAACTGTTCTTCGAAGTTCTCGTCATCTTTGTCGTCCGCCATTTTTTCATTGGGTTATCCCTTTAGATATCTGCCTGTACGGTACCTGATCCATGGGATAAGTGATGTGATGTGATGTGTGGTATAAACCTAGGGTTGAGAGTTATACGGAGGTCGTACAACGCAATTTGTTGGTCAACCCAGAGATAACTGAATCTAGAACCCTATCCCGAGATTGTACAACCGGCCCCACCGGTCCTATGCCCGGTTCATATAAAGTCGTATGGTTGAAGGCGTTGTCGTAAGAATCTGATCTAACATAGGAAACTATGTACGGTCATAGCCGGTCATAGCGTAATTTAGTCGTAGTCACAGTCACAAGCTGTCACAAGAAAAGATACAAAATTTCATCTTTTTAAGGACTTCTTACGACTAATTAATCAGACATCGAGACGTCACTAACGACAGACCAATGAGACGATATCTACATATGTCAGTTGCGAGACTATGTTGAACTAACTTGCTCACAGTTGCGAAACTATTTTATTAACTTCCGGTTTCCGCCAAGTTTAGTTTTCCATTTGACAGCTAGGTTACAATGGAAGACGATTTTCTCATTAATTCCGACGAGTACGCAGATAGTTGTACGAATGAGGTATTTATTCATATGATACAGCAATATTCAGTGTTGTTCATCCGTTAATAAGTTATACAATAATAAGTGGGTCATAAACAGGAAACCTGTCACCTCAATCGTAAACAAACAAAATGCGCGGTAAAGTAGAGAAAACGGATGTCGTCTTCGCAACTAGTTCAAAGAGCGTGAACGAAAAATGACGCATCTTTACGCTAAGTGCTTTGGTAAATCTCCAGACCACGCCCTCCCAAGGTCCCTTCCATACGGTTTCATTACAAAGATATTAAAAATGGGAGATAAAGTAGACCGTGATGGGAGTTAGTTTTAAGAGGGCAGTGCATTTTCAAAGATGTTTGGTTTGTGTTCTTTTGTTTCCTTGGAGACGCGTGGACTTGGTAAACTTTTTCTTTTTGATGTGAAAAGGGTGGTTGTACATTGCAAGCTGTACAACGGTATCTGTATTTTGAAGTGAGTTCATTCTGTCATTAACACTATAGTTAATACGACCAAGACGACGAGACGTAACAGTATTAGTATTAGTAGTAATAGTAGACGTAACAGTAGTAGTATTGAGACGTAACAGTATTAATAAACAAGGTATTTACATGATTTTTTAAACATTATTTTGAAACCATTCCAGTGACAACTGTGCACAATTTCAGATGTGCGAAGAATGCTGACAACAGTGGAGCCCATAGTAAAGCCAAGAGTATCCTGTGTCTTCAACGTCATCGCCTGAGTTTCGGATCACAAGACAGACGCTGACTCGAGTGAAATCAACCCCAGGCTGTCAGTGTCACGCATCGGTCATTTGGATTTAACAACACACCCCTAACCCGAGCTACGTGTTTTGAGGTACGGTACCGTAGCTTGTTAGACCTGGTTTACATTACTCCCATTTTAAACGGTCGACTTGGTCAATAACGCTGGTAGTTTTAGCGTGTAAACGCAATCAAGTAGCTAAGCCTACCACAGGTCAATTTTCTACTCGAGTTGGAACTCGGTGTTAAGCCGCATTCACATAAATGACTATTGATTACTGACTATTGACTATTGACTAGTGATTACTGACTACCCAAAGAAAGATATGAACACTACACAACTAAGTTCTTTGACACGTATGATCTGCCACCTAGAGGACAAATGAATCAAACTGATTGACAAACAACGAGCTGTCAAAATAATAAAATTGCAACATTATGAAGAAAACGAGGTATGGCGATAGTAACTGTTCACCAGTTAAAACGTTTAATGATGGGCTTAACCAAGTTGTGAAGGTTTTGTATGTTTCTTGTTTGTTTTGAAGATTTGTTTTCAAAATAAGAATATTTTATTGTATGACAGCTTCATAAAAATAATAAATAAATAATATTCGCCGGAAATAGTCAAAAACAAATATACACTTGACAGTAGGAATTGAATAGTGGTATTGACTTCCGTTGCTCCACATTCATTGGCTGAACGCGAACGTTGTGATTGGTTGTAACTATGACTTCCAGATATCTTCAATTCGTTAGTCAATAGTCAATAGTCATAAGTCAAAAGTAAAGTTGTGTGAACGTCAGCACGTATCGCCTATGGTTCAATTCGCTTAGTCACTACCCTGCTGAAAAATCTGCCTAGTTCTGCTTAGCAATTTCAACGTCCTAGTGGAAGTAGATATAGTCAGATTCAGGAAGTACACTATAAGAAGATCTAAGCAGAATTAAGCCCGTTATGGCCCCTGTAAGTGGAAGAAGTTTTAAGTGGTATTTAGCAGGTTTAGCAGAATAAGTTATTCCTTCTGTGGTTCAGTAGTCTTCATCAGAACTAAGTGGAAATGGTTTTTAGCAGTTGCAATCAGTTCTTAACAGATATGTTTCTTAGCAGTCATTATCAGATCTTAGGGGAAGTGGTCCCGATCAGTAATAAGTGGAAGCAGTTCTTACTAGTCTCAATCAGACCATTGTAGAAGCGGTTCTAGGCAGACCTGGTCAGAGCTCAGAGGAAGCGGTTCTAGGCAGACCTAGTCAGAGCTCAGAGGAAGCGGTTCTAGGCAGACCTAGTCAGAGCTCAGTGGAAGCGGTTCTAGGCAGACCTAGTCAGAGCTCAGAGGAAGCGGTTCTAGGCAGACCTAGTCAGAGCTCAGTGGAAGCGGTTCTAGGCAGACCTAGTCAGAGCTGAGTGGAAGCGGTTCTAGGCAGACCTAATCAGACCTCAGTGGAAGTGGTTTTAGGCAGACCTGGTCAGACCTCAGAGGAAGCGGTTCTAGGCAGACTTGGTCAGACCTCAGTGGAAGCGGTTTTAGGCAGACCTGGTCAGACCTCAGAGGAAGCGGTTCTAGGCAGACCTAGTCAGAGCTCAGTGGAAGCGGTTCTAGGCAGACCTAGTCAGAGCTCAGAGGAAGCGGTTCTAGGCAGACCTAGTCAGAGCTCAGTGGAAGCGGTTCTAGGCAGACCTAGTCAGAGCTCAGTGGAAGCGGTTCTAGGCAGACCTAGTCAGAGCTCAGAGGAAGCGGTTCTAGGCAGACCTAGTCAGAGCTCAGAGGAAGCGGTTCTAGGCAGACCTAGTCAGAGCTGAGTGGAAGCGGTTCTAGGCAGACCTAATCAGACCTCAGTGGAAGTGGTTTTAGGCAGACCTGGTCAGACCTCAGAGGAAGCGGTTCTAGGCAGACTTGGTCAGACCTCAGTGGAAGCGGTTTTAGGCAGACCTGGTCAGACCTCAGAGGAAGCGGTTCTAGGCAGACCTAGTCAGAGCTCAGTGGAAGCGGTTCTAGGCAGACTTGGTCAGACCTCAGTGAAAGTGGTTCTAGGCAGACTTAGTCAGAGCTCAGTGGAAGCGGTTCTAGGCAGACCTGGTCAGACCTCAGTGGAAGCGGTTTTAAGCAGACCTGGTCAGACCTCAGAGGAAGCGGTTCTAGGCAGACCTAGTAAGAGCTCAGTGGAAGCGGTTCTAGGCAGACCTGGTCAGAGCTCAGAGGAAGCGGTTCTAGGCAGACCTGGTCAGACCTCAGTGGAAGTGGTTCTAGGCAGACCTAGTCAGATCTCAGTGGAAGCGGTTCTAGGCAGACCTGGTCAGACCTCGGTGGAAGTAGTTTTAGGCAGACCTGGTCAGACCTCAGAGGAAGCGGTGCTAGGCAGACTTGGTCAGAGCTCAGAGGAAGTGGTTCTACCCTGTTGAAAATTCTTGTCATCTTTTTTTATTAAATTGTACCAATTGATCAGACAAGTTTCAAAGAGACAAGAACAGACAAGAATGTAACACCAGTCAAGACTAGAGAAAGCAAGTACAGATAAGTTCTAACAAGCGTTATACAATCAGACACAACAAGACCACAAGAATCGGCAAATTTAAATAAGAGCACATACAAAGAGAGACAATAAGGCTCCACTAGACCCAGCTTGACACGAATGAACTATTGTCAATAAGAACATACCGGACTAGAAACAACAAGACACTACTACACTTAGAGATCTAAAACAGTGGAGTGTTAGTGCATAAATAATAAGCTAAAACGCAGTGCTTACGTCAGCAATCTATAACAGCGGAGCTCTATTAGGTACATTATAACAAGCTAAATCGCAGTGTAAGCGCCTGCAATATAAAACAGTGGAGTTTCATTAGGTACATATAATAACAAGCTAAATCTCAGTGTCAACGTCTTAAAAATTGTCAGCAATCTAAAACAGTGGAAATTAATTAGGTACATAATATCAAGTTAAATCGCAGTGATAACGTCAGCAATCTGAAACAGAGAAGTTTTGTATATTATATCAAGTTAAATCGCAGTGGTAACGTCAGCAATCTGAAATAGAGAAGTTTTTCTATATTATATCAAGTTAAATCGCAGTGATAACGTCAGCAATCTGAAACAGAGAAGTTTTGTATATTATATCAAGTTAAATCGCAGTGATAACGTCAGCAATCTGAAATAGAGAAGTTTTCTACATTATATCAAGTTAAATCGCAGTGATAACGTCAGCAATCTGAAACAGAGAAGTTTTGTATATTGTATCAAGTAAAATGCAGTGATAACGTCAGCAATCTGAAACAGAGAAGTTTTGTATATTATATCATGTTAAATCGCAGTGATAACGTCAGCAATCTGAAACAGAGAAGTTTTGTATATTATATCAAGTTTAATCGCAGTGATAACGTCAGCAATCTGAAACAGAGAAGTTTTGTATATTATATCAAGTTAAATCGCAGTGATAACGTCAGCAATCTGAAACAGAGAAGTTTTGTATATTATATCAAGTTAAATCGTAGTGATAACGTCAGCAATCTGAAACAGAGAAGTTTTGTATATTATATCAAGCTAAATCGCAGTGATAACGTCAGCAATCTAAAATAGAGAAGTTTTGTATATTATATCAAGCTAAATCGCAGTGATAACGTTAGTAATCTGAAACAGAGAAGTTTTGTATATTATATCAAGCTAAATCGTAGTGATAACGTCAGCAATCTAAAATAGAGAAGTTTTGTATATTATATCAAGCTAAATCGCAGTGATAACGTTAGTAATCTGAAACAGAGAAGTTTTGTATATTACATCAAGCTAAATCGCAGTGATAACGTCAGCAATCTAAAATAGAGAAGTTTTGTATATTATATCAAGCTAAATCGCAGTGATAACGTTAGTAATCTGAAACAGAGAAGTTTTGTATATTATATCAAGCTAAATCGCAGTGATAATTCGTCAGCATTCTAAAACAGAGAAGTTGTATTAGGTGCGTAATATGGTAATATGAAGCTGAATCGCAGTAATAATGTAATTCGACATGGTTGCCGTCACGAGAAAATATGATTTCCAACATGACAGATTGGTGGTGAGCGAGGTCTGAAACAGAAATAGTGTATATTGCTAATTTTTGACAACTGAGCGTCGAAACAATCAGCTCTAGACCAACTTCATGTAAGCAAGATCATCTGCAACACAACAAAATACAATCGTATGGTATGGTCTTCTTCTTCTACACCTGCGGCTTTATGTGTCCAATGCCTGCGACTTGTTCGTTCAGAGTGCCGAAGAAGAATGCGGCGGGTCTGTGAGCGGTTAGCCTTGAATGGAAGGAACTCGGCCGGCCCATCCCTGTAGGCATGTGGCATTGTAAAAATTTCAAATAAGTTTTAACGGCCGGACATGGTTCCTTTCACTGCTTGTTCACACATGCGAGTGATGATGGCCATATCTGCAGGTGGTCATACGAATACGATGTAAATACCGGTGGCGGTAGTAATCTTTTGCGACAGCATGGTTGTAGTGTGTGTCCTTCATACATAATAACACACATACATATTATGATCATTATTATTACGATGATGATACTTGGGGTTTACGTCCCATATTTTTGCAACGAGGCTAATCGAGACGATGAGTGGTTGACTATGAGAATGAAAAAACAACACATGACATCCGTGCCCAAGCCAGGATTTGCAGAGATCGTGGTTTATATTATTACAATAGTGCAACTGATAGAGCTCACGAGCTTCTAATTCGAGAGCTACCGGTTCGATACTTGCTACCGGCAACTGGGCTGAAGGTTTTTATGATAGTTTCCTCAGTCACAACTCACAAGGACGAAGGATGAATGCCGGGATTGAGCCAAACTAATAGCCCTCGAACATTCCTTCCCAACTATTTCAATACGGCAATACGCAGTCGCTTGAAGAGGGTATAAAACGTTTATCAGTATCATTATCATTATTATTAATTCACATTTTAAGCTTTCGCGGCTCGGTATTAATGAAATAAAAATAAAACGGGAAGTTTGCGCCGCGTCGTGTCGTGTGTTGATAAGATGTCCCTCACAGAAGGGACGAAACGTCAAGATAAGGATCACCTTATTACAATCCCTTATCCGTGTCATTACCCACCACGCGGCGAAACATCCCGTTTCGGTTTTAATTTTATTTCATTGTGATGTATGGAGGCCTACTGATGGAACAGGTAATTTTGTCTTTCCCATTAAATGAGATAACATTAGAATAAAGCAATTTACCTAATTTGGGGGACTTAGTATTCATCAAAGTCAAATATTTCAAATACTATTTTTAGAACATGTATTTTTCATCGAATTCTTTAGCATAGCCTACTCACGGAATATTGGGCTTCTAATGCACCACTCAATAATATTATGCATCACTATATTTTCTTTCACGCACACATATATACCATTTTGTTCCATAATTGATCGACAAAAACTGTTTACTATAGTTTACAATCATGCACACAACCCGATTTATGTATTGTTTATTGATATTTATACTCCCCCGGAGGCGAAAAGGCCGATTTCTTCAAGAAACAATCGGCACGATCTTGACTATCGCCCTAAGATTAGGCAACCCGCGCTACAGCTACGCATTGGGTGTCACATACATACAGGCGCTCAGTGCAATGCAAGGTTGAACAAACATCGTCAAGCCAATCCGTTATCTGTGGTCAAGCTGTCCCGTCATTGGGGCAGGTAAACTATAATAATTTTGGGGTTTTAGACATTAAGTGTAGTAATTACAAATTTGTCATTGTTTAAACATATTGCAACTGTGCTAGCTGAACCGTACATAAATGGTAAGCCTAATGATTCCGCTTTCCAGTCGTGCAAAGGTTTATTGGAACAACCCAGCTTCTAGAGAAGATACACTTTTCGAATAGATTTAGATAATATATTGTCTCAACTAAAGTTTCACAAACAAATTTAGTATTCGTAAAACTTAAGTATTTTAGTGTGTGTTATGCTTATAGTTATTAAAATACAAACACATATTAAAGATTATTAGATATATCGGTGAACGGAAGGTAATACTATTATAATTAACATTCGACAAATAGGGGCGGGACATTGGCACAGAATCGCCTTGGCACAGAAGCGTCGTGACACAGAATTCTTCAACGAAAGTGTTTCCTAATGGGTCTTGACACAGACCAGTAGTTTTGTTAAAGTCCTTGAACAGTGTGGGTGGTGTGGGCAAGAAGTGTAGGTCTTGACACAGAATCGCTGTAGCACAGAATCGCCGTAGCACCGAAATGTACCACGGTAATTGTCAAAGAGTTTCCGAATGGGTCTTGAGACAGAAAAGTAATTTTGTTGGTCTCTTCCAGAATGGCCTCGACCCATACAGTACCTATGGGCCGTAGCCCAGAATCGCAGTGACACAAAAATTATGTGTCAAAACCTTTACCTACAATCCGTTATCTGTGCCCATACAGTATGGGCCGTAGCACAGGATCGCCTTGGCACGGACACTGAATCGCCCTTACCCATCCATACAGTATGGGTCGATGCACAGAATCGCCGTGACAAACAAATACACAAAACATTACTACCCCAATACAAATACGTGTAGTTCGTTTAAACGTAACATGGATAAAAAAATGTAAAATTAACTCACTGCATCTAGTTCCATCTCACGGATTCTTCTTCTAGTTCAAAGTATGCCGTTCTTATTATATAATAATTTCTTGTTAGATCTTGTTTAGTCTCATTCGTTCTTCTTCTTCTAGTTTTAACTACCTATTCTATTCTTGATACAAAATGATCTTACTGCATCTAGTTCCATCTTATGGATTCTTCTTCTAGTTCAAACTGTGCTGTTCTTATTATAACAAGCTCTTGTTAGATCTTGTTTAGTCTCATTCGTTCTTCTTGTTTTAACTACCTATTCTATTCTTGATACAAAATGATCTTACTGCATCTAGTTCCATCTTATGTATTCTTCTTCTAGTTCAAACTGTGCTGTTCTTATTATAACAAGCTCTTGTTGGAACTTGTTTAGTCTCATTCGTTCTTCTTCTAGTTTAAACTATTCTATTCTTGTTATCAAATGTAAATAATAATTGTAAATAGTTGTAGTTAAGTTCGTAAGTTGTAAATAATTACCTAGACTACCAACAATTGTATCAACCTTACCCGTACCAACATTTTTTACATTTACATTTTCGGCGTACTTTACGGCTCTTCGTGTGCTGTCGCCCGCGATACTGACTTTGATGTCAGATATAAACGTAACTTCATCGTTAATCATTATACATTCTTGAGATACAATTAAACAATATACTCTCACTCAGCGGATACACAGTTACCTGCTTGCTCCATTAGGATACCTAGAATTTCATGCTGAGGGTCTTTGTTGGGTGAATTCATAGTTTAACCATAGACTTATAAAAGTGTATTGATATTTGAAAGAGAAGGGGTGGCGGTATAGAGTCATTTGCCGAAGGCGGAAAATCGTGCAAACTTATCATCACAAGATGTCCGGAAAAATACATAAGATCAATTTTCTTTGGAGTCAGAAAGCCTTTTTGTTGTCAGTCATTTGAACTAGGGATAGTTTTGCACTAATTCGAATGCACCCTCACAACTCGACAAGTTGTGATGCGATTGTACTGCCCGTCCCCCACCCCCCGGCTACGGTCTCGCTACCTAGCGCCACGCCGCCCCCCTTTTACCCTGCCCACTTCTCATTCGCAGTTTGCAAATAAGAAAAAATATAACGGGCGGGAGATATGAGATAAAAAAAATTGTATGTAGTTTTATATTTTTCAGGAGTGTCGGGATGTACGATGTGATTGCGTGCCTGAACCATTATTCTTACTGTTTAAGTTGGGGGTCACACGAAATTGAAGGGGCTCTTCTACTAGGCACTGATTATTACAGACTGGTACTTGTTGATTCTGCACTTGATGCTTACATCCACTTCTTATTATATCTACTAAGATCTGATAACAGAGTGGTACTTGTTGATTCTGCTCATGTCTTCTTACATCCACTTCTTATTATATCAACTAAGATCTGATTACAGAGTGGTACTAGTTGATTCTGCTCAAGTCTTCCTTCATCCACTTCTTAGTATATCTACTAAGATCTGATAACAGAGTGGTACTTGTTGATTCTGCTCATGAATTCTTACATCCACTTCTTATTATATCTACTAAGGTCTGATAACAGAGTGGTACTTGTTGATTCTGCTCATGTCTTCTTACATCCACTTCTTATTATATCTACTAAGATCTGATAACAGAGTGGTACTTGTTGATTCTGCTCGTGTCTTCTTACATCCACTTCTTATTATATCTACTAAGATCTGATTACAGAGTGGTACTTGTTGATTCTGCTCATGTCTTCTTACATCCACTTCTTATACTATCTCAAAGGATCTGATAACAGAGTGGTACTTGTTGATTCTGCTCATGTCTTCTTACATCCACTTCTTATTATATCAACTAGGATCTGATAACAGAGTGGTACTTGTTGATTCTGCTCATGTCTTCTTACATCCACTTCTTATAATATCTACTAGGATCTGATTACAGAGTGTTACTTGTTGATTCTGCTCATGTCTTCTTACATCCACTTCTTATCATATCTACAAGGATCTGATTACACAGTGGTACTGGTTAATTGATTCTGCTCATGTCTTCTTTCATCCACTTCTTATCATATCTACTAGGATCTGATTACAGAGTGGTAGTTGTTGATTCTGCTCATGTCTTCTTACATCCACTTCTTATTATATCAACTAGGATCTGATAACAGACAGGTACTTGTTGATTCTGCTCATCTCTTCTTACATCCACTTCTTATTATATCTACTAGGATAGATTACAGAGTGGTACTTGTTGATTCTGCTCATGTCTTCTTACATCCACTTCTTATTATGTCTACTAAGATCTGATAAGACAGTGATACTTCTTGATTCTGCTCATGTCTTCTTACATCCACTTCTTATTATATCTACTAGGATCTGATTACAGAGTGGTACTTGTTGATTCTGCTCATGTCTTCTTGCATCCACTTCTTATTGTATCTACAAGGATCTGATTACAGAGTGGTACTTGTTGATTGTGCTCATGTCTTCTTACATCTACCTCTTATTATATCTACTAGGATCTGATTACAGAGTGGTACTTGTTGATTCTGCTCATGTCTTCTTACATCCACTTCTAATTGTATCTACTAGGATCTGATTACAGAGTGGTACTTGTTGATTCTGCTAATATCTTTTTACATCCCCTTCTTATTATATCAACTAGGATCTGATTACAGAGTGGTACTTGTTGATTCTGCTCATGTCTTCTTACATCCACTTCTTATCATATCTACTAGGATCTGATTACAGAGTGGTAGTTGTTGATTCTGCTCATGTCTTCTTACATCCACTTCTTATTATATCAACTAGGATCTGATAACAGAGAGGTACTTGTTGATTCTGCTCATCTCTTCTTACATCCACTTCTTATTATATCTACTAGGATAGATTACTGAGTGGAACTTGTTGATTCTGCTCATGTCTTCTTACATCCACTTCTTATTATGTCTACTAAGATCTGATAAGACAGTGATACTTCTTGATTCTGCTCATGTCTTCTTACATCCACTTCTTATTATATCTACTAGGATCTGATTACAGAGTGGTACTTGTTGATTCTGCTCATGTCTTCTTGCATCCACTTCTTATTGTATCTACAAGGATCTGATTACAGAGTGGTACTTGTTGATTGTGCTCATGTCTTCTTACATCTACCTCTTATTATATCTACTAGGATCTGATTACAGAGTGGTACTTGTTGATTCTGCTCATGTCTTCTTACATCCACTTCTAATTGTATCTACTAGGATCTGATTACAGAGTGGTACTTGTTGATTCTGCTAATTTCTTTTTACATCCCCTTCTTATTATATCAACTAGGATCTGATTACAGAGTGGTACTTGTTGATTCTGCTCATGTCTTCTTACATCCACTTCTTATTATATCTACTAGGATCTGATTACAGAGTGGAACTTGTTGATTCTGCTCATTGTCTTCTTACATCCACTTCTTATTATATCTACTAGGATCTGATAACACACTGGTACTTCTTGATTCTGCTTATTTCTTCTTACATCCACTTCTTATTGTATCTACTAGAAACTGATTACAGAGTGGTACTTGTTGATTCTGCTCAAGTCTTCTTACATCCACTTCTTATTGTATCTACTAGGATCTGATAACACAGTGGTACTTGTTGATTCTGCTCAAGTCTTCTTACATCCACTTCTTATTGTATCTACTATGATCTGATTACAGAGTGGTGCTTGTTGATTCTGCTCATATCTTCTTACATCCACTTCTTATTGTATCTACTAAGATATGATTACAGAGTGGTACTTGTTGATTCTGCTCATATCTTCTTACATCAACTTCTTATTGTATCTACTAGGATCTGATTACAGAGTGGTACTTGTTGATTCTGCTCAAGTCTTCTTACATCCACTTCTTATTGTATCTACTAAGATCTGATTACAGAGTGGTACTTATTGATTCTGTTCATGTCTTCTTACATCCACTTCTTATTATATCTACTAGGATCTGATTACACAGTGGTACTTGTTGATTCTGCTCATGTCTTCTTACATCCACTTCTGACTTTATCTACTATGTTCTGATTACACAGTGGTACTTGTTGATTCTGCTCATGTCTTCTTACATCCACTTCTGACTTTATCTACTATGTTCTGATTACACAGTGGTACTGGTTGATTCTGCTCATGTCTTCTTACATCCACTTCTGATTGTATCTACTAGGATCTGATTACAGAGTGGTACTTGTTGATTCTGCTCATGTCTTCTTACATCCACTTCTGACTTTATCTACTATGTTCTGATTACAGTGCTACTGGTTGATTCTGCTCATGTCTTCTTACATCCACTTCTGATTGTATCTACTATGTTCTGATTACACAGTGGTACTGGTTGATTCTGCTCATGTCTTCTTACATCCACTTCTGATTGTATCTACTAGGATCTGATTACAGAGTGGTACTTGTTGATTCTGCTCATGTCTTCTTACATCCACTTCTGACTTTATCTACTAGGATCTGATAACAGTGTGGTACTTGTTGATTCTGCTCATGTCTTCTTACATCCACTACTTACTATTTCTACAAGCGTCCACTTAAATAGTAGTATCTTACTGATTCTTCTTATTTCTTCTTGCATCTACTCCTTCCCAATACTTCTTAGAACTGACATTTCAAGTGTACTGCTTGTTTCTTATTGATGCTGATATATTCTTCTTTTTTGAAATTTTGGTGACTTCTTTATTCTGATTAGTTAAGTCAGCTCTAAGAAGGGCTTGAAGGCGTCTGCTTGGATCTGGTTTAACCCCTTGGTAGATTTAGAAAGATCTAAGCAGATTTTTCAGCAGGGTAATCACTAGTCAATAGTCAATAGTCAATAGTCAATAGTCATTTATGTGAACGCGGCTTTACTCGCGTAAAGCCGCATTCACATAAATGACTATTAATTATTGACTATTGACTATTGACCAAGGAGGTTATATAAAGCACTGGAGGGGCGCTGGCCTATGTTGCAGTGAAGCCAGTTTTGCGGCGCGCGGCCGAGCGGCGGCCATATTGAGACTGGAAGGATTTCAATTAATGCATCTTTCCCCGCCCCCTCGGCGGCCCCCCGCACGTGACTTTTTCCACGATGTGTCGCTACAGTTTTCGGCGCCCGGCCTTTGGCTACTCGTGGGTATTTTTTTCGACTTTCCACCCCCACCCCTTCACCCCCTCACGACGTGTTTTATCTCGTCAAGTGTGCGATTTCGGCGCTCTCGTTTTGCGGTAAAAATTGTAAAAAATTCAAATGTTTTTTTGGGAATTTTTCGGATGCTTTTGATCGCAAGTCAATTGATTGGCGCATCTTTTCGTAAGAATTTTATGAATTTTAATGGTCCCTTTTAAAAGTTACGGGCACTTAAACTCGAAAAATTTGCGAAATTTGGATTTGACGGATCTGGTACGTTTTTAACGCGTCACATTCAAACGGCTCTGCCCGTCGAACCAAACGAGATATAACGTTCGTTTTTGTTTCGTTACTGACGCTTACCATCTGGGTAACTGGAATTTGGAAATTTTTTGGATTCGTCCCAGAACTTTCGTCAATCAAATTGTGTACATTTGGTAAAGTGCGTTTTTAAAAAGCGCGTGTAACACTTTGTTTCCACATTTTTTCTTTGAAAATTTTCTCGACTTTTTCATTTTGATAAATAACCACTAATCTTGATTATTAACGAAGCGATTTTTTAATTTCGTCCCGGATGCTTAGTTATGGGCACTTTTCCATTAATTCTACACGGTTTCAGTTTTGATTTTTTTGCGTCAAGTTGGTACTTCCGAAATGGGTTTTTCTTCTTTAGACCGATGCTGAACCCTTGCCCGTACAGGGCATGAAAAAACATTTTCGAAAAGTCACCCCTTTACCGAATGACAGATGTTCCCGCAACGCACTTTTCACGGCGTTAAGAAAACACGCATACAAAAGTTTTGTTTTTGTATATTAAAAGGGATTTTAATATGCCATCCAACATACATTTGTGATTAGTCTTATTAAATGCACATTTGTCTATCCGAAAACGTTACGGTAAAAAATTAGACTTTACGGGTGTCCGAGTTACGGTGCTTTAACGGATTTCACGCGTAGCCGTTTTTTGTCGGAATTTGTCTTTGGGAATTTTTCAAAGTCTTAAAAAAGCATGTTGGAATTCTTTCTAATTATCGTTTTCCGTTTTACCGTGTCCGAGACTATTTTTGACATATTGAATGTACCGGGCACGTACCGTCTTCGTATTTTTGTAATTTTAATTTTTAATTTTCAGTTTTGAACGTCCCCCAAATGTCCCGTTTTGAAATCGGACAACCCGTTTTGGTATCATTAAAAAGAGCGTTCCAATACCTTTCAGTACATGTGCAGTTTGTTGACGTCACACTTACCGGGACGTACCGGAAAGCTTTTGTACGTGCAAAATTCAACTTTTTTGTTTTTGACCACCCAAATTACGAATTTGTTATGAGTTTTTTCGGAATTTTTCGTCGGAATAACTTTTCTCTATTCTTTATTAAATATGTTTAGTTTTTAATTTATCGAAAAAGCTCAAAACACGACGACGGGGGGGTGCCGTATACATTAATGTAATCTGAAGATAATCAATTTCGACACTCACATTTGTCTTTGATGGCTTATTGTGGGCGACCAATATGACTTACAGACTTCGTGTCAACTTTTTTAGAAAGCGTGATTCAATATTAAATATACGTGATCTTTAATTCACCAAAAAAGATCAACTCGGACTTTTTATACGCGCCCGTGTTACACGATACTTAACGAATAAATTGCCCAATGTTGTAGCATAGTATATCGAGTTCAAGCGTCCAGTGCCATATGGGTCAGCGATTCGAATCCAACAATTTTCTCGTTTCTGTCTTTACTCAAGTATCCACGACAGTTTTACATGGTACATGTACTTTTTGTACACTTATTCTTTTTTCTTTTTTCAAAATCACACAATTTTCAAGTTTCTTTCTTCACTCAAGTATCTACGACACCCACAATAAGCCATCAAAGACAAATGTGAGTGTCGAAATTGATTATCTTCAGATTACATCAATGTATACGGCACCCCCCCGTCGGTGTGTTTTGAGCTTTTTCGATAAATTAAAAACAGAACATATTTAATAAAGAATAGAGAAAAGTTATTCCGACGAAAAATTCCGAAAAAACTCATAACCAATTCGTAATTTGGGTGGTCAAAAACAAAAAAGTTGAATTTTGCACGTACAAAAGCTTTCCGGTACGTCCCGGTAAGTGTGACGTCAACAAACTGCACATGTACTGAAAGGTATTGGAACGCTCTTTTTAATGATACCAAAACGGGTTGTCCGATTTCAAAACGGGACATTTGGGGGACGTTCAAAACTGAAAATTAAAATTACAAAAATACGAAGACGGTACGTGCCCGGTACGTCCGGGTACATTCAATATGTCAAAATCAGTCTCGGACACGGTAAAACGGAAAACAATAATTAGAAAAAATTCCAACATGCTTTTTTAGGACTTTGAAAAATTCCCAAAGACAAACTCCGACAAAAAACGCCTACGCGTGAAATCCGTTAAAGCACCGTAACTCGGACACCCGTAAAGTCTAATTTTTTAACGTAACGTTTTCGGATAGACAAATGAGTATTTAATAATACTAATCACAAATGTATGTTGGATGGCATATTAAAATCCCTTTTAATATACAAAAACAAAAATTTTGTATGCGTGTTTTCGTAACGCCGTGAAAAGTGCGTTGCGGGAACATTTGTCATTCGGTAAAGGGGTGACTTTTCGAAAATGTTTTTCCATGCACCTGTACGGGCAAGGGTTCAGCATCGGCCTAAAGAAAAAAAAAACATTTCGGAAGTACCAACTTGACGCAAAAAAATCAAAACTGAAACCGTGTAGAATTAATGGAAAAGTGCCCATAACTAAGCATCCGGGACGAAATTAAAAAATCGCTTCGTTAATAATCAAGATTAGTGGTTATTTATCAAAATGAAAAAGTCGAGAAAATTTTCAAACAAAAAATGTGGAAAAAAGTGTTACACGCGCTTTTTAAAAACGCACTTTACCAAATGTACACAATTTGATTGACGAAAGTTCTGGGACGAATCCAAAAAATTTCCAAATTCCAGTTACCCAGATAGTAAGCGTCGGTAACGAAACAAAAACGAACGTTATATCTCGTTTGGTTCGACGGGCAGAGCCGTTTGAATGTGACGCGTTAAAAACGTACCAGATCCGTCAAATCCAAATTTCGCAAATTTTTCGAGTTTAAGTGCCCGTAACTTTTAAAAGGGACCATTAAAATTCATAAAATTCTTACGAAAAGATGCGCCAATCAATTGACTTGCGATCAAAAGCATCCGAAAAATTCCCAAAAAAACATTTGAATTTTTTACAATTTTTACCGCAAAACGAGAGCGCCGAAATCGCACACTTGACGAGATAAAACAAGTCGTGAGGGGGTGAAGGGGTGGGGGTGGAAAGTCGAAAAAAATACCCACGAGTAGCCAAAGGCCGGGCGCCGAAAACTGTAGCGACACATCGTGGAAAAAGTCACGTGCGGGGGGCCGCCGAGGGGGCGGGGAAAGATGCATGCATTGAAATCCTTCCAGTCTCAATATGGCCGCCGCTCGGCCGCGCGCCGCAAAACCGGCTTCACTGCAACAGCCCGTAAACATAGGCCACCGCCCCTCCAGTGCTTTATATAACCTCCTTGCTATTGACTAGTGATTATTGACTACCCAAAGAAAGATATGAACACTACACAACTAAGTTCTTTGACACGTATGATCTGCCACCTAGAACAAATGAATCGAACTGATTGACAAACAACGAGCTGTCAAAATAATAAAATTGCAACATTATGAAGAAAACGAGGTATGGCGATAGTAGGCCTAACTGTTCACCAGTTAAAACGTTTAATGATGGCCAACCAAGTTGTGAAGGTTTTGTATGTTTCTAGTTTATTTTGAAGATTTGTTTTCAAAATAAGAATATTTTATTGTTTGACAGCTTCATAAAAATAATAAATAAATAATATTCGCCGGAAATAGCCAAAAACAAATATACACTTGACAGTAATTGAGTAGTGGTATTGACTTCCATTGCTCCACATTCATTGGCTGAACGAGAACGTTCTGATTGGTTGTAACTATGACTTCGAGATATTTTCAATTCGTTAGTCAATAGTCAATAATCAAAAGTCAAAAGTAAAGTTGTGTGAACGTCAGCACGTATCGCCTATGGTTCAATTCGCTTAGTCAATAATCAATAGTCAATAGTCAACAGTCAATAGTCACTAGTCATTTATGTGAACGTGGCGTAACTGGCCATTATCCGAGTAGTGTAAACAGAGGACGGTCGACTTCCGTGAGGCACTTGCCCCAATGCCTGCCTGGATGTCAGGAATTTTTAAATTAAACTGGCGATCCATACGATACGCGCTATATGTGCCATATAAAGTATCCAGCCCCCCCCCCAGCCCACCCCTGATACGCCACTGCGTATGATATTTATATGGTAACTATAGCGGTAAATGACTGGTCACAACAAGTAAAATACACAGCCAAATGTTATATAATAGGCTAAGATAAAGAGTTAAATACAAACGAACGTAGGAAGTATAGGCACAATATCGTAAGAGTTATGAATGGTAGGCCTAACCATGGCCCGTCTGGCCGTGGTAAAAATATGCATAATAATATGCATTTTATCACGGCCACTGTTCCTGTGCAGAGTTGGCCAAACATCTTAAAAAATTGTAAAAATAAATGAGCAGGAAGCTAGCGAGCACGGGACGAGTGGTGCTGGGGCCGCGAGGTGGCGTGGTCATATTGCCCTGGCTCGGAACACTCAGTCACTACGTATACCACAGCGTTGAATTCGTATTGACTCAACACGGGTTGACTTGAGAACGATTTGAACATCTTGATATACACCGAGAATTCAACTCGATTCGCGTTCGAGTCGATCCGCCTTCCTAAGCAGATTGACTTCAGTATTGCGGTTTGAAAGTCCTTGATAGGATCCTATACATCCCAATACAGATCGGCACAGCCTTCCACTGCTTCTTTTGAACGGCGGCTTGGGGAGATTGCGGTGAAAATGGCGGTGTATACTATAGGCCTACTTCCATTTTTTCCCCGCATTTAATACACAAACACATTACGCATGGCAAATAACGAAGAAACAGAAAGCCTAATGACTGTGTTGCTAGGCCTAGCCTACAAATACGAACACTATTGACACTCGGAAAAACGCCATACGGGAACGCACTGACAGCAGCTGACAGCCCTAACAACTTTACTTTCAATCCACGCCCACCAAATAAATTCAAGTGTACAACAACAACAACAATTCAGATCGAAACGAAGTTGGGTTGAGCAGAGCGCTTCGAATGTCCGTGGTATACACTCGCATTTCAATACGTGTTCAACCAAACCGTATTCACTCAAAACGAAATGAAGGCTGTGATATACGTGGTGCATGGTGCATTGATATATATCTACAAAAAACAATACTTACTTTTCGGATCGTGTTGAACTTATTTGTGAAGGGACGGATTGACTATAGAATTACAATTATTTTTAATTTATTTTGTATTTACATACTTTATATGAAATGGCACATACAGCGCATTTCGTATAGATAGCCGGTTAAATTTTTAAATTCCTAAAATCCGGTAGGGAAAAAAGACCCCCTTCCCCCCCCCCCCCCCAAAACTCCTTCGCGGCGCCAATGTGGCCGTGGGCTACGTAAGGTCACTTGATCCCTCCACCAACTATCTCTAATCTTGATTTACGCATAGCTGTGTAGTGTAGTATTATTGTAGTATGTTCGGTGATCCCACTCTAGCTTGGAGAGTAAAAGTTTGAACCAGTTCTAGTTGCCGCTTGCCGTATGTAGATATTACCAAAGTATTTTCATTCACTGTTGCAACAAATAATAAATCGTATTTTTACATGATGCTTGGAGTTTCCAGAAATTTCCGTAATTCTATTACAGTAACATTTAATACAAACAGGGAATGAATTACGTTAATACGTAAAGATTTAAAACTACGCATAGGTGATGTATTACAACAAGCAATTAATAGCTCGACACACTGGAAGCGGCACTCGCCCAGGCATAAAGGCAAAGCATTCAATTGTGTGACTTAATTTGTAACTTAAATCAAATCAACTAAAGTTGTTTTAAAAAACTTAATTTGTACAAAATAGTGATCAGTATCTGCAAGTTTAAGTACCTTTAGTCATCTCTAAGTTAATTCCCCCTTTCTTGTGTGAAACAACTATTCAAATGCAGGATGGCGGAGGACGATATCTCGAGGATCGTTATAACCAAGCCTGGTGTCCTGGCGTTCGGTGAAGGCCTGCCTGCTGGACCAAAAATCGTGTCATTCTTCCAAGATGAGACCGTCGTTCAGGTGTCTTGCGGTGTGTACCACTCTGCAGTTGTCTGCGCATCCGGCCGAGTCTACACTTTCGGCAAGAATCAAGACAACGGATGGATGAAGAACGATGGAGACCAGATCGCTGAGCCGAGGCTTGTTGCCACTCTCAGCTCTGTTTGTATAACTCAGGCTGCTTGTGGAGTTGGATACACCATGTTTCTCACTGACATGGGTGAGTTATATTCATGTGGGATGAATGGTAATGGTCAGCTTGGCCTCGGTCACATCAATAAAGCCCCCACACCCGTCCTGGTTGCCGGTCTGCCGCCCATCAAGAAGGTTGCTGCTGGATGGCTCCACACGATGGTTCTTGCCGACGGCGGTGAGGTGTGGGTGTGTGGATACAACCAGTGTGGCCAACTAGGACTTGGTCATACAAACCAGCAAACCTCATTCACCCGCGTAACCAACCTCCCCGAGGCCATCATTGATATTTCGTGTGGGGGGTACCATACAGCTCTTGTCTCGGCCTCTCGGGCCCTCTTAATGGCTGGTTGGAATACCCATGGCCAGCTTGGTCTTGACGTAGCCATTATCTTATCCAGCTTCACACGAGTATCGATGCCGTCATCAGCCGTGGCTGCCGTGTCCTGTGGTTTTAACCACACTGTCGCCCTCAGAGTCGATGGGACGACCTGGGCTTGGGGTAATAATGTAAATGGTCAGTTGGGTACCGGTGACATGGATAAAAGATCCGCCCCCTTTCGAATGATTGGCCTAGAGGACCACACTATCTCCAAGGTCATTGCTGGGTGTTACTACACTGCGCTGTTGACACAGGAAGGGGATGTGTTTGTGTGTGGTAGTGGACTAAGTGGTCAGTTGGTACCGTGGAAGAAAACCGTTTCGGTGGCGACTCGGTTACCAAAGTCACCAGGGGTGATTGTGCAACAGGTGGCTTTTGCTGAGACCTATTCTGTACTCTTGGTAGTTGAGAAGGCAAACATCACACCGTCACCTCAACGAGAGATCGGTGTTGCAGAGAGGGGCGACCGGGTAAGGAATGGTGCAACCGAATTAGAACGGAACATCATGGCTTCTCTCGAGTGTCCCGTTTGCTTCAAGGTCATGTGCGCACCGATACACCTGTGTACCGCGGGACACAGCTTATGCAACGCTTGCCGGTCTGACGACAGAGTCACAGTTTGCCCGCTGTGTCGCGGACAGTTCTCTACTGTGAGGAATCTCGCGCTGGAGGGCCTGAGTGCCAACATCGAACTACCGTGCACGGCATGCCTGCTGCGCATGCCCGCGTGCGAGCTAGAGGGACACGGCGCGGTCTGTCCCCGCCGCGACTACGACTGTCCCCTGGCGTGCGGCGGTTGGAGGGGCCGGCCCGTAGCGATGCTGGGCCACGCCCCGTCGGCCCACGCGGACCGGACGTGGCTATTTTATTTTATTATAATATTCTTATTGCTTTTCTGTTTACATTTTTACAATATATATTGAATATCTTTAATGTTATTTACGTTAATTTAACGTTAATGTCTTTATATACATACTGCTAGTTTCAATGCTAACTGGAGAGTACGTATTGACTAAGTTTGCTTTTCTATTCTATTATATTCTTATTGTATTCCTGTTTATATTTTTAAATGTAGGCCTTTTTTGAAATGTTGTTTATGGTTGTGTTTATGTTTTGTGCTTGTGTTATCATTCTGCTTGATTTAATGTAAACCTGAGACGATTGACAAAGTTCGAAATTATTGTATTTTATAATTTTCTATTCGTATAGGGCACTAGCAACACCAAAAGACAACAAAGAAACAAATGAATTGAATCGATGGACAAACAACAAGCTGTCAAAAAATAATTTCTTCTGATTTTGGAAAGCAAAACAAAAAACAAACAAATATACACACAAAACTTTCACTTAGTCGTTCTCTATCATTTAAAGTTTTAAATGGCGAGCAGTTACTATTGCTACACTTGTTTTTATTTCTATGGTTGCAATTTTATTATTTTGACAGCTGATTGTTTGTCCATCAGTTCAATTAATTTGTTTAATTGTTGTCTTTTGGTGTTGCTTGTGCCCTATTGGTTCTTGTATTCATTAACCTTTTTATGCAATACACATTGAATGCACGTTTATGTCTGTGTAGGCCTACCCATTCTAACCGAAATTTTAAATGTTTACCTAATTAGAGTATGGACAAAGTTTGCAACTTTCGTGGTGTTGTATTTACATGGCATTATTGTTTTCATTTTTACAATATAAATTGAATGCTTGTTTATGTCTGTATAATCATTCAGAATGCCCATGGAATGACCATGAAATGACATTGGGTTTAGATGAATGATTCGTTCTGTCTGTATATTCTATGTAAAACTTGTGCACAATTTACTGTGTCAATTCATAACAATATTATTCTTAATGTAGTAGGTAGATTTTCCTTTAGTTTTAAAACGGGCAACGCTCACTTGCAATGCTTGGGTGTTTTTTTTTTATTTTGTTTATCAAATAGAATAATAGTCCTTAATATAGTTGATCACTGATAATATCACTATAGTTTCAGTTGCCATAATAAGTTTCATCATATTTATTGTAGCTGTTCGTGTTGACTAGGGTTGCCAACTCTCCCGTATTTCACGGGAAATCCCGTTTTCTACTGTGATTTCCCGCTTCCCGTATCAACTCTACACGGGAATCAGTTTTCCCGTATTTTCACAATTTGTTTTAAAATACACATTTCGTAAACTTCCGCCTACTAACAGTACACAGTTTTCAGCATTTGAGCATTTTGAACTTCAAGTCTAATGTTGAGACGATTGTTTCATTATATTTAATACATGATGGTACATAAATGGCTAGACAATAGAAACAGATCAACCAGCTGAGTTACAATTGTTGGTATTTATTCTCTTTCGTGTCAAAAATGTTATAATTATTTAAAACGGGATATAAAGATTCTACGTGATGGAAAATAGCTTGACAAAATGTAAAAGGTAACCAGCTTAAACTACTATACATATTAATTCAATTTACCCTCCCAAATTAAACATTAATTGAATGAGAAAATTACACAGGCTGCAAAGTTAATATCAAATCCCTAAACTCATTTTCATTTTTCTGGGACCTAACGTCTATTATAAGAAAACATTTTTTGCGCCTACGGCGTTTTGGCCTTCGGCAACTGGGACATCGCCTTCCTCTTTCCCTCTACATTTCACATCAATTTTAAAATTCCCGTATTTTCATATTCAATAGTTGGCAACCCTAGTGTTGACTGTCATGTTTCAGGTACGACCAGGGCCTACATTAGTGGGATATTCTGGCTTGTTTGGGTTGTTATACAAAAGTGTAAAATCTTTTAGAATTTAGCGAGTTGAGTGGTTGTGCGATTAATTTGTCTCCCTCAGTTCTGTCTACGATTGGTTAAGAAGCAAGGAGACAGCAGTGAACGGTGGCTTGTTTTGGTAGGGCAGGGTCCTTGATAAAATGTGCCATGGATTTATTGCCTGGTTTCTTTAAATTATTCCTTTAAAAACGTTGACCCCCCCCCCCCCCTGCCAACCGACCCAAACGCCCAGTTTCGTTATTCCGTCTGCCTGCCTATCAGCCACCCACCTCCTACCCCTTTCAACATTCCCGCTTACTACAGTAGAGTTCCGCGGGAGTTTACACCATGGCCACACCATTTTCCCCCCGTTTTTGACACCCATAAATACGTTGAAAGATAAGCTACCCCGGGATTTCTTGTTTTCCTAAAACGATCGGACCCCATCGCCTTGAAGAATGTGATGTGTGTATTCAGTCATCTGAATTCCTCGTCCTTTGCTCGAGTTCGAATGGACTGGACTTTGCTCTAGGGGTGTACCAAAAAACTATCTAAAAGGTTGGTGTAAACTCCCGCGGAACTCCACTTGTATGTGACGGGATTGAAACATCCCGAGTAGCTTAGGCTTAGCTTACAACTGTCATTTGCCTCTCTGTTATCAGCTGTTTCGGCAGATCAGTATCATCATTTCAAGGTTATCCATACCACATGAAAAAAAAGCTCAATGCAACGATGAATAGTTTTGTAGAAAAACATTTATTTCCTCTCAAAAAAATATTATTGCACATTGTTAGCGCGGGGAAGTAAAGAGAAAAGATTGTATAATTAGAACTGAAAGTGGACTGTATATTTGAATGAACTTACCGAGAATGCAGTGAGGTGGAGAATAGCGTGATGCCGAAGTGCAGAGACTAGTTGTTTGCTAGGTAAAGAAAAGAATAAAGAACCCAGGGTTGAAAGGAGAAGAAAGAAAGAGTAAGAAAAACGCCTCAAGAGAGGCTCGAACCACAAGCAGCAGCGCGTAGACAATGGGTGAGCTCGATGCTCGGAGTCCGCAAGCGGTTCGAAGGCGAGATGACAGGCACGTCGGAGAGATGAAACTAGACTGAGTCTGACTGCACAATTGCAGCTCAAACACGAAAACAAGCTTACGTCACAAGGGGTAGGGGAAATGGAGATAAGAGCGAAGGGTGTAGCAGAACGTGACGTAAACAACCGGAAAAGTGACTTAAACAATATATGAAATTAACTACAAACTAGAGAGGTTGGCGTGAACATACCGCCCACCAAAAAATGAAAGAATATCATTTTTTTCTAAGAAACGAGAATTCAAAACGAAAACGATATAACAAGTAAGGAAAAAGGAAACGATACGAGAAGCTTCTTCGCACCTAGGTGGAGGGGAGCGTAACCAGTTTATTGACTGGTCGAGTGTGAACCCCGGACGCCGTACGAACTGAGGCGACGCGGGAAACACCGTCACGACCGGGAAAGAGAGCTTCCACTCGCCCGATCGGCCAGGAAAGGGGGGAAGTAGATGCCGAGAGTGAGAAAACGACATCTTCTACTTTGAGGTTAGGACTACCACGAACCCACTTGTTCCTTTGCATTAAAGTGTTGAGGTATTCCGCGCTCCAGCGGTTCCAAAACGATTGATGGATTTGCCGAACACGGTGCCAACGAGCAAGGGGTCTGACATTGACGTCAGGGTCAGAGATATGCTCGGGGGGAGCAAGCAAGGGAGCGCCTATCAGAAAGTGCCCGGGGCTGAGGTAGTCGACACCTTCGAGGGGGTCCGCGGAGGGGGCGCATAGAGGGCGGCTGTTGAGCACGGCTTCAATGCGTGCAAAGAGGGTCGCATATACTTCATGTGTAAGAGAGCTGTCTCCAATGAGACGATACAATAAAGACTTCGTGGATTTTACCACCGCCTCCCAGAGGCCTCCGAAGTTAGGAGCGTAGGGAGGATTGAAATGCCAGTGGACTTGGCGGACGGCGAGAGCACTGAAGAGGGGTTCTTCCGCGCGAGAGAGGAAGTCGTGCACTTCACGCAGATGTCTGGCTGCTCCCACGTAGTTCCGCCCGCAGTCGGAGTACACATGAGCAGGAAGGCCTCGCTGAGAAAGAAAACGATCGAAGCAGGCCAGGAAAGCTTCAGTGGATAGCTCAGATACCATCTCCAAGTGCACCGCTTTGGTAGCCATGCATACGAACACGCACAAGTAACCTTTGGTGAGTGGTGCGTTCCGACGCATGCTGGTTTTGACCATGAAGGGCCCGGCAAAGTCAGTCCCGACATGGGAGAAGACCCTGGAGCACTGCACGCGAGGGGCGGGAAGATCAGCCATCTGAGGTTGCAAGGGCTTTGCACGGAACTTGTGGCACGAGAGGCAACGATGGATGCGCTGTCGAAGCAAGCCACGCAGAGACACGATCCAATAAAGTTGTTGAATCAGCGCTTGAACAGTTCTAGGGCCGGAATGGAGAGAAATCTTGTGGTAGTGATCGCAAATGAGCACCGACAAGTGCGCCTCCTTAGGGAGAAGGAGGGGGTGACGAGCTTCTTCAGCAAGAGTTGGATGACGTAGTCTACCGCCCACCCTGAGAAACCCGGAGGGGTCGAGAAAGGGCTTGAGAGAAGCGAGCTTGGAGGACACTTAACGCTCCTGGCTCAGCTGGCGAATTTCCGGGGCGTAAAAGTGATGTTGAGTGAGACGTAGAAAGAGATCCAGAGCGTCCTTGAGCTCGAGTGGAGTGACAGTACCACGGATAGGGGAAGCATGTGAGCGTCTCGCGAGAAGGAGGCGAGCGAAGCGAAACGCCCAGGCGAACACACGCTGTGCCTTAAGAAGTGTGGAGAATTTCCGGAAGTTCTCTAGCAGAGGGTCCAAAGCGTCATCGTGCACTACGAATGCGTGTACTAAAGGCTTCAGTTCGGGCAACTCCTCACGGGAGTCGAATGAGGGTGATGGCCGAGACCACAACTCTTGAACAGCATGAAGGAAGCTCGGACCAGAGAGCCACAGAGGGTGCTCAAGGAGCTGAGTCGGGGTCAAACCACGAGATGCGCAATCGGCAGTGTTTTCTTCGGACGATACGTGATTCCAGTCGACAGGGGAAGTGCTCTCAAACACCTCAACGACGCGGTTGGCGACGAAGGTCTTGAGGCGATGAGGAGGAGTGGACAGCCAGGCAAGCACGATTCGTAAGTCGGTGAATAGATGAACAGAGCTTGAGACGAGAGGGGGCAGTGAGGGCAAGGTGTCACGTAGCAAACGAGTGAGCAGGAGAGCAGCCGATAGTTCCAGTTTCGGAATAGTCAGGGGTTTAACTGGGGCGACCTTGCTTTTCGCGCGCACGAGACGAACTTCATAGGTGGAAGGGCTGGTCTGTGATTGCAGATACAGCACAGCTGCGTAGGCTTTCTCGGAGGCGTCGCAGAAGCCGACGACACGATGAGAGTGGCCAACACGAGGGAAGGCGCGAGGGACATGAAAGTTGGCAAGGGCGGGAACTTCAGCGACTGCCGAGAGCCAGTTGTGAGAGAGATGATCGGGAAGCGCATCATCCAATTGCACCTGGGACAGCCATAGCAAAGATTAGACTGTCTAATCTTTGGCCATAGTTGTTGGAGGAAGATCTTCATTGAGCAAACGAAGGGTGTGAGAAACCCCAGGGGATCGAAGATGCGTGCGATGTAGGACAATGCCGTACGTTTTGTGACAGTTCCTTGGAAAGGTACGGTGAGAAAAGAGAAATCATCCGAGTTGGAGCTCCACAGTAGGCCGAGGATCTTGATGCCTTCATCTTCGTTAGAGAACTCGAGTGGAGTCTCGAGATGGTCTTCAGGAAGAGCGGCCAAAGCCATGCGATTGTTGCTCGCCCACTTACGAAGCTCGAAGCCGCCGCGCGCAAGGAGAGCTTGCAACTGTTTCTGGAGGGCGATGGCTTCAGAGAGAGTTTCAGCGCCAGACACGATGTCATCTATGTAGGTATGCGACGTGAGGGCATGTGCAGCCAGAGGGAACTGTTCTCCTTCGTCACGCACCAGTTGCTGCAAAACACGTTGGGCTTGGAAGGCAGAGGGAGTTAGCCCGTACGTGACTGTATTGAGCTCGTATTCTAGGACGGGAGAACTGGGGGAAGGTCGCCAAAAAATGTGTTGGACGGCCCGATCCGAGGAGCTGACGAGGATCTGGCGATACATTTGACGAATGTCCGCACAGATGACGATAGAATGGGTTCGGAAAGAAGTGATAACACTGGAGAGGTCACGTTGGAGTTTCGGTCCACTGAGTAGGAGTTGGTTCAGAGAGACGCCATCTTGGTCCGGTGAAGAGGCGTTGAAAACAACTCTCAGCTTGGTACTGGAGCTCGTGAGTTTGTGGACACAGTGGTGTGGAATGATATAGCTGGCAGGGGAAGAGACGTGCTGCATATGCTGGGCCTGTTCATAGTCTTGCATGCACACTTGATAAGCAGCGTTGTGCTGAGGATTGCGTCGCAAACGTCGCTCTAAACTCAGGTAGCTTTGGAGTGCGGCCTCACGGTTGCTTCCGAGTGAGGGACGCGACGGTTTGAAGGGAAGAGCTACTGAGTAGCGTCCACACGCGTCACGTGAGTGGGTGTCCTTGAAGTGACGTTCACACCATTGATCTTCAGGATCTTCTTCAGGGGGACGAGGAACTTCTTCTACCTCCCAGAATAAGCGCAAGTTGCGCTCGATGCTAGAGGAACACACAAAGAGAGAGACAGGAGGGTCGGAAGGTGGTTCCTTGGACTGAGTTGGTCCCATGACAACCCAGCCAAACATGGTGTTGAAGGCCGTAGGGTTGTTGCCGCGGATCGTGTTACCTGACCTATTCAAGATTTCGGGGTAGAGATCGGCACCCAACAGAAAGTCTACTCGGTCCGGGGAGCAGAAACGGTTGTCTGCAAGACACATTCCTTGGAAACGTTGGAAAACGTCACAGGATACTTCACTGGTCGGCAGGTGACTGGTTAAGTTCGGCAGAACAAGAGCTCGAACCATGAGTGTTTTGAGAGAGGAGAGGCGCGAGGTAATCGAGCACTGTACAGTGCCACAGGCTTGAGTAGCAGCAAGGCCTATCCCCGATAACTCGAAGTGTGTAGGTTCAACTTTCAGGCCCAGCTTCCTGACCAGCGACTGAGATATGGCAGAGACTTGCGAGCCGGGATCCAGCACCGCGCGAAAGGGTTGAAATTGTCCGTGAGAATCTTGAATGAGAGTGCGTGCGGTGCCTAACAGCACAGTAGGTTGGCTGCGCGTCGTGTCTCGGAGATGACAGGAGAGAACGCGATTCGAGGGACCGGCTTCTTGAGAGGATAAGCTGACGTCATGAGAGGGATTGACGTCACGAGCTAAGGGAACACTGCCATAAGAATTGTCCTGGTACGCGGAAGTACTCGTGGAGTGTAAAAAAGAGTGATGATGCTTACTTCCGCAGGTGGAGCAGGCGTTCTTTGAATTACACTGCGACTTCATGTGAGCGCCGAGACAATTGAAACAGCGTCGCAATTGGCGCAAGGTGTGATACTTGTCATTAATGGATTGCTTGCGGAATGTCTCACACTTATAAAGCGTGTGACAAGATTTACACACGGGGCAAGATGAGTTAGCGTCGGAGCGCGAGGGTTCAGAGCGCTCACGTCCCGAGCCAGAAGAGGGACTGGCTTCTTTAGTAACGATAAATGAATTCAGTTTCTTCACAGGGGAAGAAACCTTGGTAGGACTGGCAGTAGGTTTACCTACAGAGCATAATTCGAATGTGCGTGACTGTTCTTCGATAAAGTCTATCACCGAACTGTAATTAGGAATAGTGTGGGAAGACTGTTTGTTCTCGAATGCTTTACGAGTTGAACTGTCGAGCTTAGCCAAGGTCAACGAGAGTAACAAAAAATCACCTAGGTCGGGTAATTCTAATGCTTTCAATGCATCAATCGCGTTACGATGCACGCTGAGAAAACATTGCAAGCTTGCACGAGACGCAGATTTCAGAGGTGTGAAGTCCAGCAGTTGCTGCACATACAAACTAGCCAGCAAACGTTTATTCTGATAACGGGATATCAGCGCCTGAAAGGCGAGAGGGTAGTTTTCATTGGAGATTTGAAAACCGGAAATAGTAGTCAGAGCAGCGCCTGACAACGAAGTTCTCAAGTAATAAACTTTTGTATGTTGTCGAGTGAATCATTTCCGTCAATTAGGGATTTGAAAAGAGAATAAAATTCGGTCCATTGCGAAATATCTCCCGAGAAATTGGGAAGATCGATTGTTGGTAGGTTAATATAATTTTTAGGAGTAGCTGTAGCCACATCCGCGGGTGTAGCGCTATTTTCACTAAATTTGACAGCAGCAAGGAAACGAGATTGTGCTGCGTACAAAACTGTCTCAAAACTTTCAAACACCTTGTCAACTTCGACGGGTTTAGCAGGAGCAATTAGTTGTGAATTTATGGCCGCGATGGCCAGTTGTATCTGCTGAAAGCTCGAGTCAAACGTCGACAACTTTTCGAACCTAGGCCTATTTAAGTGTAGGTTGTCAGGTGTTAAGTTAGCGAAGGCTTTGTACGTACGTTGGACAGACGCAAAAATGACTTCGCGCTGAGCAACAAGCTTTTCTTGTTCAGAAACAAGATCATCCATAATGAACAGAGGGGAAAACACAAGAAATTATGAAGGAAAAACGAGAGAAATCCGTCAACACAAGCAGTGTTATATGTAAACCCAGCTGAATGTAGTTGAGCACACTGACCTTCCTGTCAAAACAACAAAGTGTATTGTTGAATACGTCACTTGTATGACGAGTCGCAGCGCGAGGGAAGAGAGTGACGTGTCCGCGCGGGACGACGCAACTGACGAGAGAAAAAATAAAGAAAATGATAAAGATAGCTTTGACTGAGGAATAACTGGCAGAAGATCCGGACGACGGAGGACCAAAAAATGTTAGCGCGGGGAAAAGTAAAGAGAAAAGATTGTATAATTAGAACTGAAAGTGGACTGTATATTTGAATGAACTTACCGAGAATGCAGTGAGGTGGAGAATAGCGTGATGCCGAAGTGCAGAGACTAGTTGTTTGCTAGGTAAAGAAAAGAATAAAGAACCCAGGGTTGAAAGGAGAAGAAAGAAAGAGTAAGAAAAACGCCTCAAGAGAGGCTCGAACCACAAGCAGCAGCGCGTAGACAATGGGTGAGCTCGATGCTCGGAGTCCGCAAGCGGTTCGAAGGCGAGATGACAGGCACGTCGGAGAGATGAAACTAGACTGAGTCTGACTGCACAATTGCAGCTCAAACACGAAAACAAGCATACGTCACAAGGGGTAGGGGAAATGGAGATAAGAGCGAAGGGCGTAGCAGAACGTGACGTAAACAACCGGAAAAGTGACTTAAACAATATATGAAATTAACTACAAACTAGAGAGGTTGGCGTGAACACACATAATATATTAAAGTATGTATTCAGTGAAAGATCCCGACATAAGTCTCGGTCGTTGTGCTGTGTTCTCAAGCGTACTGACAGGCTCCTCCTTGCCTGGTTGGGACATACAGACTCGCGTCCAGGCTGTTCCTCTGGATAGCAGCGTTGACCTTCCCGCGGGACACATCGTCCATCACCTGAGTCCTGCTCAGGATCCAGGACGATCCTGGAGGAAACAAATACAGGAGTTGATTACAAAGGCAGCCTTTGTCAAACTCCCATCATTTTGTTTGACATTGGTGTCATTGTATTCAGTAACACTTGCTCTAAATACATAATTGTAATCAATCATGTAAAATGTAATGATAATCAAAATATTACGATAAGCCAATGAAACTTGAACTTGTGACTACAAATTACCGAAATACATAGAAAATACTTTCAACTAAAGTCGTCTTACAATAACTTCGGTAATGCGTTTGTCATCAATCAATGAAGTGTTTACGGTCTCAGCCAACCCGAGCAGGTATCTGAATTAGCCACAGACGCTGGTTGGCTGCCGCTCACCCACCCGTGATGGAAGCATTACTGAAGATGTTGTAAGATGAATATACTTGATCGTAAAGTGTCAATAGATGAGCTAGTCGGAGCCAATCAGCAGGTAGCTGCTTTAAATACTGCCATTTGGTTGGCCAAGCTTCACTCTTCTATGACGTCAGCATCCACAAGGTTACTGTACGTTATACTCACGTGTATAGGTGCCGTTGTACTCGTTGCATGAGAACACTAGGGAGTAGTTATCATAGTCAGTCTCCAGTACCCAGTAGTCACTCTCCCGGGCTGTAGAGTAGTACAAAGTATTATTACACATAGTTGTACTGTTGCATGAGAACACTAGGGAGTAGTTATCATAGTCAGTCTCCAGTACCCAATAGTCACTCTCCCGGGCTGTAGAGTAGTACATAGTATTATAACACATAGTTGTACTGTTGCATGATAACACTAGGGAGTAGTTATCATAGTCAGTCTCCAGTACCCAGTAGTCACTCTCCCGGGCTGTAGAGCAGTACAAAGTATTATTACACATAGTTGTACTGTTGCATGAGAACACTAGGGAGTAGTTATCATAGTCAGTCTCCAGTACCCAGTAGTCACTCTCCCGGGCTGTAGAGCAGTACATAGTATTATTACACATAGTTGTACTGTTGCATGATAACACTAGGGAGTAGTTATCATAGTCAGTCTCCAGTACCCAGTAGTCACTCTCCCGGGCTGTAGAGCAGTACAAAGTATTATTACACATAGTTGTACTGTTGCATGAGAACACTAGGGAGTAGTTATCATAGTCAGTCTCCAGTACCCAGTAGTCACTCTCCCGGGCTGTAGAGCAGTACAAAGTATTATAACACATAGTTGTACTGTTGCATGAGAACACTAGGGAGTAGTTATCATAGTCAGTCTCCAGTACCCAATAGTCACTCTCCCGGGCTGTAGAGTAGTACAAAGTATTATTACACATAGTTGTACTGTTGCATGATAACACTAGGGAGTAGTTATCATAGTCAGTCTCCAGTACCCAGTAGTCACTCTCCTGGGCTGTAGAGTAGTACAAAGTATTATTACACATAGTTGTACTGTTGCATGAGAACACTAGAGAGTAGTTATCATAGTCAGTCTCCAGTACCCAGTAGTCACTCTCCCGGGCTGTAGAACAGTACAAAGTATTATTACACATAGTTGTACTGTTGCATGAGAACACTAGGGAGTAGTTATCATAGTCAGTCTCCAGTACCCAATAGTCACTCTCCCGGGCTGTAGAGTAGTACATAGTATTATTACACATAGTTGTACTGTTGCATGAGAACACTAGGGAGTAGTTATCATAGTCAGTCTCCAGTACCCAGTAGTCACTCTCCCGGGCTGTAGAGCAGTACATAGTATTATAACACATAGTTGTACTGTTGCATGAGAACACTAGGGAGTAGTTATCATAGTCAGTCTCCAGTACCCAGTAGTCACTCTCCCGGGCTGTAGAACAGTACAAAGTATTATTACACATAGTTGTACTGTTGCATGATAACACTAGGGAGTAGTTATCATAGTCAGTCTCCAGTACCCAGTAGTCTCTCTCCCGGGCTGTAGAGTAGTACATAGTATTATAACACATAGTTGTACTGTTGCATGAGAACACTAGGGAGTAGTTATCATAGTCAGTCTCCAGTACCCAGTAGTCACTCTCCCGGGCTGTAGAGTAGTACATAGTATTATAACACATAGTTGTAATGTTGCATGATAACACTAGGGAGTAGTTATCATAGTCAGTCTCCAGTACCCAGTAGTCACTCTCCCGGGCTGTAGAGTAATACAAAGTATTATAACACATAGTTGTACTGTTGCATGAGAACACTAGGGAGTAGTTATCATAGTCAGTCTCCAGTACCCAGAAGTCACTCTCCCGGGCTGTAGAGTAGTACAAAGTATTATTACACATAGTTGTACTGTTGCATGAGAACACTAGGGAGTAGTTATCATAGTCAGTCTCCAGTACCCAGTAGTCACTCTCCCGGGCTGTAGAGTAGTACAAAGTATTATAACACATAGTTGTACTGTTGCATGAGAACACTAGGGAGTAGTTATCATAGTCAGTCTCCAGTACCCAGTAGTCACTCTCCCGGGCTGTAGAGTAGTACAAAGTATTATTACACATAGTTGTACTGTTGCATGAGAACACTAGGGAGTAGTTATCATAGTCAGTCTCCAGTACCCAGTAGTCACTCTCCCGGGCTGTAGAGTAGTACAAAGTATTATAACACATAGTTGTACTGTTGCATGAGAACACTAGGGAGTAGTTATCATAGTCAGTCTCCAGTACCCAGTAGTCACTCTCCCGGGCTGTAGAGTAGTACAAAGTATTATTACACATAGTTGTACTGTTGCATGAGAACACTAGGGAGTAGTTATCATAGTCAGTCTCCAGTACCCAGTAGTCACTCTCCCGGGCTGTAGAGTAGTACAAAGTATTATTACACATAGTTGTACTGTTGCATGAGAACACTAGGGAGTAGTTATCATAGTCAGTCTCCAGTACCCAGTAGTCACTCTCCCGGGCTGTAGAGCAGTACAAAGTATTATAAACATAGTTGTACTGTTGCATGAGAACACTAGGGAGTAGTTATCATAGTCAGTCTCCAGTACCCAGTAGTCACTCTCCCGGGCTGTAGAGCAGTACAAAGTATTATTACACATAGTTGTACTGTTGCATGAGAACACTAGGGAGTAGTTATCATAGTCAGTCTCCAGTACCCAGTAGTCACTCTCCCGGGCTGTAGAGCAGTACAAAGTATTATAAACATAGTTGTACTGTTGCATGAGAACACTAGGGAGTAGTTATCATAGTCAGTCTCCAGTACCCAGTAGTCACTCTCCCGGGCTGTAGAGCAGTACAAAGTATTATAAACATAGTTGTACTGTTGCATGAGAACACTAGGGAGTAGTTATCATAGTCAGTCTCCAGTACCCAGTAGTCACTCTCCCGGGCTGTAGAGCAGTACAAAGTATTATAAACATAGTTGTACTGTTGCATGAGAACACTAGGGAGTAGTTATCATAGTCAGTCTCCAGTACCCAGTAGTCACTCTCCCGGGCTGTAGAGCAGTACAAAGTATTATAAACATAGTTGTACTGTTGCATGAGAACACTAGGGAGTAGTTATCATAGTCAGTCTCCAGTACCCAGTAGTCACTCTCCCGGGCTGTAGAGCAGTACATAGTATTATTACACATAGTTGTACTGTTGCATGAGAACACTAGGGAGTAGTTATCATAGTCAGTCTCCAGTACCCAGTAGTCACTCTCCCGGGCTGTAGAGTAGTACAAAGTATTATTACACATAGTTGTACTGTTGCATGAGAACACTAGGGAGTAGTTATCATAGTCAGTCTCCAGTACCCAGTAGTCACTCTCCCGGGCTGTAGAGTAGTACAAAGTATTATTACACATAGTTGTACTGTTGCATGATAACACTAGGGAGTAGTTATCATAGTCAGTCTCCAGTACCCAGTAGTCACTCTCCCGGGCTGTAGAGCAGTACAAAGTATTATAAACATAGTTGTACTGTTGCATGAGAACACTAGGGAGTAGTTATCATAGTCAGTCTCCAGTACCCAGTAGTCACTCTCCCGGGCTGTAGAGCAGTACAAAGTATTATTACACATAGTTGTACTGTTGCATGAGAACACTAGGAAGTAGTTATCATAGTCAGTCTCCAGTACCCAGTAGTCACTCTCCCGGGCTGTAGAGCAGTACAAAGTATTATTACACATAGTTGTACTGTTGCATGAGAACACTAGGGAGTAGTTATCATAGTCAGTCTCCAGTACCCAGTAGTCACTCTCCCGGGCCGTAGAGTAGTACATAGTTAAGCGAGCGAAGCGAGCGTTGCCACTTGACTCTTATGGCACTTCGTTCTGTTTTTTTTTTTGTTTTTTTTTGTTTGTTTGTTTGTTTTTTTTTTTTTTTATGTCCGTCGATAGCGGTCGAACGGAAAGTCCGATCAACTTGAAATTTGGACCATCCACAAGCCTCGATGTGGATTGAAGGTGTATAGTTTTGAGGCAAAATCGTTCGAAAAGTTACAAAGTTACACAATAGTTACTGCAAAATATTTTTCTGTTCAAAATGGCGGCAAAATGTGAGATAGCCAGATTTTTCTACAGATTTTTTCGGTCACGAATATGTTAATGTAATGGCGATTTAATAAGTATTGGCAAAGTTACACGAAAGTTACTCGAAAATATTTTTCAAAAACGCAGTAATGACAACATGTGAGGTGGCTATCTTATAGCAAATTTTTGCCCGGTCACGAATATACTAATGTAAACGCGATCCGACACGTATTAGAGGCAGAAATTACATTTTTATTGCTGTCAATAAGTGTTAGTAACGGTTGCGGACCGTGTTGAAAACATGACCACGAACATTCTTAGCAACGCACATTGCACTGTATCCAACAATGTCGGGAAGTATAATAGCTATGGAAATTAGAAACATTTTTGCAATGCGCATTCTTGAATTGTTGTTAATTGTTGTTTGTATTAGCATTGAAATCTTTTCGCCAGAAAGTTCGTAGATATTGACGCGCTCGCTTATCAACGCGTCAAACAGAGCGTTTTCCTAGTATTATTACACATAGTTGTACTGTTGCATGAAAACACTAGGGAGTAGTTATCATAGTCAGTCTCCAGTACCCAGTAGTCACTCTCCCGGGCTGTAGAGCTGTACAAAGTATTATTACACATTGAAGCGGATTCAATCCATAGAATGCTAGCAAACACTCAAGGATCTAATAAGATCAGCTCAGAGATACATAGTTATAGTATTTACGTAATGCGGTAATATTGTTTATAATGAATGACTCTGGCTGGTCTGGAAATCCTTAAAACAGACAAGAAAAGTTTCGATATCGATACATCACTTGATACATTCGATATCGCGACGCGATGTCGATATTTCTTCCCGCGATATCGATATGTTTTTTTTGTCGCAGAGGAGACCTAATAGTATTGTATTCTTGGTGTGTACCGGAAAATTAACGTTATCATACTAGAATACAATCAGTCGAGAAACGCCAACTTTAAAACTATAGATAAAATCTAACATGAATGTGGTAAGCTGTTATTTTTTAAATTATTTTCTAAAGCAGATTCTTGCGAACAATAATCTTTGCATTTGATCTATATGTTTAATTTATGTATCAGCGTTTCTATTTTTTGTAGTGGGATCCAAAATCACAATTTTGCATCCGACGGCACCAGCGCAGTTGGCCGAGGTCAATTTTAGGCGTTAGTCTAATCTAAAAGTCTAAAATGTCTAAAAGTCTTTGTAGTCTCCACTTCAGGTTATATAAACTCGGGTTGGTAACGTCAATCTTTCGAAGTCACGAACATTTTCTCGTTTTACCCACCCCCTCGCCTTACTCTTTCATTTGTTTAGTCAAACATTCATTCTCTCACTCTCGCCGTTTGGAAATGTTTAGTTTGACATATTATATGTATAATTATCATTGAAATGTGAGATAATAGACCTTTTTTTACAATTTATCATGGACCCTTATAAGCAATTGAATATAAAATTTTTGTAGATAGAGCAAATCATGGCTTAGATCAATTCTGAAAATCATCTATTGAAGTAGCCAGACTCTCGAATTCCAGTGTATGAGTATTGCTAATAGTTAAAGACTCGTAAGTCCCGTTGTTTTCATCGTAGAAAGATATATTTTAAACCGATATCTGTATAATTTCAGTGTTACAATATTCTTATAATTCTGGGACAGTGTTGTGTTTATAAGATTGAATTTGTTTTGAGAGGTCATCACGGTTAACAGGTGAGATAGCGCACCTCTCGGCCATCGAAGCTGTTTGCGGGCAGAGTCCATCCGTTTCAGCGGATCTGTTGGGGTTTACCAACAGCGATGTAAATGAACTGTTGTGGAGATAAACAAGCATAAGAATAGATTGCAACTCACGTGAGACCGGGAACTTGACCTTGAGTTTTGCTTCCGTGGAGGAGGCATCTGCGAGGCGAGCCATGGGGGCGAGCCCCCCCTACTATGCCCGTGTAATAATAACCAAGCCTGGAAACAAGTCACTGGATTACTTTCATGAGACTAAAAACAATTCCGATGGTTAATCAAACCGTTACCTGTCCTATATTAAACTATTAACAAAAAATTAAATTAAAATTCGGTTTAGAAAATCACATCAAGCCAAAAGCATTACAGCGTTTACACATTTTCCTAAGTAAAGGTTTAAGATTGATGGAAACCATAGCAACGTTAGCTCTTGTACATAAAATTCTTAGCCCAGCCAATGAGAGGGGACGTTTTATAAATCTGGCCAATGGTAGCGATCCTAAGTAAAACAGTTAAAAAAAAAATCCTTAAATCAAAATATTAAATATGTGTGTAAACCGAGCTTAGAAAAATAATATATAAAATCATTAGTAAAGTAATATCTTACAAGGAACTCACTGTGCATTGATCAGACGGTTGAAGACGTGGACTGGGTAGACTGGGTCTGACTGAAGAGTGTAGGTGGCGGTAGTGCAAGCGCCTTCAGGCTCAAAGCGGTTCGGAACCTTAGCGATCTCGTACCAGAGCTTAGTGTACTGTAACACAATTACTATAATGTTAGATCGAGTGGGGTCACCAAATCTACCTTCTCCAATTTTCACTAAACTTGAGTTAGACATATGGCTGGTTATAGCTTTTATTGCCAGCTTTTTACACGACAATCCATTTCGGTGAAAATCGACCATCTCCAATGTTATTCCAGGCAGAATTCATGCATTAGGTTAAAAACCTACCATCTCCATGCACTATTTAGTTTTATAACCACGCCATATCCACAAACCAATCAGAAAGCAGCATCCAAAAGTGCAATCTATGAAGTGCATACTCCAAGGTTGTGAAGGAGTAACCGTGCATCTTTAACTAGCCCCTGCAAATACTACAAATTTCAGAACGCCTACAAGTAACAGAAACACATTTCCTTGATTTCCCACAAATCAGTCATCTTGGAAGTGGTAGGTTTTAATTCTGACCCACTCATCTGTCCATGACTACATGAGGCCTAATAATGTAGGTATAGCAATAAGAAATGTGATAACTTCTCGAACATTTTTTAAACTTTGTATGGTGGTAGGCTATATAATGAGGTTGTATATTAATTTGTTAATCATGTAAATGAAAAATTGAAAAGCTTTCGCTGTCGCCGTGTCGAGTATTGTAATGTTTTGTTTGCATTCTCTCTTTTGTATAATATGTACCTATTGTACCTATACCTATTATGTATGTCTTCGTTTTGTTGTGTACCATTAGTTTTAACTTTTAAGATCTTTTATATTGACAATGTCCATACATGTATTATGTATATGTCTACGGATGAAATAACTTGAAATTGAAATTGAAATAATCCAATGCTAGTTATTATTTCTTTCTAAATTACTATTTCAACTGTCTTTACAACTATGCTTCAGATTACGAACTAGGTATATATAAGTGTTTGGATAGTTAGAATGTCTGAGATCTAATAGTATGACTCAATCCCAGCATTCTTCTTTACGACTGAGAAAAATCTTGGGGAAAACCTTCAGTCAGGATTGCCGGTGGCCGGAATCTAACCGGCGACCTCCCCACTTAGAATCTCGTTTCTTACCGCTGAGCCACCTCTGTATGGAGTGTGCTGTTACACTTTTTGATCTCACTTTTTCCCAAGAAATGCACCGAAAACCCACAGTTTTTTTATGTTTCGGCATTTTTTTAAACTATTTTTATTCATCGAAATTATTTGGATAGTTTATTAATTTGGCCGTCAGAGTTCCTCCAAATTTCCATTTCGCCGCCATTACAGACATGTTAAATGGAATGGGATTCTTCGCAAACTTCAATATAATGGATTTGATTCATAGTATTGATATAAATTTGAAGAAGGTGTCATTCATTTTTAGTTTTATGTGTAATCAATAATCATACAACACAAAAATGAATGACACCTTCTTCAAATGTAAAGTTCAAATTTCAAAGTGTAACAGCACACTCCATAAATACCCAAATTGGTAACAGGGAGAGTACTCCGGTGTTAGTACTATGTTTTGTGTATGAAAGCAAATGAATGACGTGTTTACTTACTCGAGGAATGTCGAAGTCTCTCTGAACAGTGACTGACGGACAGTTCTGAGCCGACGACAGCGCTGCGGCGGACAATACGGCAACCAACACAAACAACTGCATCTTGAAGGTGAGTTACCTGGAGAGAGAAGAGTACCATTGGTACCAGGCTTCCCCTCCTCCCTTCCTCATCATCATTCATCAATCATCACTAATCAGGCTAAGAGGACTTTGTGCCCCACACTGGCCTTAATTATTACAATAAAATAAAATAAATAAATTATAGATCTGTGCTGTGCGTTTGTACATACAATAAGAACATATACCCAAAGGCGAAGAAGACTGTTTTGTAATTAGAAGGCGATTTTAGGTGTTACGTCGCATAAACGCACATAAGTAATTATAATTATTTGTAGGCAGTGGCGTACGCAGGAAGGAATATATTTCGGGGAGAGCTGCCTTGATTAGAACATAACTGCAAAAAGGTGCTCAACAAACGACACAATAGTTAAGTGGTTTTGATGTGTATTAGAAGAGGGTAAGGTGCTTTACTGATTAGAATACGGCGCCAAATTTGATTTCAAAATAATTTCAAAATTGAATATTATATAAAATGACTGTATTGGTACTACACATATTTCACCTATATACAGGAGTGTTTCCCGACTAAGTAAATAGAGAAATTAATACGTTAATCTATTGAATTTGTTGCGTCAATTTAGATAATTTGCAAAGTGTAATTTAAGCTGGGATTTCGGGGGGGGGGGGGGGCTCCAGAGTCCAGCCCCCTCCCCCCCCTCAGGATACGCTCGTGGGAAACCTGCCCAATGACAATCCGTGTTTTTCTTCAGGGCCCTTAAGAGCGTTCGGAAGGAGTGGTTTTACCTGTTTTCTCTGCCGTAAACAGATGTTTGGCAGTAAACTGATTACTCGAAAACTTATAATGGGATGTTCATAAATTTACACCTACTTATAGAGAAATATTAGATCTAGGCAACGGTAAACGAATATTCATGAAAAGTGAAACCACAAATTTAATGAAAAATATTGAAAATGTTGCTTTTGTCAAAATTGTTGACTTTTCTTTGTAACTTTGATAACAGCTTGTGGGTGTTTGACGTAAGCTAGAATAAAAATCGATTTTGTGTTGCCTAGAAAATACTGTTGGTAATAGTGAAATAAATTCTTGCCCACATGATGATAAAAATAAAGTGTTATATCGGTTTACTCCCACATGTCTGCACTTCCTCAAATATGACAGTTTACGCGAGGTTTTTCTCCACCGAGTTCAAGACTTTGCCACAGATAGCTCCACGGTAGTTCGTTCTCACCAAACAAAAGACGAAGGTCCCCCCTCCCAACAGACCGTTACTAATTTGCGGTGGCTACCTGCATCTCAAGGGTTGCGAGACACAGTGGGACTCCATGAAAAAGGATGAATATTAATTGGGTGTCGTAACATGATTAATTTATTTTCGATTTTGAAAATTAAACTAATACTGATCTCAATATCTCGTCGAGACGGTAACAAAACTTTTTGAAATTTTGTTGTAGCTCAAAATCAAGTGGGTGAGTGTTTGTGCGATGTTCTTTCGTGACACTACACCCAAGCCACCTCTACCTACATTCGCCTGATATGTGTTCGATTATTAGCGGGGTTTGTTTTTTATGTTCTGGTTTTTACTATTATTCTTACATAGTCACAGAGGTTTATAAATGGGGGGGGGGGGGGGGTGGCACAATTATTTCCGGGACACTTGAAGAAGGCCAAAATAGATAGATAGATAGATGGTCTTTATTGAAGGCGGGATTAAGGCCCCCCACATAATAGCACAACATACAATATAAAAACGTGAGTAAGTGTAAATTTTAGGAGTAAGATTTTCTCTTGATTGGGATAGTTTCACAGAATTCTTTGTGGATATTTAAAAAACAATGTATTTTTAGTCTACCCGCATAGTTACAATTAAGTACTGATTTTCAGTGTTTACTGTTAATACTATTTATTATGTGCTTTGTTGCCTTGACGGCTACTAAGCCACCTTTTACATGAACACGAGTAATAAAAGTCGAGTTCCGAACATAAAAAAACCCATCCCGAACCAGGAATCGAACTCTGGATATTCTGCATTGGAAGCAAAAATAAACCATTACTGTTATTATGAATGTATACTATTGCAATAAAATCATTGATATACTCGGAAAGAAGTGGTTAGTCGCAAAGTCAAAATCTAGGCGGTCCGGTAGGGAACAGGCGAGGTTAGGCTGGTTAGCTGAAACCCGCCTTCAAATGGGGCAACACTATCCACAAATACGTGTATCATTTGGCGGGTCATTTGAGTGCTTTTCAAAAAGTCTTTTGGACGCCGGGATAGAATCTAAGAAAACGGACTGTCGCGGAGAATCCGAGACGTATATGGTCACCTTGAAATAAATTAACTTTTGATGTTATTATCACGTTTTTGACATCTTTAAAATTGTTCATGATTGAATTATTTTTGTCAACAAATAATTGGGAATTGTGTTCATTTTGTTAGTGGTGATAGGCTACTTATGGTCAAAATAATAGATGCCCCCTCTAGCCTCATTGTGATAAAAAGAAGAAAGAAAAAGACCCCCCCCCCCCTGCCCCGCGTACGTCTATAACTCTCACACACGGCGTTTTACTTCCAACATCGCCGTATGTATTTTGGTATTTTGGATTTTAAAAACTAATGTAATATTTTCAGATGGTCTGTATTGAACGAGTTCATATTTCAATAAAAAAAAATATAAGAAATAAAAATAAGGAATCGCATTACATTTACGAATTTCTATTGTCAAGATAAGTATGTATCATCGTAATAACTTGTTATGTGAAATTGACTTCCAGTGCTTTTAAATTGGACCGTGTCAAAAGAACGCATTCCTAGAAATATACAGATCGCGTCTGCTATGTAGACAGATAAGAGAAAAATAGCTCTGGAAGAGGGCAAAGTAATTACATCGGTGTATCAGTATGCGAGATTAGGAAACCCAATAAATGAGGGGTGGTGGGGGTGTTTCAATAGTAGAAACGTAAAATTGTTGTGGAAAATCTAAAATTGTTGTGTGCCTAAAGTGACAGTGTATATTGTTGTACAGTGTTCGTGGGGACGTACTGTTCGGCCACCCTCGGCTTCGGTTACTGTGTGTACTGTGTACATATTGGCCTAGTGACAGTTCAGGCGTGTATACTCGTATTGTGGTACAGTGTTCGTGGTGAGGTACTATTCGGCCACCCTCGGCTTCGGTTACTGTGTGTACTGTGTACATATTGGCCTAGTGACAGTTCAGGCGTGTATATTGTGGTACAGTGTTCGTGGTGAGGTACTATTCGGCCACCCTCGGCTTCGGTTACTGTGTGTACTGTGTACATATTGGCCTAGTGACAGTTCAGGCGTGTATATTGTGGTACAGTGTTCGTGGTAACGTACTGTTAGACGCTTGTGCTACAGGATTATCATCGCTTGAGTCCAGTAACTAATTTCTTGATTGCTGAATTGCATTTGGTAAGCTCACAAAATAAGTCCTGCTTATGCTGATATGTATCATATGATACTGTACTACTCGAGCTAGATATAGAATTTAATTGTATGTAGGAAACTTGCCATAGGAGAACTTACTGTATTCAGGTGACTAAATGAGCATAAGGTTTGATAATAGTGGGGAGGCAATATCCAAATTCTCTATCTGTAGGACTCAATCCCAGTATTCGCCATTTCTTTGGCTATCAGAAAACGCCTGTAATTACCCTCTAGTCAAGATTGCTGGGCGCAGGTATCGAAGCGGTGACCACGTGAAGAGTACCGTGTGAAACGCGTAAGCCTGCTATATAAGTTAAAATAATAAGTATGCTAGTCTACAAATGTGTATTGAAAAGTTTCCAGATATATTGGCAATAAATACAAATAATTGTAATAACAATAATAATTATAATTATATTAATAATAATAATAATAATAATAATAATAATAATAATAATAATAATTATAATAATAATAATAATAATAATAATTATAATGAAAATAATAATGATAATGATAATTATAATTATAATAATAATGATAATGATAATGATAGTAATAATAATAATAATAATAATAATAATAATAATAATAATAATAATAATAATAGTAATAATAATAATAATAATATAATAATAATAATAATAATAATAATAATATAATAATAATATAAATAATAATAATAATAATAATAATAATAATAATAATAATAATAATAATAATAATAATAATAATAATAATAATAACAACAGTAATAATATTATAAATAGTAATAATAATAATAAAAGTAATAATAATAATATGCTGGGATGAGTACAAATCGGCCACGACCGTACAAACGGCGTACATAGCATCCACAGTTTGGTTTGAAAAAAATAATATGGACAATGATATATTTAATTAGTTCTAAGTAGATTTTAATAAGGTACACACATGGAAATACTTGACATTTGTGTCCGTACAACATGTTAACGCCGGTTTTGACCGAGTTTGTATTGCAACAATAAAATAATAATAATAATGATAATAAAAATAATAATAATAATAAAACTAATAATAATAATAATAAAAATAATAAAAACAACATTAATAATAATACCATCGACAACTGCTAAAGAATAAAGTAGAATTATTACAAGCACGCGTGGAACAGTACTTACCGCTTTACAAATATCTTATTTATTATGATTTGTTTGCCTGGCGATGAAGGAGGAAAAGATTTGTGAAATACGAAAATGTTGTTCTGGTCCGTCTTTAGAAATGATAATTGGGATGTTAGGTCAGTGGAGCGCGATGACTGTCGCCATGCCAAATAGACTGGTCAGGTTTTGTCCTGATCGTACGTGTAGGCTAGGGGTGGGAGGGGGCAGATGTGAGGAGTGCGTTGGCTCAAGGTCAGTAGAGTAGTACTATTACTTTACCGACCCTTACGGTGGCTACTTCCAATAGTTACCGCAGAAATTGACAGCGCCCTTCCCTTTACAACAATCGACAACAACCGCCTAAAACTGTTCTGAAATGAGGGCCCAGCTGAGGGGTGGCGTACAACAACCGACTAGGCCTGCACTGCAGCGCTGCGAGCGTTCCGGCCACTGATCTCCGCCTGCTAGAATTAACCGAAACCCCATCGAGGAGGCAGTGCACTACTTATTATCCACAGATTCCAAAGAAGTCAAATAGTTTTGCAATGACTTAAGAATTCTTAAGCGGCTGTTACACAGAGAAGTTAAAAAAGTGAAAAGAAAAAAGTAAAGAGAAAAGTTCTTTTTCTAGCCGTCACACGGAAATACACAGAGTTGAAAGAGAAGAGCGCGCATGTGGTGTAACCTATCGGTGTTTCTACAAAACTACAATGCGCTCTTGCGGCAAATGGTGGCAACTAGAAGACTGTAGTCGGTTTCTACGAAACTGGATCGTCGATGCATGTAAACAAATCACTGTTTCTTCTTCTTCGTCGCCGTCATCTTACAATGGCGATAATTACATTAATATTTACAGCAATTGCAGCCTATTCCTCCGACGAATCCATCGGCATATGCGTTTTAAACTACAAGGCTACAAGCTGTCAAAGTGACATGTTTTGTAGGTTAGAATAGCAATGTCTGGACGGGACGTCCCAACTCTCCCGAGTCGACCTCATCACCTCAATGGCCGTGTCAATCGACCAATCAGCTTCAACTCTTCAAGGTCGTTTTTCTTTTCACTCTTTACTTGTCGAGCATTGTTCAACTTTTTGGAGAACTTTTCACTTTTCTCTTTTTTCACTTCCATGTGTGACAGCAACGCGAAAAGTCCCATAAGCTACAAGCTATCTCTACAAGAAAAAGAGTAACTTTCCTCTTTACTTTTTTCTTTCCACTTTTCCAACTTCTCCGTGTAACAGCCGCTTTATTGTTGAAAAATGTGTGTATCCAATATTCAGTGATTGTTGGCCGGATCGTTCACAACGCTCTCGGTGCACTTGTTACGCCTCCCCATAGGTATTGCAGCAATAGTTGGAAAGGAATGTTCGTGGGATGTCCTGTTAGTATGACTCAATCCCAACATTCGCCTTGTGACCGAGGAAAAGCTCGGAAAACATTTCAGTCAGGATTTCCAGTGGCCGGTGTTGAAACGGCCACCTTACCGCTGAGCCACCTCTATTGCTCATAAACGCACTTTTAGAATCATAAAGTTTTATCAACAACGCATAAAAAGATGATGAAGAAGAAGAACACCCGTTATATAATAGAGCCAAGAAGAATGGGAAGCCTAAAAACAGGCACAACCGGAGATTGGAAGTGATCTCAACTTTGGAGAATCCATGCTCGAAGTTTAATGCCAATATGTTTATAAATTAAGGACGTATTGTAACAATACACGCGAAAGCATAGGTGGCGTGTTATATAAGACAAAGCTACTTATAAAATAAAAAATAATTATTCAACTTTACACCTGGCTGTCTCAACCCAATAGATCAATGTGTGTGTGTTTTTTTTTACTGGTATGAAAATTATGAACGGATGTAAGTACTTACTTTTGTGAGACGTCTACTCGGCAGTGCAGAATGCTGAGAGTGTGAAGGTAGGATGAGTTCTTCAGTTATTTATATGATACAGTATCAGATTTGACAATGTCTGAGAGTTAATAATCATATCATTATTTAGGCATAACAGGTGCTTTGTTACATTGTATTATCTTGGGTTTAAAGATAAAATTAATCAATCGAGATTGTCATATAACTTGTTTGTCTATCAATGGAAATGAGCTGTTTTTATAAACGGAAAATAGAATATCTTATATTTTGAAATATACGTTTACGCGTTGATCTTATCAGAAGATTAGAATGATTATATAAAAGGTTACATAAGAGGTTATATAATATTGTTTAGTTATGCAAGTAGGCGACATTGTTGATGCTTAATATGGGTCGGGGCTGCTTGATGTTCACTATTTTTTTCTTCTTGCATTGAAGCAACCTAGATCAATTTGAATTTACACATAACTGCGTTTCATGCACTTATGATTCATTGCTGATTTTCTAGTTTTTCACTTGACTGTATCGCGTGACTAATAACCCCTGGCCGAAACGGGCCAGTCAGTGTTGAATAGGGAACACGCGTATGAAAATTTTAATCGATTTTTAAATACCTTGTCTCTCATTTTATAATTTTTTGTCTTTGAATTTTGAAAAACGGATCAGTCTATGCCTTTAAAATAATTGGTTTAGTAAAGATAAATAAAAGGGCGCGAAAAACGAGCCGCCGCCATGTCGAGTGGATTTGACGTCATGGTTTTGTTCTTTGTACGCTCACCGCCTCAGCGATTGGTCTGTTACGCCACATCTACAGAATCATTGCGTCACAGCCACCTGTACGCGTTTCAGATCCCCGAGTTTAAACTTCAACAATGCGACCACATTAAACCCATTTAAAAATTTCTTTTTTACTTAGGACTTGCATTAATATACTTTTTGTATCTGATACGATACTATTCAACTAAGTGTTTGGTTTAACAAAAAAAATCGTACGCGTGTTGCCTATTCAGCTATGATTCCGGGGGGGGGGGGGGGGGGGGGAGGGCGAAAAGCTCCTTTCGGAATTGTCATTCGCCCTCTGGGAATAAATTGGCTAGAACCTCAATATATTACTTAATTTTGAAATGGCACAGAAATATTGCTTTGAAGGTTTAATAAGTAAATACATCATTCGGTGTGTCACAAAAATATGTGACAAGATATGCAGAAACAAGCAGGACAAAGCAGAGACGGGCCAGGATTATCTAAACTCCGCCTCAAATTCAACTGGGCATCAAGGGGCCAGCTGTGAGTAAACATGTCAACATGGAATACTTACACTTTCACATATGTTGATTTTTGTTTAAATAGTTTTTTTTTCTAGTGTTTTTGTATCAAAACATTTAACACTTTATTAGTAAAAGCACAGTAAAAGTGATGTGCAAGCAGCAGTGGATTTGATAATTTGCCCCCCCCCCCCCCCCCAAACTCATTTGAGGTCAACACCCGCGGGATTTGATATAGCACCCTCTGGGACAAAACTCTGAATTCAACACTGGGGCGAGTCTACCTGAACGTAGGGGTGTGGGCATAAACGCTCACCCCGCGCCGCGCAACAGGTATGAATGCACGCCCGGCGACGAGAACGAACTTCGTGTTTTATCACATTCTCCATCCTCACATTATGTCTATAAATATTATCTTGCTTGTGATTTTGTTATTATTAATATTGTTTCAGTTCTCACTGTAGTTGGAGGTGGCTAGAATGTTTCGTTTTAAACACAGCACACACGTACACTCCCTGGAAGCCAAATACAAAAAATTAACTTTAAATAAGATTTGTAATGAATCCATTAAAATGTAACAGCCACGTCGTATGCTCCGATAACTGTAACTGAGATCCAAAGATACCACGCGTGTAATGACACACCACACCAGTCATCATGTTTTCGATCAGCGGAATGCAAGAGACTATTTAAACCATTACTCATGGCCTTGTGATGTTTGTCTTCTCAATAAGTAGGCCAAATAAACGTTATTGGGTACATAATATGTTGCTACACGAAACTGCTATTTAACAGATAGATATGGCTCAGGCAAAGATTATAAAGGGGGTTATAGATAGTTATTGCCCGTGTTAAATTATCTGCGCCTGTGATTTTACTCTCCGCTTCCCCTCGCCTACAAGCTAGTCGTAGTTCTGCTTCACATTACCGACAGCGCTGGAGTCACATTTTTGGTTGCAGATTGCCCCTCGCCCCTATCAAAAGTAGCAAAAACCATGTTTCATATGTCTCACTCACTCATGCTGCTTCTGCCATTTCCTATCTTTCTCTCACGATAGTCGCGAGTGTCGTGTTATCTGAGTCTCCCCTACCTCCAAGCCTCGGCCAAGCCTTCACCGCCAGACAGTGTTGCCACCAATTCGTCCCATTCATGTTATTACTCCACGGATCTGTTGACTGGCTGGCTCGGACGTTTTATTACGAATTACTATTATCGATACGTTGTCGCGTCTAGAGACATTCCTTGTGTTAACTATATTAGTACGATAGTATGATTGTTATCTAGTAGGGCTTTTTATGTATTACCAATAATTGTCTAAGTTATTTATTACTCATTCCGATGTCCAATACCAGGACGGACGGAAGGCTAATATTGCACTCTTGATCCATTAGATTAGTGGTGTAGGTGGGAAGGGGAAGGCCGGGGGCTGTTAGGAGGACTCAATCCTAACATTCGTCTTATGACTGAGGGAAACCTCAGTAAGGATTGCCAGCGGCGGGAAGTAGTTCTCGTTTACCAATGAGGAGCCGATTCAATCGGTGGTTGTCAAATGCGTACCAGCTTTGAGGTTTTATATTATCGAATTTATAAAATCCTATATTCGAGTACGTGTGGTTATCAAAATATGACGAGCAAGTTTGATATGATTAACAGAAAGCAACATGGATGTAATTTGTTTCCTTTTAGTATAAATATGTGCAAGTACTGTATTCAAGATTACGGCGGGCGATTTCCTTCATAGAGCAGTATCTGTCGGTATGACTCGATAGTCGATAGTTACATGTTTTGTACGTTGGCAAGATAAATAATTTCTGTTGTCTCGATTACTCTTTTAGTCGTTTGCAATGGCATTTTTGGGCCTATAATCATTTTCGAAAACTTTATAGGGGATATAAAGCTAAAACGCTCATGTTTTGTGGTAAGCAAAATGACAGCTCAAATGTCAACACACAATTTCTCTCTCCATTAGGCCGCTGTGACGTCACGTGAATACTCCCTATATGTTAGTATGCACATGTTAGCACGGGCACCGCGATGGGGGGCGGGGGGCAAATGGGGCACTTGTCCACCTTGGATGTCGGGAATTTTAACATTTAACTAGCTATCTATCTATACGATACGCGCTATAAAGTACGTACAGATGTATTGTATTGTATTGCATTGCATTGTATTTTATTATAAATAACAATTTATTGAAATTGAATATATATAGTCAATCAAGCCCTTCACGAATATGTCAATTTCAACACAGTCCGATAAGTATTGCTATTTGTAGATATAAATCAAGCACCACTGACTGATACGACTGATACAATATGACCAGGCCAGCCCCCCCCCCCCCCCCCCCTCTGCACCAGACGTCAAGTGCTCGCTGACTAGCTTATTATTTGTTTATACTTACATTCTCTTACGTTTTTTTCATTTATAGGATTTTAATATGCATTTAACTTTTTGTTTCTATAGTCAATCACGGCCAGACGGACCAGTTAACATCCATATCTCAAACGATATTCTTTCTACGTTCGTTTGTATTATTAGACCTACAAGACCGCTCCGCTGCCTTGAGCCGCTGCTGGCTGTCACGTTTGGGCAGGTCACTTCTTGGAAAACTCGACTTTTTTGGAAATTGTAACTTTTTTTTTTTTTTTTTTGGTGTCACTTTTTGGAAAACTTTTCAGTTGGAAAAAAGAAAAAAAAAATTTGAAAAAAAAGTCGAAAAAAAATGTCGAAAAATTTTAAAGTGATGGAAAAATTTTCGAGCTTTTCTATGTACATTTCACGTCAAAGTGTCGTAGATACTTATGTAAAGAAAGAAACTTAAAAGTTGTGTGATTCTGAAAAATGAAAAAAAAAAATTCATGTTGAAAAATTTCTAAGTGTTTGAAAAATTTTCAAGTAGCCCACTTTTTGGAAAACTTGAAAAAAGTTGAAAAAATGAAAAAATTAAAATTTTGGTAAAAAATTATTTTCATGTTGAAATTTTTAAGTGATGGAAAAAATTTCGAGTTTTTCTATGTACATGTCACGGTAATTGGTCGTAGATACTTATGTAAAGAAGAAACTTGAAAATTGTGTGATTCTAAAAAAAGAAAAAAAAATTTCATGTTTCAAAATTTCTAAGTGTTTGAAAAATTTTCAAGTACCCCATTTTTTGGAAAACTTGAAAAAACTTGAAAAAATGAAAAAATTAAAATTTTGGTAAAAAATTATTTTCATGTTGAAATATTTTAAAGTGTTAGAAAATTTTTCGAGTTCTACAATCCGCACGTTCAAAAGCTTCCCGGTACGTCCCGGTAAGTGTGTCGTCAATAAAATGCACATGTACAGAAAGGTAAAGAAACGCACTTTTCGATGATACCAAAATGGGCTGTTCGATTTCATAACGGGACATACCAGGGCCGTTCAAAGCTGAAATTTAAGTAATCAAAATTACACATCTAACCAATGACGCTAAAAAATAACAAAACCGGTACGTTACAGGTACGTCCGGGTACCTTAAATATGTCAACCACACCTTCGGATACCCACGAAACGGAAAATCAAAAATTACAAAAAATTCTAACATGGTTTTTTACGACATTGAAAACCCCCCATAGACAAATTCTTGCAAAAACACGGGCGGATGAAATCCGTTAAAGCACCGTAACTCGGACGCCCGTTAAGTCTAATTTTTGAAAGTAACGTTTATAAATAGACAAATGTCCAATTATTAACATTAAATACAACAATGTATTTGATGGCATTTTAAACACACTTTTAATATACAAAAACAAAACATTTTGTATGCGTGGTTTTATATCGCCGTGAAAAGTGCCTTGCGCGAACGTCTGTCATTCGGTTTAGGGGTGACTTTCTGAAAATGTTGTTTCATGCCCCTGTACGGGCAGGCTTTGAGCATCGGCCTAAAGAAAAAAAACCCATTTTGAAAGTACCAACTTAACGCAAAAAAATAAAAGCTGAAACCGTGTCGTGAAAATGGAAAAGTGCCTATAACTAAGGAACAGGGACGAAATTCAAAAAAGTGACCCCTGATCCTGGTCGTTTCTTAAAGACCTTTAAGATGAAAAAGTCAATTCTATTCGGGAACAAAAAATACGGAACATAATTGGTACACAACGATTTTATCGGCCGACGGTACCAAATGTTCACAATTTGATTGACGAAAGTTCCGGGACGAATCCAAAATGTTTCAAAACCCAATTACCCAAAGGGTAAGCGCCGGTAACAAAACAAACCAGAATGTTATATCTCGTTTGGTTCGACGGGCAGAGCCGTTTGAATGTGACACATTAAACGGGTACCAAATCCGTCAAATCGAGACGTCGAACATTGTTCGTGTTTGGGTGCCCGTAACTTTTGAACGGGACACTTTATACGAAAACCTTTCATGACAAAAAGATGCTCCATTCAATTGACTTTCGATCCAAAGCATCGACAAAATTGTCAAAAAACATTTACTATTTTTTACAATTTTTCCCGCAATCCAACATAGCAAAATACGCACACTTTGCGACATTAAACTCGTCGGGGTTTGAAAAGGGGTTGACGCACAGGGTCGAAAAAAATACCCACTTGTAGCCAAAGGCCAGGCGGTCAATTCTGTAGCGACAGATGTGGGAAAATGTTCGCGTGCGTGGGCGTACCGAGGGTGCGGGGCGTCACGACGAGGCGGCGCGAGCTCGAGCGCGGGGACTACCGAAAGATGGTATATAGAGACTATTTCTTTTGGATTTAAATGTGTATTTTTTCTTGTGACTCGTTACCATTTAAATCTCATAAGATATAACATGGTTATAATTACTATTTGTTATGGTTTGCTTTTGTTTAAATTATATTATAATTTAAGGGAACTTATATATTAATTTGTGACTATAGTTAATCATGGCCATTTACCATTTTTTGCACCCCTCAAGATATTGTTCCTACGTTTTGATGATTTCCATGTCATACAGTGTTTTCTAACTTTATTTAAATGAGAATCAAAATGAAACCCTGTTTTGACAAAGTACGCGTGGACCTAATTGAACATCCCAAAATCAGTTAAAAAGTGTCGACAAATCCAAAAAACCGCATTGCGGACAAATTTGGGAGCTTCCACCCCTACAACCTACATGGAAACAGTTATTTAAACTTTCTCACTAACTGCATGTTTAGTTAACTGGAACTTTAGTTTACTGGATGTTTAGTATTTTATCATGATTTGAAATACTATTGGGATGGTAGCTCCCCATATCATTAATTTTTTTTTTTTTCTATAATAAAATATAAAATATAAAATTACAACATTGCCCTCCTTTGTAAATCAGTTTTATAATAACTGAATAGGACATACTCCACAAAAATACATAAAAAAAAGAAATTGTGCTACAGTGTTGTACACACACTACATTTCTACATTATATTACAATAACAAATATGAAAGTACAATATAACATAAAGGAATCAATTGCAACACGTACTGTAAGGGCTTGATCCAACTGCAGTGGCGTATTCATGAATTCATCGACCGTAGGCGGAGGAAGGGGGGGGGGGGGGGGATTTTATAAAATAGTGGGTCTAGCTGCCGAAAGCTGTTAAATTGTGTATGTTTTTTTTTTGTTACTTATTTACAGTCAATAGGCTTACGTGGTGCTTTGATTAATATAAAAAAATAACAATACTTATCGGATCGCGTTGAAATCACTTACTCGTGAAGGGACGGATTGACTGTAGAATTTAAATTATGTTTTATTTTGTTTTTTATTTACATACTTTTATGAAATGGCACATATAGCGTGTATCGTATAGAAGGAAAGTTAAACTGTAAAGTTCCTGGGCCCAGATTCACAAAGGTGCCTAAGTGCTAAGACGTCCTAGTTTAGGCAAATCTTAGTGATATAAATCACCAATATGTCGTTCTGCAATGTTATAAAGATAAAATATAGTAAAATATGAACAATTTAACTAATAATATTTGATTTGTGAATGTGTATTAATACCTAGACATGATTTATCTTGATTTATCTAGCTAGGATTTGCCTAACTTAGGACAACTTAGAGTTATGCATCTTTGTGAATCCAGGCCCTGAAATCTAAAAGGGGGGGGGGGGGGGCGCCCCCCCCCTCGCGGCGCTCATGAGAACCAATATCTTGAACCAATATCTTTTATCTGGCCGTGATTACAAAAATAAAGAACAAAGCATTTTATGTTTGTATGAAGTGAACTGTAATGAACAGTAGGTAAAGTTTTCCGAATTTTGTTTATTTTTCTCTAAACCTACATGTCTTTGTCTCTTGTCGGAAATGAAAAGAATCGTACAGGTGGTACCAGTCCTACACAGTTATTACTATTATTAACGCAATTTTTAAAACTGCATGCGTTTCCTCTCGGCAGTGCCATCATGCCATTAGAACCCAAGATAACCTATACCTACTTCGTAGGTGATGAGAACTGTAAGCAATCTACAGTGGAGACACCTCGGACAACGAACCAGAATTTCCGGCGAAAACCGGTTCTGAGCGATGACCATATTTTGTACAACCCTTGGGAATGCATTGCATTCATGTCAATATTCAAAGCTAGAAGATCGTTAAATCAGATTGCGGACTGTTGTATTCTGTTAAATACCCCGTGCGAGTTTTATTATTTTTGCTTCTGGTTTTACGTCATTTTCAATTATCACAATCGTTTTCTAAATACATTAATGCACATTGTCATCTTTTAATCGTCTTTGTAGTAGGATTATGAAGAAACATATTATGTAATTCATGTATGCAGTATGCAAATCGTTTGATTCGCATTCATCTAATAATAACGCTACAAGAAAAAATAAAAAAGTTTCAAGCTCGTGGTGTTCTGATCTATATTAAGGAATAAGTTTCCGAAACGTTAATTCAAATAAAACATTAATTTATATTTGGAATTTAGCTTTTACAGTTGTTTGTGTAGCCAACTATGAAATTCTAGGAAATCAGTGAATGGAATGTAGCGCGTCGAGTCGGCCCGATTTCCCCCCTAACGAGGGGTTTACAAACCAGGTAAATATAAGCTCGACGCGGTGGATCGACTGGTTCGTTGTCCGAGGTGTCTCCACTTTAAGTCAGAATGAAGACAAAGGTCTTCCACATACTCGCATCAAAGATTGCTCGCATATCGGATTCGGCTACAAAATTGAGTATGGTCAGTGCTATGTACAGTGTTACAACGCAATCATACCAACAAGGAAAGAGAAGGAACGATCGCAGCAGGGAGCGTGAGTGAGATACCGGAAACCTGGATACCGCTTGGCGAGACGGGAGGGAAGTTACCGCGCGTAGAAGAAAATCTGGCTAGCGCTCCCAGTGTACTGAAGCCGAACTACAAATCGCTTGTGGGCCAGGGGAAGCGAGGAGGGAAACCTCAAGCGCAGAAAATTTAACACAGGGAATAAATATCTATACAACCCTCTATAATCTTTGGCCATTGGTTCGATGCTCGCTCTCAGTATCTTGATTGAAGGGGTTTCTTCATTCATTATAAAGCAAATGCGGTGATTTGCAGGTTGAGTCTTACAGATATTCTTGGAACTTATTGTCTCTACTAACCCCAACATTGCACTTACTATGTCCACAAAACGTTTCTTAAAACAATATAAGTTAGTATGTGACAGAAAAGTGTGCCCGTTAAGACTTTTAACAGAGTTCGTTCTGTTCTGTATGCCGATGTATGATACACGGGATTGAAATGAGAAGAATCTGAATCAAGAATGCTTACGGAAACCTCTCGAGTTGACGAGATCGGATGGATCTGGTCACGTGATGGATTTGATCAGATTCCCTGGATCTCATGTCTGTTTCCGAACGAAAAGTTGTAGTTGTTTATAAATCTTTAAATAATTAAAATCGTGCTTCCGAAATTAATCTTATTTAATTTACTTTCTACATGAAATACATCGAAATGTTCTTGAATGTCTTCAAAAAATTCTTTAATCCCAAAAATCTCACATTGTGCGTCGTCCATGATGGCAATACAGCCTATGGTTTATAGGCGTTAATTTTGAAAAGGCGGTGAAACAGGCTGTGTTGCGAGATCCAACCCAACAGATCCTTCTTTTGCAGGATCACTAAGATCGGATCGGATCACTTGATCGGATGGATCCGTGAAGGTTTTCGAACAGAGGTACTTGCAATCTTGTATGTTTCCGAACGAGCAGATCCGTTCGGTTCAACCAGATCAGGGTTTCCGTGCGCGCTCAGTTTCGGGCCTGATCGTGTATCGGCGCACCCCTCAAGCAGCGACTTGGGCGAGTCCACTTGCTCGCAGATGCGCGCGCTTCTACTAGCCGGGGGATTTACCCAGTCGTACACTTTGCACTTTGCAGTCAGTCTGCCTCAGAGATGAGATGACTCAAGTCAGTCAGTCTCGCTAAATGCATGGTTGGAGGAAGATGTGTGGCCGCTGTTATCCTGCCCAGGTAAGACTGAACCACGTTGCTGACACCAGAGCAGCGTAAGGTTGAGTAGTGCAACGTAACACAGCGTAGGGATGAGTAGTGCCACGTAACACAGCGTAGTGATGAGTAGCGCAACGTAACGCAGCGTAGGAATGAGTAGTGCAACGTAACGCAGCGTAGGAATGAGTACGCAACATAACACAGCGTAGGGATGGGTAGCGCAACGTTACACAGCGTAGGGATGAGTATTGCAACGTAACACAACGTAGCATACCAAATCGCCACGTAACACAGCGTAGGGATGAGTAGCGCAACGTAACACAGCGTAGTGATGAGTAGCGCAACGTAACACTGCGTAGGGATGAGTATTGCAACGTAACACTGCGTAGGGATGAGTATTGCAACGTAACACTGCGTAGGGATGAGTAGCGCAACGTAACACTGCGTAGGGATGAGTATTGCAACGTAACACAACGTAGCATACCATAGCGCAACGTAACACAGCGTAGGGATGAGTAGCGCCACGTAACACTGCGTAGGGATGAGTATTGCAACGTAACACAACGTAGCATACCATAGCGGAACGTAACACAGCGTAGGGATGAGTAGCGCAACGTAATACTGCGTAGGGATGAGTATTGCAACGTAACACAACGTAGCATACCATAGCGCAACGTAACACAGCGTAGGGATGAGTAGCTCAACGTAACACATTGTTGGGATGAGTTGTGCAGTGTTGCACAGCTAAACGCAACGTAGCATAGCATAGCGCAACGCAGGCGCAACTCATGGCTTGCAGTAGGAATCTGATCTCTAAAGGGCCAACCACAATGGTCGGCATCGTGATTGTAATCGGGATCCGTTTCGCAATTATACATTTTCTCATGCCTAATCATTGCGACATTACGATTAAGTTGTGAACAGCGTCATAAGAACCAAGTAAGTTAATACTTCCACGCTTTCCGAATTACGATTACAATCACGATGCCGATAATTGTTGGGTGACCTTGTGTCGTGTCGGCAAGCTGTGCCGTCGCTGATGCGCGTTAGGCCGACTATGCCGTGGACTGTTTTGAATGCACGAATTCTGCTAAAGGCGGTTTCACACAAAAACATAAGACATAAGATTTAAGGTTTAACGCATAGTACTTAAGGGGTGCTGGTACACATAGAAACGTAAGCACAAAGAGTTTATGAGAAGGCATGGCACTCGTTGAAGTTCTTTGGAGGTTGCGGCCGAATACTGTAGTACATAATTATTCTATTATCATGTATATATTATTTTATATTATTATACATATATTATTATTATTATTTGGTGACGTAGGCCCCTACATGACTGTGGTAGTCATAACATTTTAAAGTAGATGCTTCTTTGACTCAAGTTTTTCGTGCGTTGTTTTAAGGCATAAGCATAAAGTTGAACATTGTTCAACTTTCTTATGCCTTAAAACAGAATATTATGCGTTAAAACTATGTCTTAAAACTAGTGCATTTGTGTGAATGCCAGTACGTGTTTCCTATGGTCCAACATTATGACTATGCGTTAAACCTTAAATCTTATGTCTTATGTTTTTGTGTGAAACCGCCTTAAGATAACTTTGTACAAGCTGCACATATGACAGTAGAACCTATCAGCAAGCTCATTGGATCTGACAGGTTGGCGCCTCAAGTTGACGAATGTGCAATTTTAGGTTCGTAAATGAACTAGTAAAAGGGATTAGTTATTATTTTTGTATTTCTCACACATGTACTGAATGTATACAGTATTTGTTCAAAAATTAATTATACAATCAAATTATAAGTATCTTGAGATGGAATGTTAAATTCAGTGCTGTGAAATAAACCATAATAGGAATAAACTGTAAACACATCATGAACACCATTTGCAAACGTATATTTCTCTTACTTATCTGATCAAAATAAATAGAGAACAGTGTGTGTGTTTAAAATGAAAAGACTGGTACAAAATGATATGATGATGATTGATGATTTTTGGTTTTACGTCCCATATTTTTGCAACTTTGCACTTTGGCTAATCGAGACGATGAGTGCGTGAAATATGAAGATGAGGATGAAAAAACGTCACGTCTCCGAATCAGATCCATTGCACATCGCTGGGGTCGTCATAAGGGGAGTCCAGCAAGGGAGGGCAGGGACAAGACCCAAGTGGGAGGGAAAATATTTAGTGGGACAGTGGGGGGGGGGGGGGGGGGGGGGGGGGAAGGGACAGGGTCTCCTTTCGTTGCCTCTTACGACTATCAGAGTTACTTTGGGCCTCTGGACCCATTGTTCCCCGGGTCGAGACGGTTTGACAAAATGATAAATATGTCATTAAATAAAGTATTATTTTAGATATAACCAGGGGCGGATACAGGTGGCGGGGGGGGGGGGGGGGGACCGCCACCCCCATGACAAAAAAATTGTTATTTTGAAAAAATTATTATTTTGGAGTCGTTACCGAACTTTAGTTGCCATGCTTTGTGTAACTAATAGGGATGGGCAAAAACGTGTACTTCAGTAAACGTGTAACCTCTCTCTGTGAAAGGCGTGTACACGTTCGTGCTTGCCTACGCAATAAATTTTGCACGTGAATTAGGGTGTGCACCGTACACCTGCATTTCGTGTCCGATATGTTGGTTCAGCGGCGCCGTCGGTTGACGCTGTGGCCGGTCGCACGCAGTGTAACCCTGTGTGGGCGCCCTGCACATGTCCATGCGATTGATATTTAGAAGAAAACAGTAAACGTGTACACGTATGAAAACGTGTTCACATTTACACGTGTACACTATCCCATCCCTAGTAACTAACTAATCAAGCCTGTATCCGCCCCTGCCGACGTATGCGCATGCCATACTCAGGTTCTCTTACAAATCGCTACTATGTGTGAAATTAAGTAATTTTCGAATGACAGCCCGTTAAACTAACGTAATTATCTCAAAATCTGTTGTATGGCACGCAGGTATGTTTATATGTGATTAAACAAGATCTAAATGAGATTAATTAAAAGGAATCAAATTAAATGAATATTCTCAGGTTCACTTACAAATCGATACTTAGTGTGAAATTACGTTATTTCCGAATGACACCCCTTAAACTTGAGTAATTATCTCAAAATAAAAAATAAAATGAACTGTGTTGTTCGTTTATACGTTAACATTAGTGACAACTATGTTATTGCTTCACGCAAAATGTGACGATGTCAGTTTTGACTGAATAAAGTATATTTTTGAAAATGTAATGGATTAAATAAAACATAATGTACATTACTCCCCAAAACTTGTATATATATCATGCACTTAAGCCCCCCCCCCCCCCATAATAATTGGCAATCGCCTACCATGAAACCGCCCCTTCCCCATAAATCAAGGCTAGATCCGCCCCTGGATATTGTTATTAATAATTATTATAATAATATAATAATAAACCTTCAAAAAATAAGAAATATTTTTGAGTTAATATTTTGTCAATATTAATATTGTAAATTGAATATAATATCACGTATTGTTTAATAGAAAATGGAAGCCCCAATGAAATGTTTGCCCACGGCCCCAGGATAGTCTGCTATGCCAATGGTCCATGGATGTGATGTTTCAATTTCTTATCACTACTTATCACTTCTATGTTTATAACAATTAACTTTTTTGTATATATCATTATGTTTTGACAAATACTATATAGATTTCGTACGTTTGCGAGAAATACAAAAATAAACAATAATCCACTTTATTAGTATTTTCGTTTACAAATCCCGAACCTAACATTTCACATTCAAGTCAACTTGACGCGCCGATCTGTCAGATCGAATGAGAGTGCTGATAGGATCTACTGTCACATGCGCAGCTTGTACAACGTTATCTCACCGGCCTCGTTGATACAATATCTAGGCAAGTGGAATATGTCGCGTTGACCTAACTGCCCAGCTTGCTGATACGACACAAGGTCACCCCGTACAGTACAGATGGGCGTGGCAAGCAATGACCAACAAATCATTTCATGATCAATAGCTCCCACACCGCTGTATCTAGATTTTTTGTAATACTTTTAAAATGCGTACAATTTTATGTCCCAGAAATGATTTTAAATAAGCCTCCCGCTAAAATTAATATTGTAGAGTGAGATAAATGGTTTTCCGCCTATCCCTTCCATGCTATGACTCATGAGAGCTTCGAACACTCACCGCAGCGCTGATAAGCAAACCTCAGTCAGATTTTGTAACTCATCTCGCACACTCCCGCAAGAGCAGGGCTCGAGAACGTTTGTATAAATAAACAAGGATTTATATGATTTCTTCAACATTATTTTGAAACCATTTCAGCAACAACTGTGGACAATTTCAGGTGTGCGAAGAATGCTGACAACAGTGGAGCCCATAGTAAAGCCAAGAGTATCCCGTGTCTTCAGCGTCATCGCCTGAGTTTCGGATCACAAGACAGACGCTGACTCGAGTGAAATCAACCCCAGGCTGTCAGTGTCACGCATCGGTCATTTGGATTCAACAACACACCCCTAACCCCAGTTACGTGTTTTGAGGTACGGCACCGTAGCTTATTAGACCTGGTTTACACTACTCTCATTTTAACGGTCGAGTTGGTCAATAACGCTGGTAATTTACGGTGTAAACGCAATCAAGTACCTACCATAGATCAACTTTTTACTCGAGTTGGAACTCGGAGTTACTCGCGTAACTGGCCATGATCCGAGTAGTGTAAACAGAGGACGGTCGACTTCCGTGACTGTCGTGACGTCATTTCATAACGCCAAACATAACTTAACAACTTCAACTGTTAGGTTTTTTATTAGTATTTTTTAACTCCATTAAAAAGTGATCCAATTAATGCGGTGTCATTTGCGCCGCTGGGGTGTGGGCGGCAAGTGGGACACTTTTCCCCCTGACTTTCAGGAATTTTTAAACTAAACCGGCGATCTAAGTATCCAGCCCACACCAGATACGCCACTGCGTATGATATTTCTATGGTAACTATAGCGGTAAACGACTGGTCGCAAGAAGTAAAATATTACATGAAAAAAACAAATTTTTTTTAACAACGCTTATATTTAAATGCACTAAAAAGTAAAAAAATAAATTTTTGCCCAACAAATTTTTGCCTCACTAGGAAAATAAAAGCGTTGGGCGCTTTTCCTGCGTAAACAGCAGAATACTGCAATGTCAATACATAAAGCGCCCAACGCTTTTATTTTCCGAGTGGGGCAAAAATTTGCTGGGCGAAAATTTAATTTTTACTTTTTAGTGCATTTAAATATAAGCGTTGTTTGTCAAAAAAATTATTTTTTTTCATGTAATATTATTATATACTTTTTAGTCTTAAAGAATCTTGCAATCAAATATATGCTCATTGGACGTGTCCGAGTTTAGAAGGCTGCATATTTGTGTACTTGTACTTGTTAACTTCACTCGCAAACTAGCGTGCTCGCATTCCAAACTTGAATTTCGGACAGTTCCGTTCATGCACGATCCAGCGATCGGCCAACAATGACATTCTTGCTGCATAGAAACATTCCGATGCTTTCGTCACGGATATTTGAGTCCCGAACAACCAGCGGTAATTCCGATGCTTGCATGTGGTTGGCCCATCCTCACTAGCTGTGACTGATTTCCCATTTGAAGCTAATTGTTTAATTAATTAGTTATGGTGGATTAATTAATTAATTAATTAGTGAATCTGATAATTGATATATATATTGTCATTTAGAAAATACGACTGTTTGAAAATTTTCAGCTCGATCGGACGTTGGGAAGTGAGTGAAATATCGATTCCCACATAAAACTTTGATTAATTAATTATGATGGCTTAATTGATTATTTAGTAAATGTGCAATTGATTCATGTATTGTCATTAAGAATACGTCTGTGCGAAAACTTTCAGCTCAATTCGACGTTCGGAAGTGGGTGAAATATCGATTCCCATATAAAACATCAATTAATTAATTTTGGTGAATTAATTAATTATTTAGTAAATATGACAAATGATTAGTTATTGTCATTACGAATACGTCTGTGTTAAAACTTTCAACTCGATTCAACGTTGGGAAGTGGGTGAACCATCGATTTCCATATAAAACATTAATTAATTAATTATGATTAATTACTTGACTATTTAGTAAATATGACAATTGATGCGTATATTGTTATTACGAATACGTCTGTGTGAAAACGTTCAACTCGATTCAACGTTGGGAAGTGGGTGAACCATAGATTTCCATATAAAACATTAATTAATTAATTATGATGAATTAATTGACTATTTAGTAAATATGACAATTGATGCGTGTATTGTCATTAAGAATACGCCTGTGTGAAAAATGTCAGCTCGATCGGACATTTAGAAGTAAGTGATGTGGTCTACGTAATGTCCCTTGCTTCCCTCTACCAACTATCTCTAATCCTGATATACGCAGGGCTGTGTATAGTGTGTAATACTGTTGTATGCTCGGTGATCCCACCCCCCCCCCCCCCCCCCCCCCAAGTTTGAACCAGTTCTAGTTGCCGCTTACCATATGTAGATACCATCAACGTACTTCCATTGTTCATTGACTGTTGCAACAATTAATAAATTGTAGTTTTACCTGCTGTTTGGTGTTTCCAGAAAATTCTTTTCTGATGATTGTTAAGAAGTGTTGTAAAAATTACATGCCTTTTAAGAGCGTTCGGCAGGGAAGGGCGCTGTCAATTTCTGCGGTGACTATTGGAATTAGACTCGGTCAGGGTCGTTAAAGTAGTAGTACTACTTGACCGCCCTTGAGCCAATACTACTCCTCACATCTGCCCCCTTCCACCCCTAGCCATAGACGTACGATCAGGACAAAACCTGTCCAGTCTACCTGGCATGGCGACAGTCATCGCGCTCCACTGACCTAACATCCCAATTATCATTTCTAAAGACGGACCAGAACAACATTTTCGTATTTCATAAATCTTTTCCTCCTTCATCGCCAGGCAAACAAATCATAATAAATAAGATATTTGCAAAGCGGTAAAAGTACTGTTCCACACGTGCTTGTAATAATTCTACTTTATTTTTTAGCAGTTGTTGATGTATTATTTTTGTTGTTCTTCTTATTATTATCATCATTATTATAATAATAATAATAATAATAATAATAATAATAATTATTATTATTATTATTATTATTATTATAAGTTTCCTACATACAATTAAATTCTACATCTAGCTCGAGTAGACCTATCAAGTACTACAGTATCATATAGTACATATCAGCATAAGCAGGACTTATTTTGTGAGCTTACCAAAATGCAATTCAGCAATCAAGAAATTAGTTACCTACTGGACTCAAGCGATGATAATCCTGTAGCACAAGCGTCTAACTTGTACACAGTACACACAGTAACCGAAGCCGAGGGTGGCCGAACAGTACGTCACCACGAACACTGTACAACAATATACACGCCTGAACTGTCACTATAGGCCAATATGTACACAGTACAGACAGTAACCGAAGCCGAGGGTGGCCGAACAGTACGTCACCACGAACACTGTACAACAATAAACACGCCTGAACTGTCACTAGGCACACAAACATTTTAGATTTTACACAACAATTTTACGTTTCTACTGTTTAAACACCCCCTCCACCCCTCATTTATTGGGTTTCCTAATCTCGCATACTGATACACCGATGTAATTACTTTGCCCTCTTCCAGAGCTATTCTTCTCTTATCTGTCTACATAGCAGACGCGATCTGTATATTTCTCGGAATCCGTTCTTTTGACACGATCCAATTTGAAAGCACTGGAAGTCAATTTCACAAAACAAGTTATTACGATGATACATACTTATCTTGACAATAGAATGTCGTAAATGTAATGCGATTCCTTATTTTTATTTCATATAATTGTGTTGTTGAAATATGAACTCGTTCAATACAGACCATCTTAAAATATTACATTGGTTTTTAAAATCCAAAAATCCAAAATACCAAATACATCGCCGATGTTGGAAGTAAAACGCCGTGTGTGAGAGTCATAGGCGCGCGCGGGGCAGGGTTGGGAGGGGGGGGGGGGGGGGGGCATTTTTCTTTCTTCTTTTTATCACAATGAGGCTAGAGGGGGCATCTATTATTTTGACCATAAGTAGCCTATCACCACTGACAAAATGAACACAATTCCCAATTATTTGTTGACAAAAATAATTCAATCATGAACAATTTTAAAGATTTCAAAAACGTGATAATAACATCAAAAGTTCATTTATTTCAAGTTCAAGGTGACCATATACGTCTCGGATTCTCCGCGACAGTCCGTTTTCTTAGATTCTGTCCCGGCGTCCGAAAGACTTTTTGAAAAGCACTCAAATGACCCGCCAAAAGATATACGTATTTGTGGATAGTGTTGTCATTAGACATTGTGATAAGCCCCTTTTGAAGGCGGGTTTCAGCTAACCGGCCTAACCTCGCCTGTTCCGTAGGGAACAGGCGAGGTCCCAGATTTTGACTTTGCGACTAACTACTTCTTTCCGTGTGTATCAATGATTTCATTGCAATAGTATACATTCATAATAACAGTTGGTTTATTTTTGCTTCCAATGCAGAATATCCAGAGTTCGATTCCTGGTTCGGGCTGGGTTTTTTTATGTTCGGAACTTGACTTTTAACTATCTGCAACATGATACTCGTGTTCATGTAAAAGGTGGCTTAGTAGCCGTCAAGGCAACAAAACACATAATAATTAGTATTTACCGATTGCCTGAAAATCAGTACTTGTAACTAAGCGGGTAGACTAAAAATACATTGTTTTTTAAATATCCACAACGAATTCTGTGAAATTATCCCAATCAAGAGACAATCTTACGCCTAAAATTTACTTTTTAAAATTACTCACACGATTTATATTGCCTGTTGTGCTATTATGTGAGGGGCATTCTCTCCCCCCCCCCCCCCCCATTGATGCCTTCCTCAAATGTCCCTAAAATTATTGTGACCCCCCCCCCCATTTTTGAACCTCTGTGACTATGTATAGAATAATAGTAAAAACCAGAACATAACAAACAAACCCCGCTAATAATCGAACACATATCAGGCGAATGTAGGTAGTGGTGGCTTGGGTGTAGTGTCACGAAAGAACATCGCCCAAACACAAACACTCACCCACTTGATTTTGAGCTACAACAAAATTTCAAAAAGTTTTGTTACCGTCTCGACGAGATATTGAGATCAGAATTAGTTTCACTTTCAAAATCGAAAATAAATTAATCATGTTACGACACCCTAATTAATATTCATCCTTTTTCATGGAATCCCGCTGTGTCTCGCAACCCTTGAGATGCAGGTAGCCACCGCAAATTAGTAACGGTCTGTTGGGAGGGGGGAACCTTCGTCTTTTGTTCCGTGAGAACGAACTACCGTGGAGCTATCTGTGGCAAAGTCTTGAACTCGGTGGGGAAAAACCTCGCGTAAACTGTCGTATTTGAGGAAGTGCAGACATGTGGGAGTAAACCGATAAAACACTTCATTTTTATCATAATATGTGCAAGAATTCATTCAACTGTTACCAACAATATTTTCTAGGCAACACAAAATCGATTTTTTTTCTAGCTCATGTCTAACACCCACAAGCTGTAATCAAAGTTACAAAGAAAAGTCAACAATTTGGACAAAAGCAACCTTTTCAATATTTTTTATTAAATTTGGGGTTTCACTTTTCATTAATGTTCGCTTTACGTTGCCTAGATCTAATATTTCTCTATAAGTAGGTGTAAATTTATGAACATCCCATTATTAGTTTACGAGTAATCAGTTTACTGCCAAACATCTGTTTACGGTAGAGAAAACAGGTAAAACCACTCTTCCGAACGCTCTTAATTAGGGATGTCAATACCCGGAAATATTTGTACCCGGGTACCCTCGCGCCGTACCCGGACTACCCGGGTAGTAAATAATATTAAATACGCGTTTTATCGTCATGGGTGTCAAATGATTCGCAAAGTTGTGGAAATTGAACGGTATCAGGTTTCATTGTCTTCGATGCAAAACGATCGCGGAAGTATTCATCAAAGCTTCAAATCTAGCGTCTTCGCTACGGTAGGCGGTGGTCGGCCGCGTCAAAGCGATTACGTCATAGTCCGAGCTCGAACACGAGAACATGATTGCGGTAAAGCTACGACGGGCGGCGGGTGCGCTTCCTCGGACTCGCAACCGTTCCGCAGCATTCTTCCATAGGCCTACAGAACATGATACTAATTGGGCTTTACGTCTCATTCGTCAGCGACGCTGTCGTGGGGGGGGGGGGGGGGGGGGGGGTCAAGTTAAATGCCAGCAAATTGAAAAGAGCGGCTCGTACGCTCGCACAAAGACGCCAGTAGGGAAATATCGCAATGTTGAATCAATTTCGTTTTGAACAGAAGAAGGGAACGGGTAGTACCGGATAACGGGTATTGAAAAGTTGGAACCGTACCCGTGTGTACCGGGCGGGTAACGGGTACCCGGGTACCCGTTGACATCCCTACTTTTAATACATAATTCTTTAACAGATACATCTAATACAAACAGTTATTGAATGATATAAATAAGTTTAGATTTAAAATCATGCATAGTTGGTGTATTACAATAAGCAATAAATAACTGGACACATGGAAGTGGCAGTCACCCAAGCACAAAGGCCAAACCGGCAAGGTATTCAAATGTGTGTTCTTTATAGTTATAAGAACTTTATTCGTACAAAATGATCAGTTCTTCAAGTTTAAGTATCTGTGGTTATATCTCATTTAAATCCCCCTTTTTTGTCTAAAAAAACCATTCAGTTGCAAGATGGCGCTGTTCGATATCACAAATATCTTCATAACCAAGCCTGGGGTCCTGGCGTTCGGTGAAGGCCTGCCTGCTGGACCGAGCATCGAGTCGTTCTTCCAAGATGAGACCGTCGTTCAGGTGTCTTGCGGTAAGGACCACTCTGCAGTTGTCTGCGCATCCGGCCGAGTCTACACTTTCGGCAAGAATCAAGACAACGGATGGATGAACAACGATAGTGACCTAATCGCTAAACCGAGGCTTGTTGACACTCTCAGCTCTGTTCGTACAACTCAGGCTGCTTGTGGATATCAATACACCATGTTTGTCACTGACAAGGGTGAGTTATATTCATGTGGGATGAATGATGATGGTCAGCTTGGCCTCGGTCACACCAATAAAGCCCCCACACCCGTCCTGGTGGCCGGTCTGCCACCCATCAAGAAGGTTGCTGCTGAATGGGAACACACGGTGGTTCTTGCCGACGGCGGTGAGGTATGGGTGTGTGGATCCAACAAGTATGGCCAACTAGGACTTGGTCATACGACCCAACAAACCTCATTCACCCGCGTGACCAACCTCCCTGAGGCCATCATTAACATTTCGTGTGGCGGGTACCATACAGCTCTTGTCTCGGCCTCTGGGGTCCTCTTGATGGCTGGGTGGAATAACCATGGCCAGCTTGGTCTTGACGTAGCCAAAACCCAGACCAGCTTCACGCGAGTATCGACGCCGACATCAGCCGTGGCTGCCGTGTCCTGTGGCTATGACCACACTGTGGCCCTCAGAGTCGATGGGACGACCTGGGCTTGGGGTAGTAATGACAATGGTCAGTTGGGTACCGGTGACATGGATAAGAGATCCGCCCCCTCTAGAATGATTGGCCTCGAGAACCAGACTGTCTCCCAGGTCATCGCTGAATGTCGCAACACTGCGCTATTGACACCGGAAGGGGATGTGTTTGTGTGTGGTTATGGACTATGTGTTCAGTTGGGTGCGCGGAAGAATGAATGTTCGGTGGCGACTCGGTTGCCAAAGTCACCAGGGGTGATTGTTCAACAGGTGGCTTTTGCTGAGCAGTATTTTCTACTCTTGGTAGTTGAGAAGGCAAACATCACACCGGCACCTCAACTAGAGATCGGTGTTGCAGAGAGGGGCGACCGGGTGAGGAATGGTACAACCGAATTAGAACGGAACATCATGACCGCTCTCGAGTGCCCCGTTTGCTTCAAGGTCATGTGCGCACCGATACACCAGTGCGCCGCGGGACACAGCTTATGCAACACTTGCCGGTCTGACGACAGGACCACAGTTTGCCCGCTGTGTCGCGGACAGTTCTCTGCTGTGAGGAGTCTCGCGCTGGAGGGCCTGAGTGCCAACAGCCAACTACCGTGTACGGCATGCCTGCTGCGCATGCCCGCGTGCGAGCTAGAGGGACACGGCGCGGTCTGTCCCCGCCGCGACTACGACTGTCCCCTGGCGTGCGGCGGATGGAGGGGCCGGCCCGAAGCGATGCTGGGCCACGCCCTCTCGGCCCACGCGGACCGGACGTGGCCCGACCTGCCACGCACGTTTGTGCAGCGGCGCGGACTCTTGCTCACGGACGTGCTCGCGGCGCACGGCAGAGTGTTCACGCTACATCGCGGGTACGGCGACGATGGGACTACGTTCCGGGCGGCCGTCAGGTACATAGGCACCCCCGAGGACAGGCACGCGTTCAGGCTTGAGCTAACGCTTCTCAGCGAGGATATGAGCCTTATTTACCGCAGGAACATTTGTTCTGATATCGTGAATGTTGAGGAAATGTTTCATTCATCCAACTGTGTAAGCGTCGAGGGGGAATTTCTTGACAAATTTCTCCAGAATGGCGATCTTTCGTTTAGAGTTGCCATCTTGACAGTTTGAACTAAAGGTTTCGACGACCATAGAGAAATCATTGTTTAGTAAAGGCTGGTCCACACAGATTTTTTAAGCATAAGATTTAAGGTTTAACGCGTAGTCGTAAAGTTGGATCATAGGAAACACGTACTGGCGTTCACACAAAGTTTTAGTTTTAAGACATTGTTTTCATTGTTGTTTTTTAAACAACGTCTTAAAACCTTAAATCTTATGCTTAAAAAATCTGTGTGGACCAGCCTCTTGTTATAACTTATAGGATTCTAGAGCTTAGTTGACTGTGCTTCCATGCCTCAAGTGATCGAAGTGCCATGCGCTGATAATATCAGGTGTTGTAGAATGTAGACAGCTTACCTTTGTGAAAGATGACCACTTTGAGAGTTGAAAGTAAACCTTGAAAACACAACACCTAAATGGCAAGACGGTTCGACACGTGAGGTCTTGAACCCTCACGAGGAGGATGGCTACTGCCAAAGACGGCAGTTTCTGGCTTTCACCTCTCAAATGTGTCATCTAACACGAAGGCAAGATGTTGGATCGTATTCCTTCATTCTTCTATAAAAGCGGAGTGGCATGGCGTAACAATTCATTAGATGTAACTGAAATATGAGCTAGATTTCATCGTTATACTGAGAGCATCGCTCTGCCTTAATGGGTTAAATGTTTTTAACGTATCATCCCTGTTTGAGTGTAGTTAATTTGATACTATTAAAGATGTTTGCAAGTGTTGTCTTGTCGAATTTTATATTTCTATTGCATTCCTGCTTTCATTTTTACAATAAATATTGACTGTCTTAAGGTAATTTCCGTTTATTTGACGTTAATGTCTTTATAATCATAGTGCTAGTTTCAATGTTTACTTGATAGTACGTATTGAATAAGTTTGTGCTATGCTATTATATTTTATTCTTATTGCATTCCTGTTTACATTTTTAAATATTCATTGAATGCTTTTTTTTATTTGTGATATCATTCTGCTTGATTTAATGTAAACCTGAGACGATTGACAAAGTTTGAAATTATTGTATTTTATCATTTTCTATTCGTATTGGTTGGTGTATTTATGTACCCTTTTTTACAATACACATTAAATGCACGTTTATGTAAATAACCAATGTATATAACCAATCTAACCGAAATGTTCAATGTTTATCTTATTAGAGTATGGACAAAGTTTTGAACTTTTGTATTGTGGAATTTTATATTCTTATTGCATTATTGTTTTCATTTTTACAAAATAAATTGAATGCTTGTTTATGTCTGTATAACCTTTCAGAATTACCATGGAATGACTAAGGAATGACCATGGAATGACACTGGATTTAGCATAATGATTCGTTCTGTCTGCTAATTCAATGAAAACTTGTGCGCACTTATTGTATCTTTATAACAATATTATTCTTAATGTAGTACGTAGATTTTCCTTTAGTTTCTAAACGGGCAATGCTCGCTTGCAATGCTTGAGTGTTACTGTTTGTTTTAATCATTCAACTAAATTCAGTGCAAGCTTGAGGTAGAATTGACAAGTGTGTGTATTGTTCTATTCCATTATTTGTATCGTATTTGCATTATCTAAATTTGAATTAACAATTAATGGTTGGCATTTTTCTGTGCACTGCTAATCCATATATTTTACTACTCATTTAGCCATCTCCAATGTAACCTTGAAATAGTTTGTGGATGAAGTAAATCATACTCATGATACAAATGGCATCATTGTGTTCTACTTTGTTCCACCTGTACCACGAATAATCTCATCTGTAATGTCCCATAGCCCCAAACACAATTGTCGGCATCATGATCGCAATAGCACATTTTCCCTTGTTAAATCATTAAGACATTACCAACTATTTAAGGTTGTTTGGAAATAAAAGTCACAGGTGTGATTTACTCAACTCTGATCGCAATCAGTAGAGCCCTGCGTGGGCCAAGCTTATAGCTACAGTGCAGACACCCCGGACAACGAACCAGAATTTCCGGCGAAAACCGGTTCTGAGCGATGACCAATATTTTGTACAACCCTTGGGAATGCATCGCTTTCATGTCAATATTCAAAGCTAGAAGATCGTTAAATCAGATTGCGGACTGTTGTATTCTGTTAAATACCCCGTGCTAGTTTTATTATTTTTGCTTCTGGTTTTACGTCGTTTTCAATTATCACAATCGGCTTCTAAATACATTTATGCATAATGTCATCTTTTAATCGTCTTTGTAGTAGGATTATGAAGAAACATATTATGTAATTATTGTATGCATGCAAATCGTTTAATTCGCATTCATCTAATAATAACGCTACAAGAAAAAATAAAAAAGTTTCAAGCTCGTGGTGTTCTGATCTATATTAAGGAATAAGTTTCCGAAACGTCAATTCAAATAAAACATTAATTTATATTTGGAATTTAGCTTTTACAGTTGTTTGTGTAGCCAATTAAAAAATTCTAGGAAATCAGTGAATGAAATGTAGCGCGAACGAGTCGGCCCGACTACCCCCCTAACGAGGGGGGTTTACAAACCAGGTAAATATAAGCTCGACGCGGTGGATCGACTGGTTAGTTGTCCGAGGTGTCTCCACTTTAGCAGAAATATAGTGGAAACATTCTTCACGTAAAAGGCTGCGAACCCCCACCAATCCATTAAATCCCTAGTTTTGATTTGGTAAAAGTTCCCTTCAGTTAGTCAAACAAAATTTAAAAAATCGAGCCCAAAGTTCATTGAGAATGGTTAACCATTACGGCAATAAGGTTGTTTTAAGTTTTAGTGACGTCACTAGCCTTGACGTCACAGCGGGGCAAGGCCGACTCGCCCCGCCAACCCCGCAGCCAGCACCGTCCGACAGTTCATGTCATGTCAAAGCAAACCCTTACTCTCACTCGTCGCATCTTCACTGAGAATAATGTTCGGAAATGTATTTTAATACGCGTAATGTAACAAACACGGTTGGTTCGTGTGTTGTTTTTCAGTGTACAACAGCAAAGTGCAAAGATCGGGATTGTATTTTATTTATTTCCGAGGATTGAAAAATATTAAGGCGTACCGCATAATATAGAAAAGGTGGTTACGAGTTGTGAAAGGAAAATATTTCCAACCTACCAAACTGTACGTGCATTTGGTCTATGCAAGAGAAATAAAATATATTCGTCAACTACGCAAATACCTATTCAAAATCAAAGTAAAATGCATCTTCCCTTTGGGCGGTCTTGATCCGTGCACAAGCCGTTTGCATCCGGGTACTCCTTTCTGACGGCGCTTGCGACACACGAGGAATAACTACCCTCTTGTTTTTACCAAATGACTCCCAAGACTTCATCCAATCCACAAATAATTGTTACGCAACGTGTCTCCACATTTTGAGTGAAACAAGTCTGAGGTATTTCACCGTCTGTACGCATGCGTAACACGTAATCGTCTGCCAAAATGTGTTCAAATTGTCCAAGTCTAAAATTATTTTTTTCGAAAATAAATGAATTGTTTAACACTTCCAAGTCAATGCTTAGGCTACTTCTTTAATTGATTCAGATTCTTGATACTAAATCCGTGTCCATAACGTCACTGCGTTGCCCACATGTGCACCGTTCCGTGTTCCAAGCTCTGCCTTCGAATGTTTTGCACTTCGCACTCTCGATCCCATTATTCCGTCGTCTTTGGTAAATTTCTTCGACTGTGTATTTTGGCTCGAAACAGTAGGGATGAACACATTCTGGACTGACTGACCCTTTCTAAAAATAACGTAATAAACGAATAACCCGTACTTTGCCCTCAGGAGGCGGGTTTCGCAGCTGCGAGGGTTGCATTGAAGGCCGCGTAGACAATTCAAACCTGCCCCGCTGTGATGTAGTTTTCGCGCCACAATCGACCTCGCTCCAAAATAAGATTTCTCTCATAATCAAAATGAACCAGTGAACCGATTTACGAGAGTTTTTGTATATTTCTATTTTCGATTGGGTCTTTATCACATAATCACCCATCGCTTCAAACCGGGATACTGCCTTTAATCCGCTTACCCAGCTTTAGTCAGAGGAGAAATCTATTTATATCCGACTGTTTTGTCAGAGCCAAAGTGCTGACGGTGCTGACAATAGAGGCTGACGCGTGTTGGAAATACATAACTTAGTGCGCAGTGTCCACTAGGGTAGCTCTGCGCATCGTACGAGATAGTTCATATGACGGCGTAATGTTGTTCAGAGCCAAAGTGCTGACGGTGTTGACAAAAGAGGCTGACATCGTGTTGGAAATACTTAACTGAGTGCGCAGTGTGTCCCCCACTAGGGTAGCTCTGCGCATCGTACGAGATGGTTCATATGACGGTGTTTATGTTGTTCAGAGCCAAAGTGTTGACGGTGCTGACAAAAGAGGCTCACGCGTGTTGGAAATACTTAACTGAGTGCGCAGTGTGTCCCTCACTAGTGTAGCTCTGCGCATCGTACGAGATGGTTCATATGACGGTGTTAATGTTGTTCAGAGCCAAAGTGCTGACGGTGCTGACAATAGAGGCTGACATCGTGTTGGAAATACTAAACTGAGTGCGCAGTGTGTCCCTCACTAGAGTAGCTCTGCGCATCGTACGATATGGTTCATATGACGGTGATAATGTTGTTTAGGGCCCAAGTGCTGACGGTGCTGACTATAGGCTGACGGGTGATGGAAATACTTAACTGAGTGCGCAGTGCGTCCCCCACTAGCGTAGCTCTGCGCATCGTACGAGATGGTTCACATGACGGTGTTAATGTTGTTCAGAGCCAAAGTGCTGACGGTGCTGACAATAGAGGCTGACATCGTGTTGGAAGTACTTAACTGAGTGTGCAGTGTGTCCCCGACTAGGGTAACTCTGCGCATCGTACGATATGGTTCATATGACGGTGATAATGTTGTTTCGGGCCAAAGTGCTGACGGTGCTGACAATAGAGGCTGACGGGTGATGGAAATACTTAACTGAGTGCGCAGTGTGTCCCCCACTAGGGTAGCTCTGCGCATCGTACGAGATGGTTCATATGACGGTGTTAATGTTGTTCAGAGCCAAAGTGCTAACGGTGCTGACTATAGAGGCTGACGGGTGTTGGAAATACTAAACTGAGTGCGCAGTGTTCCCCCCACTAGTGTAGCTCTGCGCATCGTACGAGATGGTTCATATGACATAGTTAATGTTGTTCAGAGCCAAAGTGCTGACGGTGCTGACAATAGAGGCTGACGCGTGTTGGAAATACTTAACTGAGTGCGCAGTGTGTCCCCCATGGTAGCTCTGCGCATCGTACGAGATGGTTCATATGACGGTGTTAATGTTGTTCAGAGCCAAAGTGCTGACGGTGCTGACAATAGAGGCTGACATCGTGTTGGAAATACTTAACTGAGTGCGCAGTGTGTCCCCCACTAGGGTAGCTCTGCGCATCGTACGAGATGGTTCATACGACGGTGTTAATGTTGTTCAGAGCCAAAGTGCTGACGGTGCTGACAATAGAGGCTGACGGGTGATGGGAAATACTTAACTGAGTGCGCAGTGTGTCCCCCACTAGGGTAGCTCTGCGCATCGTACGAGATGGTTCATATGACATAGTTAATGTTGTTCAGAGCCAAAGTGCTGACGGTGCTGACAATAGAGGCTGACGCGTGTTGGAAATACTTAACTGAGTGCGCAGTGTGTCCACCACTAGGGTAGCTCTGCGCATCGTACGAGATGGTTCATATGACGGTGTTAATGTTGTTCAGAGCCAAAGTGCTGACGGTGCTGACAATAGAGGCTGACATCGTGTTGGAAATACTTAACTGAGTGCGCAGTGTGTGCCCCACTAGGGTAGCTCTGCGTATCGTACGAGATGGTTCATATGACGGTGTTAATGTTGTTCAGAGCCAAAGTGCTGACGGTGCTGACAATAGAGGCTGACGGGTGTTGGAAATACTTAACTGAGTGCGCAGTGTGTGCCCCACTAGGGTAGCTCTGCGCATCGTACGAGATGGTTCATATGACGGTGTTATGTTGTTCAGAGTCAAAGTGCTGACGGTGCTGACAATAGAGGCTGACATCGTGTTGGAAATACTTAACTGAGTGCGCAGTGTGTCCCCCACTAGGGTAGCTCTGCGCATCGTACGAGATGGTTCATACGACGGTGTTAATGTTGTTCAGAGCCAAAGTGCTGACGGTGCTGACAATAGAGGCTGACGGGTGTTGGAAATACTTGACTGAGTGCGCAGTGTGTCCCCCACTAGGGTAGCTCTGCGCATCGTACAAGATGGTTCATGACTGTGTTAATCAAGTCAAGGTTGATCAGGCTGAGTTTAAACCATTTTGGCTAAATCAAGATGAAATTCCTATGTTGGTGTGCTGAGTATACTTGGCACGTAATTATTAATTATTTATGTTAATTATAGCAGCGAACTGAAGCGTGATCAAGACCAACTTAGCCCTGATCTAGGTTGATCAGGCTTTGTTTAACACATATTGGCCAATTGCCGAAATTCCTATGTTGGTGTGCTGAGTACACTTGTCACGTAATTATTTATTATTAATGTTAATTAGCAGCCAACTGAAGCATGATCAAGACCAACTTAGCCCTGATCTAGGTTGATCAGGCTGAGTTTAACACATATTGGCCAAATCTTGACGAAATTCCTATGTGTGATGAGAACACTGTCACGTAATTATTAATTATTAATGTTAATTAGCAGCCAACTGAAGCGTGATCAAGACCAACTTAGCCCTGATCTAGGTTGATCAGGCTGAGTTTAACACATATTGGCCAAATCATGACGAAATTCCTATGTTGGTGTGCTGAGAACACTGTCACGTAATTATTAATTATTAATGTTAATTAGCAGCCAACTGAAGCATGATCTAGACCAACTTAGCCTTGATCAAGGTTGATCAGGCTGTGACCAACAGATTTGGGCCAAATCATGACGAAATTTCCATGTTGGTGTGATGCGTTTACTTTCACACCAGTTATTATTAATATTATTGTGTTAATTAAAGGTGATCATAGGATGTCACATGGTGATCATTGGTGATCAAACCGTGATCATCCCGATTGTGAATACACCGATCCGGTCTGAGCTAAGTGGTGTGCTAGCATTAAGTTATCACACCATGGACCTTAATTAGGTACCATAATTAATGTGTTAATTGTGATCAAACTCTATTAATCTGGGATCACACGTGATCAAATGTTTGGCATGTTTTTTTATTCTTGATAGTGGCGTCACTAGAGGGTTTTGGGGGGGGCCTGCGCCCCCCCCAATCGCAATCTGCGCCCTCTCAATAATTTCCTAGTTAAATCAATTTTATTGCTTAAATTTCCAATCTTAAAGTGCTAGCGTGTCTCTTTAAAAAATCGAAGATCAAAAGTCTTGTTCAAATTATAATATTTCATTAATATTTATGACATGCTAATTTCCGTAAACTTTCCGTAAAATAGCTGACTGAAAATCGGGCTGATCACGTGTCTATAAGCGTTCAAAATTTAAAAAGGGGAACCTTGTGGCAATATCTATCGGCGCCTACTGAAATCCGATCCAGCGCACCACTATTACTTCTCAAATGACAGGATCGAGCTCTTATTCTAGACCAATGACGTTAGGAATTATCAGTGTAACATTGACTTTACTTTAATTGTTTTTCATGATAGGATTTCGCCTCAAAACGCGTTTTAGTCCACTAAGCATCATGCAGGGCCGAAAATTGTTTCGCCTTCGGCGACGTTGCCTCCGGTAGGCAGGAGCTTCGCCCCCGACCCAGCTGCATACCCAGCTACAACACTCGTTACGAGTACAAATTACACGATGCGAGTGGACAACTAGTAGTCGATATTTGTAGAGGGTTGGGAAACCATATAGTTTGAAATATACAACTACCAGTGTTGGGAAAGTTTCTTCATCTATTTCGTTTTTGAAAGTGGTGTTCACAGTTCAACACGTTGTTCCACATAACTATCATCATGTATCGATTTTTAAACGTGTTTATATGCGTTCTAACAAAATAGTAGGCTGACGAATTTTCGCCTCCGGCGGCTGGGGCTTTGCCCCAGACCCCTTAAATCTTCGCCAAGTCCCGGGGCCCTTACCCCCCCCCAGTCCGCCTCTGCTTGCGCCCCCCCAATCCCGGAATCCTAGTGACGCCCCTGAATTCTTGATCACGTAGTTGGTGTTCTTACTTTATATACATGAACGAACTTCGTATTCTATCACATTCTCCATCCTCACATTATGTCTACAAATATTACCATGCTTGTGATTTTGTTATTATGAATATTGTTTCAGTTCGCACTGTAGTTGGAAGTGACAAGAATGTTTTGTTTTATACAGAGCCCACAGTACACTCCCAGAAAGCCAAATATAAAAATGAACTTTAAATTAGATTTGTAATAAATCCATTAAAATGTAACAGCCACGTCGTATGCTCCGATAACTGTAACTAAGATCCAAAGATGCCACGCGTGTAATGGCACACCACACCAGTCATCATGTTTTCGATCTATGTGAAATGGAAAGGCCAGCGGAATGCAAGAGACTATTCGAACCATTGTTGTGATTTTGTATCTTCTCAATAAGTAGGCCTAATCAACATTATTTGTGTTCGTAATATGTTGCTACAGTAAACCGCTAGTTAGCCGATAGATATGGCTCAGGTCACTTTTGCGAGGGTCTAATTTGGAAGGCCATTGGTTCGATTCTCGCTCTCAGTATCTTTATTGACGAGTGGTGATAGGCGGAGCTTGCACCGAGTACTGTGTCACGTGACTAGCAGGAGGGAAAAGCTTAGAGCATAGATAGTTGTAACGTGGTTGTAACTATACATGCTCTAAGGGGAAAAGTCCCTACTGTCCGGACGGATCCACGCAAACACATCAAAACTTATCTCGTTCAAGCTGTTATAATATTCATTTTTAAGATATAACCATGGGAAAACATGTTCAGCTCACATACCAGTGGTCTATTTAAAGGGTATTTCAAAATTATAGACGAAGAAGTTAGCTTGTTATAACAATTCACGCGCCGAAGAGGATAAAATTAGCAAGGTGTGTTTTGTTTTTTCAACTTCAACTGGCGAAAAACTAATGATCGGATTTGGACGTGAGTTTCTTAAGAATACGTACCAATAATGCGAAACAATAAGCAAATAAAGTTTCTAGATAGAAAATGCCCAGAACGAAAATTCAAACCATGCAGTAATATGCAAGGTGCTTAGTTTCACGGTCAAAAAGGCCCAATCGCTACACCCTGCATATTAGTGGATGCTATGAATTTTCGTTCTGGGCATTTTCTATCTAGAAAGTTTATTTGCATATTGTCTCACACTATATGGAACACATGCTTAAGTAACTCTCGTCCAAATCCGATCATTAGTTTTTCGCCAATTGAAGTTAAAAAAACAAAGCACACCTTGCTCATTGTATCCTCTTGACGCGCGAATTGTTATAACAAGTTAACTACTGGGTCTATAATTTTGAAAACCTTTATATTGACCACTGGTATGTGAACTACAAAAAAAATATGCTTTCCTATAGGTTATACCTGAAAAGTGAATATTATAACAACTGTATTTTCCATTTCAACTTAGTATGCAAGTGGAATATGTCGCGTCGACCTAACTGCCCAGCTTGCTAATACGACACAAGGTCACGCCGTACAGTACGAATGGGCGTGGCAAGCAATGACCAACAAATCATTTTACGATCAATAGCTCCCACACCGCTGCAAATAGATTTTTCGTAATACTTTCAAAATGCGTAGAATTTTATGTTCCATAAATGATTTCAAACACGCCTCCTGCTAAAAATAATATCCCTCCCATGCTATCTGTCATATGAGAGCTTCGAACACTCGCCGCAGCGCTGATAAGCAAAAAGCAGTTATGCCGGTTTCAGGACCTTGCGTGGCAATATACGCACCTTTCTGCATGCTGCTGCGTGATGCGGGTAAAATGTTAACAGTTCACGACATTCCGTTTGCGTGCAGCGGGCGTGTAGAGAAATTCAGAGCTGGGCAAAATACTCAAATATTTGTATTTTAGATGCAAAATACAATATACTGAAATAAATTTATTTTAGATACAAAATACAAGATACTTTTTGAAAAATGTATTTTCGATACAAAATACATTTGTATTTTCAAAAATGCTTATAATTAAATACATTTCCCTATGCTACAACTACAACTACCGGGAAATAAAGAACAACCAACATTTTTTTCTTTTAAAATTTTGGACGTTGGTTTAACGAAAGCAAGTGCTTAGTGTATGTCTATAGAACATTAATTTATTCATCATCATGTAACGGACAGTACAATACGAACAATGATGGTAGCACTAGTTTGATTCAAATTACACTCATTGCTGCCCATTGGCCATTGGCTCGTCGCATCGCGAAGATGTATTTTGTTGAGAGAAGTATTTTGTAAAATATAAAAAATGTATTTTCGATACAAAATACAAGATACTTTAAGCTCGGGTATTCTCGATACAAAATACAAATGTATTTGAAATACATTTATTTTCGATACTGCCCAGCTCTGAGAATAGTATAACACAAACAAATATTTCCATTTGTGGAATTCGTAACAGATAGCCGCGTAGTATAGGGTTATTTACTTATAATACATTTCCCTTGTTCTTCTACGAAGTGGAGGAGGTACTTACTAGAACCCATAACCTCAAAACCAGTCAGTGACTATCTACTCCATCTTGCCTCCCTATTTTTGTGGTTGTGCGCATGCGCCCGCACTTGCGTGCGTGAAAAGTTGAACATCGGTCAACTTCTGCAGCGCTGCACTGCTTGCACGCAAGTCGTTCCTGATTGGCTCTACAGACGCTGCACTGCACTGCACTGCACTGCACGGCCACGCAAGGTCGGGAACTCGGCATGGCTGCCCGACCTTGCGTTGTTTTGCGTGAAAGCCACGGACGGCTCAGATCGACCAATCAGGAGAGACTTGCGTGATTGACAGTGCAGCGCCGCAAAAGTTGACCAAACCTCAACTTTTGCAGTGCGTTCACGCAACCGGAAGTGCGGGAAGTGCGTTCGCATGCGCACAACCACAAAACGGCAGGCAAGATGAAGAAGCAGTAGTTTTGAGGTTATGGGTTCTAGTTCTGATTTTTTTTTTTTAACTTTTAAGTGTATGTAGCTACCCCACGACGTACAGAAACATAGGAAATGAAAAATAAGTAAGTAGCCATATACCACGGCTGTCTGTTTTGAGTATCACATGCACGTGACGATTGGAGAACTTGATCCGTGGAATATTACACGATTTCCATCATACTCTTGTTTATTAATGGTCACAGCATGGAGGCAAAGACTCATAAATAATTCTTCTAAGCAGACTTATATCAATGAACCATTAACAGAGACGAACTCCACGCAACAGGTGAAAACACAAATGGAGTCTTGGTACGTCCAGTACAAAGATTGTACCCTTTGGAAGTTACAAGTGGGTCGCACCTTGAGACAAGAGCATCCTTGAGTATTTTTAGAATACTTTATATTTAAGGCATTAGGGCCAGCTGTACAATCTCGGTATAAAAGTCCTAGATCCGAATCCCTCGGATGGCCCATCCCAAGGGTGAAGTTCGTGTTGCGTTGTACAATCAAAAGTTAGGCGGAGGATGGCCATCCCAAGGACAAGCTGCATCTGGGGATTTATGTTCATAAGATGGCAATTAAATGTTACCAGAATCTGGTTATCTTTGAGCGCACAGAAAGGCCTATATTGCCCTAGGCCTACAAGATATAAAGTCTAGACCTACGCCAGTCGCCAATACCTTATTTTGTCTTTAATGTGATTACATAACTAACTACAGGCCTAGTAATATGACGGTCCTATTGGCATAGTATGCCTAGACTTTTGTTGTCATAAAGCGTAGGCCTAGGCTTAAACTTGTTTTCGAAAATATGAGGAGTCTGTCAGCCAAGGAACTGTCAGTTGCGTTGCGTGCAGTTGCGGGATGTGAGAGATTTCGGCCGTCAATGTGCATTTGGCGGCCGAAACCTCATGAACATTGTTTTTCACTCAGACATAAAAATCATTAGGTCTAAGAGCATAAGAGCCACTTTTACCTTAATATCAATAAAATTATGAACTGTTCTTCGAAGTTCTCGTCATCTTTGTCGTCCGCTATTTTTTCATTGGGTTATTCCTTTAGATATCTGCCTGTACGGTACCTGATCCATGGGATAAGTGATGTGAGGTATAAACCTAGGAATAGGAGTTATACGGAGGTCGTACAACGCAATTTGTTGGTCAACCCAGAGATAACTAAATCTAGAACCCTATCCCGAGATTGTACAACCGGCCCCACCGGCTCGATGCCCGGTTCATATAAAGTCGTATGGTTGAAGGCGTTGTCGTAAGAATCTGATTTAACATAGAAAACTATGTACGGTCATAGCCGGTCATAGCGTGGTTTATTCGTAGTCACAGTCACAAGCTGTCACAAGAAAAGATACAAAATTTCAACTTTTTAAGGACTTCTTACGACTAACGAATCAGACATCCAGACGTCACTAACGACAGACCAATGAGACGATACCTACATATGTCAGTTGCGAGACTATGTTGAACTAACTTGCTCACAGTTGCGAAACTATTTTATTAATTTCCGGTTTCCGCAAAGTTTAGTTTTCCAATTTGACAGCTAGGTTACAATGGAAGACGATTTTTTCATTAATTCCGACGAGTACGCAGATAGTTGTACGGATGAGGTATTTATTCATACGATACAGCAATATTCAGTGTTATCCATCCATTAATAAGTTATACACTAATAAGTGGGTCATAAACAGGAAACCTGTCACCTCAATCGTAAACAAACAAAATGCGCGGTAAAGTAGAGAAAACGGATGTCGTCTTCGCAACTAGTTCAAAGAGCGTGAACGAAAAATGACGCATCTTTACGCTAAGTGCTTTGGTAAATCTCCAGACCACGCCCTCCCAAGGTCCCCTGGGTGGGAGGATGTAGAAAATGGGAGATTAAGTAGACCGTGATGGGAGTTAGTTTTAAGAGGGCAGTGCATTTTCAAAGATGTTTGGTTTGTGTTCTTTTGTTTCCTTGGAGACGCGAGGACCTGGTAAACTTTTACGATGTAAAAAGGGTAGTTGTACATTGGAAGCTGTGAATAAACGGTATCTGTATTTTGAAGTGAGTTCATTCTGTCATTAACACTATAGTTAATACGACGAAGACGACGGGTAGTCGTTTGAGACGTTACAGTATTAATAAACATAGTATTTATCTTATTTGGAAACCATTTCAGTGACAACTGTGCACAATTGCAGATGTGCGAAGAATGCTGACAACAGTGGAGCCCATAGTAAAGCCAAGAGTATCCCGTGTCTTCAGCGTCATCGCCTGAGTTTCGGATCACAAGACAGACGCTGACTCGAGTGAAATCAACCCCAGGCTGTCAGTGTCACGCATCTACCATTTGGGTAATTATGGCCTGGAGCTGATTCGTTTTGAACTCACTTTTTTTCATTGAAAAACGCCGAAGTTTTGTTTGAAGTGTTATTTTTATTGTTCAATGTTTAATTGCCTTTATTTTGATGTACATTATGCTATAGTATTTACTTTTGAAAGTTATTAAATGATTGTTAAAGTTTTTATGGTAAAAGTTTACACCTTCTTCCATGTTATCCGCTTCGTGTCCGTTGCAGTGCTGCCAATGTAGAAGGAAAAAGAACGAAATCACTAGGCACATATCAACCAGACCCAATAACCTTCCCAACTTTCGTGGGTTGGCCCAGTCAATTTAACATAATATAATTGACCCCCTAACCTGCAGGTTAGTTTACTTGCAGAATTTGAAGAAGGGATATTTTAATCATAGGGGTCTAGTTTGCACAGATGAGAAGAGAGGATGTAGTTTTTTTTATGTAGGTACTTACGTTGGCAGCACACTTCTTGTGTGCTCCGAACAGCTGCGCACTCGTACGTACGCCATATTGCCATATTTAACGTGATTGTGTTGTCAAATCGATGCATCTTCAAAATGATAATTTAATATGAAAGATGATACTATTTGTATTGAAAATCACTGTAGCTTACAGATAAATAATGAAATAACAATCATGTACTACGCAAATGATCAATATCGCAAAGGAATACAGAAAAAAAGTGAGTTCAAAACGAATCAGCTCCAGGCCATAATTATCTTGTTAGACCTGGTTTACATAACTCGCATTTTAACGGTCGAGTTGGTCAATAACGCTGGTATAGTTTAAGCGTGTAAACGCAATCAAGTAGCTACCACAGGTCAACTCTTTACTCGAGTTGGAACTCGGTGATACTCATGGTCCAAGATGGTTATTTGGGTGGGCTCAGCTATATAGTTATTAGATCATGGGTGATACTCATGATCCGAGTAGTGTAAACAGAGGACGGTCGACTTCCACGACTATCGTGACGTCATTCCATAAGCTCAAACATAACCTAACAACTTCAACCGACAGGTTTTTTATTAGTATTTGTTCAACTACAGTTAAAAGTTAACAAATTAATGCGGTAACATGGGCGCTGCTGGGGTGAGGGGGGGGGGGGCAAGTGGGGCAATTGCCCCCTGGATTTCAGGAATTTTTAAATTAAACTGGCGATCTATACGATACGCTCTATATGTGCCATTTCATATAAAGTATCCAGCCCCCCCAGCCCACCCCGGATACGCCACTGCGTAGGATATTTATATGGTAACTATAGCTGTGAATGACTGCTCGCAAGAAGTAAAATACACAGCTAAATGTTATAGGCCTATTAGATGCTAAGATAAAGAGTTAAATACAAACGAACGTAGGAAGTATGGGGACAATATCGTTCGAGTTATGAATGGTAGGCCTAACCATGGCCCGTCTGGCCGTGGTAAAAATATGCATAATATGCATTTTATCACGGCCACTGTTCCTGTGCAGAGTTGGCCAAACATCTTAAAAAATTGTAAAAATAAATGAGCATGAAGCTAGCGAGCACGGGACGAGTGATGCTGGGGCCGCGAGGTGGCGTGGTCATATTGCCCTCGCTCGGAACAGTCAGTGGTGCATTGATATATATATGTCTTCAAATAACAATACTTACCTACTTTTCAGATCGTGTTGAACTTATTTGTAAAGGGACGGATTGACTTTAGAATTACAATTATTTTTAATTTATTTTGTATTTACATACTTTATATGAAATGGCACATACAGCGCATTTCGTATAGATAGCCGGTTACATTTTTAAATTCCTAAAATCCGGTAGGGGGAAAGCCCCCCTTTCCCCCCCCCCCAAACTCCTTCTCGGCGCCAATGTGGGCTACGTAAGGTCACTTGATCCCTCCACCAACTATCTCTAATCTTGATTTACGCATAGCTGTGTAGTGTAGTATTATTGTAGTATGTTCGGTGATCCCACTCTAGCTTGGAGAGTACAAGTTTGAACCAGTTCTAGTTGCCGCTTGCCGTATGTAGACATTACCAAAGTATTTCCATTGTTCATTCACTGTTGCAACAAATAATAAATCGTATTTTTACATGATGCTTGGAGTTTTCAGAAATTTCTTTTCTGGCTATTGTAAGAGCAGTGTTTCTAAACATTAGTTGCCTCAATACGTAATTCTATTACAGTAACATTTAATACAAACAGGGAATGAATTATGTTAATACGTAAAGATTTAAAACCACGCATAGGTGATGTATTACAACAAGCAATTAATAGCTCGACACACTGGAAGCGGCACTCGCCCAGGCATAAAGGCAAAGCATCCAAATGTGTGACTTAATTTGTAACTTAAATCAAATCAACTAAAGTTGTTTTAAAAAACTTAATTTGTACAAAATAGTGATCAGTATCTGCAAGTTTAAGTACCTTTAGTCATCTAAAAGTTAATTCCCCCTTTCTTGTGTGAAACAACTATTCAAATGCAGGATGGCGGAGGACGATATCTCGAGGATCGTTATAACCAAGCCTGGTGTCCTGGCGTTCGGTGAAGGCCTGCCTGCTGGACCAATAATCGTGTCGTTCTTCCAAGATGAGACCGTCGTTCAGGTGTCTTGCGGTGTGTACCACTCTGCAGTTGTCTGCGCGTCGGGCCGAGTCTACACTTTCGGGAAGAATCAAGACAACGGATGGATGAAGAACGATGGTGACCAGATCGCTGAGCCGAGGCTTGTTGATACACTCAGCTCTGTTAGTATAACTCAGGCTGCTTGTGGAAGTGGATACACCATGTTTCTCACTGACAAGGGTCAGTTATATTCATGTGGGATGAATGAGTGTGGTCAGCTTGGCCTCGGTCACACCAAGAAAGCCCCCACACCCGTCCTGGTTGCCGGTCTGCCGCCCATAAAGAAGGTTGCTGCTGAATGGCTCCACACGGTGGTTCTTGCCAACGGCGGTGAGGTCTGGGTGTGTGGATACAACCAGTGTGGCCAACTAGGACTTGGTCATAAAAACTTGCAAACCTCATTCACCCGCGTGACCAACCTCCCCGAGGCCATCATTGACATTTCGTGTGGTGCGTACCATACAGCTCTTGTCACGGCCTCTCGGGCCCTCTTGATGGCTGGGCGGAATAACCACGGCCAGCTTGGTCTTGACGTAGCCGATCCCTTGTCCAGCTTCACGCGAGTATCGACGGCGTCATCAGCCGTGGCTGCCGTGTCTTGTGGTTATTACCACACTGTGGTCCTCAGAGTCGATGGGACGACCTGGGCTTGGGGTTATAATGGAGATGGTCGGTTGGGTAGCGGTGACACGGTTAATGGATCTTCCCCCTCTAGAATGCTTGGCCTCGAGGACCAGACTGTCTCCCAGGTCATTGCTGGGTGTTACTGCACTGCGCTGTTGACACAGGAAGGTGATGTGTTTGTGTGTGGTAGTGGACTAAGTGGTCAGTTGGGTCCGCGGAGGGAACTCTTTTTGGTAGTGACTCGGTTGCCAAAGTCACTAGGGGTGATTGTTCATCAGGTGGCTTTTGCTGAGACTTATTCTCTATTCTTGGTAGTTGAGAAGGCAAACATCACACCTGCACCTCAACTAGAGATCGGTGTTGCAGAGAGGGGCGACCGGGTGAGGAATGGTACAACCGAATTAGAACGGAACATCATGACCTCGCTCGAGTGCCCCATTTGCTTTAAGGTCATGGGCGCACCGATACACCAGTGCGCCGCGGGACATAGTTTATGCAACACTTGCCAGTCTGACGACAGGACCACAGTTTGCCCGCTGTGTTGCGGACAGTTCTCTTCTGGGAGAAATCTCGCGCTGGAGGGCCTTAGTGCCAACATCGAACTACCGTGCACGGCATGCCTGCTGCGCATGCCCGCGTGCGAGCTAGAGGGACACGGCGCGGTCTGTCCCCGCCGTGACTACGACTGTCCCCTGGCGTGCGGCGGTTGGAGGGGCCGGCCCGAAGCGATGCTGGGCCACGCCCTCTCGGCCCACGCGGACCGGACGTGGCCCGACCTGCCACGCACGTTTGTGCTGCGGCGCGGACTCTTGCTCACGGACGTGCTCGCGGCGCACGGCAGAGTGTTCACGCTACATCGCGGGTACGACGGGGATGGGACTACGTTCCGGGCGGCCGTCAGGTACATAGGCATCCCCGAGGACAGGCACGCGTTTAGGTTTAAGCTCACGCTTCTGAGCGAAGATATGAGCACTACTTACCGCAGGAACATTTGTTCTGATATCGAGAACGTTCAAGACATGTTTCATTCATCCAACTGTGTAAGCGTGAAGGGGGAATTACTTGACATGTTTCTCAAAAATGGCGATCTTTCTTTTAGAGTTGCCATCTTGAAAGTGTGAACTAAAGGTTTCGATGACCATAGAGAAATCTTTGTTTAGTTAGTTATAGATTATCTAGGCTTCTAGAATATAGTTGATTGTGCTTCCATGCCTCAAGTGTTCGAAGTGCCATGCGCTGATAATATCAGGTCTTGTAGAATGTAGACCTTTGTGAGAGATGACCACTTTGAGAGTTGAAAGTAAACCTTGAAGACTCAGCACCTAAATGACAGGACCGCTCGACACGTGATGTCTTGAACACACGAGGAAGATGGCTACTGCCAAAGACGGCAGTTTCTGGCTTTCAACTCTCAAATGTGTCATCTAACACGAAGGCAAGATGTTGGTTCTTATCTCTTCATTGTACTATTAAAGCGGAGTGGCAGGCGTAACCATCCATCAGATGTTACCAAAAGATGAGCTTAATTTCATCATTATACTGAGAGTATCGCTCCGCCTTAATGGGGTTAACGGAAGTTAACGGATCATCCAGCATCCGGATTGTGTGTTGACTATTAATACTATTGAAAAAGGTTGCAAGTATTGTTTTGTTTAATTTTATATTCCTATTGCATTCCTGTTTTCATTTTAACAATATATATATTAATTGTCTTTAATGTTTTCCGTTAATTTACGTTTATGTCGAAAGCGTGGTTCACAATTGAAATAAGAGGTGGTCTAGTAAAATAGGTTATAAGGTTAACATACAATAACAATGCTGTGGTTCACATCCGTCACAGTGGATTGAAATAGTCATAAGAAATGAATCAATTCCATTTCTTATTCAACTTCTTATGATCCACCTTATGACTAATTAATCAGAACGCAGAAGAGCCATACTAGAAGGTCAACTACGAAAATCAAAACTAAAACAGTGACACTGGATATTTTGCTGTTAGTCAATGATTGTAAGTCAATGTTAGTAGTCAATGATAGTAAGTACACAATTAAGGCGCTGCTTTGACTACTGGAATATGCAACTAGTCGTCAGTTGTGAACCAGTTGCTTGTTATTTCCTTGTTTCTTATTGCAACTATTATTTCTATTGTGAATCGGCCTTTAATAATCATACTCCTAGTTTCAATGTTTACTTGAGGCTACGTTTGACCAATTTTGCTATTCTATTATATTATATTTTTATTGCATTCCTTTTTACATTTTTAAATATACATTGAATTCTTTTTTATATTTGTGTAATCATTATGCTTGAATTATTTTACTCTTGAGACGATTGACAATGTTTGAAATTATTGTATTTTATAATTTTCTATTCGTATTGTTTGTTGCATTCATGTACCCTTTTTCGCAATACACATTGAATGAGCATTTATGTCTGTATTAGGGCTGCCCAACGATATCGATAATATAAAAATTATTCGATATCGATAAAGAATTATTATATCGTACGTTTCGCGATATCGATCAAGTGTCAACTATCGTAAAAAAAAAAAGTTTGGCGGTGTTGTGCTTCTGCATCTTTGTGGTACATACACTGCAACATTCGCGTTGGTACGTACTCGCCCTCATCGCCCGCCGGCCGGGAGTCTGTTGCGCCCGCGCTCGTTCTGCCAGTCTGTCACACTCACGTCACGTCACGCCAATCACAACATCGCTGTTTTGCGGAAACATTTTAAAAACCTTATACAACACAAAAATTGACGCACATAGTTAAACATTTCGACGTTAAATTATTCATATTAAATTGTTTATAATGAATGGTCTCTGGCTGGTTTGAAAAAAAAACTTACGATATCGGCGATATCGATACCGAGTTTAAAAAATTCGATATCGCGATATGATATCAATAAGTACATCCACAATATGAATTTTATTATCGTTGGGCAGCCCTAGTCTGTATACACCCATTCTAACCGAAATATTATTTGTTAACCTAATTTAAGTATGAACAAAGTTTGCAATTTTTGTATTGTTGAATTTTGTGTTTACAAAGCATTATTGTTTTTATTTTTACACAATAAATTGAACGCTTGTTTATGTCTGTATAAATATTTAGAAAAACCATGGAATAACCATGGAATGACATTGGATTTAGCTGAATGATTCGTTCTGTCTGCTTATTCAATCTAAAGCTGTGTGCATTTATTGTATCTTCATAATAATATTAATCTTAATGTAGTATGTATATTTTCCTTAAGTTTTAAAACGGACAATGCTCGCTTGCAATGCTTGTGTGTTACTGTTTGTTTTAATCATTCAATCAAATTCAGTGCAAGCTTAAGGTTGAATTGACAAATGTGTCTATTGTTCTGTTCCATTATTCGTATCGTATTTGCAATATCTCGTTTTTAATTTACTTAATGATTGGCTTTTTTCTATGCACTGCTAATTTATATATATATATATATATATATATATATATATATATATTTAATTACTGATTTGGTCATCTTCAATGTAACCTTTACATAATTTGTGGATGAAGTAAAACATACTCATGATACAAATAGCATTATTGTGTTCTACTTTGTTCCACTTGTACCACAAAGAATCCCATCTGTAATGTCCCATAGCCCCAAACACAATTGTCGGCATCGGGATCGCAATCGTACATATTCCCTTGTTAAATCATTAAGACATTACGATCAACTATTTAACATTGTTTGGAAATAAAAGTAATAGCTCTGATCTACTCAACTCTGATCGCAATCAGTAGAGCCTTGCATGGGCCAAGCTTATAGCTAGCAGAAATAAAGTGGAAACCTTCTTCACGTCAAAAGCTCGGAGAAATCTTTTCATTTTCCGACTGTTGCTCAGAGCCAAAGTGCTGACGGTGCTGACAATAGAGGCTGACGGGTGTTGGAAATACTAAACTGAGTGCGCAGTGTGTCCCCTACTAGGGTAGCTCTGTGCATCGTGAGAGATGATTCATATGACGGTGTAAATGTTGTTCAGAGCCAAAGTGCTGACGGTGCTGACAATAGAGGCTGACATCGGGTTGGAAATACTTAACTGAGTGCGCAGTGTGTCCCCTACTAGGGTAGCTCTGTGCATCGTGAGAGATGATTCATATGACGGTGTAAATGTTGTTCAGAGTCAAAGTGCTGACGGTGCTGACAATAGAGGCTGACATCGTGTTGGAAATACTTAACTGAGTGCGCAGTGTGTCCCCCACTAGGATAGCTCTGCGCATCGTACGAGATGATTCATATGACGGTGTAAATGTTGTTCAGAGCCAAAGTGCTGACGGTGCTGACAATAGAGGCTGACATCGGGTTGGAAATACTTAACTGAGTGCGCAGTGTGTCCGCCACTAGGGTAGCTCTGCGCATCGTACGAGATGGTTCATATGACGGTGTTAATGTTGATCAGAGCCAAAGTGCTGACGGTGCTGACAATAGAGGCTGACATCGTGTTGGAAATACTTAACTGAGTGCGCAGTGTGTTCCCCACTAGGGTAGCTCTGCGCATCGTACGAGATGGTTTATATGACGGTGTTAATGTTGATCAGAGCCAAAGTGCTGACAGTGCTGACAATAGAGGCTGACATCGTGTTGGAAATACTTAACTGAGTGCGCAGTGTGTCCCCCACTAGGGTAGCTCTGCGCATCGTACGAGATGGTTCATATGACGGTGTTAATGTTGATCAGAGCCAAAGTGCTGACAGTGCTGACAATAGAGGCTGACATCGTGTTGGAAATACTTAACTGAGTGCGCAGTGTGTCCCCCACTAAGGTAGCTCTGCGCATCGTACGAGATTGTTCATATGACGGTGTTAATGTTGTTCAGAGCCAAAGTGCTGACGGTGCTGACAATAGAGGCTGACATCGTGTTGGAAATACTAAACTGAGTGCGCAGTGTGTCCCCCACTAGGATAGCTCTGCGCATCGTACGAGATGGTTCATATGACGGTGTTAATGTTGTTCAGAGCCAAAGTGCTGACGGTGCTGACAATAGAGGCTGACATCGTGTTGGAAATACTTAACTGAGTGCGCAGTGTGTTCCCCACTAGGGTAGCTCTGCGCATCGTACGAGATGGTTTATATGACGGTGTTAATGTTGATCAGAGCCAAAGTGCTGACAGTGCTGACAATAGAGGCTGACATCGTGTTGGAAATACCTAACTGAGTGCGCAGTGTGTCCCCCACTAGGGTAGCTCTGCGCATCGTACGAGATGGTTCATATGACGGTGCTAATGTTGTTCAGAGCCATAGTGCTTACGGTGCTGACAATAGAGGCTGACGCGTGTTGGAAATACTTAACTGAGTGCGCAGTGTGTTCATATTTTGAAGCATCCTCAAAATGTGAATAGGCTTAAAATACCTTTTTTTGTGATGACGTTAGATTAAATGGCGGACGAGCAATCTGACTCCAAATAACTTTTTCAAATTTAGTTATTATTTAATTTTCTAATTGTAGCATTACAATACTTGACGTCAATTTAATCAACATCTTTTTCACTGTTTTCTTTATGTAAACGAAATAAATATATGAACTGAACGGATGACCCTCGCTGTAGTGTTTGCAAAAACATAGCTATCTGTTGACTGTCGACTGTCATGATTGTTTGGAGTCACAAATAAGGTTCGAAACGTGACGTCATGCTAATCGGTATTGGGCCAAGGAAGTAAGGGCGTATCTGGAATCCAGTAGGGCCAGAAGCTCACCTTGTTAGGGGGGGGCACATAAAGGCAGTTGCGTATCCGGGAATGGACCATGGAAGGAGTCGCACATCGCAACAAGGAGATGAGAGCCCCAACCGCTATGGGATTTTTCGCCAAACGCGATTTAAAAAAAAATGTACATGTGACGTTTTAAACGCCTGTGAACACGTTTCAGATTCGTATATAATGTCATAGAGTAGGTTTTTTCTTATTCCTTATTATTCTTATATGTTTCTTTTTCTTATTGAATGCGGCTATGAATAAAAGGATATCGATTTTTTTGATCATGTTAAGTCGTAACTAGGTCTCAACTATTCGAATTCTCAACTGATCGAGGCTTGACACAGGCGTCCCCAAGATTGGAAACGGTTCCTTCTCGTCGTCGATTTTTTTTTGGGGGGGGGGGCATAGAGTTACCCTTTGGATACGCCACTGCATGAAGGTGACGTGCGTCAAGCGCGCATTCTTGGTCTGGTCTTATAACACAATTAGTGCTCTTTCTTATCAGGAAGGCGGTTCAGAAAAGAAATGCAGCAAGCGCACAGCAGCTGCTGAAGTGAATCTAAAAGAATAGCTAAATGTTCACTATTTTTTCCGTCCTGCATTGATGCAACCTAGATCAATTTGATCTTACACATAACTGAGTTTCATGCACTTATGTTTCATTGCTGATTTTCTAGTTTTTCACTTGACTGTATCGCGTGACTAATAACCCCTGACCAAAACGGGCCAGTCAGTGTTGAATTCAGCTATGATTCGGGAGGGGGAGGGGGGGGGGGGGGGGCGAAGCTCCCTTGACAATTATTGTCATTCGCCCCCTGGGAATGAATTGCCTAGAACCTCAATATATTGCTTAATTTTGAAATGGCACGGAAATATTGCTTTGAAGGTTTAATAAGTAAATACATTTTTCTGTGTGTCACAAAAATATGTGACAAGATATGTAGAAACAAGCAGGACAAAGCAGAAAAGGGCCAGGATTATCTAAACTCCACCTAAAATTCAACTGGGCATCAAGCTGCCAGCTGTGAGTAAATATGTCAACATGGAATACTTACACTTTCACATATGTTGATTTTTGTTTAAATAGTGTTTTTAGTAGTGTTTTTGTATCAGAACATTTAACACTTTATTAGTAAAAGTGATGTGGAAGCAGCAGTGGTTTTGAAATTTTGCCCCCCCCCCCCCCCCCCCCCCGCTCATTTGAGGTCAACACCCCCGGGATTTGCAATAGCACCCCCTGGGGCAAAACTCTGAATTTAACACTGGGGCGAGTCTACCTGAACGTAGGGGTGTGGGCATAAACGCTCACCCCGCGCCGCGCAACAGGTATGAATGCACGCCCGGCGACGAGAACGAACTTCGTATTCTATCACATTCTCTATCCTCACATTATGTCTACAAATATTATCATGCTTGTGATTTTGTTATTATGAATATTGTTTTAGTTCGCACTGTAGTTGGAAGTGACAAGAATGTTTTGTTTTATACAGAGCACACAACACACGTACACTCCCTGAAAGCCAAATACAAAAATTAACTTCAAATTAGATTTGTAATGTATCCATTAAAATGTAACAGCCACTTCGTATGCTCCGATAACTGTAACTGAGATCCAAAGATACCACGCGTGTAATGGCACACCACACTAGTCATCATGTTTTCGATCTAAGACCAGTGTAGGGCACAACTCCTTCTTTAGCCTGATGTATGATAATAAGGAAGAAAGGAGGGGAAGCCTGGTACCGGCACGTAGCCTACTCCTCTTAAAAAATTCCAAGGGGACCATCGGCTTTACGACGGTGTAACTTTGACTAGTCATATAGGTTCCTCCACTAACCTTGACTGCCGAGCAGTTGACGAGAAGAACGAAGCTGTTACACAAGCTTTCGAACCCTCAAATCTGCTTTAACCAACGGTAACTAGTGTTTTAGAGGAGAGTGGTCACCCATCCACCTCCTAACCTAGCCCAAGGTTGCTTATTTCGGTGTTCGTATGTATAGGAACTAGCTAAGCGACCGCAGCTAAACTGTTGGCTAATGTGAAATGAAATGGCCTGTGGAATGCAAGAGACTATTAGAACCATTATTACTCATGGCGTTGTAATTTGTATCTTCTCAATAGGTATGCCTAATCAACGTTATTGGGTACATAATATGTTGCTACACGAAACTGCTATTTAACAGATAGATACGGCTCAGGTCAGTGCGGCAAGGGTCTAATTTGGATGGCCATTGGTTCGATTCTCGCTCTCAGTATCTTGATTGAAGGGGTTTCTTCAGTCATTATAAAGCGAATGCGGTGATTGGCTGATTGTCTTACAGATATTCTTCGAACTTATTGTCTCTACTAACCCCAACATTGCACTTACTATGTCCACAAAACGTTTCTTATAAAAATATAATATGTGACAGAAAAATAGAATTCATTCTGTATGCCGAATACACGGGATTGAAATTAGAAGAATCAAAGTGCGCGCTCAGTTTCGGGCAAGCTGCCGATCGTGCATCGGCGCACCCCTCAGGCAGCGACTTGGCCGAGTCCACTTGCTCGCGGATGCGCGCGCTTCTACTAGCCGGGGGATTTACCCAGACGTACTCTTTGCAGTCCGAGATGACTCAAACTCAAACAGTCAGTCTCATCTTAGTATCCTTGGTCAGTCTCGTTAAATGCGTGGTTGGAGGAAGATGTGTGGCCGCTGTTATTCTGCCCAGGTAAGACTGGATCCACCTTGCTGATACCAGAGCAGCGTAGCAATGAGTAGCGCAACGTAACACAGCGTATGGATGAGTAGTGCAACGTAACACAGCGTAGGGTTGAGAATTGTGCAGCGTAACACAACGTATGGATGAGTAGTGCAACGTAACACAGTGTAGGGTTGAGAAGCGCAGCGTAACACAACGTATGGATGAGTAGCGCAACGTACCGCAGCGTAGGGTTGAGAAGCGCAGCGTAACACAACGTATGGATGAGTAGTGCAACGTAACACAGCGTAGGGATTAGACGTGAAGTGTAACACAGCATAGGGATGAGTTGCGCAACGTACCACAGCGTAGGGATGAGTAGTACAACGTAACACAGCGTAGGGTTGAAAAGGGCAGCGAAACACAACGTAGGAATGAGAAGCGCAACGTAACACAGCGTAACACAGTGTAGGGATGAGTATTGCAACGTAACACAGCTTAACGTAACGTAGCATAGCGAAGGGATTAGTAGCGTAGCGTAACGTAGCACAGCATAACGCAACGTAGCATACACAAATGATGAGTGGGTTATATATAAAGATAAAGATAATCATACGTGACGGTTCCGAATCAGATCCATTGCACATCGCTGCGGTCGTCATAAGGGGAGTCCAGCAAGGGAGGGCAGGGACAAAATCCAAGTAGGTGGAGAAATCTTCAGTGGGACAGTGGGGGAAGGGACAGGGTCTCCTTTTGTCGCCTCTTACGACTAGCAGAGTTACTCTGGGCCTCTGGACCTATTCTTCTCCGGGTCGAGACGGGCTGACAAAATGATAAATTTGTCCTAATATGGTGTCTAATATTAAGTATTATTATTACTATAGATATAAATAAATTATTATTAATAATTAATAATTAATTTAATAATATAATTATAGACTTTCAAATAATAAGAAATATTATTGAGTTAATATTTTGTCAATAGGCACTACTTGTATCATAAATTTAATATAATATCACGTATTGTTTAATAGAAAATGGAAGCCCCAATGAAATGTTTGCCCACAGCCCCAAGATAGTCTGCTATGCCAATGGTACATGGATGTGATGTTTTAATTTCTTAGGAATACATAATGTATCACTTCTATGTTTAAATAACAATTAACCTTGTTGTATATATTATTATGTTTTCACGAATACTATATAAATTTCGTACGTTTGCGTGAAATACAAAAATAATCAAAAATCCACTTTATTAGTATTTTCGTTCACAAATCCCGAAACTCACATTTTACATTCAATTCAACTTGACGCCCCGATCTGTCATATCCAATGAGCGTGCTGATAGGTTTTACTGTCACATGCGCAGCTTGTACAACGTCATCTTAGCGGACACGTTGATACAAAATCTAGGCAAGTGGAATATGTCGCGTTGACCTAACTGCCCAGCTTGCTGATACGACCCAAGGTCACGCCCTAGAGTACAGATGGGCGTGGCAAGCGATGACCAACAAATCATTTTTCGATCAATAGCTCCTAAACCGCTGCAAATAGATATTTCGTAATACTTTAAAAATGCGTAGAATTGTATGTCCCATAAATAATTCCAAATAAGCCTACCGCTAAAAAATAATATTGTAGAGTGAGATAAGCGGTTTTCCGCCTATCCCTTCCATGCTATCTGTCATATGAGAGCTTCGAACACTCGCCACAGCACTGATAAGTAAACTGGTCAGGTTTTGTAACTCATCTCGCACACTCACGCAAGAGCAGGGCACGAGAACCTTTGTATAAATAAACAATGTATTTACACGATTTCTTAAACATAATTTTGAAACTATTTCAGTGACAACTGTGCACAATTTCAGATGTGCGAAGAATGCTGACAACAGTAAAGCCCATAGTAAAGCCAAGAGTATCCGGTGTCTTCAGCGTCATCGCCTGAGTTTCGGATCACAAGACAGACGCTGACTCGACTGAAATCAACCCCAGGCTGTCAGTATCACCATCGGTCATTTGGATTTAACAACACACCCCTAACCCGAGTTACGTGTTTTGAGGTATGGTACTGTAGCTTATTAGACCTGGTTTACATTACTCTCATTTTAACGGTCGAGTTGGCCAATAACGCTGGTAATTTACCGTGTAAACGCAATCAAGTACCTACCATAGATCAACTTTTTACTCGAGTTGGAACTCGGAGTTACTCGCGTAACTGGCCATGATCTGAGTAGTAAACAGAGGACGGTCAACTTCCGTGACTATCGTGACGTCATTTCATAACGTCAGACATAACCTAACAACTTCAACCGACAGGTTACTTATTAGTCTTTGTTCAACTCCACTAAAAAGTTAAGAAATTAATGCGGTAACATGGCCACTGCTGGGGGGGGGGGGGGGGGCGGAGGGAGAATTTCAGGAATTTTTAAATTAAACTGGCGATCTATACGATACACGCTATACACCCCGGATACGCCACTGCGTATGATATTTATATGGTAACTATAGCGGTGAATAACTGGTCGCAAGAAGTAAAATACTCAGCCAAATGTTATATAATAGGCCAAGATAAAGAGTTTAATACAAACGAACGTAGGAGGTATAGGGACAATATCTTTTGAGTTATGAATGGTAACCGTGGCCCGTCTGGTCGTGATAAAATGCATATTTAAATGCTTCCTCCAACCATCTTAAAAAATTTTAAAAATTAAAGAGTAGGAAGCTGGCGAGAATGGGACGAGCGTAACAATAGCGTACGCACAACACCTAAACACAACAATGAAACAAATGAATTGTAACTATGGACAAACAACAAGCCGTCAAAAAATAAAAATGTTCTGACGTTGGAAAATTAAAATGTTGAAAACGTTTACAATCTTGGAGATCGTTGTTGTCCATCATTGAACAGAACTTTTAACTGGTAAGCAGTTACTATCGTTAAAACTAATTGTTTTCCCCCATTATTCGCAAAGCTAATAGTTTGACAGCTTGTTGTTTGTACATCAGTTTCCATTGTTGTAGTTTGGCAGTGACGTCAGTTGCAGGTTCCCCATACTTACTTATCGGATCGTGTTAAACTTATTTGTAAAGGGACGGATTGACTATAGAATTTCAATTATTTTAATTTTTTGTTTTATTTACATACTAAATATGAAATGGCACATACAGCGCATATCGTATAGACAGCCAGTTAAATTTTAAAATTGCTAACATCCAGTGGGTGGGGGGGGAGTGCCGCCCCACCCCCACCCTCGCGGTGCCCATGTGGGCTACGTAAGGTCCTTTGCTTCCCTCCACCAACTATCTCTTATTCAGATATAAGCAAAGCTGTGTACCAGTAGTATTACTGTAGTATGTGATCCCACTTTACCTGAGGGAGTAAAAGTTTGAACCAGTTCTAGTTGCCGCTTGCCATTTGTAGACACCATCAACGTGTTCACTCACTTTTGCCACAATTAATAAATTGTAGTTTTACTTGCTGCTTGGTGTTCCCAGAAATTTTTTTTCTGTTGATTGTTGAGAAGTGTTGTATACATAGCTTGCCTTTTAATACGTAATTCTATTACAGATACATCTAATACAAACAGTTATTAAATTACATAAATAAGTTTAGATCTAAAACCACTCACAATTGGTGTATTACAGGGCGCTTACGCTAACCAGATCCGAGTTGCTCCGATCCTAAACTGTCATTCGGCAACCTCGCCAATTTTGCGTTCGCGAACATGATCGAGTTAGCTCTCGGATCCCTTGAAATGGATCCGCTCTCTGACCAGGGTTAGTTGGATCCAGACGTAATATTTTGGCGCCAATATGATTCTACGGCAGGGTGAGCTGCAAAAGTAGGGTAATGGGGCTTCCATGGCACCACGGCCACGCGGCAATATTTATTTTCGCAAGGGCCGCAGATTTGTCAAATGTGACGGCTACTAGGCGTAGTTCCTTGTGTTTAGTATTATACCTCATTCAAAAAGTAGTTTGAATCCGCGCCATAAAGTACTCGCCCAAGATATGTCCGTAAGCGAACCATCAAGGATCGAGTTAATCCATCACGTGATTACGATGGACCCAGTTGACTCGATCGCGTTGTTTGGATAAAGTTGGTGTAAGCACCCACAATAAGCAATAAATAACTCAAGACATGGAAGCAGTTCTCGCCCAGGCATGAAGACCAAACCTGTAAGACCTTCAAATGTGTGTTAAACATTTAATTATTCAAAATCGTGATCAGCATCTGCAAGTTTTGGTATCTTTGGCCATGTCTATTATTTAAATCCCTCTTTATTGTCTGAAACAACCATTCAGTTGCAGGATGGCGGAGGACGATAGCACAAGGATCGTTATAACCAAGCCTGGTGTCCTGGCGTTCGGTAAAGATCTGCCTGCTGGACCGAGCATCGAGTCGTTTTTCCAAGATGAGACCGTCGTTCAGGTGTCTTGCGGTAAGGACCACTCTGCAGTTGTCTGCGCATCGGGCCAAGTCTACACTTTCGGCAAGAATCAAGACAACGGTTGGATGAAGAACGATAGTAACCAGATCGCTGAGCCGAGGCTGGTTAACACTCTCAGCTCTGTAAGTATAACTCAAGCTGCTTGTGGAAGAGAATACACCATGTTTATCACTGACAAGGGTGAGTTATATTCATGTGGGTTGAATGGTCATGGTCAGCTTGGCCTCGGTCACACCAATAAAGCCCCCACACCCGTCTTGGTGGCCGGTCTGCCGCCCATCAAGAAGGTTGCTGCTTGGCTCCACACGGTCGTGCTTGCCGACGGCGGTGAGGTGTGGGTGTGTGGATACAACAAGTATGGCCAACTAGGACTTGGTCATACAAACCAACAAACCTCATTCACCCGCGTGCCCAACCTCCCCGAGGTCATCATTGACATGTCGTGTGGCGCGTACCATACAGCTCTGGTCTCGGCCTCTGGGGCTCTCTTGATGGCTGGGTGGAATATCTATGGCCAGCTTGGTCTTGACGTAGCCGATCTCTTGTCCAGCTTCACGCGAGTATCGACGCCGTCATCAGCCGTGGCTGCCGTGTCCTGTGGTTATGGCCACACTGTGGTCCTCAGAGTCGATGGGACGACCTGGGCGTGGGGTTATAATGGAAATGGTCAGTTGGGTACCGGTGACATGGATACAAGGTCCGACCCCTCTAGAATGATTAGCCTCGAGGACCAGACTGTCTCCAAGGTCATTGCTGGGTGTTACTACACTGCGCTGTTGACACATGAAGGGGATGTGTTTGTGTGTGGTAGTGGACTAAATGGTCAGTTGGGTCCGCGCAAGGAAAACGTTTCGGTGGCGACTCGGTTGCCAAAGACACCAGAAGTGATTGTTCCACAGGTGGCTTTTGCTGAGAAGTATTCTCTACTCTTGGTAGTTGAGAAGGCAAACACCACACCGGCACCTCAACTAGGGATCAGTGTTGCAGAGAGGGGTGACCGGGTGAGGAATGGTACAACCGAATTCGAACGGAACATCATGACCACTCTCGAGTGTCCCGTTTGCTTCAAGGTCATGTGCGCACCGATACACCTGTGCACCGCGGGACACAGCTTATGCAACGCTTGCCGGTCTGACGACAGGACCACAGTTTGCCCGCTGTGTCGCGGACAGTTCTCTACTGTGAGGAGTCTCGCGCTGGAGGGCCTGAGTGCCAACATCGAACTACCGTGCACGGCATGCCTGCTGCGCATGCCCGCGTGCGAGCTAGAGGGACACGGCGCGGTCTGTCCCCGTCGCGACTACGACTGTCCCCTGGCGTGCGGCGGATGGAGGGGCCGGCCAGAAGCGATGCTGGGCCACGCCCTCTCGGCCCACGCGGACCGGACGTGGCCCGACCTGCCACGCACGTTTGTGCAGCGGCGCGGACTCTTGCTCACGGACGTGCTCGCGGCGCACGGCAGAGTGTTCACGCTACATCGCGGGTACGATGGGGATGGGACTACGTTCCGGGCGGCCGTCAGGTACATAGGCACCCCCGAGGACAGGCACGCGTTCACGTTTGAGCTAACGCTTCTTAACGAAGGTATGACCATTATTTACCACAGGAACATTTGTTCCGATACCGAGAATGTTGAAGACATGTTTCGTTCATCCAACTGTGTAAGTGTCAAGGGGGAATTTCTTGACACGTTTCTCCAAAATGGCGATCTTTCGTTTAGAGTTGCCATCTTGAAAGTCTGAACTAAAGGTTTTTACGACCATATAGAGAAACGTTTGTTTAGTTAGTTATAGCTTATAGGCTTCTAGAGCTTAGTTGACTGTGCTTCCATGTCTCAAGTGATCGAAGTGCCATGCGCTGATAATATCAGGTGTTGTAGAATGTTGACAGCTTGCCTTTGTGAGAGATGACCACTTTGAGAGTTGAAAGTAAACCTTGAAAACACAACACCTAAATGACAAGACGGTTCGACACGTGAGGTCTTGAACACTCACGAGGAAGATGGCTACTGCCAAAGACGGCAGTTTCTGGCTTTCATCCCTCAAATGTGTCATCTAACACGAAGGCAAGATGTTGGTTCGTATCCCTTCATTGTACTATTAAAGCGGAGTGGCGTGGCGTAACCATTCATCAGATGTAACTGAACTATGAGCTTGATTTCATCGTTATACTGAGAGCATCGCTCTGCCTTAATGGGTTCAATGTTTTTAATGTATCAACCCTCATCCGGGTTTGAGTGTAGTTAATTTGATACTATTAAAAAAGTTTCCAAGTATTGTCTTGTTCAATTTTATATTCCTATTGCATTCCTGTATTCATTTTTACTACATATATTGATTGTCTTTAGTGTTATTTCCGTTAATTTTCGTTAAGATCTTTATAATCATACTGCTAGTTTCAATGTTAACTTGAGAGTACGTATTGACTAACTTTGCTATTTTATTCTTTTATATTCTTATTGCATTCCTGTATACACTTTTAAATATTCATTGAATACTTTTTTATATTTGTGTAATCATTCTGCTTGATACAATGTAAACGTGAGACGATTGTCAAGGTTTGAAATTATTCTATTTTATAAATTTCTATCCGTATTGAGTGTTGTATTCATGAACTCTTTTTTGAAATACACATTGCATGCACGTTTATGTCCAGTGGCGTAACTAAGGGGGGGGGTTAAGGGGGTTTAAACCCCCCCCCCCCCCCCGAAACTACACCGAGAATGATTTTACTTTATACTACATTTACTTAATACTATATATTATTTTCATTCGTAAATTCGTTCTTACCGATCGGTCTCTGAAACTATTTTAGAACTGAAGATATGTTTGTAAAGCCCTTAAATAGCTTCGATTAGGGATCTAATCCAAATTTTATTATTAGGCCTTTATTTGCAACAGAATACAAATTCCACTAGTGCAAATTCAATAAAGACCTACACAAACAGCGGGGAAAAGTCTAACTTTAGCATTTTTTTTTATGGGGCCATCGGGTAAGCTAATTTGAAACTGAATGATCCCCATAATACCATGGCCAAAAAGTGTAAGATCCTTAAACCACTTCAGTGTATAACAATCGCTAGAAATAAAATTTTTATTATATTTATCATACCACTTCACTTAGATAAGATATATAATTTTTTCAATAATTCAATTATATTTATGTGTTCATCTACAACTAATACACCTTTCGCTCGAACCAGTAAAAGTGAGGGTACATATAAATAAAAGTGCATTAATCTAATATTACAATATCACGATCTGTGAATTAAAATTTAAATGTGTACTTGTGACCACAATGTTTCACTTCATGTTGAGATTATATTGAACAACCATAAAACATTAAACACCCAATTTCTATGCAATAATTCTTATTTAGAACTATAATTAATACCTACTGTAACACTGTAACTTCAATATAATACAAACAAACGAGTAGTGGTTCGAGTAGTATTCTTTGAGTCTAAAAAACACGAAATAATTATAAAAGTGGAAAATAATTTCGCCTTCGGCGAGATGGCCTTCGGCGGCTGGGGCTTCGCCCAGACCCCTTTCGGTCCCCCCATCTCATTTTTCCCTAAACGACCCCCCCCCCCGAAATAATTCCTAGTTACGCCACTGTTTGTGTCTGTGTATACCCATTCTAACTTACCTAATTATGGTATGGATAAAGTTTGCAACTTTTGTATTGTTGAATTTTGTATTCATATTGCATTATTGTTTTCATTTTTACAAAATACATTGAAATCTTGTTTATGTCTGTATAATCATTCACAATGACCATGGAATGACATTAGATTTAGCAGAATGATTTCTTCTATCTGATTATTCAATGTAAACTTGTGCACATTTTTTGTATCTTCATAACAATATTATTGTAATTGTTAATGTAGTATGTAGATTTACCTTTAGTTTTAAAACGGGCAATGCTCAAGGCTGGTTCACACAGATTTTTAAGACATAAGATTTAAGGTTTAACGCGTAGCAGTCACAATAGATCATACACACACATAGGCCTACTGGCGTTCACAAAAAGTTGTACTTTTAAGAAATTGTTTTTATGCGTTATTCATTGTCATAAAGTTGGGCAATGTCCAACTTTACGCTTAAATCTTAAAAACAAGTTACTAAAATCTCAAGTCAACGAACCATATACTTTAATAATACTTACACATTAATTATAAGATGTGCAGGAATTGTTGAAAACAAGGCTATAATAATTAATTATGGATATGACAAATTTCAATTAATTTAAATTGAATCACAATGATGTTCTAACTGAGGATAAAACGTTACAAAGTACTATACTTTACTAGACCTATCTTGAACAAAACGAAACTATGTGAACCAGAGCCCTAAAAATAACGTCTTAAAACTTCATGCATTACGTCTTAAAAATCTGTGTGAACCAGCCTTTACTAGCAATGCTTGTGTGTTACTGTTTGTTTTAATCATTCAACTAAATTCGGTGCAAGCTTGAGGTATAATTGACAAGTGTGTGTATTGTTCTGTTCCATTATTCGCATCGTATTTGCATTATCTAAATTTTAATTTACCTAGTGATTGGCATTTTTCAGTACACTGCTAATTTATATATTTAATTCCTCATTTAGCCATCTTCAATGTATCCTTGAAATAGTTTGTGGATGAAGTAAATCATACTCATGATACAAATGTCATTATTGTGTTCTACTTTGTTCCACCTGTACCACGAAGAATCCCATCGGTAATGTCCCATAGCCCCAAACACAATTGTCGGCATTGGGATCGCAATCGTACATTTTCCCTTATTAAATCATTAAGACATTACGATCAACTATTAAAGATTGTTTGGAAATAAAACTCACAGGTGTGATTTACTCAACTCTGATTGTTATCAGTAGAGCCCTGCATGGGCCAAGCTTATAGCTAGCAGAAATAAAGTGGAAACATTCTTCACGTAAAAGGCTGCGAACTCCCACCAATCCATTAAATCCCTAGTTTTGATTTGGTAAAAGTTCCCTTCAGTAAGTCAGACAAAATTTTTAAAAAAATCGAGCCCAAAGTTCATTGAGAATGGTTAACCGTTACGGCAATAAGGCTGTTTTAAGTTTAAGTGACGTCACTAGCCATGAGGTCACAGCGGGGCAAGGCCGGCTCGCCCCGACAACCCCGCAGCCAACACCGTCCGACAGTTCATGTAATGTCAAAGCAAACCATTACTCTCACTCGTCGCCTCTTCACTGAGAATAATGTTCGTAAATGTATTTTAATACGTTTAATGTAAATTACAAACATGGTTGGTTCGTGTGTTGTTTTTCAGTGTACAACAGCAAAGTGCAAAGATCGAGATTGTATTTTATTTATTTCCGAGCATTGAAAAATATTAAGGCATAGCGCATAATATAGAAAAGGTGGTTACGAGTTGTGAGAAGAAAATATTTCCAACCTACCAAACTGTATGTCCATTTGGTCTATGCAAGAGAAATAAAATATATTCGTCAACTACGCAAATACCTTTTCAAAATCAAAGTAAAATGCATCTTCCCTTTGGGCGGTCTTGATCCGTGCACAAGCCGTTTGCATCCGGGTACTCCTTTCTGACGGCGCTTGCGACAGACGGGGAATAACTACCCTCTTGTTTTTACCAAATGACTCCCAAGACTTCATCCAATACACAAATAATTGTTACGCAACGTGTCTCCACATTTTGTTCGAAACAGGTCTGAGGAATTTCACGGTCTGCACGCACGCGTAACACGTAATCGTCTGCCGAAATGTGTTCAAATTGTCCAAGTCTAAAATTATTTTTTTCGAAAATGAATGAATTGTTTTACACTCCCAAGTCAATGCTTAGGCTACTTCTTTCAGATTCTTGATCCTAAATCCGTGTCCATAACGTCACTACGTTGCCCACATGTGCACCGTTCCGTGTTCCAAGCTCTGCCTTCGAATGTTTTGCACTTCGCACTCTCGATCCCGTTATTCCGTCGTCTTTGGTCAATTTCTTCGATTGTGTATTTTGGTTCGAAACAGAGGGATGAACACATTCCATAGTAAGTGAGATGCTGGGACTGACACACTTTCTAAAAATAACGTAATAAACGAATAAACCGTACTTGCCCACAGGAGGCAGGTCTCGCATCTGCGAGGGCTGGATTGAAGGCCGCGTAGACAATTCAAACCTGCCCCGCTGTGATGTAGTTTTCGCGCCACAATCGACCTCGCTCCAAAATAAGTTTTCTTTCATAATCAAAATGAACCAGTGAACCGATTTACGAGAGTTTTTGTATATTCCTATTTTCTATTGGGTCTTTATCACATAATCATCCATCGCTTCAAACCGGGATACTGCCTTAATCCACTTACCCAGCTTTAGTCAGAGGAGAAATCTATTTATATCCGACTGTTTTGTCAGAGCCAAAGTGCTGACGGTGCTGACAAAAGAGACAATGTTGGAAATACTTTTCTAAATCCGCAGTGTGTCCCCCACTAGGGTAGCTCTGCGCATCGTACGAGATGGTTCATATGACGGTGTTAATGTTGTTCAGAGCTAAAGTGCTGACGGTGCTGACAATAGAGGCTGACGGGTGTTGGAAATACTTAACTGAGTGCGCAGTGTGTCCCCCACTAGGGTAGCTCTGCGCATCGTACGAGATGGTTCATATGACGGTGTAAATGTGGTTCAGCGCTAAAGTGCTGACGGTGCTGACAATAGAGGCTTACATCGTGTTGGAAATACTTAACTGAGTGCGCAGTGTGTCCCCCACTAGGGTAGCTCTGCGCATCGTACGAGATGGTTCATATGACGGTGTAAATGTGGTTCAGCGCTAAAGTGCTGACGGTGCTGACAATAGAGGCTGACATCGTGTTGGAAATACTTAACTGAGTGCGCAGTGTGTCCAACAGTTTGGTAGCTCTGCGCATCGTACGAGATGGTTCATATGACGGTGTTAATGATGTTCAGAGCCAAAGTGCTGACGGTGCTGACAATAGAGGCTGACATCGTGTTGGAAATACTGAACTTAGTGCGCAGTGTGTCCTGCACTAGGGTAGCTCTGCGCATTGTACGAGGTGGTTCATATGACGGTGTTAATGATGTTCAGAGCCAAAGTGCTGACGGTGCTGACAATAGAGGCTGACATCGTGTTGGAAGTACTTAACTCAGTGCGCAGTGTGTCCCCCACTAGGGTAGCTCTGCGCATCGTACGAGATGGTTCATATGATGTTGATCAGAGCCAAAGTGCTGACGGTGCTGACAATAGAGGCTGACATCGTGTTGGAAATACTTAACTCAGTGCGCAGTGTGTCCCCCACTAGGGTAGCTCTGCGCATCGTACGAGATGGTTCATATGACGGTGTTAATGTTGATCAGAGCCAAAGTGCTGACGGTGCTGACAATAGAGGCTGACATCGTGTTGGAAATACTTAACTGAGTGCGCAGTGTGTCCCCCACTAGGGAGCTCTGCGCATCGTACGTGATGGTTCATATGATGTTGATCAGAGCCAAAGTGCTGACGGTGCTGACAATAGAGGCTGACATCGTGTTGGAAATACTTAACTGAGTGCGCAGTGTGTCCCCCACTAGGGTAGCTCTGCGCATCGTACGAGATGGTTCATATGACGGTGTTAATGTTGTTCAGAGCCAGAGTGCTGACGGTGCTGACAATAGAGGCTGACATCGTGTTGGAAATACTTAACTGAGTGCGCAGTGTGTCCCCCACTAGGGTAGCTCCGTGCATCGTACAAGATGGTTCAAATGACTGTGTTAATGTTGTTCATAGCCAAAGTGCTGACGGTGCTGACAGTAGAGGCTGTCATGGTGTTTGAAATACTTAACTGGGTGCGCAGTGTGTCCCCTACTAGGGTAGCTCTGCGCATCGTACGAGATGGTTCATATGACGGTGTTAATGTTGTTCAGAGCCAAAGTGCGGACGGTGCTGACAATAGAGGCAGACATCGTGTTGGAAATACTTAACTGAGTGCGCAGTGTGTCCCCCACTAGGGTAGCTCTGCGCATCGTACGAGATGGTTCATATGACGGTGTTAATGTTGTTCAGAGCCAAAGTGCTGACGGTGCTGACAATAGAGGCTGACATCGTGTTGGAAATACTTAACTGAGTGCGCAGTGTGTCCCCCACTAGGGTAGCTCTGCGCATCGTACGAGATGGTTCATATGACGGTGTTAATGTTGTTCAGAGCCAAAGTGCTGACGGTGCTGACAATAGAGGCTGACATCGTGTTGGAAATACTTAACTGAGTGCGCAGTGTGTCCCCCACTAGGGTAGCTCTGCGCATCGTACGAGATGGTTCATATGACGGTGTTAATGTTGTTCAGAGCCAAAGTGCTGACGGTGCTGACAATAGAGGCTGACGGGTGTTGGAAATACTAAACTGAGTGCGCAGTGTGTCCCCCACTAGGGGAGCTCTGCGCATCGTACGAGATGGTTCATATGATGTTGATCAGAGCCAAAGTGCTGACAGTGCTGACAATAGAGGCTGACATCGTGTTGGAAATACTTAACTGAGTGCGCAGTGTGTCCCCCACTAAGGTAGCTCTGCGCATCGTACGAGATGGTTCATATGACTGTGTTAATGTTGATCAGAGCCAAAGTCCTGGCGGTGCTGACAATAGAGGCTGATGGGTGTTGGAAATACTTAACTGAGTGCACAGTGTGTCCCCCACTAGGGTAGCTCTGCGCATCGTACGAGATGGTTCATATGACGGTGTTAATGTTGTTCAGAGCCAAAGTGCTGACGGTGCTGACAATAGAGGCTGACATCGTGTTGGAAATACTTAACTGAGTGCGCAGTGTGTCCCCCACTAGGGTAGCTCTGCGCATCGTACGAGATGGTTCATATGACGGTGTTAATGTTGATCAGAGCTAAAGTGCTGGCGGTGCTGACAATAGAGGCTGACGGGTGTTGGAAATACTTAACTGAGTGCGCAGTGTGTCCCCCACTAGGGTAGCTCTGCGCATCGTACGAGATGGTTCATATGACTGTGTTAATGTTGTTCAGAGCCAAAGTGCTGGCGGTGCTGACAATAGAGGCTGACATCGTGATGGAAATACTTAACTGAGTGCGCAGTGTGTCCCCCACTAGGGTAGCTCTGCGCATCGTACTAGATGGTTCATATGACGGTGTTAATGTTGATCAGAGCCAAAGTGCTGACGGTGCTGACAATAGAGGCTGACATCGTGTTGGAAATACTTAACTGAGTGCGCAGTGTGTCTCTCACTAGGGTAGCTCTGCGCATCGTACGAGATGGTTCATATGACGGTGTTAATGTTGTTCAGAGCCAAAGTGCTGACGGTGCTGACAATAGAGGCTGACATCGTGATGGAAATACTTAACTGAGTGCGCAGTGTGTCTCTCACTAGGGTAGCTCTGCGCATCGTACGAGATGGTTCATATGACGGTGTTAATGTTGTTCAGAGCCAAAGTGCTGACAGTGCTGACAATAGAGGCTGACATCGTGATGGAAATACTTAACTGAGTGCGCAGTGTGTCCCCCACTAGGGTAGCTCTGCGCATCGTTCGAGATGGTTCATATGACGGTGTTAATGTTGTTCAGAGCCAAAGTGCTGACGGTGCTGACAATAGAGGCTGACATCGTGTTGGAAATACTTAACTGAGTGGGCAGTGTGTTCTCCACTAGGATAGCTCTGCGCATCGTACGAGACACTATGGTAGCTCTGCGCATACAACGTCATATTTTGAAGCGTCCTCAAAATGTGAATAAAATACCTTTTTTTTGTGATGACGTTAGAGCGGACGAGCTATTTGACTCCAAATAACTTTTTGAAATCTAGTTATTATTTAATTTTCTAATTGTAGCATTACAATACTTGACGTCAATTTAATCACCTTCTTTTTCACTGCTTTCTTTAGGTAAACGAAATATATAGATGAACTGAAAGGATGACCCTCGCTGTAGTGTTTGCAAAAACATAGCTATCTGTTGACTGTCGACTGTCATGATTGTTTGGAGTCACAAATACGGTTCATCATTATTTGACAGGGGAAACGTGGCGTCATGCTTGTCTCTATTGTGCAGGCGCGTAGGAACTCTAAATCAAGTGGGGGGGTAGAATTTGTCTTGCTATATTAGTTATTTCTCGATTTTTAGGCTTAAATAAGTACGTTTTGAGGGCCTTAAACCACCCCTTCCCAAAATACACCACTGACCTTCTAGCACCCATTCGCTTTTATTTTGTAATGCTACAAAGTGCTAACAAAGGCAGAGAAAATGTATCTTGTGACGAAGATCTTAGCTTTCTCCGTTATTCACTGGTGAAATATGAAATTAAGTTGGTGAATGTTTACCCGGGTATCCGTGTGGTATTGTATAACGGGATGTGTCTAACACGCTAAATTGGGTGGGTCACAGGAAAAATTGGATGGGGAATCTCCCCCCATTCCCCCCCCCCCCCCCCCGCATTCATACGCGCCTGCTATTGGGCCAAGGAAGTAAGGGCGTATCTGGAATCCAGTAGGTTTGGAAGTTCCCCTTGTTAGGGGGGGCACATGAAGGCAGTGGCGTATCCGGGAATGGACCATGGGGGAAGTCCAACATTGCAACCAGGACAGGGTATGGGACGAAAGCCCCAGCCGCCGGAGGCTTTTTCGCCAAAGGTGATTTTTTTTTTTCTTTCTTTCTTACATGTGACGTTTTAAACGCCTGTGAACACATTTCAGATTCGTATAATGTTATAGAGTAGGTTTCTTGTTCTTATTCTTTATTATTCTTATTTCTTTTTCTTATTAAATTCGGGTATGAATCAGGGGGATATCGAGATTCTTCATCATGTGTAGTCTTGGCACAGGCGTCCCCAAGATTGGAAACGGTTCCTTCTCATCTTGTACTTTGGGAGGAGGGGGGGGGCATGGAGTTCTCCCTTGGATTCGCCCCTGCATGATGGTGACGTGCGTCAAGCGCGTATTCTCGGTCTGGTCTTAAGCAACCTAGATCAATTTGACTTTACACATAACTAAGTCTAATGCACTTATGATTCACTGTCGATTTTTTAGTCTTTCACTTGACTGTACCGCGTGGCTAACCCTGGCCGAATACTTGAACGTAGGGGTGTCGGCATAAACGCTCACCCCGCGCCACGCAACAGGTATGAATGCACGCCCGGCGACGAGAACGAACTTCGTATTCTATCACATTCTCTATCCTCACATTATGCCTACAAATATTATCATGCTTGTGATTTTGTTATTATTAATATTGTTTCAGTTCGCACTGTAGTTGGAAGTGGCAAGAACGTTTCGTTTTATACAGAGCCCACAACACACGTACACTCTCTGAAAGCCAAATACAAAAATGAACTTTAAATTAGATTTGTAATGAGTCCATTAAATTGTAACGGCCACGTCGTATGCTCCGATAACTGTAACTGAGATTCAAAGATACCACGCGTGTAATGACACACCACACCAGTCATCATGTTTTCGATCTATGTGAAATGGAATGGCCAGCGGAATGCAAGAGACTATTTGAACCATTGTTGTGATTTGTATCTTCTCAATAAGTAGGCCTAATCAACGTTATTTGTGTACATAATATGTTGCTACACGAAACTGCTATTTAACAGATAGATATGGCTCAGGTCAGTGTGACGAGGACCTAATTTGGAAGGCCATTTGTTCGATGCTCGCTCTCAGTATCTTTATTGACGTGTGGTGATAGGCGGAGCTTGCGCCGAGTACTGTGTCACGTGACTAGCAGTTGGGAAAAGTCCCTACTATCCGGACGGAACCACGCAAACACATCCACACCTATCTCGTTCAAGCTGTTATGATATTCATTTTTAAGATATAACCTATGGGAAAATATGTTCAGTTCACATACCAGTTGTCAATTGAAAGGGTATTTCAAAATAATAGACGAAGTAGTTAGCTTGTTATAACAATTCACGCACCGACGAGGATAAAATGAGCAAGGTGTGGTTTGTTTTTTCAACTTCAACTGGCGAAAAACTAATAATCGGATTTGGACGAGAGTTTCTTAAGAATACGTAGAAAATGCCCAGAACGAAAATTCAAACCATGCACTAATATGCAAGGTGCTTTCACGGTCAAAACCGCTACTTTTGAGGCCCAATCGCTACACCCTGCATATTAGTGCATGCTGTAAATTATCGTTCTGGGCCTTTTCTATCTAGAAAGTTTATTTGCTTATTGTCTCGCATTATTGGAACAAACTCTCGTCCAAATCCGATCATTAGTTTTTCGCCAATTGAAGTTAAAAAACAACACACCTTGCTCATTTTATCCTCTTGATGCGCGAATTGTTATAACAAGTTAACTACTGGGTCTATAACTTTGAAATATCCTTTATATTGACAACCGGTATGTGGACTACAAAAAAATATGCTTTCCTATACGTTATACCTGAAATGTGAATATTATTTTCCATTTCAACTTAGTAGGCAAGTGGAATATGTCACGTCGCCCTAACCATTGGGTTTGAAATACATTGAACCTTACTGCCCAGCTCGCTGATACGACACAAGGTCACGCCGTAGAGTACAGATGGGCGTGGCAAGCAATGACCAACAAATCATTTTACGATCAATAGCTCCCACACCGCTGCAAATAGATTTTTCGTAATACTTTCAAAATGCGTAGAATTTTATGTCCCATAAATGATTTCAAACACGCCTCCTGCTAAAAAATAATATCCCTCCCATGCTATCTGTCATATGAGAGCTTCGAACACTCGCCGCAGCGCTGATAAGCAAAAAGCAGTTATGCCGGTTTCACGACCTTGCGTGGCAATATACGCACCTTTCTGCATGCTGCTGCGTGATGCGGGTAAAATGTTAACAGTTCACGACATTCCGTTTGCGTGCAGCGGGCGTGTAGAGAAATTCAGAGCTGGGCAAAATACTCAAATGTTTGTATTTTAGATGCAAAATACAAAATACTGAAATAAATGTGTTTAAGATACAAAATACAAGATACTTTTTAAAACATGTATTTTCGATACAAAAAACATTTGTATTTTCAAAAATACTAACAATCAAATACATTTCCCTATGCTACAACTACAACTACCGGGAAATAAAGAACAACTTACATTTGTTTCTTATTAAAATTTTGGATGTTGGTTTAACGAAAGCAAGTGCTTAGTGTATGTCTAGAACATTAATTTATTCATCATCATGTGACGGACAGTACAATACGAACAATGATGGTAGCACTAGCTTGATTGAAATTACACTCATTGCTGCCCATTGGCCATTGGCTCGTCGCATCGCGAAGATGTATTTTGTTGAGAGAAGTATTTTGTAAAATATGAAAAATGTATTTTCGATACAAAATACAAGATACTTTTAGCTCGGGTATTTTCGATACAAAATAATACAAATGTATTTCAAATACATGTATTTTCGATACTGCCCAGCTCTGAGAATAGTATAACACAAACAAATATTTCCATTTGTGGAATTCGTAACAGATAGCCGCGTGGTATAGGGTTATTTACTTATAATACAATTTCCTTGTTCTTCTACGAAGTGCAGGAGCTATACTTGTATTTTAAACTAGAACCCATAACCTCAAAACCAGTCAGTGACTATCTACTCCATCTTGCCTCCCTATTTTTGTGGTTGTGCGCATGCGCCCGCACTTGCGTGCGTAAAAAGTTGAACATCGGTCAACTTCTGCAGCGCTGCACTGCTTGCACGCAAGTCGTTCCTGTTTGGCTCTACAGACGCTGCACTGCACTGCACGGCCACGCAAGGTCGGGAACTCGGCATGGCTGCCCGACCTTGCGTTGTTTTGCGTAAAAGCCACGGACGGCTCAGATCGACCAATCAGGAGAGACTTGCGTGATTGACAGTGCAGCGCCGCAAAAGTTGACCAAACCTCAACTTTTGCAGTGCGTTCACGCAACCGGAAGTGCGGGAAGTGCGTGCACATGCGCACAACCACAAAACGGCAGGCAAGATGAAGAAGCAGTAGTTTTGGAGTTATGGGTTCTAGTTCTGGTTTTTTTAAACTTTAAAGTGTATGTTACTACCCCACGACGTACAGAAACATAGGAAATGAAAAATAAGTAAGTAGCCATATACCACGGCTGTCTGTTTTGAGTATCACATGCACGTGGCAATTGGAGAACTTGATCCGTGGAATATTACACGATTTCCATCATAAACTTGTTTATTAAAGGTCACAGCATGGAGGCAAAGACTCATAAATAATTCTTCTAAGCAGACTTATATCAATGAACCATTAACAGAGACGAACTCCACGCAACAGGTAAAAACACAAATGGAGTCTTGGTAAGTCCAGTACAAAGATTGTACCCTTTGGAAATTACAAGTGGGTCTTACCTTGAGACAAGAGCATCCTTGAGTATTTTTAGAATACTTTGTATTTAAGGCATTAGGGCCAGTTGTACAATCTCGGTATAAAAGTCCTAGATCCGAATCCCTCGGATAGCCCATCCCAAGGATGAAGTTCGTGTTGCGTTGTACAATCGAAAGTTAGGCGGAGGATGGCCCTCCCAAGGATAAGTTGCATTTGGGGATTTATGTTCATAAGATGGCAATCAAATGTTACCAGAATCTGGTTATATTTGAGCGCACAGGAAGGCCTAGATTGCCCTAGGCCTACAAGGTAAAGTCTAGACCTACGCCAGTCGCCAATACCTTATTTTGTCTTTAATGTGATTACATAACTAACTACAGGCCTAGTAATATGACGGTCCTATTGGCAGAGTATGCCTAGACTTTTGTTGTCATTAAGCGTAGGCCTAGGCTTAAACTTGTTTTCGAAAAATATGAGGAGTCTGTCAGCCAAGGAACTGTCAGTTGCGTTGCGTGCAGTTGTGAGAGATTTCGGCCGTCAATGTGCATTTGGCGGCCGAAACCTCATGAACATTGTTTTTCAACATAAAATCATTAGAAGAGCATAAGAGCTACTTTTACTTTAATATCAATAAAATTATGAACTGTTCTTCGAAGTTCTCGTCATCTTTTCGTCCGCCATTTTTTCATTGGGTTATTCCTTTAGATATCGGTCATGTGTGGTATAAACCTAGGAATGAGAGTTATACGGAGGTCGTTGGTCAACCCAGAGATAACTGAATCTAGAACCCTATCCCGAGATTGTACAACCGGCGGTTCATATAAAGTCGTATTGTTGAAGGCGTTGTCGTAAGAATCTGATTTAACATAGGAAACTATGTACGGTCATAGCCGGTCATAGCGTAATTTAGTCGTAGTCACAGTCACAAGCTGTCACAAGAAAAGATACAAAATTTCAACTTTTTACGGACTTCTTACGACTAACGAATCAGACATCCGGACGTCACTAACGACAGACCAATGAGACGATATCTACATATGTCAGTTGCGAAACTATTTAATTAACTTCCGGTTTCCGCAAAGTTTAAGTTTCCAATTTGACAGCTAGGTTACAATGGAAGACGGTTTTCTCATTAATTCCGACGAGTACGCAGATAGTTGTACGGATGAGGTATTTATTCATACGATACAGCAATATTCAGTGTTGTCCAGCCATTAATAAGTAAAACAATAATAAGTGGGCCATAAACAGGAAACCTGTCACCTCAATCGTAAACAAACAAAATGTGCGGTAAAGTAGAGGTAACGGATGTCGTCTTCGCAACTAGTTCAAAAAGCGTGAACGAAAAATGACGCATCTTTACGCTAAGTGCTTTGGTAAATCTCCAGACCACGCCCTCCCAAGGTCCCTCCCATACGGTTATACGGAGGATGTAGAAAACGGGAGCTTAAGTAGACCGTGATGGGAGTTAGTTTAGAGAGGGCAGTGCATTTTCAAAGATGTTTGGTTTGGTTCTTTTGTTTCCTTGGAGACGCGTGGACTTGGTAAACTTTTTTGATGTGAAAAGGGTGATGGTACATTGGAAGCTGTAAATAAACGGTATCTGTATTTTGAAGTGAGTTCATTCTGTCATTAACACTATAGTTAATACGACGAAGACGACGGGTAGTCGTTTGAGACGTAACCGTATTAATAAACATCCATAGTATTTATATGATTTCTTAAATATTATTTGGAAACCATTTCAGTGACAACTGTGCACAATTTCAGATGTGCGAAGAATGCTGACAACAGTGGAGCCCATAGTAAAGCCAAGAGTATCCTGTGTCTTCAACGTCATCGCCTGAGTTTCGGCTCACAAGACAGACGCTGACTCGAGTGAAATCAACCCCAGGCTGTCAGTGTCACGCATCGGTCATTTGGATTTAACAACACACCCCTATCCCGAGTTACGTGTTTTAAGGTACGGTACCGGAGCTTGTTAGACCTGGTTTACATTACTCGCATTTTAAACGGTCGAGTTGGTCAATAATTTTAGCGTGTAAATGCAATCAAGTAGCTAAGCCTACCACAGGTCAATGTTTTACTCGAGTTGGAACTCGGTGTTACTCGCGTAACTGGCCATGATCCCAGTAGTGTAAACAAAGGACGGTCGACTTCCGTGACTATCGTTACGTCATTTCATAAGTTCAAACATAACCTAACAACTTCAACCGACAGGTTATAATTAGTATTTGTTCAACTCCAGTTAAAAGTGAACAAATTAATGCGTCAACATGGGTACCGCTGGGGTGGGTGGGGGAGCGTCAAGTGGAGCCTCCTGGATTTCAGGAATTTGTAAATTAAACTGCGATCTATGCGATATGCGCTATATGTGCCATTTCATATAAAGCATCCAGCCCCCCCCAGCCCACCCCGGATACGCCACTGCAAATGATATTTATATGGTAACTATAGCGGTGAATAACTGGTCGCCAGAAGTAAAATACACATATAAATGTTATATGTAATAGGCAGAGATAAAACGTTAAACACAAACGAACGTAGAGGGTATAGGGACAATATCGATTGAGTTATGAATGGTAACGAGGGCCAGTCTAGCCGTGAAAAATGTATATTTAAATGCTACGTAAGTCCAAAAATCTTAACAAATTGTAAAAATAAACGAGCATGAAGCTAGCGAGCATGGGACGAGTGATGCTGTGGCCGCGAGGGGGCGTGGTCATATTGCCCTCGCTCGGAACAGTCAGTGGTGCATTGATTTATTCCTACAAATAACAATACTTACTTATCGGATCGTGTTAAACTTATTTGTAAAGGGACGGATTGTCTATAGAGTTTCAATTGTTTTTATTTTATTTTGAATTTATATATTTTATATGAAATGGCAAATACAGCGCAAATCGTATAGATATCCAGTAAATTTTTTAAATTCCTGAAATCCATTGGGGGGGGGGGGACAGGGGAGTGACCACCCTTGCCCCCCCAACCCCCTCGCGGCACCCATGTGGGCTCCGTAAGTTCCCTTGCTTCCCTTCACCAACTATCTCTAATCCTGATATACGCATAGCTGTGTAGTGTGTAGTATTACTGTAGTATGTTCGGTGATCCCCCTTAAGCTAGGGGAGTAAATGTTTGAACTAGTTCTAGTTGCCGCTTGCCATATGTAGACACCATCAACGTATTTCCATTGTTCATTTACTGTTGCAACAATTGATCCCCCCCAACAAATCCCCCTTCTTTGTCTAAAACAAAAATTCAGTTGCAGGATGGCGCCGTTCGATATCTCAAGTATCTTTATAAGCAAGCCTGGGGTCCTGGCGTTCGGTGAAGGCCTGCCTGCTGGACCAAGCATCGAGTCGTTCTTCCAAGATGAGACCGTCCTTCAGGTGTCTTGCGGTAAGGACCACTCTGCAGTTGTCTGCGCATCCGGCCGAGTCTACACTTTCGGAATAAGTCAACACAACGGATGGATGAAGAACGATGGTGACCAGCCCGCTCAGCCGAGAGTTGTTGACACACTCAGGTCTGTTCGTATAACTTTGGCTGCTTGTGGAGATGGATATACCATGTTCCTTACTGACAAGGGTGAGTTATATTCGTGTGGGGTGAATGGTCATGGTCAGCTTGGTCTCGGTCACTCCAATAAAGCCCCGAAACCCGTCCTGGTGGCCGGTTTGCCGCAAATTGATAAGGTTGATGCTGGATGTAAGCACACAGTGGTTCTTGCCGACGGCGGTGAGGTATGGGTGTGTGGATCCAACCAGTCTGGCCAACTTGGACTTGGTAAAACAAACCAGCAAACCTCATTCACCTGCGTGCCCAACCTCCCTGAGGCCATCATGGACATTTCATGTGGTGCGTACCATACAGCTCTTGTCACGGCCTCTCGGGCCCTCTTGATGGCTGGGTGGAATTTCCATGGCCAGCTTGGTCTTGACGTAGGCGAAACTTTGTCCAGCTTTACGCGAGTATCGACGGCGTCATCAGCCGTGGCTGCCGTGTCCTGTGGTTATAACCACACTGTCGCCCTCAGAGTCGATGGGACGACCTGGGCTTGGGGTAATAATGTAAAGGGGCAGTTGGGTACCGGGGACAGGGTTAAGAGATCCGCCCCCTTTCGAATGATTGGCCTAGAGGACCACACTATCTCCAAGGTCATTGCTGGGTGTTACTACACTGCGCTGTTGACACAGGAAGGGGATGTGTTTGTGTGTGGTAGTGGACTAAGTGGTCAGTTGGTACCGCGGAAGAAAACCGTTTCGGTGGCGACTCGGTTACCAAAGTCACCAGGGTTGATTGTGCAACAGGTGGCTTTTGCTGAGACCTATTCTGTACTCTTGGTCTTGGTAGTTGAGAAGGCAAACATCACACCGGCACCTCAACTAGAGATCGGTGTTGCAGAGAGGGGCGACCGGGTAAGGAATGGTGCAACCGAATTAGAACGGAACATCATGACTTCTCTCGAGTGTCCCGTTTGCTTCAAGGTAATGTGCGCACCGATACACCTGTGTACCGCGGGACACAGCTTATGCAACGCTTGCCGGTCTAACGACAGGACCACAGTTTGCCCGCTGTGTCGCGGACAGTTCTCTTGTGGGAGAAATCTTCTCGCAGAGGGCCTGAGTGCCAACATCGAACTACCGTGCACGGCATGCCTGCTGCGCATGCCCGCGTGCGAGCTAGAGGGACACGGCGCGGTCTGTCCCCGCCGCGACTACGACTGTCCCCTGGCGTGCGGCGGTTGGAGGGGCCGGCCCGTAGCGATGCTGGGCCACGCCCCCTCGGCCCACGCGGGCCGGACATGGCTATTCTATTTTATTATAATATTCTTATTGCTTTTCTGTTTACATTTTTACAATATAAATTGAATATCTTCAATGTTATTTACGTTAATTTTACGTTAATGTCTTTATAAACATACCGCTAGTTTCAATGTTAACTGGAGAGTACGTATTGACTACGTTTGCTATTCTATTCTATTATATTCTTATTGTATTCCTGTTTATTTTTTTAAATGTAGGCCTTTTTTGAAATGTTGTTTATGGTTGTGTTTATGTTTTGTGCTTGTGTTATCATTCTGCTTGATTTAATGTAAACCTGAGACGATTGACAAAGTTCGAAATTATTGTATTTTATAATTTTCTATTCGTATTGGTTGTTGTATTCATTAACCCTTTTTTGCAATAAAAATTGAATGCACGTTTATGTCTGTGTAGGCCTACCCATTCTAACCGAAATTGTAAATGTTTACCTAATTAGAGTATGGACAAAGTTTGCAACTTTCGTGGTGTTGAATTTTGTATTTACATGGCATTATTGTTTTCATTTTTACAATATAAATTCAATGCTTGTTTATGTGTCTGTATAATCATTCAGAATGCCCATGGAATGACCATGAAATGACATTGGGTTTAGCTGAATGATGCGTTCTGTCTGTATATTCTATGTAAAACTTGTGCACAATTTATTGTGTCAATTCATAACAATATTGTTCTTAATGTAGTAGGTAGATTTTCCTTTAGTTTTAAAACGGGCAACGCTCACTTGCAATGCTTGTGTGTTTTTTTTTTTTAATTTTGTTTATCAAATAAAATAACAGTCCTTAATTTAGTTGATCACTGATAATATCACTATAGTTTCAGTTGCTATAATAAGTTTCATCATATTTATTGTAGCTGTTCGTGTTGACTGTTATGTTTCAGGTACGACCAGGGTCTATATAAGTGGGATATTCTGGCTTGTTTGGGTTGTTACACAAAAGTGTAAAATCTTTTAGAATTTAGTGAGTTGAGTGTTTGTGCGATTAATTTGTCTCCCTCAGTTCTGTCTAAGATTAGTTAAGAAGCAAGGAGACAGCAGTGAACGGTGGCTTGTTTTGGTAGGGCAAGGTCCTTGATAAAATGTGCCATGGATTTATTGCCTGGTTTCTTTAAATTATTCCTTTAAAAACGTTGACCCCCCCCCCCCCCCTGCCAACCGACCCAAACGCCCAGTTTCGTAATTCCGTCTGCCTGCCTTACAGCCACCCACCCCCTACCCCTTTCAACATTCCCGCTTACTACAGTAGAGTTCCGCGGGAGTTTACACCATGACCACACCATTTCCCCCCCCTGTTTTGGACACCCATAGATACGTTGAAAGATAAGCTACCCCGGGATTTATTGTTTTCCTAGAACGATCGGACCTCATCGCCTTGAAGAATGTGATGTGTGTATTCAGTCATCTGAATTCCTCGTCCTTTGCTCGAGTTCGAATGGACTGGACTTTGCTCTAGGGGTGTACGAAAAAAACTATCTAAAAGGTTGGTGTAAACTCCCACGGAACTCCACTTGTATGTGACGGGATTGAAACATCCCGAGTAGCTTAGGCTTAGCTTACAACTTTCATTTGTCTCTCTGTTATCAGCTGATTCGGCAGATCAGTACCATCATTTCAAGGTCATCCATACCACATGAAAAATAAGCTCAATGCAACACTGAATAGTTTTGTAGAAAAACATTTTATTTCCTCTCAAAAAAGTTTTATTGCAGATAATATATTAAGTATGTATTCAGTCAAAGTTTCCAACGTAAGTCTCGGTCGTTGTGCTGTGTTCTCAAGCGTACGTACAGGCTCCTCCTTGCCTGGTTGGGACATACTGACTCGCGTCCAGGCTGTTCCTCTGGATATCAGCGTTGACCTTCCCGCGGGACACATCGTCCATCACCTGAGTCCTGCTCAGGATCCAGGACTATCCAGGAGGAAACAAATACAGGAGTTGATTACAAAGGCAGCCTTGTCACACTCCCATCATTTTGTTTGACATTGATGTCACTGTACTCAGTATTACTTGCTCTTAATACATCATTGTAAACAATCACGTAAAATGTAATGATAATCAAAATATTACGATAAGCCAATAAAACTTGATTTTGTGACTACAAATTAACGAAATACATAGAAATTACTTTCATCTAAAGTCGTCTTACAATAACTTCGGTAATGCTTTTGTCGTCAATCTATGACGTGTTTACGGTCTCGGCCAACCCGAGCAGGTGTCTGAATTAGCCACGGACGCTGGTTGGCTGCCGCTCACCCACCCGTGATGGAAGCATTACTGAAGATGTTGTAAGATGAATATACTGGATCGTTAAGTGTCAATAGATGAGCTAGTCGGAGCCAATCAGCAGGAAGCTGCTTCAAATACTGCAATTTGGTTGGCCAAGCTTCACTCGTCTATGACGTCAGCATCCTCAAGGTTACTGTACGTCATACTCACGTGTATAGGTGCCGTTGTACTTGTTGCATGAGAACACTAGGGAGTAGTTATCATAGTCAGTCTCGAGTACCCAGTAGTCACTCTCCCGGGCTGTAGAGTAGTACAAAGTATTATTACACATAGTTGTACTGTTGCATGATAACACTAGGGAGTAGTTATCATAGTCAGTCTCGAGTACCCAGTAGTCACTCTCCCGGGCTGTAGAGCAGTACATAGTATTATTACACATAGTTGTACTGTTGCATGAGAACACTAGGGAGTAGTTATCATAGTCAGTCTCGAGTACCCAGTAGTCACTCTCCCGGGCTGTAGAGTAGTACAAAGTATTATTACACATAGTTGTACTGTTGCATGAGAACACTAGGGAGTAGTTATCATAGTCAGTCTCCAGTACCCAGTAGTCACTCTCCCGGGCTGTAGAGCAGTACAAAGTATTATTACACACAGTTGTACTGTTGCATGAGAACACTAGGGAGTAGTTATCATAGTCAGTCTCCAGTACCCAGTAGTCACTCTCCCGGGCTGTAGAGTAGTACATAGTATTATTACACATAGTTGTACTGTTGCATGAGAACACTAGGGAGTAGTTATCATAGTCAGTCTCCAGTACCCAGTAGTCACTCTCCCGGGCTGTAGAGTAGTACAAAGTATTATTACACATAGTTGTACTGTTGCATGAGAACACTAGGGAGTAGTTATCATAGTCAGTCTCCAGTACCCAGTAGTCACTCTCCCGGGCTGTAGAGTAGTACATAGTATTATTACACATAGTTGTACTGTTGCATGAGAACACTAGGGAGTAGTTATCATAGTCAGTCTCGAGTACCCAGTAGTCACTCTCCCGGGCTGTAGAGTAGTACAAAGTATTATTACACATAGTTGTACTGTTGCATGAGAACACTAGGGAGTAGTTATCATAGTCAGTCTCCAGTACCCAGTAGTCACTCTCCCGGGCTGTAGAGTAGTACAAAGTATTATTACACATAGTTGTACTGTTGCATGACAACACTAAGGAAGTAGTTATCATAGTCAGTCTCCAGTACCCAGTAGTCACTCTCCCGGGCTGTAGAATAGTACAAAGTATTATTACACATAGTTGTACTGTTGCATGAGAACACTAGGGAGTAGTTATCATAGTCAGTCTCCAGTACCCAGTAGTCACTCTCCCGGGCTGTAGAGCAGTACAAAGTATTATTATACACATTGAAGCGGATTCAATCCATAGAATGCTAGCAAACACTCAAGGATCTAATAAGATCAGGTCAAAGATACATAGTTATTTTATTTACGTAATGCGGTAATATTGTTTATAATGAATGACTTTGGCTGGTCTGGAAATCCTTAAAACAGACGAGAAAAGTTTCGATATCGATACATCACTTGATACGTTCGATATCGCGACGCGATGTCGATATTTCTTCCCCGGATATCGATATGTTTTTTTTGTCGCAGAGGAGACCTAATAGTATTGTCTTCTTGGTGTGTACCGGAAAATTAACGTTATCATACTAGAATACAATCAGTCGAGAAACGCCAACTTAAAAACTATAGACAAAATCTAACATGAATGTGGTAAGCTGTTATTTTTTAAATTATTTTTCTAAAGCACATTCTTGCGAACAATAATCTTCGCATTTGATCTACATGTTTAATTTATGTATCAGCGTTTCTATTTTTTGTAGTGGGATCCAAAATCACAATTTTGCATCCGACGGCGCCAGCGCAGTTGGCCGTGGTCAATTTTAGGCGTTGGTCTAATCTAAAAGTCTAAAATGTCTAAAAGTCTTTGTAGTCTCCACTTCAGGTTATATAAACTCGAGTTGGTAACGTCGATCTTTCGAAGTCACGAACATTTTCTCGTTTTACCCACCCCCTCGCCTTACTCTTTCATTTGTTTAGTCAAACATTCATTCTCTCACTCTCGCCGTTTGGAAATGTTTAGTTTGACATATTATATGTATAATTATGATTGAAATGTGAGATAATAGTTCTTTTTTACAATTTATCATGGACCCTTATAAGCAATTGAATATAAACTTTTTGTAGATAGAGCAAATCATGGCTTAGATCAATTCTGAAAATCATCTTTTGAAGTAGCCAGACTCTCAAATTCCAGTGTATGAGTATTGCTGATAGTTAGAGACTCGTAAGTCCCGTTGTTTTCATCGTAGAAAGATATATTTTAAACCGATATCTGTATAATTTCAATGTTACAATATTCTTATAATTCTGGGACAGTGTTGTGTTTATAAGATTGAATTTGTTTTGAGAGGTCATCACGGTTAACAGGTGAGATAGCGCACCTCTCGGCCATCGAAGTAAAGCAAGTAAAACAGTTAAAAAAATAAATCCTTAAATCAAAATATTAAATATGTGTGTAAACCGAGCTTAAAAAAATAGTATATAAAATCATGAGTAAAGTAATATTGTACAAGGAACTCACTGTGCATTGATCTGACGGTTGAAGACGTGGACTGGGTAGACTGGGTCTGACTGAGGAGTGTAGGTGGCGGTAGTGCAAGCGCCTTCAGGCTCAAAGCGGTTCGGAACCTTAGCGATCTCGTACCAGAGCTTGGTGTACTGTAACACAATTACTATAATGTTAGAGGATCTGGATCGAGTGGGGTCACAAAATCTACCTTCACCAATTTTCACTAAACATGAGTTAGACATATGGCTGGTTATAGCTTTTATTGCCAGCTTTTTACACGACAATCCATTTCGGTGAAAATCGACCATCTCCAATGTTATTCCAGGCAGAATTCATGCATTAGGTTAAAAACCTACCATCTCCAATCTCCATGCACTATTTAGTTTCATAACCACGCCATATCCACAAACCAATCAGAAAGCAGCATCCAAAAGTGCAATCTATGAAGTGCATACTCCAAGGTTGTGGAGGAGTAACCGTGCATCTTTAACTAGCCCCTGCAGATACTACAAATTTCAGAACGCCTACAAGTAACAGAAACACATTTCCTTGATTTCCCACAAATCAGTCATCTTGGAAGTGGTAGGTTTTGCTTCTGACCCACTCATCTGTCCATGACTACATGAGGGCTAATTATGTAGGTAAAGCAATAAGAAATGTGATAACTTCTCGAACATTTTTTAATCTTTGTATGGTGGTAGGCTATATAATGAGGTTGTATATTAATTTGTTAATCATGTAAATGAAAAATTGAAAAGCTTTCGCTGTCGCCGGGTCGTGTCTTGTAATGTATTGTTTGCATTCTCTCTTATGTATAATATGTACCTATGTACCTATTGTACGTGGTAATGTCTTTGTTTTGTTGGGTACCATTAGTTTTAACTTTTAAGATCTTTTATATTGACGATGTCCATACATGTATTATGTATATGTCTACTGATGAAATAACTTGAAATTGAAATTGAAATAATCCAATGCTAGTTATTATTTCTTTCTAAATTACTATTTCAACTGTCTTTACAACTATGCTTCAGATTACGAACTAGGTATATATAAGTGTTTGGATAGTTAGAATGTCTGAGGGCTAATAGTATGACTTAATCCCAGCATTCTTCTTTACGACTGAGAAAAATCTTGGGAAAAACCTTCAGTCAGGATTGCCGGTGGCCGGAATCTAAACGGCGACCTCCCCACTTAGAATCTCGTTTCTTACCGCTGAGCCACCTCTGTATGGAGTGTGCTGTTACACTTTTTGATCTCACTTTTTCCCAAGAAATGCACCGAAAACCCACAGTTTTTTTTATGTTTCGGCATTTTTTTAAACTATTTTTATTCATCGAAATTATTTGGATAGTTTATTAATTTGGCCGTTAGAGTTCCTCCAAATTTCCATTTCGCCGCCATTACAGACATGTTAAATGGAATGGGATTCTTCGCAAACTTCAATATAATGGATTTGATTCCTAGTGTTGATATAATTTGAAGAAGGTGTCATTCATTTTTAGTTTTATGTGTAATCTACTAGGAAAACGCTCTGTTTGACGCGTTGATAAGCGAGCGCGTCAATATCTACGAACTTTCTGGCGAACAGTTTTCAATGCTAATACAAACAACAATTAACAACAATTCAAGAATGCGCATTGCAAAAATTGTTCCTATTTCCATGGCTATTATACTTTCCGACATTGTTGTATGCAGTGCAATGTGCGTTGCTAAGAATTTTCGTGGTCATGTTTTCAACACGGTCCGCCACCGTTACTAACACTTATTGACAGCAATAGAAATGTAATTTCTGCCTCTAATACGTATCGGATCGCGTTAACATTAGTATATTCGTGACCGGACAAAAATTTACTATAAGATAGCCACCTCACATTTTGCTGTTATCGTGTTTCAGAAATATCTTTTCTAGTAACTTTTGTGTTACTTTGCCAATACTTATCAGATCGCCATTACATTAACATATTCGTGACCGGAAAAAATTGTAAAAAAATCTGGCTATCTCACATTTGGCCGCCATTTTGTTTCAAGAAAAATATTTTGAAGTAACTATGGTGTAACTTTGTAACTTTTCAAACGATTTTGCTTTAAAACTATACACCTTTAATCCACATCGAGGCTTGTGGATGGTCCAAATTTCAAGTTGATCGGACTTTCCGTTCGACCGCTATCGACGGAAATAAAAAAAAAAAAAAAAAAAAAAAAAAAACAGAACGAAGTGCCATAAGAGTCAAGTAGAAACCCTCGCTTCGCTCGCTTAATAATCATACAACACCAAAAAGGAATGACACCTTCTTCAAATGTTTAGTTCAAATTTCAAAGTGTAACAGCACACTCCATAAATACCCAAATTGGTAACTGGGAGAGTACTACGGTGTTAGTACTATGTTTTGTGTATGAAAGCAAATGAATGACGTGTTTACTTACTCGAGGAATGTCGAAGTCTCTCTGTACAGTGACTGACGGACAGTTCTGAGCCGACGACAGCGCTGCGGCGGTTAATACGGCAACCAACACAAACAACTGCATCTTGAGGGTGAGTTACCTGGAGAGAGAAGAGAAAAACTTATAGAACCATTGGTTTGGTACCAGGCTTCCCCTCCTCCCTTCCTCATCATAATTCATCAATCATCTCTAATCAGGCTAAGAGGACTTTGTGCCCCACACTGGCCTTAATAACAATAAAATAAAATAAATACAATATAGACCTGTGCTGTACGTATGTTCATACAATAAGAACATATACCCAAGGGCGAAGAAGACTGTTTTGTAATTAGAAGGCGATTTTAGGTGTTACGTCGCATAAACGCACATAAGTAATAATAATTATTTGTAGGCAGTGGCGTACGCAGGAAGGAATATATTTCGGGAAGAGCTGCCTAGATTAGAACATAACTGCAAAAAGGTGCTCAACAAACGACACAATAGGGGGAGGGGGGGGGGTATATGTCCCCCATAATAGCGCTGCAAGCATTTTTTTTTAATCTGTATTTTGTTTAGTGGTTTGTATGTGTATTAGAAGAGGGTAAGGTGCTTTACTGATGAGAATACGGCGCCAAATTCGATTTCAAAATAATTTCAACATTGAATATCGTTTCAAATGACTGTATTGGTACTACACATATTTCACCTATATACAGGAGTGTTTCCCGACTAAGTAAATAGAGAAATTAATACGTAAATCTATTGAATTTGTTGCGTAAATTTAGATAATTTGCAAAGTGTAATTTAAGCTGGGATTTCGCGGGGGGGGGGGGGGGGCTCCAGAGTCCAGCCCCCTCCCCCCCTCAGGATACGCTCGTGGGAAACCTGCCCAATGACAATCCGTGTTTTTCTTCAGGGCCCTTATTCAATTTCTCCCGGGGCAACTTTACAACAATCGACAACAACCGCCTAAAACTGTTCTGAAATTAGGGCCCAGCTGAGGGGTGGCGTACAACAAACGACTAGGCTCACACTGCAGCGCTGCGAGCGTTCCGGCCACTGATCTCCGCCTGCTAGAATTAACCGAAACCCCATCGAGGAGGCAGTGCACTACTTATTATCCAAAGATTCCAAAGAAGTCAAATAGTTTTATAATATAATAATATATATAATATAATATTATATATTATATATTATAATATAATAGTTTATCAAATAAATAAATAAATAAATGACTTAAGAATTCTTATTGTTGAAAAATGTGTGTATCCAATATTCAGTGATTGGTGGCCGGGGTACACGGAATAACGCCCACAAGGAATAAGGCCCACATGGAACAAGGCCCACATGGAATAACGCCCACATGGAACAAGGCCCACATTTTACGAACCCGAAGCTTCCCGAGCGATGCTGCGTTGCCAAATGTTTAATATTGCTTTTGATAGTCGTTACTCACACCTAATTTGCATACCTGATTTGCATAATCAAGGTCAACGGCAATGCAACCTTCGGAATCGTAAAATGTGGGCCTTGTTCCATGTGGGCGTTATTCCATGTGGGCCTTGTTCCATGTGGGCGTTATTCCATGTGGGCCTTGTTCCATGTGGGCCTTGTTCCATGTGGGCGTTATTCCGGTAGCTTGCATGGCCGCCTGGCTCGCGCTCGTAGACAGTTTCCTAAGTCTGCGATAGAGTGCGTTACTCGCGCCAACACGGGCGAATCTGGCGGCCGTTAAGTTACTTACCCGTTTGAAGCCAATGGCGGTACGCGCGAAGAGAATGGCTATCTTAACGGCTTACCTACGAATAATAGTAATAATAATAATAACAACAATTATTATTATTATGAAGAATGAATATACTTCAAGGAATTCTCCATCCTGCCGGTGGTGTTGGTGGTTGTCCAGCCATACGAAGATCGAATGCTAAGATGGGTTCAACAAAGTGGCCACGACATCTTAATTTTGTTTAGATGTTTGTTGAATAATGTATTCATTTCATATAATAGATAGGCGCTAATTGTGCGTTGTTTTAAGGTTTCAAGTGGATTAAGTAAGGTAAGCGCATAGAAATACTCGACATTTATGTCCGTACTACATGATCGCACCAGGTATGACCGAGTTTGTATGTGTTACAACAAAAAATGTATAATAATAACTAGGAAAACGCCACATGAGAACCGCGTTATCAGATGAGCGAATAATATTTTTGACAGGATTGCGGCGTGAGTTAAAAACTTACAACTTATGTGAAGTGTGTTCGGATATGTTGTAAATATTTTCATGACATATTATTTAAATCCGTCAAGAAGATATTATAAAAAAAAAAAACTTAATATAAAACCATTAATGGTTTTTCGTGAAACAGTCGTCTACTAATTAGGCTGCACATCATTAACTCTTTTACATATCTGTGTATACAATATTGAGTTAGATAATGGTTATATGTAGAGAGTATTTTATTATTTTATAGAGAAACGCATGTTAACCATAATAAAAGAGTTTTAAATGTTGTAAATAAGTAGTTTCTTGCAATGTACACGAAAAACATCAAACATATCACACAATTAATGCCATTCTATGAAAGTTCAATCCAAAGGCACCATTAACAGAGGCAGTGGCGTAACTACCGCCCGGCACACCCGGGCAAAGCCCGGAAACCCCCACTTCGAGGGGGGCCCTCAGGGGCCTCGGAGATTTTCCCTGAGTTATTAATCTAACTCAAAATTTTATATTTCCTCTAATTTCGCAAAATAATTGTGACACAATATTAAGATGGAAACTGTTCAATATTCATTTATTTATCGTTATTGACAACAGGTCACAAGACCCACAAGTGCAATATAATAAAGTTGTATACAAGGACAAGTACAATTACAAACAAATACAAAGACAAGTACTGGCAATAAAGGAAATAAAATACAGACGTACACTTCATAATATTCACACAGGCGTTCATGTGTATGTCGATAACAGTTAAAAATAAGTATTAGTGAAGGATGAAAGAGAAAGAATTACAAAGGAACAGTACTTTTAGCGGTGTTTAGATATAGCCGATTTGAATGCGTCCAGTTTCACTGGCATTAGCAAAAGGGTGTGGAGAGGGGGGTGGGGGTGTAATGTGCTTATTTATTTATTTTACAGCAATCCTTTTCAGTTGTGAAACTGATTTACAAAAATTACAATGTTCTTTACTGACTGCCTACTTAGCCGGTACGCTCTTAGGTGACGCCGTGGTGGTTTCTTTTGTTACTTCCGTCTCGATTAGCCCTATCGAAAAATATGAGACGTTAAGGCCAATTTATCAATCAATCTATTGTTACTGCACTTATTCGAACTTTACACGAACGACCACACACTCAATTCTGATATAAAAATTGGCTCATTCTGTCACTTTTCCCAATATGCGTACTACCCCGATACATTATGCTATTGCCTATGGGTGGACAGGGTAGGGATGCCGGGGGTAGATAAGACACAAGGTAGTATAAGAATAGCGAAGAATTGTTTGAAATATTATTACTCTACCTGCTAACAAGGAAATTACAAACCAACAATTTCAACAAGGTACATC
>OX246741.1:48058667-48581167 GCA_945910005.1 Isoperla grammatica
ACAGGGTAGGGATGCCGGGGGTAGATAAGACACAAGGTAGTATAAGAATAGCGAAGAATTGTTTGAAATATTATTACTCTACCTGCTAACAAGGAAATTACAAACCAACAATTTCAACAAGGTACATCTTGATGATGTCAGACTAGTTATACATTCTACATTTAAATACTCATTGCTAAGGGAGTATAATAATATTGAATAATTGACCTGAAATACTATTACTCTATGTGCTAACGAGGAAATCGTGTACCATGTCTTTTCAAAAGGGTCTATCGGGATGATGTAAGACTAGTTAATTTCTACATTAAACCCCATTGTTAAGGGAGCAATAATATAGAATGAAAAGCCTGAAATACTATTACTCTACCTGCTAACTATAAAGAAATACACCGTGTCATTGCGACTAGGGTCATCGTGATGATGTAGGTGTAGTTACTTAAACGTAATAACGTAGTTGTTTAAGAAGTAATAATATTGAATGAGGGACATGAAATAAGCTATTACTTTACCTGCTAACGAGGAAGATACGATGACATAGCAACTAGGTTCATCGTAATGATGTAAGTTAGTTACTTAAAACATCTAAAAACTCGGAGTAATTATATTGAATGAAGAAGGTAGAGTAATAGTATATTACTCTAGAGTAATATACTATTACTCTACGTGCTATCAAGGAAATTATATACGATGCCTAAATAACAAGGTTTGTTTTTTAACTACCTTAAGGGTCAAGGCAAAATGTGTATTTACTATGTATGTGTATGTGTACTATAGGTACTATTACTATGTATGTGTATATTCTGTATGCATTTTGTGTTGGAAATAAACTTACTTACTTACTTACTTACTTACTTACTAACTAGGTTCATCGCAATGATGTGATATATTTACTTACAACATTAAAAACACATTGTTAAGGGAGTAATAATATTGAAGGATGTACCTGATATACTATTACTCTACCAGCTAAAGAGGAAATTTCATGATATGTGATTTCTCGTTAGCAGGTAAAGTAATAGTATTTCAGATCACTTATTAATTAAATATACTTACGCCCTTAGCAATGAGTATTAAATGTAGAAAGTAACGCTAACATAATCACGTCAAACATTGTTGTTGATATTTTTAAACGGTATATCATTTCCTTGATAGCAGATACAGTAATAGTGTTTCAGGTCCCTCATTCATTCAATATCAATATTATTACTCCCTTAACATCGAGCTTTTAAATGATTTAAGTAACTAAGTTACATCACTACGATGAACCTATAGTTGCTATGTCATCGTATATTACTTCCTCGTTAGCACATAGAGTAATAAAATTTCAGGTCAATTATTCAATATTATTATACTCCCTTAGCAATGAGTTTTTAAATGTAGAATGTATAACTAGTCTGACATCATCAAGATGTACCTTGTTGAAATTGTTGGTTTGTAATTTCCTTGTTAGCAGGTAGATTAATTTTATTTCACAGCTTTCATTCAGTATTATTACTCCCTTAAGCATTGAGTAATAATATTTCAAACAATTCTTCGCTATTCTTATACTACCTTGTGTCTTATCTACCCCCGGCATCCCTACCCTGTCCACCCATAGGCAATAGCATAAAGTATCGGGGTAGTACGCATATTGGGAAAAGTGACAGAATGAGCCAATTTTTATATCAGAATTGAGTGTGTGGTCGTTCGTGTAAAGTTCGAATAAGTGCAGTTACAATAGATTGATTGATAAATTGGCCTTAACGTCTCATATTTTTCGATAGGGCTAATCGAGACGGAAGTAACAAAAGAAACCACCACGGCGTCACCTAAGAGCGTACCGGCTAAGTAGGCAGTCAGTAAAGAACATTGTAATTTTTGTAAATCAGTTTCACAACTGAAAAGGATTGCTGTAAAATAAATAAATAAGCACATTACACCCCCACCCCCCTCTCCACACCCTTTTAATAATGCCAGTGAAACTGGACGCATTCAAATCGGCTATATCTAAACACCGCTAAAAGTACTGTTCCTTTGTAATTCTTTCTCTTTCATCCTTCACTAAAACTTATTTTTAACTGTTATCGACATACACATGAACGCCTGTGTGAATATTATGAAGTGTACGTCTGTATTTTATTTCCTTTATTGCCAGTACTTGTCTTTGTATTTGTTTGTAATTGTACTTGTCCTTGTATACAACTTTATTATATTGCACTTGTGGGTCTTGTGACCTGTTGTCAATAACGATAAATAAATGAATATTGAACAGTTTCCATCTTAATATTGTGTCACAATTATTTTGCGAAATTAGAGGAAATATAAAATTTTGAGTTAGATTAATAACTCAGGGAAAATCTCCGAGGCCCCTGAGGGCCCCCCTCGAAGTGGGGGTTTCCGGGCTTTGCCCGGGTGTGCCGGGCGGTAGTTACGCCACTGCCTCTGTTAATGGTGCCTTTGGATTGAACTTTCATAGAATGGCATTAATTGTGTGATATGTTTGATGTTTTTCGTGTACATTGCAAGAAACTACTTATTTACAACATTTAAAACTCTTTTATTATGGTTAACATGCGTTTCTCTATAAAATAATAAAATACTCTCTACATATAACCATTATCTAACTCAATATTGTATACACAGATATGTAAAAGAGTTTATGATGTGCAGCCTAATTAGTAGACGACTGTTTCACGAAAAACCATTAATGGTTTTATATTAAGTTTTTTTTTTTTATAATATCTTCTTGACGGATTTAAATAATATGTCATGAAAATATTTACAACATATCCGAACACACTTCACATAAGTTGTAAGTTTTTAACTCACGCCGCAATCCTGTCAAAAATATTATTCGCTCATCTGATAACGCGGTTCTCATGTGGCGTTTTCCTAGTTATTATTATACATTTTTTGTTGTAACACATACAAACTCGGTCATACCTGGTGCGATCATGTAGTACGGACATAAATGTCGAGTATTTCTATGCGCTTACCTTACTTAATCCACTTGAAACCTTAAAACAACGCACAATTAGAGCCTATCTATTATATGAAATGAATACATTATTCAACAAACATCTAAACAAAATTAAGATGTCGTGGCCACTTTGTTGAACCCATCTTAGCATTCGATCTTCGTATGGCTGGACAACCACCAACACCACCGGCAGGATGGAGAATTCCTTGAAGTATATTCATTCTTCATAATAATAATAATTGTTGTTATTATTATTATTACTATTATTCGTAGGTAAGCCGTTAAGATAGCCATTCTCTTCGCGCGTACCGCCATTGGCTTCAAACGGGTAAGTAACTTAACGGCCGCCAGATTCGCCCGTGTTGGCGCGAGTAACGCACTCTATCGCAGACTTAGGAAACTGTCTACGAGCGCGAGCCAGGCGGCCATGCAAGCTACCGGAATAACGCCCACATGGAACAAGGCCCACATGGAACAAGGCCCACATGGAATAACGCCCACATGGAACAAGGCCCACATGGAATAACGCCCACATGGAACAAGGCCCACATTTTACGATCCCGAAGGTTGCATTGCCGTTGACCTTGATTATGCAAATCAGGTATGCAAATTAGGTGTGAGTAACGACTATCAAAACCAATATTAAACATTTGGCAACGCAGCATCGCTCGGGAAGCTTCGGGTTCGTAAAATGTGGGCCTTGTTCCATGTGGGCGTTATTCCATGTGGGCCTTGTTCCATGTGGGCCTTATTCCTTGTGGGCGTTATTCCGCGTCCCCGGTGGCCGGATCGCTCACAACGCTCTCGGGGCACTTGTTACGCCTCCCCATAGGTATTGCAGCAATAGTTGGAAAGGAATGTCCGTGGGATGTCCTGTTAGTATGACTCAATCCCAACATTCGCCTTGTGACTGAGGAAAAGCTCGGAAAACATTTCAGTCAGGATTTCCAGTGGCCCTTACCGCTGAGTCACCTCTATTGCTCATAAACGCACTTTTAGAATCATAAAGTTTTATCAACAACGCATAAAAAGATGATGAAGAAGAAGAACACCCGTTATATAATAGAGCCAAGAAGAATAAGAAGCCTAAAACAGGCACAACCGGAGATTGGAAGTGATCTCAACTTTGGAGAATCCATACTATCGAATTTTAATGCCAATATTTTTGCATAGGTGGCGTGTTCTATAAGACAAAGCTATTTATTAAATAAAAAATAAAAAGTAATTATTCAACTTTACATCTGGCTGTCTCAACCCAATAGATCAATGTGTGTGTGTTTTTTTTTTACTGGTATGAAAATTATGAACGGATGTAAGTATTTACTTTTGTGAGACGTCTACTCGGCAGTGCAGAATGCTGAGAGTGTGAAGGTAGGATGAGTTCTTCAGCTATTTATATGATACAGTATCAGCTTTGACAATGTCTGAGAGTTAATAATCATATCATTATTTAGGCATAACAGGTGCTTTGTTTTATTGTATTATCTTGGGTTTAAAGATAAAATTAATCAATCAAGATTGCCATATAACTTGTTTTTCTATCAATGGAAATTAGCTGTTTTTATGAACGGAAAATAGAATATCTTATATTTTGAAATATACGTTTACGCGTTGATCTTATCAGAAGATTAGAATGATTATATAAAAGGTTACATAAGAGGTTATATAATATTGTTTAAGTATGCAAGTAGGCGACATTGTTGATGCTTAATAAGGGTCGGGGCTGCTTGTGTGTGCATGTGCTTGTGTGAATGTATGTTAGTGCGTGTGTTCCTTGTGTATGTTCTTGGGTTAATAAATTATTAGTAATAAGTTATCTGTGACTATACAATATGTGACAGGAAAGTAATAGAATTCATTCTTTACGCCAAATACACGGGATTGAAATAAAAAGAATCAAAGTGCGCGCTCAGTTTCGGGCAAGCAGGCCTGATCGTGCATCGGCGCACCCCTCAAGCAGCGACTTGGCCGAGTCCACTTGCTCCAGGATGCGCGCGCTTCTACCAGCCGGGGGATTTACCCAGACGTACTCTTTGCAGTCCGAGATGACTCAGTCAGTACTCAGTCAGTCTCGCTAAATGAGTGGTTGGATGAAGATGTGTGGCCGCTGTTATCCTGCCCAGGTAAGACTAAACCATGTTGCTGACACCAGAGCAGCGTAGCTATGAGTAGCGCAACGTAACACGGCGAATGGTTTAATAGCGCAGCGTAACACAGCGTAGGGATGAGTAGGTAGCGCAACTTAACAGCGTAGGGATGAGTAGCGCAACTTAACAGCGTAGGGATGAGTAGCGCAACTTAACAGCGTAGGGATAAGTAGCGCAACGTAACACAGCATATGGATGAGTAGCCCAGCGTAACACAGCGTAGGGATGAGTAGCGCAACGTAACACAGCGTAGGGATGAGTAGCCCAGCGTAACACAGCGTAGGGATGAGTAGCGCAACGTAACACAGCGTAGGGATGAGAAGCGTAGCGTAACACAGCGTAGAGATGAGTAGCGCAACGTTACACAGCGTAGGGATGAGTAGTGCAACGTAACAGAGCGTAGGGATTAGACGTACAGTGTAACACAGCGTAGGGATGAGTAGCGCAACGTAACAGAGCGTAGGGATTAGATCATTAAACGTGCAGTGTAACACAGCGTAGGGATGAGTAGCGCAGTGTAACACAGCGTAGGGATGAGTAGCGCAACGTAACACAGCGTAGGGTTGAGAAGCGCAGCGTGACACAACGTATGGATGAGTAGTGCAACGTAACACAGCGAAGGGATGTGTAGCGCAAAGAAACACAGCGTAGGGATGAGTAGCGCAGTGTAACACAGCGTAGGGATGAGTAGCGCAACGTAACACAGCGTAGGGTTGAGAAGCGCAGCGTGACACAACGTATGGATGAGTAGTGCAACGTAACACAGCGAAGGGATGTGTAGCGCAAAGAAACACAGCGTAGGGATGAGTAGCGCAGTGTAACACAGCGTAGGGATGAGTAGCGCAACGTAACACAGCGTAGGGTTGAGAAGCGCAGCGTGACACAACGTATGGATGAGTAGTGCAACGTAACACAGCGTAGGGATGTGTAGCGCAAAGAAACACAGCGTAGGGATGAGTAGATCAACGTAATACAGCGGTGGGTTGAGAAGCGCAGCGAAACACAACGTAGGAATGAGAAACGCAACTTAACACAGCGAAGGGATTAGTAGCGCAGCGTAACGTAGCATACACAAATGATGAGTGGGCTATATATAAAGATGAAGATAATCATACGTGACGGTTCCGAATCAGATCTATTGCACATCGCTGCGGTCGTCATAAAGGGGAGTCCAGCAAGGGAGGGAGGGACAAGATCTAAGTGGGAGGAAAAATCTTCAGTGGGACAGTGGGGGAAGGGACAGGGTCTCCTTTCGTCGCCTCTTACGACTAGCAAAGTTACTCTGGGCCTCTGGACCCATTTTCACCGGGTCAAGATGGTCTAACAAAATGATAAATTTGTCCTAATATGATGTCTTATATAAAGTATTATTATAACTATAGATATTAATTAATTATTATTAATAATAAAACATTAATTTAAAAATATAATAATAGACTTTCAAATAATAAGAAATATTATTCAGTTAATATTTTGTCAATACTTATATCATAAATTTAATATAATATCACGTATTGTTTAATCGAAAATGGAAGCCCAAATGAAATGTTTGCCCACAGCCCCAGGATACTCTGCTATGTGATGTTTTAATTTCTTAGGAATACATAATGTATCACTTCTATGTTTAAATAACAATTAACATTGTTGTATATATTATGATGTTGTGACGAATACAATATTACTTTCGTACATTTGCGAGAAATACATAAATAATTAATTATCCACTTTATTAGTATTTTGGTTTACGAATCCCGAACCTAATTTTTCGCATTCACGTAAACTTCACGCGCTGATCTGTTATATCCAATGAGCGTGCTGACAGGTTCTACTGTGCAGCTTGTACAACGTTATCTTAGCGGCCAAGTTGATACAAAATCTAGGCAAGTGGAACATGTCGCGTCGACCTAACTGCCCAGCTTGCTGATACGACACAAGGTCACGCCGCACAGTACAGATGGGCGTGGCAAGCAATGACCAACAAATCATTTGTCGATCAATAGCTTCCACACTACTGCATGTAGATTTTTCGTGATCCTTTGAAAATGTGTAGAATATTATCCCCATAAATTATTTTAAAGAAGCCTCCCGCTTAAAATAATATTTGTAGATTGAGATAAGTAGTTTTCTGCCTATCCCTCCATGCTATCTGTCACAAGAGAGCTTCGCATACTCGCCACAGCGCTGATAAGCAAACCGCAGTCAGGTTTTGTAACTCATCTCGCACACTCACGCAAGAGCAGGGCACGAGAACCTTTGTATAAATAAACAATGTATTTACATTTAACACTATTTTGAAACTATTTCAGTGACAACTGTGCACAATATCAGATGTGCGAAGAATGCTGACAACAGTGGAGCCCATAGTAAAGCCAAGAGTATCCCGTGTCTTCAGCGTCATCGCCTGAGTTTCGGATCACAAGACAGACGCTGACTCGAGTGAAATCAACCCCAGGCTGTCAGTGTCACGCATCGGTCATTTGGATTTAACAACACACCCCTAACCCGAGTTACGTGTTTTGAGGTACGGTACCGTAGCTTGTTAGACCTGGTTTACACTACTCGCATTTTAACGGTCGAGTTGGTCAATAACGCTGGTAGTTTTAGCGTGTAAACGCAATCAAGTAGCTACCACAGATAAACTTTATACTCGAGTTGGAACTGGGAATTACTCGCCAGTATCCGAGTAGTGTAGAGGACGGTCGACTCTCGTGACTATTGTGACGTCATTTCATACGTCAAACATAACCTAACTAGGAAAACGCTCTGTTTGCCGCGTTGATAAGCGAGCGCGTCAATATCTACGAACTTTCTGGCGAAAAGTTTTCAATGCTAATACGAACAACAATTAACAACAATTCAAGAATGCGCATTGCAAAAATTGTTCTTATTTCCATGGCTATAATACTTTCCGACATTGTTGTATGCAGTGCAATGTGCGTTGCTAAGAATTTTCGTGGTCATGTTTTCAACACGGTCCGCCACCGTTACTAACACTTATTGACAGCAATAGAAATGTAATTTCTGCCTCTAATACGTATTGGATCGCGTTTACATTAGTATATTCGTGACCGGACAAAAATTTACTATAAGATAGCCACCTCACGTTTTGCCGTTACTGCCTTTAAGAAAAATATTTTCGAGTAACTTTCGTGTAACTTTGCCAATATTTATCAGATCGCCATTACATTAACATATTCGTGACCGGAAAAATTTGAAGAAAAATCTGGCTATCTCATATTTTGCCGCCATTTTGTTTCAGAAAAATATTTTGCAGTAACTATGGTGTAACTTTGTAACTTTTCAAACGATTTTGCCTCAAAACTATACACCTTCAATCCACATCGAGGCTTGTGGATGGTTTAAATTTCAAGTTGATCGGACTTTCCGTTCGACCGCTATCAACGGACATAAAAAAAAAAAAAAAACAAACAAACAAACAAACAAACAAACAAAAAAACAGAACGGAGTGCCATAAGAGTCAAGTGGAAACGCTCGCTTAACAACTTCAACCGACAGGTTTTTATAAGTATTTGTTCAACTCCACTAAAAAGTTAACTAGGAAAACGCTCTGTTTGACGCGTTGATAAGCGAGCGCGTCAATATCTACGAACTTTCTGGCGAAAAGATTTCAATGCTAATACTAGGAAAACGCTCTGTTTGACGCGTTGATAAGCGAGCGCGTCAATATCTACGAACTTTCAGGCGAAAAGATTTCAATGCTTATACAAACAACAATTAACAACAATTTAAGAATGCGCATTGCAAAATTTTTTCTAAATTCCATAGCTATTATACTTCCCGACATTGTTGGATGCAGTGCAATGTGCGTTGCTAAGAATTTTCGCTGACATGTTTTCGCCGCGGTACGCCACCGTTACTAACAGTTATTGACAGCAATAGAAATGTAATTTCTGCCTCTAATATGTATCAAATCGCGTTTTCATTAATATATTTGTGACCGGACGAAAATTTACTATAAGATAGCCACCTCACATTTTGCTGTTACTGTGTTTCAGAAATATATTTTCGAGTAACTTTTGTGTAACTTTGCCAATACTTATCAGATCGCCATTTCATTAACATATTCGTGACCGGACAAATCTCTAAAAAAATCTGGCTATCTCACATTTTGCCGCCATTATGTTTCAGAAAAATATTTTGCAGTAACTATGGTGTAGCTTTGTAACTTTTCGAACGATTTTGCCTCAAAACTATACACCTTCAATCCACATCGAGGCTTGTGGATGGTCCAAATTTCAAGTTGATCGGACTTTCCGTTCGACCGCTATCGACGGACATAAAAACAAAAAAAAAAAAAAAAAAACAAACAAACAAACAAACAAAAAAAAAAACAGAATGAAGTGCCATAAGAGTCAAGTGGAAACGCTCGCTTCGCTCGCTTAACAAACAACAATTAACAACAATTCAAGAATGCGCATTGCAAAAATGTTTCTAATTTCCATAGCTACTAGGAAAACGCTCTGTTTGACGCGTTGATAAGCGAGCGCGTCCATATCTACGAACGTTCTGGCGAAAAGATCTCAAAGCTAATAAAAACAACAATTAACAACGATTCAAGAATGTGCATTTCAAAGTTTTTTCTAATTTCCTTAGCTATTATACTTCCCGATATTGTTGATAGCAGTGCAAGTGCAATTTGCGTTGCTAAGAATTTTCGTTGTCATTCTGTCTAGTGTTTTCGCGGCGGTCCGCCACCGTTACTAACAGTTATTGAGTGTAACTTTGTAACTTTTCCAACGATTTTGCCTCAAAACTATACACCCTCAATCCACATCGAGGCTTGTGGATGGTACAAATTTCAAGTTGATCGGACTTTCCGTTCGACCACTATCGACAGACATAAAAACAAAACAAAAAACAAACAGAATGAAGTGCCATAAGAGTCGAGTACAAAAAAAAAAAAAAAAAAAAAAAAAAAAAAACAGAACGAAGTGCCATAAGAGTCTCGTGGAGACGCTCGCTTCGCTCGCTTAATTATACTTCCCGACATTGTTGGATGCAGTGCAATGTGCGTTGCTAAGAATTTTCGCTGTCATGTTTTCGCTGCGGTCCGCCACCAATACTAACAGTTATTGACAGCAATAGAAATGTAATTTCTGCCTCCTATATGTATCAGATCGCGTTTACATTAGTATATTCGTGACCGGACAAAAATTTACTATAAGATAGCCACCTCACATTTTGCTGTTACTGTGTTTCAGAAATATATTTTCGAGTAACTTTTGTGTAACTTTGCCAATATTTATCAAATCGCCATAACATGAACATATTCGTGACCGGAAAAAGCTTTTAAAAATATGGCTTTCTCACATTTTGCCGCCATTTTGTTTCAGAAAAATATTTTGCAGTAACTATTGTGTAACTTTGTAACTTTTCAAACGATTTTGCCTCAAAACTATACACCTTCAATCCACATCGAGGCTTGTGGATGGTCCAAATTTCAAGTTGATCGGATTTTTCGTTCGACCGCTATCGACGGACATAAAAACAAAAAAACAAAACAAAAAAACAAACAGAATGAAATGCCGTTAGAGTCTAGTACGGTAAAAAAAAAAAAAAAAAAAAAAACAAAACGAAGTGCCATAAGAGTCTCGTGGAAACGCTCGCTTCGCTCGCTTAATTATTTCGGTGACATAGCCGCCGCTGAGGGGTGTGGGGGGAGGCGGCAAGTGAGGCACTTGCCCCCCTGGATTTCAGGAATTTTTAAATTAAACTGCTAAGCTGCTAAACTGCTACTGCTGTAATCTATACGATACGCGCTATATGAGCCATTTCATATAAAGTATCCAGCCCCCCCAGCCCACCCCGGATACGCCACTGCGTATGATATTTATATGGTAACTATAGCGGTGAATGACTGGTCGCAACAAGTAAAATACACAGCCACATGTTATATAATAGGCCAAGATAAAGAGTTAAATACAAACGAACGTAGGAAGTATAGGGACAATATCGTTCGAGTTATGAATGGTAACCATGGCCAGTCTGGCCGTGAAAAATGTATATTTAAATGCTACGTTAGTCCAAAAATCTTAAGAAATTGTAAAAATAAAAGAGCAGGAAGCTAGCGAGCACGGGACGAGTGATGCTGGCGCCGCGAGGTGGCGTGATCATATTGCCCTGGCTCGGAACAGTCAGTGGTGCATTGATTAATTTCTACAAATAACAATAGGGTATGCACAACGCATAAACACAACAATGAAACAAATTAATTGTACCGATGGACAAACAACAAGCCGTGAAAAAATAAAATGTTCTGAGGTTTTAAAATTGAAATGTTCAAAACGTTTACAAATTTTTCAAATTGTTGTTGCCCATCATTGAACAAAAATTTTAACTGGCAAGCAGTTACTATCGTTGAAACTAATTGTTTTCCCCCATTGTTTGCAAAGCTATTACTTTGACAGCTTGTTGTTTGCCAATCAGTTAAATTGTTGTAGTTTGGATGTGACGTCAGTTGCAGGTTCCCTATACTTACTAGTTACTTATCGGATCGAGGGACTGATTGACTATAGAATTTCAATTATGTTTATTTGTTTTTTTATTTACATATACTTTATATGAAATGGCCCATAAGCCTACACCGCGTATTGTATAGACAGCCAGTTATATTTTTAAATTGCTGAAATCCAGTGGGGTGGGAGGGGGGGGTGGCGCCCCTGCCCCCCCCCCCCTGGCGGCGCCCATGTGGGTACATTAGGTCACTAGCTTCCCTCCACCAACTATCTCTAATTCTGATATAAGCATAGCTGTGTACCAATAGTATTACTGTAGTATGTTCGGTGATCCCACTCTAGCTAGAAGAGTAAAAGTTTGAACCAGTTCTAGTCTAGTTGCCACTTGCCGTATGTAGACACCATCAAAGTATTTCCATTGTTCATTCACTGTTGCAACAATTAATAAATTGTAGTTTTTCATGCTGCTTGGTGTTTCCAGAAAATTCTTTTCTGACGATAGTAAGAGCAGTGTTTGTAAAAATTACTTGCCTCAATACGTAATTCTATTACAGTTACATTTAATACAAACAGTTAATGAATTACGTTAATAAGTTTAGATTTAAAACCACGCATAGTTGGTGTATTACAATGAGCAATTAATAACTCGACAAACTGGAAGCGGCACTCGCCCAGGGATAAAGGAAATACCTGCAAGGTCTTCAAATTTGTGTTCTTCATAGGTTATAAGAACTTAATTTGTACAAGATAGTGATCAGTTCTTCAAGTTTTAGTATCTTTGTAAAACTCAAATAAAAATTCGCTTTTGTGTCTGAAACAACCATTCAGTTGCAGGATGGCGGAGGACGATATCTCGAGGATCGTTATAACCAAGCCTGGTGTCCTGGCGTTCGGTGAAGGCCTGCCTGCTGGACCGAGCATCGAGTCGTTCTTCCAAGATGAGACCGTCGTTCAGGTGTCTTGCGGTAGGGACCACTCTGCAGTTGTCTGCGCATCCGGCCGAGTCTACACTTTCGGGAAGAATCAAGACAACGGTAGGCTGAAGAACGATGGTGACCAGATCGCTGAGCCGAGGCTTGTTGCCACTCTCAGCCTTGTTATTATAACTCGGGCTGCTTGCGGAGATGGATACACTATGTTTCTCACTGACAAGGGTGAGTTATATTCATGTGGGAGTAAAAAGTGTGGTCAGCTTGGCCTCGGTCACACCAATAAAGCCCCCACACCCGTCCTGGTTGCCGGTCTACCGCATATCAAGAAGGTTGCTGCTGAATGTAAACACACGGTGGTTCTTGCCGACGACGGTGAAGTGTGGGTGTGTGGATTCAACAAGTATGGCCAACTAGGACTTGGTCATACAAAACGACAAACCTTATTCACCCAAGTGCCCAACCTCCCCGAGGCCATCGTTGACATTTCATGTGGTGCGTACCATACAGCTCTTGTCACGGCCTCTCGGGCCCTCTTGATAGCTGGGTGGAATAACTATGGCCAGCTTGGGCTTGACGTAGGCGAAACTATGTCCAGCTTCACGCGAGTGTCGACGCCGTCATCAGCCGTGGCGGCCGTGTCCTGTGGTTATTACCACACTGTTGCCCTCAGAGTCGATGGGACGACCTGGGCTTGGGGTAGTAATTCAAATGGTTGGTTGGGTACCGGTGACACGGTAAAGAGATCCGCTCCCTCTAGAATGATTGGCCTCGAGAACCAGACTGTCTCCCAGGTCATCGCTGGGTGTTACTGCACTGCGCTGTTGACACAGGAAGGGGATGTGTTTGTGTGCGGTTATGGACTAAAAGGTCAGTTGGGCCCGCGGGAGGAAAACGTTTCGATGGCAACTCGTTTGCCAAAGTCACCAGGGATGATTGTTCAACAGGTGGCTTTTGCTGAGACGTATTCTCTAGTGTTGGTAGTTGAGAAGGCAAACATCACACCGGCACCTCAACTTGGGATCGGTGTAGCAGAGAGGGGCGACCGGGTGGGGAATGGTGCAACCGAATTAGAACGGAACATCATGACCACTCTTGAGTGTCCCGTTTGCTTCAAGGTCATGTGCGCACCGATACACCAGTGCACCGCGGGACACAGTCTATGCAACGCTTGCCGGTCTGACGACAGGACCACAGTTTGCCCGCTGTGTCGCGGACAGTTCTCTTCTGGGAGGAATCTACTCGCAGAAGGGTTGATTGCCAACATCGAACTACCGTGCACGGCATGCCTGCTGCGCATGCCCGTATGCGAGCTAGAGGGACACGGCGCGGTCTGTCCCCGCCGCGACTACGACTGTCCCCTGGCGTGCGGCGGTTGGAGGGGCCGGCCCGAAGCGATGTTGGGCCACGCCCTCTCGGCCCACGCGGACCAGACGTGGCCCGACCTGCCATGCACGTTTGTGCAGCGGCGCGGACTCTTGCTCACGGACGTGCTCGCGGCGCACGGCAGAGTGTTCACGCTACATCGCGGGTACGACGGGGATGGGACTACGTTCCGGGCGGCCGTCAGGTACATAGGCACCCCCGAGGACAGGCACGGGTTCAGGCTTGAGTTCACGCTTCTCAGCGAGGATATGAGCACCACTTACCGCGAGAACATTAGTTCTGATATAGAGAATGTTGAAGACATGTTTCATTCATCCAACTGTGTAAGAGTCAAGGGAGATTTTCTTGACACATTTCTCCAAAATAGCGAACTTTCGTTTAGAGTTGCCATCTTGAAAGTTTGAAGTAAAGGTTTGGACGACCAAATAGAGAAATCTTTGTTTGGGGTTATTTATAGTTTATAGGCTTCTAGAGCTTAGTTAACTGTGCTTTTATGCCTCAAGTGATCGAAGAGCCATGCGCTGATAATATTGGGTGTTGTAGAATGTAGACAGCTTATCTTTGTGAAAGATGACCACTTTGAGAGTTGAAAGTAGCTAAACGTTAAAGAGACAACTCCTAAATGCCAAGACGGTTCGACACGTGAGGTCTTGAACACTCACGAGGAAGATGGCTACTGCCAAAGACGGCAGTTTCTGGCTTTCATCTCTCAAATGTGTCATTTAACACGAAGGCAAGATGTTGGTTCGTATCCCTTCATTGTACTATTAAAGCGGAGTGGCATGGCGTAACCATTCATCAGAAGAAACTAAAACATATTGAACAAGTTTGCAAGTATTGTCTTGTGGAATTTTATATTCCTATTGCATTCTTGTTTTCATTTTTACAATATATATTGATTGTCTTTAATGTTATTTCCGTTAATTTACGTTAATGTCTAAAGCGTATTTCACAATTAAAATAAGAGTTGGTCTAGTGAAATAGCAATAACGTTAAGCGAATTGGAATATACAATAACAATGCTGTGGTTCACAACTGTCACAGTGGATTGAGACAGTCATAAGAATTGAATCAATTCCATTTCTTATTTCAACTTTTCATGATGCACCTTATGACGAACCAATCGGAACGCAGAATAGCCATACTAGCAGGTCAACTGCGAAAATCAAAACACAAACAGTGGCACCGGAGGTTTTGCTGTTAGTCAATGATAGTATGTCAATGTAAGTAGTCAAGGATAGTAAGAACACAATTAAGGCGCTGCTTTGAGTACTGAAATAAGCAACTAGTCGTCGGTTGTGAACCAGTTGCTTGTTATTTCACTGTTTCTTCTTGCAACTATTATTTCAATTGTGAATCGGCCTTTAATTATCATACTCCTAGTTTCAATGTTAACTTAAGGGTATGTTTGACCAACTTTGCTATTGTATAATATTATATTTTAATTGAATTCGTTTTTACATTTTTAAATATACACTGAATTCTTTTTTATATTTGTGTAATCATTGTGCTTGAATTAATATAAACTTGAGACGATTGACAATGTTTGAAATTGTTGTGTTTTATAATTTTCTATTCGTATTGTTTGTTGCATTCATGTACGCTTTCTTGCAATACACATTGAATGCACGTTTATGTCTGTATACACCCATTCTAACCGAAATATTATTTGTTTACCTAATTAAAGTATGAACAAAGTTTGCAATTTTTGTATTGTTGAATTTTATGTTAACATAGCATTATTGTATCCATTTTTTTTAAATAAATTGAATGCTTGTTTATGATATAATCATTTAGAATGACCTTGAAATGACCATGGAATGACATTGGATTTAGCTGAATGATTCGTTCTGTCTGCTTATTCAATATTAACTTGTGCGCATTTATTGTATCTTCATAAAAATATTATTCTTAAAGTAGTATGTAGATTTGCCTTTAGTTTTAAAATGGACAATGGTCGCTTGCAATGCTTGTGTGTTATTGTTTGTTTTAATCATTCAACCAAATTCAGTACAAGCTTGAGGTTGAATTGACAAGCGTGTGTATTGTTCTGTTCCATTATTTGTATCATATTTGCTTAATTTAAATTTTTTTTCTTAATGATTGACATTTGTCTGTGCACTGTAACTTATATATTTGATTACTTATCTTGCCATCTCCAATGTAACCTTGAAATAGTTTGTGGATAAAGTAAATCATACTCATGATACAAATGGCATTAATATGTTCTACTTTGTTCCACCTGTACCACGAAGAATCCCATCTGTAATGTCCCATAGCCCCAAACACAATTGTCGGGATCGCAATCGTACATTGTCCCTTGTTAAATCATTAACACATTACGATCAACTATTTAACATTGTTTGGAAATAAAAGTCATAGCTCTGACTCATCTCTGATCGCAATCAGTAGAGCCCTGCGTGGGCCAAGCTTAGCTAGCAGAAATAAAGTGGAAACATTCTTCAAGTAAAAGGCTGCGAACCTCCTCTTAACCCACTTACCCAGGTTTAGTCATAGGAGAAATATTTTTATTTTCCGACTGTTGTCCAGCACCAAAGTGCTGACGGTGCTGACAATAGAGGTGTTGGAAATACTTAACTGAGTGCGCAGTGTGTCCCCCACTAGGGTAGCTCTGCGCATCGTACGAGATGGTTCATATGACGGTGTTAATGTTGTTCAGAGCCAAAGTGCTGACGGTGCTGACAATAGAGGCTGACATCGTGTTGGAAATACTTAACTGAGTGCGCAGTGTGTCCCCCACTAGGGTAGCTCTGCGCATCGTACAAGATGGTTCATATGACAGTGTTAATGTTGTTCAGAGCCAAAGTGCTGACGGTGCTGACAATAGAGGCTGATATCGTGTTGGAAATACTTAACTGAGTGCGCAGTGTGTCCCCCACTAGGGTAGCTCTGCGCATCGTACGACGATGGGTCATATGACGGTGTTAATCAAGTCAAGGTTGGTCATGCTGTTTAAACCATTTTGGCTAAATCATGACGAAATTCCTATGTTGGTGTGCTGAGTACACTTTACACGTAATTGTTAATTATTAATGTTAATTAGCAGCCAACTGAAGCGTAATCAAGACCAACTTAGCTTTGATCAAGGTTGATCAGGCTGTGATTAACAGATTTTGGCCAAATCATGACGAAATTCCTATGTTGGTGTGCTGCGTTTATTTGTCACACCTGTTATTATTAACATTATTGTGTTAATTAAAGGTGATCAAAGGATGTCACATGGTTATCATTGGTGATCAAACCGTGATCATCCCGATTGTGAATACACCGATCCGGTCTGAGCTAAGTGGTATTAAGTTATCACACCATGCACCTTAATTACCATAATAAATGTGTAAATTGTGATCAAACTCTATTAATCTGGGATCACTCGTGATCAAACTTTTGGCATGTTTTTTTATTCTTGACCACGTAGTTGGTGTGCTAACTTTATATACATGAACGAACTTTTTTTTTTTATTTTTTTTTTTTTTATTACATTCAGTACAAATAGTTACACATAGGTATGAACATTACATACAAAACAATAAATAAGGAACTGAAAAACCCACAAAAGCTGACCTCGTATTCTATCACATTCTATATCCTCACATTATTATGTCTACAAAAATTATCATGCTTGTGGTTTTGTTATTACTAATATTGTTTCAGTTCGCACTGTAGTCGAAAGTGGCAAGAATGTTTCGTTTTGTACAGAGCACACAACGCACGTACACTCCCAGAAAGCCAAAAATAAAAATTAACTTAAAATTAGATTTGTAATGAATCCATTAAAATGTAACAGCCACGTCGTATGCTCCGATAACTGTAACTGAGATCCAAAGATACCACGCGTGTAATGACACATCACACCAGTCAGCATGTTTTCGATCTATGTGAAATGGAATGGCCAGCGGAATGCAAGAGACTATTTGAACCATTGTTGTGATTTGTATCTTCTCAATAAGTAGGCCTTATCAACGTTATTTGTGTTCATAATATGTTGCTACACCAAACTGCTATTTAACAGATGGATACGGCTCAGGTCAGTGCGACGGGGACCTAATTTGGAAAGCCATTGGTTCGATGCTCGCTCTCAGTATCTTGATTGACGAGTGTTGATAGGCGGAGCTTGCTGTCTTATTAGTCGTTTTAGCTAATAATAAGTTTAGGATGGTGAGATGTGAAGTGGATGATTAAAGATAACTCTTCAACACCAAGATCCCTTCAACAAGTCTGGTAGACATTTTATTTCCCACTCTCGATTACCGTTCGACCTATCGACTCCCATAGATCGAATGCAGTCACAGCCTTCTAGATAGTACAGTACAGTACATCTCCCTTTTTCATTAAAGGAGCAAATGGCTCAAAAGACAGGACACATGTAAACCACTAACATTTCATACACAATTAGCTTTTAAAGATTAACACAGTTTTATAATAATCTAACTCAAAATTTTATAAAGATAAGTTCTTCTGAAACAAGTTATAAATTTAATTTGGACGGCACCTTGATAGTACGGCCGCTCCTAGTAGTCTTATAGTTCTCATCAACAATAGGAGGTTGCAACGTGGAAACTGGGCTCCCATCATCAACATTGCTTCTCTTCTGTGTTGGACTGCGACTAGGGGAATGAGAGTCGAGATTCTTCTTTTCCACGGGTGGATGGGGACTAGGGCGAGGACAATCATTGGTTGACCAAGGCTCCCGGGCGGTATTCCAATTTCTGTTGACGTCATCATCTTCTTCACCCTCATCCTTGAAGTACGGAGCCGGAATAAGATGCCACCGGTTGCGACGGAGAAGACCTCTAGACGTTCTAATATTGTACGAACGTGGCTCATCAGTTTTCCCCGTAACAATGCCATGACAGCGCATGTCGATCACCCAGACCGGTTCACCGACAGTCAGCTCCGACAGTTCCCGAGCGTTGTGTCTGCGGTCGTAATTGTGCTTCTGCCGCATCTTGATCTCATTCTCCTTAACATTCAGGCTCGACAGGTCCGGTTTTTGGCTGAGGAGCCGTGAAGTCATCGGTAGAGTTGTCCGTAAACGACGGTTCATCAGAAGTTCTGATGGGCTGAAACCATTGGCTAATGGTGTGGTACGATACGCCAGTAGAGCGGTATAAACATCTTCAGATTTCTTTAGGATTAGTTTTGCTATTTTTACCGCAGCCTCTGCGAAACCGTTACTCTGGCTATGTTTGGGGCTGCTGGTAACAACGTCAAATCCGTAAAGTTTTGAAAATTGTTTAAATTCTGATTTCTCTAGGGTTCCAAACTGAGGCCCATTGTCGCTGCGTACCACTTCAGGAATACCATGTCTGGAAAACATGGCTTTACAGTGATTAATTATGGCTGCAGATTTCAGACTGGTCAACTCTGCGATCTCAAAGTATCGGGAATAATAGTCAGTGACGACTAGGAACCATTTCTCTTCTAGTTTAAATAGATCCATAGCGACAACTTGCCATGGCCTTTTTGGAAAGTCAGATGGAATGAGTGGTTCGTTGTGGTTTTTTGAGTGTTGAATACATTGTGGACAAGATCGAACAAGGAATTCTATCTGCGTCGAGAGACCAGGCCACCACACTGCTTCTCTTGCTCGCGAGCGACATTTTACGATTCCTTGATGACCGTCATGTATTTTTGTTAAGACTTGTTTTTGCAATGACTTTGGTATCACCAGACGTTGTCCTCTTAAGAGTAAATAATCTTCGACAGTGATATCGTGACGAACGGACCAATAATCTTGCAGTTCTTTTACAACTTGATTTTTCTCTGGCCAACCCTGCATGCTGTACTCTTTCAGGGCATTGCAGATTGGGTCTTTATTTTGTTCGATCATCACTTCCTTCAGAAAGTTGTCCGTCACGGGTATGGATTCTACTACGAGACGAACGTATGCAGTAGTTTCTTCTTCCAGTTCATCGGCTTCGTTCACCTGTAGCGGTTTTCTTGATAACGCATCAGCGACAATCATCTCCTTACCAGGTATATAGACGATCTCGTAGGAGAAACGCATTAGTCGGAGACGAAACCGTTGAAGACGAGGTGTTAAGTCGTCTAGAATCTTCGTCGTGAACAGTGGAATCAACGGTTTGTGGTCCGTCTGCAGTACAATATGGAGACCGGTAATGTAGTCGCTGAACACCTGGCACGCATGTGTAAGTGCCAAGGCTTCGCGTTCGATCTGCGCATAACGACGCTCTGTAGATGAGAGCGTGCGCGAAGAGTACGCGACAGGCCGGTTTTCACCGTCGCTTTGTTCTTGTAGAAGAACACATCCGATGCCATAAGCCGATGCATCTGCCGATACCGTAGTCTTCTTTAGTGGATCATACAAGGCTAATGTTGGAATTTCAGTTAGTAACTGCTTAACAACATTGAAGGCTTTCTCTTGCGCGGAGCCCCAAAGCCACATGTTTTTGGAGCGTAGAAGAGAAAGGATGGGTTCAAGTAGTTCGGATTTCCGGGGAATATAACGTCCTACTGAATTAACCATGCCTACAAATCGCTGCACATCGTGCTTATTTTGGGGAGCGTCCATTTCGAGTATGGCTGCAATTCGATCCTTGTCTGGAGTAATACCCTCCCGGCTTATGCTATGTCCTAAGAAAGACACTTTATCAACGCAAACTAGTGTTTTGCTTTCGTTGAGTGTCATGCCGATCTCTTGTAGCCTACTGAGAACTTGCCGAAGGCGATGATCATGCTCCTCTAAGGTTGCCCCCACGACAAGTATATCGTCCATGTGAATTAACACTCCCTCAATTCCTTGTAGAATATCCATCATTCTCCTTTGAAAATGCTCTGGAGCACTAGTTATTCCAAAGGGAAGTCTTAGGAATCTGAATCGGCCAAACGGAGTAAGGAATGTTGTTAGCGGAGACGATTCGGCTGCAAGCGGAACTTGCCAGAAGCCCGAATTAGCATCCAGTTTTGTAAAATACTTTGCTGATGAAAGTTGTGCAAGGGTATTTTCCACTTTTGGTATAGGGTGGAATTCCCGTTTAACACTTTTATTTAAATGTGTCAAATCTACACAAATCCTAACGCCTCCATTTGGTTTTGGAATTACGACCATTGGCGCACACCATTCCGTAGGCTCATGCACTTCTGTAATGACTCCCAATTTCACCATCTTCTTAAGTTCCTCATCTACTCTCTTCAATAAAGGAATGGCTACTTTTCTAGGAGTACTTATGGCTAATGGTATAGCATCAGGTTCTAGCACTATCTTGTACTCGCCAGGCAAAGTTCCGAGATTTTTGAAAAGTGACGGGTATTCTACTTTAATGTTGACGGACTTACTTGTAACGGAATCCACTAGTTTCACTAGCTGCAGTCCTTCAATGGCTGGCCGTCCCAATAATGGTGTAATTAGGTCCTCGACAACGTACACTGTTTGCTGACAACTAGTCTGGTTGTAGGAAAGCTCAGCATTAACGACCCCTACGACTTTGAGTTGGGTTCCGGAAGGCCCAAACAGTCGTGTTGGCGCCGGTTGCAACTGCTGGTTGGCTAAAAATGCTGAGTTGGACGGTACCACTGTAACATCTGCACCTGAATCAACTTTGAATTTGACTTCTGTTCCATTGATCCAGATGGTCTTGTCCCACGAACAACTCTTCGGTCTAGTGTTCTTGTGGTTGTTGACAGCACCAACAAATACAGAGTCACTGGAATCTGATTCCCCCTCCTCCTGGGCTTGAACTTGATGCACCTTGGGTCCCCCACTGCGGCAAACTTTGGAATAATGTCCCACCTTATTGCACGTGTGACATGTAGCCCCTTTTGCTGGACAGTTGGCTCTTTTGTGCCTGTCTTGACCACACCAGGAGCATTTGCCTGGGTGCCCTAGGCCTGGACTTTGATTGGCAGGGGCCGCAGGGCCCTTGTTGTTGCCTTGTCGCCCATGTTGTTTAGGCCCTTGACTTTTGTTGAAAGTTCTCCCTTTTGTATGACTAGGCTTCATTGAAACAGCACTTACCGCAGTTTCGGAACCCCGCAGGGATGCACGTTGTCTCGCTACGTCTTCTGCTTGTCTGGCTGCTGTTATGGCTCGTTGTAAGGTCAGCCCTGGTTCTAGTTGGAGTCTGTCGCACAACTTCTGGTCACGCATTCCAATAACTATGCGATCACGGATCATTTCGTCGTGGAGCAAACCATACTCACAATCTTTCGCCAGTGTGTGGAGTGACCTAATAAACTCTTCAGCCCCCTCGCTAGGTCCTTGAACTCTCATGTTGAAGCGAGCCCTTTCATAGATTGTGTTGCGTTGTGGAATGAAGTGTTTCTCGAAGCGGTCCAACACTGTCTCGTAGGACTTTTCTTCCTCACTAGACAGGTTAAACGACAACAGGATGTCTTCTGCCTCGTGGCCCATTATATAGATAAGCATGTCTATCTGCTCCTCGTCTGGTTTTCTTGAGAGGCCAGATGACGTTCGGAACCTCTGGAAACGTTTTTTCCATGTAGGCCACTCTTGAACGCTTGTAAAATTGAACCTCTCAGGTGGAGGTATTGCCACCTGATATTGCGTTGCCATCACGGGCGGAACAGCCGTCGTTGCTGTTGGCTGATTCTGTCTTTGTGCCATGTGCTTGACGCCGGGTATTATGTTTTACACTGTTCCCCTTTTTAACACGCGAATTTTACTAACCGTTTACTGTTTGACCGCTGCCACCATGTCTTATTAGTCGTTTTAGCTAATAATAAGTTTAGGATGGTGAGATGTGAAGTGGATGATTAAAGATAACTCTTCAACACCAAGATCCCTTCAACAAGTCTGGTAGACATTTTATTTCCCACTCTCGATTACCGTTCGACCTATCGACTCCCATAGATCGAATGCAGTCACAGCCTTCTAGATAGTACAGTACAGTACACTTGCGCCGAGTACTGTGTCACGTGACTAGCAGTTGGGAAAAGTCCCCACTATCCGGACGGATCCACGCAAACACATCCACACTTATCTCGTTCAAGCTGTTATGATATTCATTTTTAAGATATAACCTATGGGAAAATATGTTCAGTTCACATACCAGTGGTCAATTGAAAGGGTATTTCAAAATTATAGAAGAAGTAGTTAGCTTGTTATAACAATTCACGCACCGATGAAGATAAAATGAGCAAGGTGTGGTTTGTTTTTTCAACTTCAACTGGCGAAAAACTAATGATCGGATTTGGACAAGTGTTTCTTAAGAATACGTAGAGAATGCCCAGAACGAAAATTCAAACCATGCACTAATATGCAAGGTGCTTTCACGGTCAAAACCGCTACTTTTGAGGCCCAATCGCTACACCCTGCATATTAGTGCATGCTGCGAATTTGTCAATTTTCGTTCTGGGCATTTTCTATCTAGAAAGTTTATTTGCTTATTGTCTCACATTATTGGAACACATGCTTAAGAAACTCTCGTCCAAATCCGATCATTAGTTTTTCGCCAATTGAAGTTGAAACAACAAAACACACCTTGCTTATTTTATCCTCTTGACGCGCGAATTGTTATAACAAGTTAACTACTGGGTCTATAATTTTGAACTGGTATGTGAACTACAAAAAAAATATGCTTTCCTATAGGTTATACCTGAAATGTGAATATTATTTTCCATTTCAACTTAGTAGGCAAGTGGAATATGTCGCGTCGACCTAACCATTGGGTTTGAAATACATTGGACCTTACTGCCCAGCTTGCTGATACGACACAAGGTCACGCCGTAGAGTACAGATGGGCGTGGCAAGCAATGACCAACAAATCATTTTACGATCAATAGCTCCCAAACCGCTGCAAATAGATTTTTCGTAATATTTCAAAATGCATAGAATTTTATGTCCTATAAATGATTTCAAACACGTCTCCTGCTAAAAATAATATCCCTCCCATGCTATCTGTCATATGAGAGCTTCGAACACTCGCCGCAGCGCTGATAAGCAAAAAGCAGTTATGCCGGTTTCACGACCTTGCGTGGCAATACACGCACCTTTCTGCATGCTGCTGCGTGATGCGGGTGAAATGTTAACAGTTCACGACATTCCGTTTGCGTGCAGCGGGCGTGTAGAGAAATTCAGAGCTGGGCAAAATACTCAAATATTTGTATTTTAGATTCAAAATACAAAATACTGAAATAAATGTGTTTTAGATACAAAATACAAGATACTTTTTAAAACATGTATTTTCGATACAAAATACATTTGTATTTTCAAAAATACTTACAATCAAATACATTTCCCTATGCTACAACTACAACTACCGGGAAATAAGGAACAACCTACATTTGTTTCTTATTAAAATAAGCAAGTGCTTAATGTATGTCTAGAACATTAATTTATTTATCATCATGTAACGGACAGTACAATACGAACAATGATGGTAGCACAAGCTTGATTGAAATTACACTCATTGCTGCCCATTGGCCATTGGCTCGTCGCATCGCGAAGATGTATTTTGTTGGGAGAAGTATTTTTTAAAATAAAAATGTATTTTCGATACAAAATACAAGATACTTTATGCTCGGGTATTTTCGATACAAAATACAAATGTATTTTAAATACATTTATTTTCGATACTGCCCAGCTCTGAGAATAGTATAACACAAACAAATATTTCCATTTGTTGAATTCGTAACAGATAGCCGCGTGGTATAGGGTTATTGACTTATATAATACATTTCCCTTGTTCTTCTACGAAGTGGAGGAGCTACTTGTATTTTAAACAAGAACCCATAACCTCAAAACCAGTCAGTGACTATCTACTCCATCTTGCCTCCCTATTGTTGTGGTTGTGCGCATGCGCCTGCACTCGCGTGCGTGAAAAGTTGAACATCGGTCATTTTCTGCAGCGCTGCACTGCTTGCACGCAAGTCGTTCCTGATTGGCTCTACAGACGCTGCACTGCACTGCACGGCCACGCTAGGTCGGGAACTCGGCATGGCTGCCCGACCTTGCGTTGTTTTGCGTGAAAGCCACGGATGGCTCAGATCGACCAATCAGGAGAGACTTGCGTGATTGACAGTGCAGCGCCGCAAAAGTTGACCAAACTTCAACTTTTGCAGTGCGTTCACGCAAACGGAAGTGCGGGAAGTACGTGCGCATGCGCACAACCACAAAACGACAGGCAAGATGAAGAAGCAGTAGTTTTGAGGTTATGGGTTCTAGTTCTGTTTTTTTTTTTTACTTTTAAGTGTATGTAACTACCCCACGACGTACAGAAATATAGGAAATGAAAAATAAGTAAGTAGCCATATACCACGGCTGTCTGTTTTGAGTATCACATGCACGTGACAATTAAAGAACTTGATCCGTGGAATATTACACGATTTCCATCATACTCTTGTTTATTAAAGGTCACAGCATGGAGGCAAAGACTCATAAATAATTCTTCTAAGCAGACTAATATCAATGGACCATTAATTAACAGAGACGAACTCCACGCAACAGGTGAAAACACAAAATGGAGTCTTGGTACGTCCAGTACAAAGATTGTACCCTTTGGAAGTTACAAGTGGGTCTTACCTTGAGACAAGAGCATCCTTGAGTATTTTTAGAATACTTTATATTTAAAGCATTAGGGCCAGTTGTACAATCTCGGTATAAAAGTCTTAGATCCGAATCCCTCGGATGGCCCATCCCAAGGGTGAAGTTCGTGTTGCGTTGTACAATCAAAAGTTAGGCGGAGGATGGCCATCCCAAGGATAAGTTGCATCTGGGGATTTATGTTCATAAGATGGCAATCAAATGTTACCAGAATCTGGTTATCTTTGAGCGCACAGGAAGGCCTAGATCAAAGATACTAACATTATAACTACGTTATTAAGATATGCAGCTGTACGCTGTCAAATCAGGAACTACTTGCGCGCCATCTGTGAAATGGCGGGTCAACTAGAAGTGAGAACGGCGGGCAATTCAAACGCCTGTTTTCGAGACAATATTATTTAAACATGTTTTCTTCTGCAGAATTCAAAGCATGAGGCAGTTGCCTCACGCTTTGAATTCTGCAGAAGAATAACAAAAAACACAAATATAATTTTGATGAATACAGTTAGGGAAATATGAGATAATTTTGGCTGAAATAAATACATAGGCCAATTGAAATCATTAAAATATGGTATATTTATTTACAATTATATACATATCTAGATATCACAGAAAAGTAATCCAAGGATGCATTTTTTGCTTAAATAGCATTGGTCTGGGTCTCTTATGATCTTCCTTGGTACTAATCAAGTCTTCTTTTTACATGATTTTCTGTCTTCTGCCACTTTTTGCATGGGGATTCTAAGAACAAAAAACAACAATGAGTAGTAAAGATGGTATTTGTGCAATAGGTACATTTAAATAAATAAATAAAATATAACACAGTGGCCTGTAACAAGTAATGACTAATGAGTATAATGTTAAGGTAAACACATGGCACGTAACAAGCAAACAAAGTTTATTCATCAATGGGGATCAGTTAGCCTGGCCCTAAAACAACATAAAACCAGCCCTCAAGAAGCACGTAAAATATGATATAAATCACACAACTGGGGGCTGAAAAACAAAATACATTACTAACAAAGAAATTAGCCTACAAAAATAACCGGAAACAACACTGAAGAAAATAATCAATATAGTATTAGATAAATTAAATTTAAGGTAAATAATAACAGTAGGCTACATACATGTAGTTCACCGAGCAGCTTGTTTGGTCAAAGCCAATCGAAGCCGTAGGCTAAATATTTAACGGTCCGTCGCAAAACCATGCGTAAGGAATAAATTGCCAATTTAAGCTCGCCTTTAGATCGAGAGTTGAAGACTGTCTACTAAGACCTCGTTCACATTACTATGGTTGGTACGCGGGTAATAATTACCAGGGTAACTATTTCCGTTCACACGGCACTGGAATTACGATCGTATCGAGTAGTTCCCGACATGGCTGCTAGTGGTAATTAAGCCACCAAAACATAAAGTTTTGGAAGTTGAAGATTTGTATTAATGTCTGCGATTCTTCATTGCTGAAAGTTGTCATCTCAACATGGAGTTATATTTGGGGGAGTACTATTATAAATCCATGATCTCAATTATGCCAACCTAGCAACTACCACGCAAAAGTGTTAACGAGTTGAAGTTTATGTCGACCCAAATCACCAGGGTAACCAATCTTGTGCGTTCACACTACACAAACCTTACAAGGTTAGCCGAGTAACCCTTGTAAATTACCCGCGTAATTTTTCGTACCAGCGTATCAACATTCTTGCGTTCACACACAACAATTACCAACCTAATTTCAATTACCCGTGTAATAAGTCAGTAATGTGAACGAGGTCTAACAGGTCACACCACGGGAAGGTAGCGAGTTGGGCTTTGATGACCCGGGTTACACACAAAGAGCTGTCGAACCCTGCAATTGTAATTTTATGCAAATGCATACAAATGAGAGATTATTATCCTCATTATCATCAACATTGTGCCAGCTACGTTCTCACTCATCACAAACTCTCAAATACATATCACGATAATGACAAGGAACATCACGAGTCCACTGAACTTGCCAGGGGCTTGCCAAGTGTTTATTACTTTTGGGACAATTTCACTGTTGAAAGGGTCAACCTTGTTTTAGTTTAGGCTACCCAGCAGCGACTCCTCTCAGTTGCAGATTCTCAGTACATATCGAACCTTACATATTTACATATCGAACCCTTATATAGGGCATATATATAAGTATAAAACAGTACTTACTTTGTAATTTGAGAACCGGCCCAATTAGATGACCCCACTTAGGGCTAGTAGATCTGGGCGCTTCTCTTTGCAGTCACATTCACAGCTAGGCGACTGGTAGGCCTAGGACTAGGCTAGGCCTAGGCTTAGGCCTAGTGGATAAGCGTCTGGAACAAAATTAAAGGTTAACATCATACTAGGGCCTAAATGAGAATAGCCTAGGCCTAGGCCTAGATTTACATGCCCCTTAAAAAAGCCTAGGGCTCCAAATCAGCCCTAGAAAATAGTAGCCTATTATGCTAGGCCTAGGGCCAGGAAATTGAGGTTAAAAACTGAAGTATGAATTAGGTAAGGACTACCTAGGGCCTAGGCCCTAGCCTAGGCCTACATAGGCCTAGCAAAATATAAATTGTATAGGCCTAGGGCCTATATTCAGATATATAGGCTAGCAGTCATTCACATAAATAACGAAATCAAAAGGTGACAAGAATAAGTGATGGGAATTATGTGCTGCTGTAGGCCCCTACTTGAATATTTCGAACAATCAAAAGAGACCTGGTCTAACAATACTTCTATATCATGGTAAAATATCAATTATGTAGATAATGTTCTTACTTGCCTTAGAATCACTCTAGTTTTTCTATTTTCTTCGGAATTCGTGGAAAACGTGAGTATATTCCATTTAGCAGGACGCCATTAACCGTGAACCGTGAGCCGTTGACGATAAACGAATCTGATTGGTTACTCTTGAAAACGTCAAAAAAGTGTATTGTCGCGCATTCTGTTGGTTGGCGGGTTAGCTACTATCGTCCGCCATGCTGTTCTCGTTTCCGCAAGCCTAGCTTTCACAGGCCTGGCCTAGATTGCCCTAGACCTACAAGATAAAGTCTAGACCTACGCCAGTCGCCAATACCTTTTTTGTCTTTAATGTGATTACATAACTACAGGCCTAGTAATATGACGGTCCTATTGGCATAGTATGCCTAGACTTTTGTTGTCATAAAGCGTAGGCCTAGGCTTAAACTTGTTTTCGAAAATATGAGGAGGTTATCAGCCAAGGAACTGTCAGTTTGCGGGATGTGAGAGATTTTGGCCGTCAATTTGCATTTGGCAGCCGAAACCTCATGAACATTGTTTTTCACTCAGACATAAATTCATTAGGTCTAAGAGCATAAGAGCTACTTTTACTTTAATATCAATACAATTATGAACTGTTCTTCGAAGTTCTCGTCATCTTTGTCGTCCGCCATTTTTTCATTGAGTTATCCCTTTAGATATCTGCCTGTACGGTACCTGATCCATGGGATAAGTGATGTGATGTGTTGTATAAACCTAGGAATGAGAGTTATACGGAGGTCGTACAACGCAATTTGTTGGTCAACCCAGAGATAACTGAATCTAGAACCCTATCCCGAGATTGTACAACCGGCCCCACCGGCCTTATGCCCGGTTCATATAAAGTCGTATGGTTGAAGGCGTTGTCGTAAGAATCTGATCTAACATAGGAAACTATGTACGGTCATAGCCGGTCATAGCGTGGTTTAGTCGTAGTCACAGTCACAAGCTGTCACAAGAAAAGATGAAAAATTTCAACTTTTTAAGGACTTCTTACGACTAACGAATCAGACATCGAGACGTCACTAACGACAGACCAATGATACAATACCTACATATGTCAGTTGCGAGACTATGTTGAACTAACTTGCTCACAGTTGCGAAACTATTTAATTAACTTCCGGTTTCCGGCAAGTTTAGTTTTCCATTTGACAGCTAGGTTACAATGGAAGACGATTTTCTCATTAATTCCGACGAGTACGCAGATAGTTGATCGAATGAGGTATTTATTCATATGATACAGCAAAATTCAGTGTTGTCCAGCCATTAATTAGTTAAACAATAATAAGTGGGACATAAACAGGAAACCTGTCACTTCAATCGTAAACAAACAAAATGTGCGGTAAAGAAGAGAAAACGGATGTCGTCTTCGCAACTAGTTCAAAAAGCGTGAACGAAAAATGACGCATCTTTACGCTAAGTGCTTTGGTAAATCTCCAGTCCACGCCCTCCCAAGGTCCCCTGGGTGGGAGGATGTAGAAAATGGGAGATTAAGTAGACCGTGATGGGAGTTAGTTTTAAGAGGGCAGTGCATTTTCAAAGATGTTTGGTTTGTGTTCTTTTGTTTCCTTGGAGACGCGTGGACTTGGTAAACTTTTTTGATGTGAAAAGGGTGGTTGTACATTGGAAGTGTTGAATAAACGGTATCTGTATTTTGAAGTGAGTTCATTCTGTCATTAATACTATAGTTAATACGACGAAGACGACGGGTAGTCGTTTGAGACGTAACAGTATTAATAAACAAGGTATTTACATGATTTTTTAAACATTATTTTGAAACCATTTCAGTGACAACTGTGCACAATTTCAGATGTGCGAAGAATGCTGACAACAGTGGAGTCCATAGTAAAGCCAAGAGTATCCTGTGTCTTCAGCGTAATCGCCTGAGTTTCGGATCACAAGACAGACGCTGACTCGAGTGAAATCAACCCCAGGCTGTCAGTGTCACGCATCGGTCATTTGGATTTAACAACACACCCCTAACCCGAGTTACGTGTTTTAAGGTACGGTACCGTAGCTTGTTAGACCTGGTTTACATTACTCGCATTTTAAACGGTCGAGTTGGTCAATAACGCTGGTAGTTTTAGCGTGTAAACGCAATCAAGTAGCTAAGCCTACCACAGGTCAATTTTCTACTCGAGTTGGAACTCGGTGTTACGAGTAGTGTAAACAGAGGACGGTCGACTTCCGTGACTATCGTGACGTCATTTCATATGTCAAACATAACCTAACAACTTAAACCGACAGGTTTTTTATAAGTATTTGTTCAACTCCAGTTAAGAGTTAACAAATTAATGCGTTAACATAGGCGCTGCTGGAATGAGGGGGGGGGGGCAAGTGGGGCACTTGCCCCAATGCCTGCCTGGATGTCAGGAATTTTTAAATTAAACTGGCGATCCATACGATACGCGCTATATGTGCCATATAAAGTATCCAGCCCCCCCAGCCCACCCCGGATACACCACTGCGTATGATATTTATATGGTAACTATAGCGGTGAATGACTAGTCGCAACAAGTAAAATACACAGCCAAATGTTATATAATAGGCTAAGATAAAGAGTTAAATACAAACGAACGTAGGAAGTATAGGGACATTATCGTAAGAGTTATGAATGGTAGGCCTAACCATGGCCCGTCTGGCCGTGGTAAAAATATGCATAATAATATGCATTTTATCACAGCCACTGTTCCTGTGCAGAGTTGGCCAAACATCTTAAAAAATTGTAAAAATAAATGAGCAGGAAGCTAGCGAGCACGGGACGAGTGGTGCTGGGGCCGCGAGGTGGCGTGGTCATATTGCCCTGGCTCGGAAACAAATAACAATACTTACTTTTCGGATCGTGTTGAACTTATTTGTAAAGGGACGGATTGACTATAGAATTACAATTATTTTTAATTTATTTTGTATTTACATACTTTATATGAAATGGCACATACAGCGCATTTCGTATAGATAGCCGGTTAAATTTTTAAATTCCTAAAATCCGGTAGGGGGAAAGCCCCCCTTCCCCCCCCCCCCCCCCCCCCAAAAAAAAAACTCCTTCGCGGCGCCAATGTGGGCTACGTAAGGTCACTTGATCCCTCCACCAACTATCTCTAATCTTGATTTACGCATAGGCCTAGCTGTGTAGTGTAGTATTATTGTAGTATGTTCGGTGATCCCACTCTAGCTTGGAGAGTAAAAGTTTGAACCAGTTCTAGTTGCCGCTTGCCGTATGTAGACATTACCAAAGTATTTTCATTCACTGTTGCAACAAATAATAAATCGTATTTTTACATGATGCTTGGAGTTTCCAGAAATTTCCTTAATTCTATTACAGTAACATTTAATACAAACAGGGAATGAATTACGTTAATACGTAAAGATTTAAAACCACGCATAGGTGATGTATTACAACAAGCAATTAATAGCTCGACACACTAGAAGCGGCACTCGCCCAGGCATAAAGGCAAAGCATTCAATTGTGTGACTTAATTTGTAACTTAAATCAAATCAACTAAAGTTGTTTTAAAAAACCTAATTTGTACAAAATAGTGATCAGTATCTGCAAGTTTAAGTACCTTTAGTCATCTCTAAGTTAATTCCCCCTTTCTTGTGTGAAACAACTATTCAAATGCAGGATGGCGGAGGACGATATCTCGAGGATCGTTATAACCAAGCCTGGTGTCCTGGCGTTCGGTGAAGGCCTGCCTGCTGGACCAAAAATCGTGTCATTCTTCCAAGATGAGACCGTCGTTCAGGTGTCTTGCGGTGTGTACCACTCTGCAGTTGTCTGCGCATCCGGCCGAGTCTACACTTTCGGCAAGAATCAAGACAACGGATGGTTGAAGAACGATGGTGACCAGGCCGCTGAGCCGAGGCTTGTTGCCACACTCAGCTCTGTTTGTATAACTCAGGCTGCTTGTGGAGTTGGATACACCATGTTTCTCACTGACATGGGTGAGTTATATTCATGTGGGATGAATGGTAATGGTCAGCTTGGCCTCGGTCACACCAATAAAGCCCCCACACCCGTCCTGGTTGCCAGTCTGCCGCCCATCAAGAAGGTTGCTGCTGGATGGCTCCACACGATGGTTCTTGCCGACGGCGGTGAGGTGTGGGTGTGTGGATACAACCAGTGTGGCCAACTAGGACTTGGTCATACAAACCAGCAAACCTCATTCACCCGCGTAACCAACCTCCCCGAGGCCATCATTGATATTTCGTGTGGTGGGTACCATACAGCTCTTGTCTCGGCCTCTCGGGCCCTCTTAATGGCTGGTTGGAATACCCATGGCCAGCTTGGTCTTGACGTAGCCATTATCTTATCCAGCTTCACACGAGTATCGATGCCGTCATCAGCCGTGGCTGCCGTGTCCTGTGGTTTTAACCACACTGTCGCCCTCAGAGTCGATGGGACGACCTGGGCTTGGGGTAGTAATGTAAATGGTCAGTTGGGTACCGGTGACATGGATAAAAGATCCGCCCCCTTTCGAATGATTGGCCTAGAGGACCACACTATCTCCAAGGTAATTGCTGGGTGTTACTACACTGCGCTGTTGACACAGGAAGGGGATGTGTTTGTGTGTGGTAGTGGACTAAGTGGTCAGTTGGTACCGTGGAAGAAAACCGTTTCGGTGGCGACTCGGTTACCAAAGTCACCAGGGGTGATTGTGCAACAGGTGGCTTTTGCTGAGACCTATTCTGTACTCTTGGTAGTTGAGAAGGCAAACATCACACTGGCACCTCAACTAGAGATCGGTGTTGCAGAGGGGGGCGACCGGGTGAGGAATGGTGCAACCGAATTAGAACGGAACATCATGACTTCTCTCGAGTGTCCCGTTTGCTTCAAGGTAATGTGCGCACCGATACACCTGTGTACCGCGGGACACAGCTTATGCAACACTTGCCGGTCTGACGACAGGACCACAGTTTGCCCGCTGTGTCGCGGACAGTTCTCTTGTGGGAGAAATCTTCTCGCAGAGGGCCTGAGTGCCAACATCGAACTACCGTGCACGGAATGTCTGCTGCGCATGCCCGCGTGCGAGCTAGAGGGACACGGTGCGGTCTGTCCCCGCCGCGACTACGACTGTCCCCTGGCGTGCGGCGGTTGGAGGGGCCGGCCCGAAGCGATGCTGGGCCACGCCCCCTCGGCCCACGCGGACCGGACGTGGCTATTCTATTATATTATAATATTCTTATTGCTTTTCTGTTTACATTTTTACAAAATACTATATTGAATATCTTTAATGTAATTTACGTTAATTTAACGTTAATGTCTTTATATACATACCGCTAGTTTCAATGTTAATTGGAGAGTATGTATTGACTAAGTTTGCTATTCTATTCTATTATATTGTTATTGTATTCCTGTTTATATTTTTAAATGTAAGCCTTTTTTTAAATGTTTGTTTATGGTTGTGTTTATGTTTTGTGCTTGTGTTATCATTCTGCTTGATTTAATGTAAACCTGAGACGATTGCCAAAGTTCGAAATTATTGTATTCTATAATTTTCTATTCGTATTGGTTGATGTATTCATTAACCCTTTTTATGCAATAAACATTGAATGCACGTTTATGTCTGTGTAGACCTACCCATTCTCACCGAAATTATAAATGTTTACCTAATTAGAGTATGGACAAAGTTTACAACTTTCTTGGTGTTGAATTTTGTATTTACATGGCATTATTGTTTTCATTTTTACAATATAAATTGAATGCTTGTTTATGTCTGTATAATCATTCAGAATGCCCATGGAATGACCATGAAATGACATTGGGTTTAGCTGAATGATTCGTTCTGTCTGTATATTCTATGTAAAACTTGTGCACAATTTACTGTGTCAATTCATAACAATATTATTCTTAATGTAGTAGGTAGATTTTCCTTTAGTTTTAAAACGGGCAACGCTCACTTGCAATGCTTGTGTTTTTTTTTTTTATTTGTTTATCAAATAAAATAACAGTCCTTAATATAGTTGATCACTGATAATATCACTATAGTTTTAGTTGCCATACTAAGTTTCATCATATTTATTGTAGCTTTCGTGTTGACTGTCATGTTTCAGGATCGACCAGGGCCTATATTAGTGGGATATTTTGGCTTGTTTGGGTTGTTATACAAAAGTGTAAAATCTTTTAGAATTAAGTGAGTTGAGTGTTTGTGCGATTAATTTGTCCCCCTCAGTACCGTCTAAGATTGGTTAAGAAGCAAGGAGACAGCAGTGAACGGTGGCTTGTTTTGGTAGGGCAAGGTCCTTGATAAAATGTGCCATGGATTTATTGCCTGGTTTCTTTAAATTATTCCTTTAAAAACGTTCACCCCCCCCCCCCCCCTGCCAACCGACCCAAACACCCAGTTTCGTTATTCCGTCTGCCTGCCTATCAGCCACCTACCCCCTACCCCTTTCAACATTCCCGCTTACTACAGTAGAGTTCCGCGGGAGTTTACACCATGATGACCACACCATTTTCCCCCCGTTTTTGACACCCATAAATACGTTGAAAGATAAGCTACCCCGGAATTCCTTGTTTTCCTAGAACGATCGGACCTCATCGCCTTGAAGAATGTGATGTGTGTATTCAGTCATCTGAATTCCTGGTCCTTTGCTCGAGTTCGAATGGACTGGACTTTGCTCTAGGGGTGTACCAAAAAAACTATCTTAAAGGTTGGTGTAAACTCCCGCGGAACTCCACTTGTATGTGACGGGATTGAAACATCCCGAGTAGCTTAGGCTTAGCTTTCAACTGTCATTTGCCTCTCTGTTATCAGCTGTTTCGGCAGATCAGTACCATCATTTCAAGGTTATCCATCCATACCACATGAAAAATAAGGTCAATGCAACACTGAATAGTTTTGTAGAAAAACATTTTATTTCCTCTCAAAAAAATATTATTGCACATATATTAAAGTATGTATTCAGTCAAAGATTCCAACGTAAGTCTCGGTCGTTGTGCTGTGTTCTCAAGCGTACGTACAGGCTCCTCCTTGCCTGGTTGGGACATACAGACTCGCGTCCAGGCTGTTCCTCTGGATAGCAGCGTTGACCTTCTCGCGGGACACATCGTCCATCACCTGAGTCCTGCTCAGGATCCAGGACGATCCTGGAGGAAACAAATACAGGAGTTGATTACAAAGGCAGCCTTTGTCACTCTCCCATCATTTTGTTTGACATTGGTGTCACTGTATTCAGTAACACTTGCTCTTAATACATAATTGTAATCAATCATGTAAAATGTAATGATAATCAAAATATTACGATAAGCCAATATAACTTAAACTTGTGACTACAAATTACCGAAATACATAGACAATACTTTCAACTAAAGTCGTCTTACAATAACTTCCGTAATGCTTTTGTCATCAATCAATGACGTGTTAACGGTCTCGGCCAACCCGAGCAGGTATCTGAATTAGCCACGGACGCTGGTTGGCTGCCGCTCACCCACCCGTGACGGAAGCATTACTGAAGATGTTGTAAGATGAATATACTTGATCGTAAAGTGTCAATAGATGAGCTAGTCGGAGCCAATCAGCAGGTGGCTGCTTCAAATACTGCAATTTGGTTGGCCAAGCTTCACTCATCTATGACGTCAGCATCCTCAAGGTTACTGTACGTTATACTCACGTGTATAGGTGCCGTTGTACTCGTTGCATGAGAACACTAGGGAGTAGTTATCATAGTCAGTCTCCAGTACCCAGTTGTCACTCTCCCGGGCTGTAGAGTAGTACATAGTATTATTACACATAGTTGTACTGTTGCATGATAACACTAGGGAGTAGTTATCATAGTCAGTCTCCAGTACCCAGTAGTCACTCTCCCGGGCTGTAGAGTAGTACAAAGTATTATTACACATAGTTGTACTGTTGCATGAGAACACTAGGGAGTAGTTATCATAGTCAGTCTCCAGTACCCAGTAGTCACTCTCCCGGGCTGTAGAGTAGTACAAAGTATTATAACACATGGTTGTACTGTTGCATGAGAACACTAGGGAGTAGTTATCATAGTCAGTCTCCAGTACCCAGTAGTCACTCTCCCGGGCTGTAGAGTAGTACATAGTATTATTACACATAGTTGTACTGTTGCATGAGAACACTAGGGAGTAGTTATCATAGTCAGTCTCCAGTACCCAGTAGTCACTCTCCCGGGCTGTAGAGTAGTACAAAGTATTATAACACATGGTTGTACTGTTGCATGAGAACACTAGGGAGTAGTTATCATAGTCAGTCTCCAGTACCCAGTAGTCACTCTCCCGGGCTGTAGAGTAGTACATAGTATTATAACACATGGTTGTACTGTTGCATGAGAACACTAGGGAGTAGTTATCATAGTCAGTCTCCAGTACCCAGTAGTCACTCTCCCGGGCTGTAGAGTAGTACAAAGTATTATAACACATGGTTGTACTGTTGCATGAGAACACTAGGGAGTAGTTATCATAGTCAGTCTCCAGTACCCAGTAGTCACTCTCCCGGGCTGTAGAGTAGTACAAAGTATTAAAACACATGGTTGTACTGTTGCATGAGAACACTAGGGAGTAGTTATCATAGTCAGTCTCCAGTACCCAGTAGTCACTCTCCCGGGCTGTAGAGTAGTACAAAGTATTATTACACATAGTTGTACTGTGTCATGAGAACACTAGGGAGTAGTTATCATAGTCAGTCTCCAGTACCCAGTAGTCACTCTCCCGGGCTGTAGAGTAGTACATAGTATTATTACACATAGTTGTACTGTTGCATGAGAACACTAGGGAGTAGTTATCATAGTCAGTCTCCAGTACCCAGTAGTCACTCTCCCGGGCTGTAGAGCAGTACAAAGTATTATTACACATAGTTGTACTGTTGCATGAGAACACTAGGGAGTAGTTATCATAGTCAGTCTCCAGTACCCAGTAGTCACTCTCCCGGGCTGTAGAGTAGTACAAAGTAATATAACACATAGTTGTACTGTTGCATGATAACACTAGGGAGAAGTAATCATTGTCAGTCTCCAGTACCCAGTAGTCACTCTCCCGGGCTGTAGAGTAGTACAAAGTAATATTACACATAGTTGTACTGTTGCATGATAACACTAGGGAGAAGTAATCATTGTCAGTCTCCAGTACCCAGTAGTCACTCTCCCGGGCTGTAGAGTAGTACAAAGTAATATTACACATAGTTGTACTGTTGCATGATAACACTAGGAAGTAGTTATCATAGTCAGTCTCCAGTACCCAGTTGTGACTCTCCCGGGCTGTAGAGTAGTAGAAAGTATTATTACACATAGTTGTACTGTTGCATGATAACACTAGGGAGAAGTAATCATTGTCAGTCTCCAGTACCCAGTAGTCACTCTCCCGGGCTGTAGAGTAGTACAAAGTAATATTACACATAGTTGTACTGTTGCATGATAACACTAGGGAGAGTAATCATTGTCAGTCTCCAGTACCCAGTAGTCACTCTCCCGGGCTGTAGAGAAGTACATAGTATTATTACACATAGTTGTACTGTTGCATGAGAACACTAGGGAGTAGTTATCATAGTCAGTCTCCAGTACCCAGTAGTCAATCTCCCGGGCTGTAGAGTAGTACAAAGTATTATTACACATAGTTGTACTGTTGCATGATAACACTAGGGAGAAGTAATCATTGTCAGTCTCCAGTACCCAGTAGTCACTCTCCCGGGCTGTAGAGTAGTACATAGTATTATAACACATAGTTGTAATGTTGCATGATAACACTAGGGAGTAGTTATCATAGTCAGTCTCCAGTACCCAGTAGTCACTCTCCCGGGCTGTAGAGTAGTACATAGTATTATTACACATAGTTGTACTGTTGCATGATAACACTAGGGAGTAGTTATCATAGTCAGTCTCCAGTACCCAGTAGTCACTCTCCCGGGCTGTAGAGTAGTACATAGTATTATTACACATAGTTGTACTGTTGCATGAGAACACTAGGAAGTAGTTATCATAGTCAGTCTCCAGTACCCAGTAGTCACTCTCCCGGGCTGTAGAGTAGTACATAGTATTATTACACATAGTTGTACTGTTGCATGAGAACACTAGGAAGTAGTTATCATAGTCAGTCTCCAGTACCCAGTAGTCACTCTCCCGGGCTGTAGAGCAGTACAAAGTATTATTACACATAGTTGTACTGTTGCATGATAACACTAGGGAGTAGTTATCATAGTCAGTCTCCAGTACCCAGTAGTCACTCTCCCGGGCTGTAGAGTAGTACAAAGTATTATTACACATAGTTGTACTCGTTGCATGATAACACTAGGGAGTAGTAATCATAGTCAGTCTCCAGTACCCAATAGTCACTCTCCCGGGCTGAAGCATTACAAAGTATTATAACACATAGTTGAACTGTTTCATGAGAACACTAGGGAGTAGTTATCATAGTCAGTCTCCAGTACCCAGTAGTCACTCTCCCGGGCTGAAGCATTACAAAGTATTATTACACATAGTTGTACTGTTGCATGAGAACACTAGGGAGTAGTTATCAAAGTCAGTCTCCAGTACCCAGTAGTCACTCTCCCGGGCTGCAGAGCAGTACAAAGTATGATAACACATAGTTGTACTGTTGCATGAGAACACTAGGGAGTAGTTATCATAGTCAGTCTCCAGTACCCAGTAGTCACTCTCCCGGGCTGTAGAGTAGTACATAGTATTATTACACATAGTTGTACTGTTGCATGAGAACACTAGGGAGTAGTTATCATAGTCAGTCTCCAGTACCCAGTAGTCACTCTCCCGGGCTGTAGAGAAGTACAAAGTATTATTACACATAGTTGTACTGTTGCATGAGAACACTAGGGAGTAGTTATCATAGTCAGTCTCTAGTACCCAGTAGTCACTCTCCCGGGCTGTAGAGCAGTACAAAGTATTATTACACATAGTTGTACTGTTGCATGAGAACACTAGGGAGAAGTTATCATAGTCAGTCTCCAGTACCCAAAGTCACTCTCCCGGGCTGTAGAGTAGTACATAGTATTATTACACATAGTTGTACTGTTGCATTAGAACACTAGGGAGTAGTTATCATAGTCAGTCTCCAGTACCCAGTAGTCACTCTCCCGGGCTGTAGAGCAGTACATAGTATTATTACACATAGTTGTACTGTTGCATGAGAACACTAGGGAGTAGTTGTCATAGTCAGTCTCCAGTACCCAGTAGTCACTCTCCCGGGCTGTAGAGCAGTACAAAGTATTATTACACATAGTTGTACTGTTGCATGAGAACACTAGGGAGTAGTTATCATAGTCAGTCTCCAGTACCCAGTAGTCACTCTCCCGGGCTGTAGAGTAGTACAAAGTATTATTACACATAGTTGTACTGTTGCATGAGAACACTAGGGAGTAGTTATCATAGTCAGTCTCCAGTACCCAATAGTCACTCTCCCGGGCTGTAGAGTAGTACAAAGTATTATTACACATAGTTGTACTGTTGCATGAGAACACTAGGGAGTAGTTATCATAGTCAGTCTCCAGTACCCAGTAGTCACTCTCCCGGGCTGTAGAGTAGTACAAAGTATTATTACACATAGTTGTACTGTTGCATGAGAACACTAGGGAGTAGTTATCATAGTCAGTCTCCAGTACCCAGTAGTCACTCTCCCGGGCTGTAGAGCAGTACATAGTATTATTACACATAGTTGTACTGTTGCATGAGAACACTAGGGAGTAGTTGTCATAGTCAGTCTCCAGTACCCAGTAGTCACTCTCCCGGGCTGTAGAGCAGTACATGTTATTATTACACATAGTTGTACTGTTGCATGAGAACACTAGGGAGTAGTTATCATAGTCAGTCTCCAGTACCCAGTAGTCACTCTCCCGGGCTGTAGAGCAGTACATAGTATTATTACACATAGTTGTACTGTTGCATGAGAACACTAGGGAGTAGTTATCATAGTCAGTCTCCAGTACCCAGTAGTCACTCTCCCGGGCTGTAGATTAGTACAAAGTATTATTACACATAGTTGTACCGTTGCATGAGAACACTAGGGAGTTGTTATCATAGTCAGTCACCAGTACCCAGTAGTCACTCTCCCGGGCTGTAGAGTAGTACAAAGTATTACTACACATAGTTGTACTGTTGCATGAGAACACTAGGGAGTAGTTATCATAGTCAGTCTCCAGTACCCAGTAGTCACTCTCCCGGGCTGTAGAGTAGTACAAAGTATTACTACACATAGTTGTACTGTTGCGTGAAAACACTAGGGAGTAGTTATCATAGTCAGTCTCCAGTACCCAGTAGTCACTCTCCCGGGCTGTAGAGCAGTACAAAGTATTATTACACATAGTTGTACTGTTGCATGAGAACACTAGGGAGTAGTTATCATAGTCAGTCTCCAGTACCCAGTAGTCACTCTCCCGGGCTGTAGAGTAGTACATAGTATTATTACACATAGTTGTACTGTTGCATGAGAACACTAGGGAGTAGTTATCATAGTCAGTCTCCAGTACCCAGTAGTCACTCTCCCGGGCTGTAGAGTAGTACATAGTATTATTACACATAGTTGTACTGTTGCATGAGAACACTAGGGAGTAGTTATCATAGTCAGTCTCCAGTACCCAGTAGTCACTCTCCCGGGCTGTAGAGCAGTACAAAGTATTATTACACATAGTTGTACTGTTGCATGAGAACACTAGGGAGTAGTTATCATAGTCAGTCTCCAGTACCCAGTAGTCACTCTCCCGGGCTGTAGAGTAGTACATAGTATTATTACACATAGTTGTACTGTTGCATGAGAACATTAGGGAGTAGTTATCATAGTCAGTCTCCAGTACCCAATAGTCACTCTCCCGGGCTGTAGAGTAGTACAAAGTATTATTACACATAGTTGTACTGTTGCATGATAACACTAGGGAGTAGTTATCATAGTCAGTCTCCAGTACCCAGTAGTCACTCTCCCGGGCTGTAGAGTAGTACAAAGTATTATTACACATAGTTGTACTGTTGCATGAGAACACTAGGGAGTAGTTATCATAGTCAGTCTCCAGTACCCAGTAGTCACTCTCCCGGGCTGTAGAGTAGTACAAAGTATTATTACACATAGTTGTACTGTTGCATGAGAACACTAGGGAGTAGTTATCATAGTCAGTCTCCAGTACCCAGTAGTCACTCTCCCGGGCTGTAGAGTAGTACAAAGTATTATTACACATAGTTGTACTGTTGCATGATAACACTAGGGAGTAGTTATCATAGTCAGTCTCCAGTACCCAGTAGTCACTCTCCCGGGCTGTAGAGTAGTACATAGTATTATTACACATAGTTGTACTGTTGCATGAGAACACTAGGGAGTAGTTATCATAGTCAGTCTCCAGTACCCAGTAGTCACTCTCCCGGGCTGTTGAGCAGTACAAAGTATTATTACACATAGGTTTCGTTCATTTGTCCAGTTCGTAACTGTTCGGTAACAAGTTGGAACACAGCGGAAACGCGTCCTCGAACAGGAAGTTGGCCGAGTCTAGTGCGAAAAAACATGTGTTCTGCCTTCACACAAATAAACACCAATCTAGTCAGAGACACCTGTTAATTTTAGGTTAAAACTGTCTTTAAATTAAATAGGGCGAAAGATAACTGAATTAATCTTTGGTAGGGCCTAAGCCAAGTTTGTGATGGTTCAATTAAACGTATGAGATAAGCAACGAGAGTACGGGCGTCTAGGCTTAAATGAGGTTAGGTAGGCCTATTGGACTAAATTATTGTTACATAATTATTTGCTTACCTTAATGTAACAAACATAACGACCCTATTCAATTAGACGACGGACATGTTGTAATCTGCATCAAAATGTATATTAATTAACACGTTACCGCTATGTCAAATTTGTATTCCCGCTCTACATCTTGTTCTACCCAACTCACTCCTCTTTTTCATTCCGGACAGTTCGAACATGTTCGGCCTGTTTGCAAACAGTTGCCGGCGGACAACTGAACACCACCAGAACATATGTTTTTTTATAGATGAACATTGAACACCCTGTTCGGACTGTTCGAAACTGTTCGGACGAACCTATAGTTGTACTGTTGCATGAGAACACTAGGGAGTAGTTATCATAGTCAGTCTCCAGTACCCAGTAGTCACTCTCCCGGGCTGTAGAGTAGTACAAAGTATTATGACACATAGTTGTACTGTTGCATGAGAACACTAGGGAGTAGTTATTATAGTCAGTCTCCAGTACCCAGTAGTCACTCTCCCGGGCTGTAGAGCAGTACAAAGTATTATTACACATAGTTGTACTGTTGCATGAGAACACTAGGGAGTAGTTATCATAGTCAGTCTCCAGTACCCAGTAGTCACTCTCCCGGGCTGTAGAGCAGTACAAAGTATTATTACACATAGTTGTACTGTTGCATGAGAACACTAGGGAGTAGTTATCATAGTCAGTCTCCAGTACCCAGTAGTCACTCTCCCGGGCTGTAGAGCAGTACAAAGTATTATGACACATAGTTGTACTGTTGCATGAGAACACTAGGGAGTAGTTATTATAGTCAGTCTCCAGTACCCAGTAGTCACTCTCCCGGGCTGTAGAGCAGTACAAAGTATTATTACACATAGTTGTACTGTTGCATGAGAACACTAGGGAGTAGTTATCATAATCAGTCTCCAGTACCCAATAGTCACTCTCCCGGGCTGTAGAGTAGTACAAAGTATTATTACACATAGTTGTACTGTTGCATTAGAACACTAGGGAGTAGTTATCATAGTCAGTCTCCAGTACCCAGTAGTCACTCTCCCGGGCTGTAGAGTAGTACAAAGTATTATTACACATAGTTGTACTGTTGCATGAGAACACTAGGGAGTAGTTATCATAGTCAGTCTCCAGTACCCAGGAGTCACTCTCCCGGGCTGTAGAGTAGTACATAGTATTATTACACATAGTTGTACTGTTGCATGAGAACACTAGGGAGTAGTTATCATAGTCAGTCTCCAGTACTCAATAGTCACTCTCCCAGGCTGTAGAACAGTACATAGTATTATTACACATAGTTGTACTGTTGCATGAGAACACTAGGGAGTAGTTATCATAACTTAGTCAGTCTCCAGTACCCAGTAGTCACTCTCCCGGGCTGTAGAGTAGTACATAGTATTATAACACATAGTTGTACTGTTGCATGAGAACACTAGGGAGTAGTTATCATAGTCAGTCTCCAGTACCCAGTAGTCACTCACCCGGGCTGTAGAGTAGTACAAAGTATTATGACACATAGTTGTACTGTTGCATGAGAACACTAGGGAGTAGTTATCATAGTCAGTCTCCAGTACCCAGTAGTCACTCTCCCGGGCTGTAGAGTAGTACAAAGTATTATTACACATAGTTGTACTGTTGCATTAGAACACTAGGGAGTAGTTATCATAGTCAGTCTCCAGTACCCAGTAGTCACTCTCCCGGGCTGTAGAGTAGTACAAAGTATTATTACACATAGTTGTACTGTTGCATGAGAACACTAGGGAGTAGTTATCATAGTCAGTCTCCAGTACCCAGGAGTCACTCTCCCGGGCTGTAGAGTAGTACATAGTATTATTACACATAGTTGTACTGTTGCATGAGAACACTAGGGAGTAGTTATCATAGTCAGTCTCCAGTACTCAATAGTCACTCTCCCAGGCTGTAGAACAGTACATAGTATTATTACACATAGTTGTACTGTTGCATGAGAACACTAGGGAGTAGTTATCATAACTTAGTCAGTCTCCAGTACCCAGTAGTCACTCTCCCGGGCTGTAGAGTAGTACATAGTATTATAACACATAGTTGTACTGTTGCATGAGAACACTAGGGAGTAGTTATTATAGTAAGTCTCCAGTACCCAGTAGTCACTCTCCCGGGCTGTAGAGTAGTACATAGTATTATAACACATAGTTGTACTGTTGCATGAGAACACTAGGGAGTAGTTATCATAGTCAGTCTCCAGTACCCAGTAGTCACTCTCCCGGGCTGTAGAGTAGTACATAGTATTATTACACATAGTTGTACTGTTGCATGAGAACACTAGGGAGTAGTTATCATAGTCAGTCTCCAGTACCCAGTAGTCACTCTCCCGGGCTGTAGAGCAGTACAAAGTATTATTACACATAGTTGTACTGTTGCATGAGAACACTAGGGAGTAGTTATCATAGTCAGTCTCCAGTACCCAGTAGTCACTCTCCCGGACTGTAGAGCAGTACAAAGTATTATTACACATAGTTGTACTGTTGCATGAGAACACTAGGGAGTAGTTATCATAGTCAGTCTCCAGTACCCAGTAGTCACTCTCCCGGGCTGTAGAGCAGTACATAGTATTATTACACATAGTTGTACTGTTGCATGAGAACACTAGGGAGTAGTTATCATAGTCAGTCTCCAGTACCCAGTAGTCACTCTCCCGGGCTGTAGAGTAGTACATAGTATTATTACACATAGTTGTACTGTTGCATGAGAACACTAGGGAGTAGTTATCATAGTCAGTCTCCAGTACCCAGTAGTCACTCTCCCGGGCTGTAGAGTAGTACAAAGTATTATTACACATAGTTGTACTGTTGCATGAGAACACTAGGGAGTAGTTATCATAGTCAGTCTCCAGTACCCAGTAGTCACTCTCCTGGGCTGTAGAGTAGTACAAAGTATTATTACACATAGTTGTACTGTTGCATGAGAACACTAGGGAGTAGTTATCATAGTCAGTCTCCAGTACCCAGTAGTCACTCTCCCGGGCTGTAGAGCAGTACAAAGTATTATTACACATAGTTGTACTGTTGCATGAGAACACTAGGGAGTAGTTATCATAGTCGTCTCCAGTACCCAGTAGTCACTCTCCCGGGCTGTAGAGTAGTACAAAGTATTATTACACATAGTTGTACTGTTGCATGATAACACTAGGGAGTAGTTATCATAGTCAGTCTCCAGTACCCAGTAGTCACTCTCCCAGGCTGTAGAGTAATACAAAGTATTATTACACCTAGTTGTACTGTTGCATGAGAACACTAGGGAGTAGTTATCATAGTCAGTCTCCAGTACCCAGTAGTCACTCTCCCGGGCTGTAGAGCAGTACAAAGTATTATTACACATAGTTGTATTGTTGCATGAGAACACTAGGGAGTAGTTATCATAGTCAGTCTCCAGTACCCAGTAGTCACTCTCCCGGGCTGTAAAGTAGTACATAGTATTATTACACATAGTTGTACTGTTGCATGATAACACTAGGGAGTAGTTATCATAGTCAGTCTCCAGTACCCAGTAGTCACTCTCCCGGGCTGTAAAGTAGTACATAGTATTATTACACATAGTTGTACTGTTGCATGATAACACTAGGGAGTAGTTATCATAGTCAGTCTCCAGTACCCAGTAGTCACTCTCCCGGGCTGTAAAGTAGTACATAGTATTATTACACATAGTTGTACTGTTGCATGATAACACTAGGGAGTAGTTATCATAGTCAGTCTCCAGTACCCAGTAGTCACTCTCCCGGGCTGTAAAGTAGTACATAGTATTATTACACATAGTTGTACTGTTGCATGATAACACTAGGGAGTAGTTATCATAGTCAGTCTCCAGTACCCAATAGTCACTCTCCCGGGCTGTAAAGTAGTACATAGTATTATTACACATAGTTGTACTGTTGCATGATAACACTAGGGAGTAGTTATCATAGTCAGTCTCTAGTACCCAATAGTCACTCTCCCGGGCTGTAAAGTAGTACATAGTATTATTACACATAGTTGTACTGTTGCATGATAACACTAGGGAGTAGTTATCATAGTCAGTCTCCAGTACCCAATAGTCACTCTCCCGGGCTGTAGAATAGTACAAAGTATTATTACACATAGTTGTACTGTTGCATGAGAACACTAGGGAGTAGTTATCATAGTCAGTCTCCAGTACCCAGTAGTCACTCTCCCGGGCTGTAGAGTAGTACAAAGTATTATTACACATAGTTGTACTGTTGCATGAGAACACTAGGGAGTAGTTATCATAGTCAGTCTCCAGTACCCAGTAGTCACTCTCCCGGGCTGTAGAGTAGTACAAAGTATTAAAACACATGGTTGTACTGTTGCATGAGAACACTAGGGAGTAGTTATCATAGTCAGTCTCCAGTACCCAGTAGTCACTCTCCCGGGCTGTAGAGTAGTACAAAGTATTATTACACATAGTTGTACTGTGTCATGAGAACACTAGGGAGTAGTTATCATAGTCAGTCTCCAGTACCCAGTAGTCACTCTCCCGGGCTGTAGAGTAGTACATAGTATTATTACACATAGTTGTACTGTTGCATGAGAACACTAGGGAGTAGTTATCATAGTCAGTCTCCAGTACCCAGTAGTCACTCTCCCGGGCTGTAGAGCAGTACAAAGTATTATTACACATAGTTGTACTGTTGCATGAGAACACTAGGGAGTAGTTATCATAGTCAGTCTCCAGTACCCAGTAGTCACTCTCCCGGGCTGTAGAGTAGTACAAAGTAATATAACACATAGTTGTACTGTTGCATGATAACACTAGGGAGAAGTAATCATTGTCAGTCTCCAGTACCCAGTAGTCACTCTCCCGGGCTGTAGAGTAGTACAAAGTAATATTACACATAGTTGTACTGTTGCATGATAACACTAGGGAGAAGTAATCATTGTCAGTCTCCAGTACCCAGTAGTCACTCTCCCGGGCTGTAGAGTAGTACAAAGTAATATTACACATAGTTGTACTGTTGCATGATAACACTAGGAAGTAGTTATCATAGTCAGTCTCCAGTACCCAGTTGTGACTCTCCCGGGCTGTAGAGTAGTAGAAAGTATTATTACACATAGTTGTACTGTTGCATGATAACACTAGGGAGAAGTAATCATTGTCAGTCTCCAGTACCCAGTAGTCACTCTCCCGGGCTGTAGAGTAGTACAAAGTAATATTACACATAGTTGTACTGTTGCATGATAACACTAGGGAGAAGTAATCATTGTCAGTCTCCAGTACCCAGTAGTCACTCTCCCGGGCTGTAGAGAAGTACATAGTATTATTACACATAGTTGTACTGTTGCATGAGAACACTAGGGAGTAGTTATCATAGTCAGTCTCCAGTACCCAGTAGTCACTCTCCCGGGCTGTAGAGTAGTACAAAGTATTATTACACATAGTTGTACTGTTGCATGATAACACTAGGGAGAAGTAATCATTGTCAGTCTCCAGTACCCAGTAGTCACTCTCCCGGGCTGTAGAGTAGTACATAGTATTATAACACATAGTTGTAATGTTGCATGATAACACTAGGGAGTAGTTATCATAGTCAGTCTCCAGTACCCAGTAGTCACTCTCCCGGGCTGTAGAGTAGTACATAGTATTATTACACATAGTTGTACTGTTGCATGATAACACTAGGGAGTAGTTATCATAGTCAGTCTCCAGTACCCAGTAGTCACTCTCCCGGGCTGTAGAGTAGTACATAGTATTATTACACATAGTTGTACTGTTGCATGAGAACACTAGGAAGTAGTTATCATAGTCAGTCTCCAGTACCCAGTAGTCACTCTCCCGGGCTGTAGAGTAGTACATAGTATTATTACACATAGTTGTACTGTTGCATGAGAACACTAGGAAGTAGTTATCATAGTCAGTCTCCAGTACCCAGTAGTCACTCTCCCGGGCTGTAGAGCAGTACAAAGTATTATTACACATAGTTGTACTGTTGCATGATAACACTAGGGAGTAGTTATCATAGTCAGTCTCCAGTACCCAGTAGTCACTCTCCCGGGCTGTAGAGTAGTACAAAGTATTATTACACATAGTTGTACTCGTTGCATGATAACACTAGGGAGTAGTAATCATAGTCAGTCTCCAGTACCCAATAGTCACTCTCCCGGGCTGAAGCATTACAAAGTATTATAACACATAGTTGAACTGTTTCATGAGAACACTAGGGAGTAGTTATCATAGTCAGTCTCCAGTACCCAGTAGTCACTCTCCCGGGCTGAAGCATTACAAAGTATTATTACACATAGTTGTACTGTTGCATGAGAACACTAGGGAGTAGTTATCAAAGTCAGTCTCCAGTACCCAGTAGTCACTCTCCCGGGCTGCAGAGCAGTACAAAGTATGATAACACATAGTTGTACTGTTGCATGAGAACACTAGGGAGTAGTTATCATAGTCAGTCTCCAGTACCCAGTAGTCACTCTCCCGGGCTGTAGAGTAGTACATAGTATTATTACACATAGTTGTACTGTTGCATGAGAACACTAGGGAGTAGTTATCATAGTCAGTCTCCAGTACCCAGTAGTCACTCTCCCGGGCTGTAGAGAAGTACAAAGTATTATTACACATAGTTGTACTGTTGCATGAGAACACTAGGGAGTAGTTATCATAGTCAGTCTCTAGTACCCAGTAGTCACTCTCCCGGGCTGTAGAGCAGTACAAAGTATTATTACACATAGTTGTACTGTTGCATGAGAACACTAGGGAGAAGTTATCATAGTCAGTCTCCAGTACCCAAAGTCACTCTCCCGGGCTGTAGAGTAGTACATAGTATTATTACACATAGTTGTACTGTTGCATTAGAACACTAGGGAGTAGTTATCATAGTCAGTCTCCAGTACCCAGTAGTCACTCTCCCGGGCTGTAGAGCAGTACATAGTATTATTACACATAGTTGTACTGTTGCATGAGAACACTAGGGAGTAGTTGTCATAGTCAGTCTCCAGTACCCAGTAGTCACTCTCCCGGGCTGTAGAGCAGTACAAAGTATTATTACACATAGTTGTACTGTTGCATGAGAACACTAGGGAGTAGTTATCATAGTCAGTCTCCAGTACCCAGTAGTCACTCTCCCGGGCTGTAGAGTAGTACAAAGTATTATTACACATAGTTGTACTGTTGCATGAGAACACTAGGGAGTAGTTATCATAGTCAGTCTCCAGTACCCAATAGTCACTCTCCCGGGCTGTAGAGTAGTACAAAGTATTATTACACATAGTTGTACTGTTGCATGAGAACACTAGGGAGTAGTTATCATAGTCAGTCTCCAGTACCCAGTAGTCACTCTCCCGGGCTGTAGAGTAGTACAAAGTATTATTACACATAGTTGTACTGTTGCATGAGAACACTAGGGAGTAGTTATCATAGTCAGTCTCCAGTACCCAGTAGTCACTCTCCCGGGCTGTAGAGCAGTACATAGTATTATTACACATAGTTGTACTGTTGCATGAGAACACTAGGGAGTAGTTGTCATAGTCAGTCTCCAGTACCCAGTAGTCACTCTCCCGGGCTGTAGAGCAGTACATGTTATTATTACACATAGTTGTACTGTTGCATGAGAACACTAGGGAGTAGTTATCATAGTCAGTCTCCAGTACCCAGTAGTCACTCTCCCGGGCTGTAGAGCAGTACATAGTATTATTACACATAGTTGTACTGTTGCATGAGAACACTAGGGAGTAGTTATCATAGTCAGTCTCCAGTACCCAGTAGTCACTCTCCCGGGCTGTAGATTAGTACAAAGTATTATTACACATAGTTGTACCGTTGCATGAGAACACTAGGGAGTTGTTATCATAGTCAGTCACCAGTACCCAGTAGTCACTCTCCCGGGCTGTAGAGTAGTACAAAGTATTACTACACATAGTTGTACTGTTGCATGAGAACACTAGGGAGTAGTTATCATAGTCAGTCTCCAGTACCCAGTAGTCACTCTCCCGGGCTGTAGAGTAGTACAAAGTATTACTACACATAGTTGTACTGTTGCGTGAAAACACTAGGGAGTAGTTATCATAGTCAGTCTCCAGTACCCAGTAGTCACTCTCCCGGGCTGTAGAGCAGTACAAAGTATTATTACACATAGTTGTACTGTTGCATGAGAACACTAGGGAGTAGTTATCATAGTCAGTCTCCAGTACCCAGTAGTCACTCTCCCGGGCTGTAGAGTAGTACATAGTATTATTACACATAGTTGTACTGTTGCATGAGAACACTAGGGAGTAGTTATCATAGTCAGTCTCCAGTACCCAGTAGTCACTCTCCCGGGCTGTAGAGTAGTACATAGTATTATTACACATAGTTGTACTGTTGCATGAGAACACTAGGGAGTAGTTATCATAGTCAGTCTCCAGTACCCAGTAGTCACTCTCCCGGGCTGTAGAGCAGTACAAAGTATTATTACACATAGTTGTACTGTTGCATGAGAACACTAGGGAGTAGTTATCATAGTCAGTCTCCAGTACCCAGTAGTCACTCTCCCGGGCTGTAGAGTAGTACATAGTATTATTACACATAGTTGTACTGTTGCATGAGAACATTAGGGAGTAGTTATCATAGTCAGTCTCCAGTACCCAATAGTCACTCTCCCGGGCTGTAGAGTAGTACAAAGTATTATTACACATAGTTGTACTGTTGCATGATAACACTAGGGAGTAGTTATCATAGTCAGTCTCCAGTACCCAGTAGTCACTCTCCCGGGCTGTAGAGTAGTACAAAGTATTATTACACATAGTTGTACTGTTGCATGAGAACACTAGGGAGTAGTTATCATAGTCAGTCTCCAGTACCCAGTAGTCACTCTCCCGGGCTGTAGAGTAGTACAAAGTATTATTACACATAGTTGTACTGTTGCATGAGAACACTAGGGAGTAGTTATCATAGTCAGTCTCCAGTACCCAGTAGTCACTCTCCCGGGCTGTAGAGTAGTACAAAGTATTATTACACATAGTTGTACTGTTGCATGATAACACTAGGGAGTAGTTATCATAGTCAGTCTCCAGTACCCAGTAGTCACTCTCCCGGGCTGTAGAGTAGTACATAGTATTATTACACATAGTTGTACTGTTGCATGAGAACACTAGGGAGTAGTTATCATAGTCAGTCTCCAGTACCCAGTAGTCACTCTCCCGGGCTGTTGAGCAGTACAAAGTATTATTACACATAGGTTTCGTTCATTTGTCCAGTTCGTAACTGTTCGGTAACAAGTTGGAACACAGCGGAAACGCGTCCTCGAACAGGAAGTTGGCCGAGTCTAGTGCGAAAAAACATGTGTTCTGCCTTCACACAAATAAACACCAATCTAGTCAGAGACACCTGTTAATTTTAGGTTAAAACTGTCTTTAAATTAAATAGGGCGAAAGATAACTGAATTAATCTTTGGTAGGGCCTAAGCCAAGTTTGTGATGGTTCAATTAAACGTATGAGATAAGCAACGAGAGTACGGGCGTCTAGGCTTAAATGAGGTTAGGTAGGCCTATTGGACTAAATTATTGTTACATAATTATTTGCTTACCTTAATGTAACAAACATAACGACCCTATTCAATTAGACGACGGACATGTTGTAATCTGCATCAAAATGTATATTAATTAACACGTTACCGCTATGTCAAATTTGTATTCCCGCTCTACATCTTGTTCTACCCAACTCACTCCTCTTTTTCATTCCGGACAGTTCGAACATGTTCGGCCTGTTTGCAAACAGTTGCCGGCGGACAACTGAACACCACCAGAACATATGTTTTTTTATAGATGAACATTGAACACCCTGTTCGGACTGTTCGAAACTGTTCGGACGAACCTATAGTTGTACTGTTGCATGAGAACACTAGGGAGTAGTTATCATAGTCAGTCTCCAGTACCCAGTAGTCACTCTCCCGGGCTGTAGAGTAGTACAAAGTATTATGACACATAGTTGTACTGTTGCATGAGAACACTAGGGAGTAGTTATTATAGTCAGTCTCCAGTACCCAGTAGTCACTCTCCCGGGCTGTAGAGCAGTACAAAGTATTATTACACATAGTTGTACTGTTGCATGAGAACACTAGGGAGTAGTTATCATAGTCAGTCTCCAGTACCCAGTAGTCACTCTCCCGGGCTGTAGAGCAGTACAAAGTATTATTACACATAGTTGTACTGTTGCATGAGAACACTAGGGAGTAGTTATCATAGTCAGTCTCCAGTACCCAGTAGTCACTCTCCCGGGCTGTAGAGCAGTACAAAGTATTATGACACATAGTTGTACTGTTGCATGAGAACACTAGGGAGTAGTTATTATAGTCAGTCTCCAGTACCCAGTAGTCACTCTCCCGGGCTGTAGAGCAGTACAAAGTATTATTACACATAGTTGTACTGTTGCATGAGAACACTAGGGAGTAGTTATCATAATCAGTCTCCAGTACCCAATAGTCACTCTCCCGGGCTGTAGAGTAGTACAAAGTATTATTACACATAGTTGTACTGTTGCATTAGAACACTAGGGAGTAGTTATCATAGTCAGTCTCCAGTACCCAGTAGTCACTCTCCCGGGCTGTAGAGTAGTACAAAGTATTATTACACATAGTTGTACTGTTGCATGAGAACACTAGGGAGTAGTTATCATAGTCAGTCTCCAGTACCCAGGAGTCACTCTCCCGGGCTGTAGAGTAGTACATAGTATTATTACACATAGTTGTACTGTTGCATGAGAACACTAGGGAGTAGTTATCATAGTCAGTCTCCAGTACTCAATAGTCACTCTCCCAGGCTGTAGAACAGTACATAGTATTATTACACATAGTTGTACTGTTGCATGAGAACACTAGGGAGTAGTTATCATAACTTAGTCAGTCTCCAGTACCCAGTAGTCACTCTCCCGGGCTGTAGAGTAGTACATAGTATTATAACACATAGTTGTACTGTTGCATGAGAACACTAGGGAGTAGTTATCATAGTCAGTCTCCAGTACCCAGTAGTCACTCACCCGGGCTGTAGAGTAGTACAAAGTATTATGACACATAGTTGTACTGTTGCATGAGAACACTAGGGAGTAGTTATCATAGTCAGTCTCCAGTACCCAGTAGTCACTCTCCCGGGCTGTAGAGTAGTACAAAGTATTATTACACATAGTTGTACTGTTGCATTAGAACACTAGGGAGTAGTTATCATAGTCAGTCTCCAGTACCCAGTAGTCACTCTCCCGGGCTGTAGAGTAGTACAAAGTATTATTACACATAGTTGTACTGTTGCATGAGAACACTAGGGAGTAGTTATCATAGTCAGTCTCCAGTACCCAGGAGTCACTCTCCCGGGCTGTAGAGTAGTACATAGTATTATTACACATAGTTGTACTGTTGCATGAGAACACTAGGGAGTAGTTATCATAGTCAGTCTCCAGTACTCAATAGTCACTCTCCCAGGCTGTAGAACAGTACATAGTATTATTACACATAGTTGTACTGTTGCATGAGAACACTAGGGAGTAGTTATCATAACTTAGTCAGTCTCCAGTACCCAGTAGTCACTCTCCCGGGCTGTAGAGTAGTACATAGTATTATAACACATAGTTGTACTGTTGCATGAGAACACTAGGGAGTAGTTATTATAGTAAGTCTCCAGTACCCAGTAGTCACTCTCCCGGGCTGTAGAGTAGTACATAGTATTATAACACATAGTTGTACTGTTGCATGAGAACACTAGGGAGTAGTTATCATAGTCAGTCTCCAGTACCCAGTAGTCACTCTCCCGGGCTGTAGAGTAGTACATAGTATTATTACACATAGTTGTACTGTTGCATGAGAACACTAGGGAGTAGTTATCATAGTCAGTCTCCAGTACCCAGTAGTCACTCTCCCGGGCTGTAGAGCAGTACAAAGTATTATTACACATAGTTGTACTGTTGCATGAGAACACTAGGGAGTAGTTATCATAGTCAGTCTCCAGTACCCAGTAGTCACTCTCCCGGACTGTAGAGCAGTACAAAGTATTATTACACATAGTTGTACTGTTGCATGAGAACACTAGGGAGTAGTTATCATAGTCAGTCTCCAGTACCCAGTAGTCACTCTCCCGGGCTGTAGAGCAGTACATAGTATTATTACACATAGTTGTACTGTTGCATGAGAACACTAGGGAGTAGTTATCATAGTCAGTCTCCAGTACCCAGTAGTCACTCTCCCGGGCTGTAGAGTAGTACATAGTATTATTACACATAGTTGTACTGTTGCATGAGAACACTAGGGAGTAGTTATCATAGTCAGTCTCCAGTACCCAGTAGTCACTCTCCCGGGCTGTAGAGTAGTACAAAGTATTATTACACATAGTTGTACTGTTGCATGAGAACACTAGGGAGTAGTTATCATAGTCAGTCTCCAGTACCCAGTAGTCACTCTCCTGGGCTGTAGAGTAGTACAAAGTATTATTACACATAGTTGTACTGTTGCATGAGAACACTAGGGAGTAGTTATCATAGTCAGTCTCCAGTACCCAGTAGTCACTCTCCCGGGCTGTAGAGCAGTACAAAGTATTATTACACATAGTTGTACTGTTGCATGAGAACACTAGGGAGTAGTTATCATAGTCGTCTCCAGTACCCAGTAGTCACTCTCCCGGGCTGTAGAGTAGTACAAAGTATTATTACACATAGTTGTACTGTTGCATGATAACACTAGGGAGTAGTTATCATAGTCAGTCTCCAGTACCCAGTAGTCACTCTCCCAGGCTGTAGAGTAATACAAAGTATTATTACACCTAGTTGTACTGTTGCATGAGAACACTAGGGAGTAGTTATCATAGTCAGTCTCCAGTACCCAGTAGTCACTCTCCCGGGCTGTAGAGCAGTACAAAGTATTATTACACATAGTTGTATTGTTGCATGAGAACACTAGGGAGTAGTTATCATAGTCAGTCTCCAGTACCCAGTAGTCACTCTCCCGGGCTGTAAAGTAGTACATAGTATTATTACACATAGTTGTACTGTTGCATGATAACACTAGGGAGTAGTTATCATAGTCAGTCTCCAGTACCCAGTAGTCACTCTCCCGGGCTGTAAAGTAGTACATAGTATTATTACACATAGTTGTACTGTTGCATGATAACACTAGGGAGTAGTTATCATAGTCAGTCTCCAGTACCCAGTAGTCACTCTCCCGGGCTGTAAAGTAGTACATAGTATTATTACACATAGTTGTACTGTTGCATGATAACACTAGGGAGTAGTTATCATAGTCAGTCTCCAGTACCCAGTAGTCACTCTCCCGGGCTGTAAAGTAGTACATAGTATTATTACACATAGTTGTACTGTTGCATGATAACACTAGGGAGTAGTTATCATAGTCAGTCTCCAGTACCCAATAGTCACTCTCCCGGGCTGTAAAGTAGTACATAGTATTATTACACATAGTTGTACTGTTGCATGATAACACTAGGGAGTAGTTATCATAGTCAGTCTCTAGTACCCAATAGTCACTCTCCCGGGCTGTAAAGTAGTACATAGTATTATTACACATAGTTGTACTGTTGCATGATAACACTAGGGAGTAGTTATCATAGTCAGTCTCCAGTACCCAATAGTCACTCTCCCGGGCTGTAGAATAGTACAAAGTATTATTACACATAGTTGTACTGTTGCATGAGAACACTAGGGAGTAGTTATCATAGTCAGTCTCCAGTACCCAGTAGTCACTCTCCCGGGCTGTAGAGTAGTACAAAGTATTATTACACATAGTTGTACTGTTGCATGAGAACACTAGGGAGTAGTTATCATAGTCAGTCTCCAGTACCCAGTAGTCACTCTCCCGGGCTGTAGAGTAGTACAAAGTATTATTATACATAGTTGTACTGTTGCATGAGAACACTAGGGAGTAGTTATCATAGTCAGTCTCCAGCACCCAGTAGTCACTCTCCCGGGCTGTAGAGTAGTACAAAGTATTATTACACATAGTTGTACTGTTGCATGAGAACACTAGGGCGTAGTTATCATAGTCAGTCTCCAGTACCCAGTAGTCACTCTCCCGGGCTGTAGAGTAGTACATAGTATTATTACACATAGTTGTACTGTTGCATGAGAACACTAGGGAGTAGTTATCATAGTCAGTCTCCAGTACCCAGTAGTCACTCTCCCGGGCTGTAGAGTAGTACAAAGTATTATTACACATAGTTGTACTGTTGCCTGAGAACACTAGGGAGTAGTTATCATAGTCAGTCTCCAGTACCCAGTAGTCACTCTCCCGGGCTGTAGAGTAGTACAAAGTATTATTACACATAGTTGTACTGTTGCATGAGAACACTAGGGAGTAGTTATTATAGTCAGTCTCCAGTACCCAGTAGTCACTCTCCCGGGCTGTAGAGCAGTACAAAGTATTATTACACATAGTTGTACTGTTGCATGAGAACACTAGGGAGTAGCTATCATAGTCAGTCTCCAGTACCCAGTAGTCACTCTCCCGGGCTGTAGAGTAGTACAAAGTATTATTACACATAGTTGTACTGTTGCATGAGAACACTAGGGAGTAGTTATCATAGTCAGTCTCCAGTACCCAGTAGTCACTCTCCCGGGCTGTAGAGTAGTACATAGTATTATTACACATAGTTGTACTGTTGCATGATAACACTAGGGAGTAGTTATCATAGTCAGTCTCCAGTACCCAGTAGTCACTCTCCCGGGCTGTAGAGTAGTACATAGTATTATTACACATAGTTGTACTGTTGCATGAGAACACTAGGGAGTAGACTGTTATCATAGTCAGTCTCCAGTACCCAATAGTCACTCTCCCGGGCTGTAGAGCAGTACAAAGTATTATTACACATAGTTGTACTGTTGCATGAGAACACTAGGGAGTAGTTATCATAGTCAGTCTCCAGTACCCAATAGTCACTCTCCCGGGCTGTAGAGTAGTACATAGTATTATTACACATAGTTGTACTGTTGCATGAGAACACTAGGGAGTAGTTATCATAGTCAGTCTCCAGTACCCAGTAGTCACTCTCCCGGGCTGTAGAGTAGTACAAAGTATTATTACACATAGTTGTACTGTTGCATGAGAACACTAGGGAGAAGTTATCATAGTCAGTCTCCAGTACCCAGTACCCAGTAGTCACTCTCCCGGGCTGTAGAGTAGTACATAGTATTATTACACATAGTTGTACTGTTGCATGAGAACACTAGGGAGAAGTTATCATAGTCAGTCTCCAGTACCCAGTACCCAGTAGTCACTCTCCCGGGCTGTAGAGTAGTACATAGTATTATTACACATAGTTGTACTGTTGCATGAGAACACTAGGGAGAAGTTATCATAGTCAGTCTCCAGTACCCAGTAGTCACTCTCCCGGGCTGTAGAGTAGTACATAGTATTATAACACATAGTTGTACTGTTGCATGAGAACACTAGGGAGTAGTTATCATAGTCAGTCTCCAGTACCCAGTAGTCACTCTCCCGGGCTGTAGAGTAGTACATAGTATTATTACAAATAGTTGTACTGTTGCATGATAACACTAGGGAGTAGTTATCATAGTCAGTCTCCAGTCTCCAGTACCCAGTAGTCACTCTCCCGGGCTGTAGAGTAGTACATAGTATTATTACACATAGTTGTACTGTTGCATGAGAACACTAGGGAGTAGTTATCATAGTCAGTCTCCAGTACCCAGTAGTCACTCTCCCGGGCTGTAGAGTAGTACAAAGTATTATAACACATAGTTGTACTGTTGCATGAGAACACTAGGGAGTAGTTATCATAGTCAGTCTCCAGTACCCAGTAGTCACTCTCCCGGGCTGTAGAGCAGTACAAAGTATTATAACACATAGTTGTACTGTTGCATGAGAACACTAGGGAGTAGTTATTATAGTAAGTCTCCAGTACCCAGTAGTCACTCTCCCGGGCTGTAGAGTAGTACAAAGTATTATAACACATAGTTGTACTGTTGCATGAGAACACTAGGGAGTAGTTATCATAGTCAGTCTCCAGTACCCAGTAGTCACTCTCCCGGGCTGTAGAGTAGTACATAGTATTATTACACATAGTTGTACTGTTGCATGAGAACACTAGGGAGTAGTTATCATAGTCAGTCTCCAGTCTCCAGTACCCAGTAGTCACTCTCCCGGGCTGTAGAGTAGTACATAGTATTATTACACATAGTTGTACTGTTGCATGAGAACACTAGGGAGTAGTTATCATAGTCAGTCTCCAGTACCCAGTACCCAGTAGTCACTCTCCCGGGCTGTAGAGTAGTACATAGTATTATTACACATAGTTGTACTGTTGCATGAGAACACTAGGGAGTAGTTATCATAGTCTCCAGTACCCAGTAGTCACTCTCCCGGGCTGTAGAGTAGTACAAAGTATTATTACACATAGTTGTACTGTTGCATGAGAACACTAGGGAGTAGTTATCATAGTCAGTCTCCAGTACCCAGTAGTCACTCTCCCGGGCTGTAGAGCAGTACAAAGTATTATTACACATAGTTGTACTGTTGCATGAGAACACTAGGGAGTAGTTATCATAGTCAGTCTCCAGTACCCAGTAGTCACTCTCCCGGGCTGTAGAGCAGTACAAAGTATTATTACACATTGAAGCGGATTCAATCCATAGAATGCTAGCAAACACTCAAGGATCTAAGAAGATCAAGTCAAAGATATGATGGGATTAATTTCCTATCCCCTACCCGACTTCATTGTTGGACACAGGGAGCAGATATAAAAAAAAATAAAAAATGCGGTAATATTGTTTATAATGAATGACTTTGGCTGGTCTGGAAATCCTAAAAACAGACGAGAAAAGTTTCGATATCGCGATATCGCCGATATCGCTTTGTCACTTGATACGTTCGATATCGCGACGCGATGTCGATATTTCTTCCCGCGATATCGATATGTTTTTTTTGTCGCTGAAGAGACCTAATAGTATTGTCTTCTTTAATTATGTATACCGGAAAATTAACGTTATCATACTAGAATATAATCAGTCGAGAAACGCCAACTTTAAAACTAAAGATAAAATCTAACATGAATTTGGTTAGCTGTTCTTTTTTAAAATTATTTTTCTAAAGCACAATCTTGCAAACAATAATCTTTGCATTTCCTATCTTTTTGAGTAGTAGTAAGTAGTAGTAGTAAGTAAGTAGTAAGTAGTAAGTAACATAACCTGAGTGTTCAAATTCCGAGTGTAGTGCGACTTAGATCATGGCAAGTGGAGACATACTAAGTGTCGTAACTGATACCAACAAGTCGGTGAAGTTACTGTGTTCCCAGCTTGCAAGCACTAATACCGATCTGTGTGAGCTAAAAGTCAGTGTGGATTCGAGATTAACTGCGCTAGAAAATGAAATTAAAAGAATTAATTCCGTTAACAGTGACTTACAAACTGCAAATGTTACCTTGCGCCGTCAATCGGATGAGTTGTATAAGAAGGTTGACTATCTTGAGAATCAGTCACGTCGCAACAATCTCGTCATGTATGGATGCGATGAGGTTGAACATGAAACTTGGGCAATATCTGAAAAATACGTGTTGGACGTGTTACGCGAACAGCTAGGCATTGAACTTGCCGACTGGGAGATAGAGCGCGCACATCGTGTTGGTGGCAGACCGGGCAAACGACCTATCGTTTTCAAGCTTCTAAGCTTTAAAACAAAAGTCAGAATATTGCAAGAATTGCCAAAGTTACGCGGTAGTGGTTTAGCTATATCCGAGGACTTCTCCGACAGTGTAAAGCGATCACGTGAGTTCCTTAAGCGACACTTGATAGCTGCGAAGAATGAAGGCTGCCATGCGTTCCTACGGTTTGACAAGCTAATAATCAACGGAGAAATGTGGAATGTACAACGCTGCGTTGAGTACGACCGCATGATAGCCAGCCAAAAAGAATTGCGAAGCGCAGTGGAGACCACCAGCAACGCGACCTTCGAGACACCTGCTTCTTTGTCCCCGGCCATTGCCACCGCGGAAGGGGGGGTGAAGAGTGGAACAGGTCCACCCCCGACCGCTATTCACACCGAGAGGCAGGAATCCGAGTTGCCACTTGCTGAGAGCGCTCATGATGACGTCACCGCTGAGCCGAGTCGGGAGGAAGGGGCTGCCCAGGCAGGGAGACCGAATGTTTCTACCACCACCGCCTGGCCCACTCACACTGCAGCTAAACGTGACGCAGATTGCAATCCTGTACAGCAGAGAACGCCGACCCGCCATGGAGGGTCAACACCCGTACTCAAGTTGTCCTCGCCACACAAGCGACCCCCTGTCTCTGGTAAACCGCCTACGCGCTACTCTAGCCGGCTGACAAGAGCAAGCCAGGTTAGCTAGGGAACTGGGAGTGGAGAGATTGAGGAGAATAATAAGGTAGCTGTGAATAAATTATTACGTATTGGTCATACAAATATTAGGTCTATCATCAAAAACAGTGATGAACTTTCAGAAGCGCTATTACTCAACAGATTTGATATACTTGCCCTAACCGAAACATGGCTTAAACCATCTGTGAATCCGCCATACTTAAATATTAACGGCTATAATTTGTATAGAGCTGACAGAGCCAATGATAGGAGGGGGGGCGGAGTTGCGATATTTGTTCGTGATGACATAAATGTGACAATTCTGGAATCCGCACAAGCAAACATAGAGCAATTGTGGATCAAGTTTAAAATAAAATCTATAAATGTAGTATTAGGGACTATATATAGACCGCCATCTGGGAACTTAAGCTTAGATGAATTAGAAGAAAACATACAGAGATTTTGTATTCCCGAGGATCATGCTATATGGGTAGGTGACCTGAATATCGACATGGCCAAACCTGAGTGTCAAGATAATCGTGTGTTGCACAAACTGCTTAGAACTTACAGCTTTACTCAGGTAGTGCAAGAATGTACCCGTATCACACAAACATCCCGCACTTTATTAGACGTAATAAATGTGAGTAATGCTTCTATTGTAAAGCAAACTGGGCAACTTCATCCTATCGGCAACTCAGATCACAATCTTACCTTTATCGATTATAATATCACGTTACCCAAAAAGACAATAGTGAATAAAAAAATACGACCTCTTACAACCAGTAACATATCGGCACTTAATGAAAGTGCGATGCATACACCTTGGTATTCTGTTAGGGACATTATTGACATTAACAAGAAAGTGGAGACAGTTAACTCCATTATAACAACACTACTGGACACACATGTCCCAACCAAAAACATTCGAGTTACTAGGGGCCCTGCTCCATGGCTTACGGACGAATTACGTGGAGAAATGAAAGCACGAGAAAAGGCTAGATTAAAGTTCAAACTCACTAGTGATTCCAGAGACTGGGATAATTATGTACACTTAAGAAATAAAATCAACACGAGGGTGCGATCGTTAAAAATAAATTATTTTAATGAAACCATAAATAGTAACATTAATAATTCAAAATTACTTTGGAAAAGTCTTAAAAAGCACTCGGTTACAAAACACAAACACACAAATCCTATCCCCAGTAACATGTTAGTTCCTGATGAGATTAACGCCTTCTTCAATCACGTTACAAAAAATCAAATCAAAACTCCTGAATTAATTGAAGAAATAAATCGTTTAAGGACAGTAGACACCCTAACACATATTCCATTCTCTTTTAGAAACGTGGTTTGCGATGACGTGTTAAAGCACCTTTCGACGATAACAACAACGGCCACAGGTGCCGACAATATTAATATAAACATACTACAATTACTATCGCCTTATTTAATAAATATAATCACCGATATTATTAATACAGCTTTGACGACTTCAACCTTCCCAAACAGCTGGAAAGAGGCTATAATTACACCTATACCGAAAACGAACACAGTAAAATCACTGAATGACCTTAGGCCAATAAGTATTCTTCCTACTACATCGAAACTTTTAGAGAAGATAATGGCAGAGCAAATTAATGAGCATATATCCAACAATCTATGTGACTTCTTTAAAAATCAATCGGGATTTAGAAGAGATCACAGTACTACCACCGCGCTTATTTCTGTAGTAGATGAACTGAGGAACAACATTGACAATGGTAATACTAGTTTACTCTTACTCCTAGATTATAGTAAGGCCTTTGACACAATTGACCATGACATGCTTCTGGCAAAACTCTACAACATGGGATTTTCTAAATCAGCCGAAAAGTTAGTTAAAAGTTATTTATCTGAAAGAACTCAAAAAGTTAAAGTTGTTAAGAATAATGAAGTATTAATATCACAACCGCTAACAGTGCATTGCGGAGTGCCACAAGGATCAATCCTTGGACCATTATTCTTTAATATATTTGCCCAAAGTCTGCCAGCAGTGACTAGACGTATTAATATATATCAGTATGCAGATGATGTGCAAGGTATTTTGGAAGTAAATCTAGAAACAATAGAAACAATAGAAGAGAGTTTTCATAACTTTAACACTGATCTTCAACTACTCGCGGAATGGTCGATAAAAAATGGTTTGAACTTTAATCCTAGTAAGTCGACAGTTATCCTTATAGGTAGCAAACACAATGAACAAGTAGTCCGAAATTTACTAAATGGGAATAAGATTTCTGCTATAAAAATGTGCGGTACAACTCTGCCTTTGTCAGACGAAGGGAAAAACCTTGGAGTATTGTTTGACAGTAACTTATCCTTCGATAAACACATCCAGAAACAGTGTTCAAAAGCCTATGGTGTACTTAGATCCCTCTATAAATGGAAACTGGAGCTTAGTGAAAATGTCAAATTAAATCTCATAAATTCCTTAATAAACCCATTGTTTGATTATGCGGATACAGTGTACATGGGTATAAATGAAAATGTATTAAAACAAATTCAAAAATTACAGAATGCATCAATTCGCTTTGCGTGTAATATTAGAAAGTTTGACCACATTAGCCACATATATGATACACACAAAATTCTAAAAATGCACCAACGTAGAACCTTACATTATTATTGCAATATCGCGAGAATCATAAGAAATAAAAGACCGGGTTATTTATATAATAAACTAAAACATACGGGCTCGTATCACAGTTATAATACAAGGAATAGTACGTATGAAATCCCCTTACATCACTCTGTGGCAGGCAGTGCTTCTTTCTCAGTTCTCGCCCCTAAGCTATGGAACATGTTGCCCCATTCAATTAAGCAAGCAACCAATAGTTCGTACGTATTCAAACAAAAGTGTTATAAGTGGATTCTCAATACCTAGTTTAGTTACATTTTATGCATATTTCTATTTTAGAGTTACTTTAATAAGCATTAGTTTTTATAGTTAATTAGGCGTATCAATGCATATATTGCATTTTTTTTTTGTATTGTGTATATATTTAATGTGTAAAGTTGTTAACGTCTGTAAGCCATATAACATGTCTAGGTATAGGAAGCTTGCAATAACGTCATTTCCAGTATCGTACGGTAGCCATACTGAGGTACTCTGTAAACATTTGTTTACGTTCTTCCGACACTGCATTGTTGCAATATTGCAGATGTCCTTTGACTGACACATCAACTGTTTTCAAACAAAGATTCCGTATTATGACTGAAAACAAAATAAGAACGCGTAAACTCTGTTTGAAGACAATTATTTGCATGTGTTATCATTTGCTTGCACTTTTACCTGCACACATTATGTGTCTCTATGTGTCTCCTTTTGACAGAACGAACGTAAACAAGCAATGAGTACCTCATAATGGCCGCCACGTGACGACGGTGACGTCTATTGAAAGCTACCTATATGCGTTGCAGCTAATATCTTCATACAATGGAACATCTCTTACTGCATTAATATAATTATAGACTAAGACTGTAAACATAGGTTAGGTGGAAGAGCGAACTCTGTTCGAACCTCGCCTTTTTCTATTGCTTATTGCAAATAAAGACCTTTGTATTGTATTGTATTGTATTGTATTATCTATATGTTTAATTTATGTGTCAGCGTTTCTATTTTTTGTAGTGGGATCCAAAATCACAATTTTGCATCCGACGGCGCCAGCGCAGTTGGCCGAGGTCAATTTTAGGCGTTGGTCTAATCTAAAAGTCTAAAATGTCTAAAAGTCTTTGTAGTCTCTAATTCAGGTTATATAAACTCGAGTTGGTAACGTCGATCTTGCGACGTCACGAACATTTTCTCGTTTTACCCACCCCCTCGCCTTAAACTCTTTCGTTTGTTTAGTCAAACATTTATTCCCTCACTCTCGCCGTTTGGAAAAGTTTAGTTTGACATATTATATGTATAATTATGATTGAAATGTGTGATAAAAGACCTTTTTACAATTTATCATGGACCCTTATAAGCAATTGAATATAAACTTTTTGTAGATAGAGCAAATCATGGCTTAGATCAATTCTGAAAATCATCTATTGACGTAGCCAGACTCTCGAATTCCAGTGTATGAGTATTGCTGATAGTTAGAGACTCGTAAGTCCCGTTGTTTTCATCGTAGAAAGATATACTTTAAACCGACATCTGTATAATTTCAATGTTACAATATTTTATAATTCTGGGACAGTGTTGTGTTTATAAGATTGAATTTGTTTTGAGAGGTCATCACGGTTAACAGGTGAGATAGCGCACCGCTCGGCGATCGAAGCTGTTTGCGGGCAGAGTCCATCCTGTCAGCGGATCTGTTGGGGTTTACTAACAGCGATGTAAATGAACTGTTATGGAGATAAACAAGCATAAGAATAGATTGCAACTCACGTGAGACCGAGAACTTGACCTTGAGTTTTGCTTCAGTGGAGGAGGCGTCTGCGAGGCGAGCCCCCCCTACTATGCCCGTGTAATAATAACCAAGCCTGGAAACAAGTCACTGGATTACTTTCATGAGGCTTAAAACAAATCCGATGGTTAATCAAACCGTTACCTGTCCTATATTAAACTATTAACAAAAAATTTAATTAAAATTCAGTTTAGAAAATCACATCAAGCCAAAAGCATTATAGCGTTTACACATTTTCCTAAGTAAAGGTTTAAGATTGATGGAAACCATAGCAACTTTAGCTCTTATACATAAAATTCTTAGCCCAGCCAATGAGAGATAACGTTTTATAAATCTGGCCAATGGTAGCGATCCTAAGTAAAACAGTTAAAAAAATAAATCCTTAAATCAAAATATTAAATGTGTGTAAACCGAGCTTAGAAAAATAATATATAAAATCATTAGTAAAGTAATATTGTACAAGGAACTCACTGTGCATTGATCAGACGGTTGAAGACGTGGACTGGGTAGACTGGGTCTGACTGAAGAGTGTAGGTGGCGGTAGTGCAAGCGCCTTCAGGCTCAAAGCGGTTCGGAACCTTAGCGATCTCGTACCAGAGCTTGGTGTACTGTAACACAATTACTATAATGTTAGAGGATCTGGATCGAGTGGGGTCACAAAATCTACCTTCACCAATTTTCACTAAACATGAGTTACACATATGGCTGGTTATAGCTTTTATTGCCAGCTTTTTACACGACAATCCATTTCGGTGAAAATCGACCATCTCCAATGTTATTCCAGGTAGAATTCATGCATTATGTTAAAAACCTACCATCTCCAATCTCCATGCACTATTTAGTTTCATAACCACGCCACACCCACAAACCAATCAGAAAGCAGCATCCAAAAGTGCAATCTATGAAGTGCATACTCCAAGGTTGTGGAGGAGTAACCGTGCATCTTTAACTAGCCCCTGCAAATACTACAAATTTCAGAACGCCTACAAGTAACAGAAACACATTTCCTTGATTTCCCACAAATCAGTCATCTTGGAAGTGGTAGGTTTTGCTTCTGTCTGAGGGCTAATAGTATGACTCAATCCCAGCATTCTTCTTTACGACTGAGAAAAATCTTGGGGAAAACCTTCAGTCAGGATTGCCGGTGGCCGGAATCTAACCGGCGACCTCCCCACTTAGAATCTCGTTTCTTACCACTGAGCCAACTCTGTATGAAGTGTGCTGTTACACTTTTTGATCTCACTTTTTCCCAAGAAATGCACCGAAAACCACAGTTTTTTTTTATGTTTCGGCATTTTTTTAACTATTTTAATTCATCGAAATTATTTGGATAGTTTATTAATTGGGCCGTCAGAGTTCCTCCAAATTTCCATTTCGCCGCCATTACAGACATGTTAAATGGGATTCTTCGCAAACTTTAATATAATGGATTTGATTCATAGTATAGATATAATTTGAAGAAGGTGTCATTCATTTTTAGTTTTATGTGTAATCAATAATCATACAACACAAAAATGAATGACACCTTCTTCAAATGTTAAGTTCAAATTTCAAAGTGTAACAGCACACTCCATAAATACCCAAATTGGTAACAGGGAGAGTACTACGGTGTTAGTACTACTACTATGTTTTGTGTATGAAAGCAAATGAATGACGTGTTTACTTACTCGAGAAATGTCGAAGTCTCTCTGTACAGTGACTGACGGACAGTTCTGAGCCGACGACAGCGCTGCGGCGGACAATACAGCAACCAACACAAACAACTGCATCTTGAAGGTGAGATACCTGGAGAGAGAAGAGAAACACTTATAGAACCATTGGTACCAGGCTTCTCCTCCCCCCTTCCTCATCATCATTCATCAATCATCACTAATCAGGCTAAGAGGACTTTGTGCCCCACATTGGCCTTAATTATTACAATAAAATAAAATAAATAAATTATAGACCTGTGCTGTGCGTATGTACATACAATAAGAACATATACCCAAGGGCGAAGAAGACAGTTTTGTAATTAGAAGGCGATTTTAGGTGTTACGTCGCATAAACGCACATCACAAGTAATAATAATTATTTGTAGGCAGTGGCGTACGCAGGAAGGAATATATTTCGGGGAGAGCTGCCTAGATTAGAACATAACTGCAAAAAGGTGCTCAACAAACGACACAATAGTTTAGTGGTTTTGATGTGTATTAGAAGAGGGTAAGGTGCTTTACTGATTAGAATGCGGTGCCAAATTCGATTTCAAAATAATTTCAACATTGAATATTATATAAAATGACTGTATTGGTACTACACATATTTCACCTATATACAGGAGTGTTTCCCGACTAAGTAAATAGAGAAACTAATACGTAAATCTATTGAATTTGTTGCGTAAATTTAGATAATTTGCAAAGTGTAATTTAAGCTGGGATTTCGGGGGGGGGGGGGGGGGGGGCGGGCTACAGAGTCCAGCCCCCTCCCCCCCTCAGTATACGCTCGTGGGAAACCTGCCCAATGACAATCCGTGTTTTTCTTCAGGGCCCTTATTCAATTTCTCCCGGGGCAACTTTACAACAATCGACAACAACCGCCTCAAACTGTTATTAATTGAGGGCCCAGCTGAGGGGTGGCGTACAACAACCGACTAGGCCTGCACTGCAGCGCTGCGAGCGTTCTGGCCACTGATCTCCGCCTGCTAGAATTAACCGAAACCCCATCGAGGAGGCAGTGCACTACTTATTATCCAAAGATTCCAAAGAAGTCAAATAGTTTTGCAATGACTTAAGAATTCTTATTGTTGAAAAATGTGTGTATCCAATATTCAGTGATTGTTGGCCGGATCGTTCACAACGCTCTCGGTGCACTTGTTACGCCTCCCCATAGGTATTGCAGCAATAGTTGGAAAGGAATGTTCGTGGGATGTCCTGTTAGTATGACTCAATCCCATAATTCGCCTTGTGACCGAGGAAAAGCTCGGAAAACATTTCAGTCAGGATTTCAAGTGGCCGGTGTTGAAACGGCCGCCTTATCGCTGAGTCACCTCTATTGCTCATAAACGCACTTTTAGAATCATAAAGTTTTATCAACAACGCATAAAAAGATGAAGAAGAAGAACACCCGTTATATAATAGAGCCAAGAAGAATTGGAAGCCTAAAAACAGGCACAACCGGAGATTGGAAGTGATCTCAACTTTGGAGAATCCATGCTCATAAAATAGATAATATGCGTCATCTTTTTTTAAGCATTTTACTAGATTAGGATTAACTTCCTGAATACAAAAATATTTTATTTTGATGACATAGAATAAAGTTTCATTTATAAAAACGAGCTGAAAGTTTCACACATATTTATGGCGGGAAAAACGGGGCATACGTCACTTTCCCTGTATCAGCAATCAACCAATCATAAACTGATAAATAAAATAACGCTTATTTGGAAATTATCATATCCAAAATCATATAAAATCGAATTAATGCCTAGTATGCCTTATAATTAATTTTGAAGCCCAATTTCTATAAAAACAATAATACCAAACCTATTTTCATAGAATATCAGTAAATAATGGGTGTTGTTATTCATATAAAGCAGACTTGACAACGGCTTGAGTACAAATTTTGACAAGGTTAGCTTGATGACCTTGAAAATTTGATTGTTTCGTTTAGGAAGCGGTGGCAAAGTCCAAGGAGGTTATATGCAAAGTCATTCATATAAGCAGTGATTTACAAGGATTGTGACGTCACTTACCGTTTAAAAATAATAGTGCGGGAAACAGATAATCAAAATCTTTGAACATTTATAGAAGTATAATGAGTTAATTTTAAAACTTTTAAATTCGGTTTCTGATGTCTTCAGATGAATAACAATATATTCCACGTACTTTCAGAGCTATAGAAAATTCATGCATTAAGTGGACAACAAATAACGTACAACTTCCACTTAATTTGACGATCGTCTTTGTATGCAATTAAAGCGATGGGAATTTTGTAATATTATTGTAATTTGTTTTTATGATTCACCCCTCTCTATAAATTGTAATCCAAGTGTTTCCGTAAATGTCTGAAATGCATTGCAAGTTATTCCCGAAAACATTAGAGCAGAAGGAATGTAATATTAGCTAGCGATTGTTTGTTTTTTACAGTCTGTGAATGCTATATTGTAGGGTCCTAATTCACACATTGCTCTGATAGATAACATTGTTTCTTTATACCAGCGTTTAGTTATAATAACTTATTGACTGCCGGCAGATTTTAAAAAGTTCAAGTAAATTTGAGAAAAATATCGTTAAGACAACGGGATCATAAGCGCGAGATGTATCATCCTTCGTTTCGAGTAGATTATCGGGGTCTTTAGTTCCTTCTCTTTCTTGGTCTGAGTCGAGACTGTAAGATAAATCTTATTCACCGTCAGAGTTATCCCCTACGATTTCTTCTTCAAACAAGGGTTATTTGGCCGGTAAATTTCGGTACCCATCTCACATTGAATTCCAACTTCAATAACGTTCCTGGACACTTGAAATTCGCTAATAATATTTAGCTCCTCATTATCCGCCCGAACTTTGGAAGTTGACGCAACTGAATGGGACGGTATACCATGTCATGTCACAATCACATATCATCATTTGCTTTCTTTTGTAGATGCAATGAGTACGTAGGCTGTTTGGCATTTGATAGCTCAGTTGTCTCCTGTGAAATTAGCAGTAGGAACTACGTATACCTCTCTTCAATCGCGGAGATTTTTTAAATTCGTCTGGCACCAACTAATGTTTCATTATATCCGATTCGTTCAAAACAGATGCAATATAATGCGTAGAACAGATACGGGAGTTTTTCCTAGGCACACCATTCTTCCTATGCACACTTCTAGACAATGCCGCAAATGTTTTGGGATACTTTTCGCAATTAGGAAACGCGTATGTAGGCGTATGTAGGCGTCCTAATCCTGCTTTTACATCTGATGTGGTAGCACATACAATCACGGAACAATTAGGCATCTCACAGTTTTAATAATAAAATAACAATATGTATAATATATAATAATGTAACACACTACCCAGCACTCTTGTAACTAGTAAGCAAATGCGACACACAATCACGACGAATTGTATCGGTGGACACAACGCTGCTACTGTGAGATTGGCTTTGTTCTCAGGTTCGGCCGCCCGGCCTGCCAGCCTGGTGACGTCACTACAAAACGCACTCGGAACATAAAACGATCATAACTCCCCAAATATTGCTCCATTTGAGTCGATTTTTTTTTATTCTCTTTTTAAATAGTAACCAAACGTAAATCACTAATGTGGTTGTATTTGCCTGCCATCTCCTTTAAGGAAATTGTAACGATACACGCGAAAGCATAGGTGGCGTGTTCTATAAGACAAAGCTATTTATTAAATAAAAAATAATTATTCAACTTTACATCTGGCTGTCTCAACCCAATAGATCAATGTGTGTGTGTTTTTTTTTACTGGTATGAAAACTATGAACGGATGTTAGTACTTACTTTTGTGAGACGTCTACTCGGCAGTGCAGAATGCTGAGAGTGTGAAGGTAGGATGAGTTCTTCATATTCATATTCATATTATATTCATATTCATTTATTTAGTTTCCATTACAAATTTGTACAAATTGTGTAGAACACGTCAAATTATTACTATATTTACAAAAGTGCATATACACTTTACCATCAGTACACGTTCGTTCATACATCACTACACTTTGTCAATTTAACTACCTTCTGTACCCTTGTAAAATATGAAGTACTCGTCATTGGAATAAAACCCATTTTCCGAAAGCACAGTTCTGATAACTTTTTTAAAACGTCCCAAACTATTTATTTGTTTAATTTCTACTGGCAAAACATTATACAATTTTATACAATTATAGTTCGCTCCTTTCTTGACCAATGATAGTGAATGTTTTGCTTGATAAAAATTGTTTCCACACTGTCTAGTATTGTATTCATGAACGTCACTAACACTAGTGAAATACTCCTGGTGCTTCTTTATGTAACACAAACAGTTATAAATATAAATGCAAGGGACCGTTAAAATATCATGTTTGATAAAATACTTTCTGCAGCTTTCGTTGTTTGTAAAGTTAATATTAAAAAGTGCTCTCATAATCTTTTTTTGCATTATAAAAATCCTTTGCATTACTGAACTGCTACCCCAAGCTAAAATATTATAGCTAATACGAGAATACGCCAAAGCATAATAAACCATTAAAATAGCGTCGTAGGAAATAATACTTTTAAGCCGTCTTACTGCGAAACAGGTAGATGCTAGTTTAGAGCATAATGCATCTGCATGGGCTGACCAATTTAAGTTATTATTTAGGTTTATGCCAAGGAATTTCACATTTTCAACGACCTTAAATTGAATTCCCCGCTGATTAATTTCTATATTTACCTGCTTAATATTGCATTTCTTTGCTGAAAAATACATCAAATTTGTTTTTTGTATATTAACAGCCAGTAAAATAGAAGCAAAATATTGTATAAGGTTATCAATTACAATTTTTAACTTATTAAACAGGTCGTCATCACTATCACCTGTTACTAAAACAGTGGTGTCGTCAGCATATAAAATAGTTACTCCCAGATTATTAACGCACTTTTCAATATCATTTATGTACACCAAAAACAATAGCGGTCCCAAAATAGACCCTTGGGGCACTCCTACAGTAATATCAAGTTCACCAGATAATACTTTTTTTGATTTAACATCTTGACAACATGAGTCGTTTAACTGTACTTTCTGCGTTCTTCCAGACAAATACGATCTGAAATAGTTATTACATAGTCCACGAATACCACATTTGTCTAATTTACTAAGTAAAATCTCATGATCTACCAGATCGAACGCTTTACTAAGATCTAAGAAAATGCCCATCACTTTCTTATGCGAATCAATAGACGCATAGATTGTGTCTAAAACTTTGTTTATAGCTGAACTGGTTGATTTCCCAGGTAAAAAACCGTGTTGACTATGAGAAATAATTTTTTTGTTAACTAAAAACTTTAAAAGACGTCTATGCATGACTTTCTCAAAAATCTTCGAAAACGCGGGTAGAAGTGCGATAGGTCGATAATTATTAATATTTGTTTCATCTCCTGATTTAAACAACGGCCTTATAAGTGATAACTTGAGGCTTTGTGGGAAAACTCCCTTAGCAATCGATTCATTTATTATATGCTCTAGAGGATTTATCAGATATAGAGCGCATTTTTTAATAATCGAAACAGGGATACCATCAGCTCCCAAAGAGTTTTTATTGGACAGGTCTTGAAACACGTTTAGTAACTCAGCCCTTGTAACAGGCTCAAAGAACATTGAAGTGTGACTATGTTGCTCTTCGTGCCCCGCTTGTCTGTTTACGTCACTTAGATCATTCGAAGGGTCCCTGTTTATACTATCTACTAACTTACTAGCACACGAAGCAAAATGCTCATTAAAAAGGGTTGAAATCAACTTAGGATTACAGACCAAATTTCCCTGATGATTCAATGAAACGGGGATTTCTTTCTTCACGTTACCTTTCAAATTTGTATTTAAAATAGCCCACATCGTCTTTGCTTTATTATCCGAATTAGCAATCCGTTCACTATTATATTTCCGTTTTGCTAACCAAATTAACTTCCTGTACACCATTTTATACTTTAGATATGCTTCTCTATCTTTTGTAGCACATTTCGATCTTTCTCCTAATTTACGTAATGTATTTCCCGATATCCTAATACCATTAGTTATCCAGCCATTTGTTTTATTTAACTGTGTTTTAACTTGAACTTTTTTTATTGGGCATGTTTCATCGAAATGTTTTTTGAAAATGCTAAGGAATGCATCAAATTTCCCATTTACATCAATACTGGTAAACATTTTTTCCCACGTTTCAGAAAGTAGGGATTTTTTAAATTTATTGATAGTTCGATTGTTTACTACCCTGATGTATTCAAACGTAGGCCTATGTTTCTGTCCCTTTGATACCTCAAATGACTGCACCAATAATATTTGGGCTTTATGGTCAGAAATACCAGGTTCATCTACGTATGCAGCTATTCGCTCTTGTTTCAAGTTTGTCAATATATTGTCTATCGTTGTGCTTGAAACATTTGTTACACGTGTATATTCATGAATTGTTATTCTAATATCAAAACAACCTAGAAGATACTCCAATGCCTTTTTATCACTAGATGTAGATGCAAAATTTATATTAAAATCCTCACATATAATCATCTGAATTCCAGATTGCCGCCTAGACATAAGTTTTATAAGAGATTTTTCTAGATTATCTAAAAAAAATTTGAAATCACCCTCCGGTGATCTGTAAAGACTCATCACAATATATTTATTTCCGTTACAATTAATTTCAGCTGCAATGCACTCAAATACCTTTTCCTCACAAAACTCTTGCAAACATGGTAATTGTTTAATTTTATATTTATCTTTTACAAATATTCCGACACCGCCATGCATAAAGGTCTCCCTGCAATACAATACTTTATTATAGCCATTATAGTGAAAGTGAATCTGCTCTTCCGCTTTTAACCAGTGTTCGGAAAAACACATAACGTCTGGATTTTCTTTATTAATATAGACCTCAACCAGTTCAGAGTTGCATTTCAAACTTCTAACGTTTAAATGTATAACCTTAAACTCGTCGGTACCTTCTTTAGTAAAAGCCATTTGTTTTTTTCCTTTTATCCCCCCAACATGTTTTAGTTTTCCGTGTGTAACAATTCATTGATTTTTTCTAACATTTGTTGCCCCAAAAACATCCCACCTCTTAGATTTAGGTGTACACCATCCTTTGCCGATTCATGACTAGATAACCTTACATTAGGATCATTAAATGTTACCCCTTTCTCTCCGCAAAGCCATTGAATACTGTCATTCAATTTGTCCACTGTACTGTCATACACGTCATTTCTATAAATGATACCGTTTATAAGCCACTTCGCGTGCGTATACTTTTCCTGACCTTGATCGAGTAGTTCCCCAAGCTCGGCCATCAGGGTGCGTTCCAACTTGATTTTTCGCCTGCTAACCACTAATGACTAACCACTACCTGCTACACACTAAACGCTAACAGCTTTGGGCACGCCACCTAGTATGCTAATACAAAGTTTATTGTTATTAATCATCTAATGTAAATAAATACGATAATAATACTTCCACTCACTGGTTGGGTATTTTCCTAACCTAAAAGTATCAGCTGTGATGGCTGGTATCAACCATCTTGGTTTAGTGGGTCAATTGGTGTCGTAGTGTACACTTTCGGCCACTACCCACTACCCACTAACCACTAGCCAAATAAGGAGCATTGGTCGCCTGCTTGTGATGTCACTTCCTTTCGATTAGTATAACTAAGCTTAGTCCACTACGAAAAACGTCAAGTTGGAACACACCCTCAGATGTTTACCTGACCTGTGCTTGACATTGTTGGTTCCAACATGTAGTGCGATAACACTTGGCTCTGTGTCGTCACTTCTTTTCATAATAAACTGGCTTCAGCTATTTATACGATACAGTATCAGCTTTGACAATGTCTGAGAGTCAATAATCATATCATTATTTAGGCATAACAGGTGCTTTGTTTTATTGTATTATCTTGGGTTTAAAGAAACAATCAATCAATCGAGATTGCCATATAACTTGTTTTTCTATCAATGGAAATTAGCTGTTTTTATAAACGGAAAATAGAATATCTCATATTTCGGAATATACCTTTACGCACTGATCTTATCAGAAGATTAGAATGATTATATAAAAGGTTACATAAGAGGTTATATAATATTGTTTAGGTATGCAAGTAGGCCACATTGTTGATGCTTAATAAGGGTCGAGGCTGCTTGTGTGTGCATGTGCTTGTGTGAATGTATGTTAGTGCGTGTGTTCCTTGTGTATGTTCTTGGGTTAATTAGTTATTAGTAATTAGTTATCTGTGACTATACAATATGTGACAGGAAAGTAATAGAGTTCATTCTTTACGCCAAATACACGGGATTGAAATAAAAAGAATCAAAGTGCGCGCTCAGTTTTGGGCAAGCGGGCCTGGTCTTGCATCGGCGCACCCCTCAAGCGGCGACTTGGGCGAGTCCACTTGCTCGCGGATGCGCGCGCTTCTACTAGCCGGGGGATTTACCCAGACATATCATTATCCTTGGTCAGTCAGTCTCGCTAAATGCATGGTTGGAGAAAGATGTGTGGCCGCTGTTATCCTGCCCAGGTAAGACTGAACCATGTTGCTGACACCAGAGCAGCGTAGGTATGAGTAGCGCAACGTAACACGGCGAATGGTTTAATAGCGCAGCGTAACACAGCGTAGGGATGAGTAGCGCAACGTAGCACAGCGTAGGGATGAGTAGCGCAACTTAACAGCGTAGGGATGAGTAGCACAACGTAACACAGCGTAGGGATGAGTAGTGTAACGTAACACAGAGTAGGGATGAGTAGCGCAACGTAACACAGCATTGGGATGAGTAGCGCAGCGTAACACAGCGTAGGGATGAGTAGCGCAGCGTAACACAGCGTAGGGATGAGTAACGCAGCGTAACACAGCGTAGGGATGAGTAGTGTAACGTAACACAGAGTAGGGATGAGTAGCGCAACGTAACACAGCATTGGGATGAGTAGCGCAGCGTAACACAGCGTAGGGATGAGTAGCGCAGCGTAACACAGCGTAGGGTTTAATAGCGCAGCGTAACACAGCGTAGGGATGAATAGCGCAGCGTAACACAGCGTAGGGATGAATAGCGCAGCGTAACACAGCGTAGGGTTTAATAGCGCAGCGTAACACAGCGAGGGATGAGTAGCGCAGCGTAACACAGCGTAGGGATGAATAGCGCACCGTAACACAGCGTAGGGATGATAGCGCAGCGCAACACAGCGTAGAGATGAATAGCGCAGCGTAACACAGCATTGGGATGAGTAGCGCAGCGTAACACAGCGTAGGGATGAATAGCGCAGCGTAACACGGTGAATGGTTTAATAGCGCAGCGTAACACAGCGTAGGGATGAGTAGCGCAACTTAACAGCGTATGGTTGAGTAGTGCAACGTAACACAGCGAAGGAATGAGTAGTGCAGCGTAATGTAGCACAGCATAACGCAACGTAGTATAACATAGCGCAACGTAGCACAGCGTAATGCAACGTTACATAAGGTAGCGCAACTCATGGCTTGCAGTATGAATCTGATCTCTAAAGGTCCTACCACAATGGTCGGCATCGTGATTGTGATCGGGATTGCATTCGCAATTATAAATTTTCTCATGCTTAATGATTACGACATTACGATTGAGTTGTGAAATAACTTCATATGAACCAAGCTAGTTAATACTTTCACGCTTTCCGAATTACGATTACCATTACGATGCTGACAATGGTTGGGTGACCTTGTGTCGTGGCAGCAAGCTGTGCCGTCGCTGATGCACGTTAGGCCGACTATGGCGTGGACTATTTTGAATGCACGAACCCTGCTAAGAAAACGTACAAGCTGTGCATATGACAGTAGAACCTATTGGAGTGGAACCAACCATTGGATCTGACAGGTCGGCGCGTCAAGTTGACGAATGTGCAATCAGGGGATCGAACCGAAAATATTTTAATTTCGGTTCGGTTTTTGGTTCGGGTGAATCATTTCGGTTCGGTTTTCGGTTCGGTTCGAGCAAATAAAAAATAACGGTTCGGTTCGAACCGGTTCGAACCGGTTCAGCAATGCTCGTAATCGACATTTTAAAAGTGAGGAAATAGCATACAAAAAATCACTTTTTTTTGTAATACTGTATTATCGAATCTCTTACCTTCATGATCACGTTGCAGTGTTGTATCTGGCACGACGACTCATTTGTGGTTGCATTACATTTAAAAAGTTACGGAATACATATTCTTTTTTCCTACCCATATCTACGAAACGGAAGCTGAAACGCGACTGACATAAAAGTAACAGTGCAGGGTTATTTGCCACAAAAGTTTGTTTTATGTTCGAGGGTGGGGTTTGCACGTGTTTCGACAGCGGAGTCTCGTCTTAACCCTGTAATTATCAGATTAGTGTCAACGGTCAAGACTCAACATAATATTTATGTAGGCATATTCGTCTCCAAGGTTCTTGATTTATAACTTCCAGGAAAGTGGAAACCAAAATCTTCTGTCGGTGCGTCTTGTGAACTTCGCCGAACATATCTTCCAATTGTTAACAATATGTCAACCAACTATCATGGTGCCGAAGGTTGTTACCATTGTGTATACCACATGTTTAATCAATGTGTATACTTTCCGTTCCTATTATTGCAAATATAAAAGGAACTCAGCCATCCATCGAGTATTGTCATCACCAACCTTTCAAAGGAAGACCTCCCAAATCCCAGTGGAACAAATCGCAGAACTTCCAAAAATAATTTTTCCCTTTGCATTTTTTGTTTTTATATTTTTATTTATATTGCAATTTTGAGATTTTGATATACGGAGGCTTGTACCGAAAAGAACCGAAAAAAACCGATAACCGAAACCCAAAATATCGGTTTTCGTTTCGGTTTACGGTTTGACCACTTTTTCATAACGGTTTTCGGTTCGGTTTTCGGTTCGGGAAAAATAACGGTTTTTTCCGGTTTTCGGTTTTCGGTTCGAACCGGTTCGATCCCCTGTGTGCAATATTAGGTTCGTAAATGAACTAGTAAAGGGGATTAGATATTATTTTTGTATTTCTTTATTCAAAAATTAATAATACAATCAAATTATAAAAATCTGAAGATGGAATGTAAAATTCAGTGCTATGAAATAGACCATAATAGAAAAAAACACATCATGAACACCATTTGCAAAGTATATTTCTCTTTCTTATATGATCAAAATAAATACAGTACAGTGTGTGCTTAAAATGAAAAGACTGATACAAAATGGTATGATGATGATTGATGATATTTGGTTTTACGTCCCATATTTTTACAACTTTGGCTAATCAAGACGATAAGTGGGTGAAATATGAAGATGAGGATGAAAAAACGTCACGTTACCGAATCAGATCCATTGCACATCGCTGGGGTCGTCATAAGGGAGCCCAGCAAGGGAGGGCAGGGATAAGACCCAAGTGGGAGGAGAAATCTTCAGTGGGACAGTGGGGGCGAAAGGGACTGGGTCTTCTTTCGTAGCCTCTTACGACTAGCAGAGTTACTCTGGGCCTTTGGACCTATTCTTCCCCGGGTCGAGACGGGTTGACAAAATAATAAATTTGTCCTAATATGGTGTATAATATAAAGTATTATTATAGATAGCTTAATAATTATTAATAAATAATAATTAATATAATAATATAATATTAAACCTTCAAATAATAAGAAATATTATAGAGTTAATATTTTGTCAATATTAATATTATAAATTAAATACAATATCACGTATTGTTTAATAAGAAATGGAAGCACAATGAAATTTTTGTTCACGGCCCCAGGATAGTCTGCTATGCCAATGGTCCATGGATGTGATGTTTCAATTTCTTATCACTACTTGTCACTTCTATGTTTATAGCAATTAACTTTTTGATTATATTATTATGTTTTGACAAATACTAAATAAATTTCGTACGTTTGCGAGAAATACAAAAATAATCAATAGTCCACTTTATTAGTATTTTCGTTTACAAATCCGGAAACTTACATTTCACATTCAAGTCAACTTAACGCGCCGATCTGTCATATCCAATGAGCGTGCTGATAGGTTCTACTGTCACATGCGCAGCTTGTACAAAGTTATCCTAGCAGGCTCCTTGATACAATATCTAGGCAGGTGGAATATGTGACGTCGACCTAACTGCCCAGCTTGCTGATACGACACAAGGTCACGCCCTAGAGTACAGATGGGAGTGGCAAGCATTCACCAACAAATCATTTTACGATCAAGAGCTCCCACACCGATGCATCTATATTTTTCGTAATACTTTCAAAATGCGTGTAATTTTTTGTCCCATACATAATTTTAAATAAGCCTCCCAATAAAAATAATATTGTAGAGTGAGATAAGTAGTTTTCTGCCTATCCCTCCATGCTATCTGTCACAAGAGAGCTTCGCATACTCGCCACAGCGCTGATAAGCAAACCGCAGTCAGGTTTTGTAACTCATCTCGCACACTCACGCAAGAGCAGGGCACGAGAACCTTTGTATAAATAAACAATGTATTTACATTTAACACTATTTTGAAACTATTTCAGTGACAACTGTGCACAATATCAGATGTGCGAAGAATGCTGACAACAGTGGAGCCCATAGTAAAGCCAAGAGTATCCGGTGTCTTCAGCGTCATCGCCCGAGTTTCTGATCACAAGACAGACGCTGACTCGAGTGAAATCAACCCCAGGCTGTCAGTGTCACGCATCGGTCATTTGGATTTAACAACACACCCCTAACCCGAGTTACGTGTTTTGAGGTACGGTACCGTAGCTTGTTAGACCTGGTTTACACTACTCGCATTGTAACGGTCGAGTTAGTCAATAATTTTAGCGTGTAAACGCAATCAAGTAGCTACCACAGGTCAACTCTTTACTCGAGTTGGAACTCGGAGTTACTCGCGTAACTGGCCATGATTCGAGTAGTGTAAACAGAGGACGGTCGACTTCCACGACTATCGTGACCTCATTTCAAACGTCAAACATAACATAACAACTTAAACCGACAGGTTTTTTCGTTAGTCTTTGGTCAACGCCACTAAAAAGTTAACAAATTAATGCGGTAACATCGGCGCCGCTGGGGGGGTGGGGGGGGGGAGTGGGGTCATGTGTGGAATTTTAGGATTTTTAAATTAAACTGCAATCTATACGATACACGCTGTATGTGCCATTTCATATAAAATATATAAATACAAAATAAAATAAAAACAATTGAAAGTCTATAATCAATCCGTCCCTTTACGAATAAGTTCAACACGATCCAAAAAGTAAAGACATTGTTATTTGTAGATATAAATCAATGCACCACTGACTGTTCCGAGCGAGGGCAATATGACCACGCCACCTCGCGGCCCCAGCATCACTCGTCCCGTGCTCGCTAGCTTCCTGTGCTTTTATTGTGACAATTTCTTAAGATGTTTGGACTTACGTAGCATAAATATGCATTTTATCACGGCCAGGAGGGGCCATGGCTACCATTCATAACTCGAACGATATTGTTCCTATACTTCCTACGTTCGTTTGTATTTAACTCTTTATCTAAGCCTATGATATAACATTTGACTGTGTATTTTACTTCTTGCGACCAGTCATGTTACCATATAAATATCATACGCAGTGGTGTATCCGGGGTGGGCTGGAGGGGCTGGATACTTTATATGAAATGGCTCATATAGCGCGTATCGTATAGATCGCCAGTTAAATTTTAAAATTGCTGAAATCCAGTGAGGGGGGTAGGGGATGCCCCCCCTTGCCCCCCCACCCCCTCCCCTCGCGGCGCCCATGTGGGCTACGTAAGGTCACTTGCTTCCCTCAACCAACTATCTCTAATCCTGATATACGTATAGCTGTGTAGTGTAGTATTACTGTAGTATGTTCGGTGATCCCACTTAAGCTAGGGGAGTAAAAGTTTGAACTAGTTCTAGTTGCCGCTTGCCGTATGTAGACACTATCAACGTATTTCCATTGATTGTATTTCCATTGTTCATTCACTGTTGCCACAATTAATAAATTGTACTTTTACATGCTGTTTGGTGTTTCTAGCAAATTTTTTTCTGATGATTGTTGAGAAGTGTTACAAAAAATTACTTGCCTCTATACGTAATTCTAGTACAGTTGCATTCTGGGGGAGGGGGGGCTCGTGCATTTGCGCACATACGAACGCGCACCCCCAAAATATTTGCGATAAATAAAAATATAAAAAAATTTCAAATCCAATTTCAATTTCCAACTAATGTTTTATTATGGCCGGGCCAGAGTATGCATATTCGGCAGGAGTCATTCTGCAGTAAATGTCTGTTCCCGCCCCAAGGTATCTGTTGCCCATCCAAACCAAGGAGGTATAACCTCCTTGATCCAAACCCTCCATTCCCTTAACATCCCGTGTGCGAACACAACTCATCGCAAGGCCCATGTTACGTTAAAACTAACCTGACATTTTTGTTGTTGAACTAACATGGTTCTAAAGGCCACATTAGATCACGTGCGGATGCTGACACTAGTCAGTCAGTAGCCAGCTATTATTTGGATAACTACGTTTGTTTTTGTGTGTTACGAACATCACTGTAAGTGCAAGTGCATAAGTGAAGTGATGTGCCAACTGCCATGTAGTTTTAAATAATGACGTCAATCATAAGTGATCTAATCAAAAACAGTCTTTCAATAAAAACGTTAGAGGAACAATGTAACAAATAAAAACACGATCCCGGCCAACCCCAAAATTAGATTTGGCTCAATTGGCGGTTACAGCTAAACGCACATATCGTAGGAAGTGGGCGAGGCGCGTGTCGAAGGAGTGGATGGGAAAATGTTTGGGTGTATAATTTTACAATTTTATATAGTAGTATTAGTCTTTACTTATAACAACTTTATGTGTCATCGAGGGAATCTTCTCTGTGACAACCTGAATTGAAGTATACCACTGGCATTCTATTTGAACGTTTTGAGGGTAAGATATCGCGTTTGAGGAGATCAAACATATGCAGGTCTCAAAAATTGTCAGCCTACTGCTGTAAACCTCCGACGGCTGGGGCTTAGCCCCAGACCCCAGCTATTCCGCGCCACCTCATTGCGTGTTCTAGTTATGACTTGAATATGTGCACCTCCACAATTATCGTCCACAAGCCGCCCCTAGTTACATTTAATACGGACAGTTAATAAATTACATGAATAAGTTTAGATTTAAAACCACGCATAGTTGGTGTTTAACAATATGCAATTAAAAACTCGACGCATGAAAGCGGCAGTCACCCAGGCATAAAGGCAAGGCCTTCAAATGTGTGTTCTTAATAGGTTATAAGAACTTACTTTGTACACAATAGTGATCAGTATCTTAAAGTTTTTGTAACTTTGAGCATCTCTTATTTAAATCCCCCTTTCGTGTCTGAAACAACCATTCAGTTGCAGGATGGCGGAGGACGATAGCACAAGGATCGTTATAACCAAGCCTGGTGTCCTGGCGTTCGGTGAAGGCCTGCCTGCTGGACCGAGCATCGAGTCGTTCTTCCAAGATGAGACCGTCGTTCAGGTGTCTTGCGGTAAGGACCATTCTGCAGTTGTCTGCGCATCGGGCCGAGTCTACACTTTCGGCAATAATCAAGACAACGGATGGATGAAGAACAAAGGTGACCAGATCGCTAAGCCGAGGCTTGTTGACACTCTCAGATGTGTCAGTATAACTCTGGCTGCTTGTGGAAGTGGATATACCATGTTTCTCACTGACAAGGGTGAGTTATATTCATGTGGGATGAATGGTAATGGTCAGCTTGGCCTCGGTCACACCAATAAAGCCCTCACACCCGTCCTGGTGGCCGGTCTGCCGCCCATCAAGAAGGTTGCTGCTGGATATGAGCACACGGTGGTTCTTGCCGACGGCGGTGAGGTGTGGGTGTGTGGATCCAACAAGTATGGCCAACTAGGACTTGGTCATACAACCCAACAAACCTCATTCACTCGCGTGCCCAATCTCCCCGAGGCCATCATTGACATTTCGTGTGGCGGGTACCATACAGTTCTTGTAACGGCCTCTGGGGCTCTCTTGATGGCTGGGTTGAATAACCATGGCCAGCTTAGTCTTGACGTAGCCGATCCCGTGTCCAGCTTCACGCGAGTATCGACGGCGTCATCAGCCGTGGCTGCCGTCTCATGTGGTTATTACCACACTGTGGTCCTCAGAGTCGATGGCACGACCTGGGCGTGGGGTTATCATGAAGATGGTCGGTTGGGTACCGGTGACACGGTTAAGAAATCCGCTTCCTCTAGAATGATTGGACTCGAAAACCAGACTGTCTCCCAGGTCATCGCTGGGTGTCGCAACACTGCGCTGTTGACACAGGAAGGGTATGTGTTCGTGTGTGGTAAAGGACTAAATGGTCAGTTGGGTCCGCGAAAGGAAAACGTTTCGGTGCCGACTCGGTTGTCCAAGTCACCAGGAGTGATTGTTCAACAGGTGGCTTTTGCTGCGACCTATTCTCTACTCTTGGTAGTTGAGTTGGCAAACATCACACCGGCACCTCAACTAGAGATCGGTGTTGTAGAGAGGGGTGACCGGGTGAAGAATGGTACAACCGAATTAGAACGGAACATCATGGCCGCTCTCGAGTGTCCCGTGTGCTTCAAGGTCATGTGCGCACCGATACACCAGTGCACCGCGGGACACAGCTTATGCCACGCTTGCCGGTCTGACGACAGGACCACAGTTTGCCCGCTGTGTCGCGGACAGTTCTCTCCTGGGAGGAATCTTCTCGCAGAAGGGTTGATTGCCAACATCGAACTACCGTGCAAGAAATGCTTGCTGCGCATGCCCGTGTGCGAGCTAGAAGGACACGGCGCGGTCTGTCCCTGCCGCGACTACGACTGTCCCCTGGCGTGCGGCGGATGGAGGGGCCGGCCCGAAGCGATGCTAGGTCACGCCCTCTCGGCCCACGCGGACCGGACGTGGCCCGACCTGCCACGCACGTTTGTGCAGCGGCGCGGACTCTTGCTCACGGACGTGCTCGCGGCGCACGGCAGAGTGTTCACGCTACATCGCGGGTACGACGGGGATGGGACTACGTTCCGGGCGGCCGTCAGGTACATAGGCACCCCCGAGGACAGGCACGCGTTCAGGCTTAAGCTCACACTTCTCAGCGAGGATATGAGCTTTACTTTCCGCAGGAACATTTGTTCTGATATCGAGAATGTTCAAGACATGTTTCATTCATCCAACTGTGTAAGCGTCAATGGAGAATTGCTTGGCATGTTTCTTCAAAATGGTGATCTTTTGTTTAGAGTTGCCATCTTGAAAGTTTGAACAAACGGTTTAGACGACCATAGAGAAACCTTCTTTGTAGGTAGTTATAGCTTATATGCTTCTAGAGCTTAGTTGACTATGCTTCCATTCCTCAAGTGATCGAAGTGCCATGCGCTGATAATATCAGGGCTTGTAGAATGAAGACAGCTTACCTTTGTGAGAGATGACCACTTTGAGAGTTGAAAGTAAACCTTGAAGACTCAGCACCTAAATGACAGGACGGTTCGACACGTGATGTCTTGAACACTCACAAGGAAGATGGCTACTGCCAAAGACGGCAGTTTCTGGCTTTCATCTCTCAAATGTGTCATCTAACACGAAGGAAAGATGTTGGCTCGTATCCCTTCATTGTACTATTCAAGCGGAGTGGCATGGCGTAACCATTCATCTGATGTAACTAAGACAAGAGCTTAATTTCATCATTATACTGAGAGTATCGCTCCGCCTTAATGTGTTCATCAGCGATTATAATAGATGTTCGCTCCTCTCATCCCTCATCCGGATTGTGTGTTGTGCATTTGATACTATTGAAAAAGTTTGCAAGTAATGTGTTGTTGAATTTTATATTTATATTGCATTCCTGTTTCAATTTTTTCAATATATCGAATATCTTAATGTTATTTACGTAAGTTTAACGTTAATACCTTATAATTATGCTGCTATTTTCAATGTTTACTTGAGAGTACGTATTAACTAAGTTTGCTATTTTATTTCTTTATATTCTTATTGCATTTTTGTTTACATTTTTAAATATTCATTGAATACTTTTTTATATTTGTGTAATCATTCTGCTTGATTTAATGTAAACTTGAGATGATTGACAAGGTTTGAAATTATTCTATTTTATAAATTTCTATCCGTATTGAGTGTTGTATTCATGAACCCTATTTTGAAATACACATTGCACTCACGTTCATGTCCAGTGGCGTAACTAAGGGGGGAGGGGTTTAAGGGGTTTAAACCCCCCCCCGAAACTACATCGAGAATGATTTTACTTAATTAATACTACATTTACTTAATACTATAGATTATTTTCAATCGTAAATTCGTTCTTACCGATCGGTTTCCGAAAAGATTTTAGAACTAAAGATATGTTTGAAAAGCCCTTAACTAGCTACGATTAGGGATGTAATCCAAATTTTATCATTATGCCTTTATTTGCAACAAAATACAAATTCCACTAGTGCAAATTCAATATAGACATACACAAACAACGGGAAAAGTCTTTTAGCATTTATTTTTATGGGGCCATCGGGTAAGCAAATTTGAAACTGAGTGATCCCCATAATACCATGGCCCGAAAGTGTAAGATCCTTAAACCACTTCAGTGTATAACAATCGCTACAAATAACATTTTTACTATATTTAGCATACCACTTCACTTAGATAAGATGAAAAAAATTTTTCAATAATTCAATTATATTTATGTGTTCATCAACAACTAATATACCTTTCGCTCGAACCAGTAAAAGTGAGGGTACCTATAAATAAAAATGCATTAATCTAATATTACAATATCACGATCTGTGAATTAAAATTTAAATGTGTAACCACAATGTTTCACTTCATGTTGAGATTATATTGAACAACCATAAAACATTAAACACCCAATTTCTATGCAATAATTCTTATTTAGAACTACAATTAATACCTACTGTAACACTGTAACTTCAATAAAATACAAACAAACGAGTAGTGGTTCGAGTAGTATTCTTTGAGTCTAAAAAACACGAAATAATTATAAAAGTGAAAAAAAAAATCGCCTTTGGCGAAATGGCCTCCGGCGGCTGGGGCTTCGCCCGAGACCCCTTTCGGTCCCCTCATCTCACTTTTCCCTAATTAACCCCCCACCCCCCGAAATAATTACTAGTTACGCCACTGTTTATGTCTGTGTATACCCATTCTAACTGACCTAATTAGGGTATGGATAAAGTTTGCAACTTTTGTATTGTTGAATTTTGTATTCATATTGCATTATTGTTTTCATTTTTACAAAATACATTGAATGCTTGTTTATTTCTGTATAATGATTCAGAATGACCATCGAATGACCATGGAATGACATTAGATTTAGCAGAATGCTTTCTTCTGTCTGATTATTCAATGTAAACTTGTGCACATTTTTTGTATCTTCATAACAATATTATTATAATTGTTAATGTAGTATGTAGATTTACCTTTAGTTTTAAAACGAGCAATGCTCAAGTCTGGTCCACACAGATTTTTAAGACATAAGATTTAAGGTTTAACGCGTACCGGTAGTAGTCAAGTTGGATCATACAAACACATAGGACTACTGGCGTTCCACAAAAAGTTGTAGTTTTAAGACATTGTTTTTATGCGTTATTCAAATTGTCATAAAGTTGGGCAATGTCCAACTTAACGCTAAAATCTTAAAACAAGTTACTAAAATCTCAAGTCAACGAACCATATTCTTTAATAATACTTACGAATTAAATATAAGATGTGCAGGAATTGTTGTAAACAATTGGCTTTTATAATTAATTATGGATTATACAAATTTCAATTAATTTGTATTGAATCACAATGATGTTTTAACTGAGGATAAAACGTTACAAAGTACTTTACTTTACTAGACCTATGTTGAACAAAACGAAACTATGTGAACCAGAGCCCTAACAACAACGTCTTAAAACTTCATGCATTACGTCTTAAAAATCTGTGTGAACCAGCCTTTACTAGCAATGCTTGTGTGTTACTGTTTGTTTTAATCATTCAACTAAATTCGGTGCAAGCTTGAGGCATAATTGACAAGTGTGTGTATTGTTCTGTTCCATTATTCGTATCGTATTTGCATTATCTAAATTTTAATTTACTTAGTGATTGGCATTTTTCAGTGCACTGCTAATTCATATATTTAATTCCTCATTTAGCCATCTTCAATGTAACCTTGAAATAGTTTGTGGATGAAGTAAATCATACTCATGATACAAATGGCGTTATTGTGTTTTACTTTGTTCCACCTGTACCACGAAGAATCCCATCTGTAATGTCCCATAGCCCCAAACACAATTGTCGGCATCGGGATCGCAATCGTACATTATCCCTTGTTAAATCATTACGACATTACGATCAACTATTTAACATTGTTTGGAAATAAAAGTCATAGCTCTGATCTACTCAACTCTGATCGCAATCAGTAGAGCCCAGCGTGGGCCAAGCTTATAGCTAGCAGAAATAAAGTGGAAACATTCTTCACGTAAAAGGCTGTGAACCCCCTCTTATCCCTAGTTTCATTTTGGTAAAAGTTCACTTCAGTTAATCAGACAAATAATATAAAAAAAAAATCAAACCCAAATTTCATTGAGAATGGTGGAACCGTTACGGCAATAAGGCTGTTTTAAGTTTTTGTGCCAGCGGGGCAAGGCCGACTCGCCCCGCCAACCCCGCAGCCAACACCGTCCGACAGTTCATGTCATGGCAAAGCAAACCCTTACTCTCACTTGTCGTGTCTTCACTGAGAATAATGTTCGGAAATGTATTTTAATACGCGTAATGTAAATTACTAAATTACAAACATGGTTGGTTCGTGTGTTGTCTTTCAGTGTACATCAGCAAAGTGCAAAGATCGGGATTGTATTTTATTTATTTCCAAGCATTGAAACATATTAAGGCATACCGCAGAATATAGAAAAGGTGGTTACGAGTTTTGAAAAGAAAATATTTCCAACCTACCAAACTGTATGTGCAGTTGGTCTATGCAAGACAAATAAAATACATTCGTCAACTACTTAAGGCCCAAGCCCACCTTTCAAACTAGGACGAGAATAGCGAGTTTGCTTAACACTTCTCCGGTGTAAAGTACACTATGTATCAAAAAACTAAAACAAGTATTTGAAAGGTGAGAGTCTCTTCTATGACTTTTGTGAAAAAAAATATGTAAAAAGTGAAATATGACGATAAAACAATGTGATAGAAGTGTGGAATAACTAGAACTAATAGTGATTTTTCATCAGCGTACAGTTTATTACTTGGGTCAAAACTTCAATTTTTTCTCCTATAGGGTCAAGGTGCTTGAAGTAATCTACAACTTTGTCACTGATACTTGGTATCTATCTTTTATAGTTCTCTTGCAAACAGTTCAAAACGAAACGCTTGCACAAGGAATAGTTTCTTGTAATTTGTCGCCGTGCAAGCGCGCTCAGTGCGGCATCTCGCTGCACATCGGTCACGGGCGGAGACAAGTGTAGCCGCGGAGAAAGGGATGGAGGGGGAGGGGGGGGGGGGTTCTTGGTCAGTCACGTGGGGTTGCATTCTTTCGCCAGTGACCGAAAACGTTGCCCGAGTAACGGCTGCATGGGTTTGCTATAATAGAGATGTTTCACGTTGTATTATCTTTGGTTTCACGCAGAAGCGTTATAGGTACGCGCAGTACTCGCAGGAGTAGGGCCCCGCGTGACTGAGGGGCCCCCGAAATACAAAATTAAAAAATTTAAGATACATATGATAATAATACTTTCCGAATCTATGTTAAAATGTTGAAATAAAACTAAAACAAAATATTATGCATTATTACTATAACATCAGATTAACATACCACTCATCTCTGCTACCGAAAGCTCTACAGTGCTGACTCGTTCGTTACCTTACAAGTACCTACCACTGCAAAAAAACCACTGCAACAAAGTACCTACAAAGGTACCTATCACTGGCGTAGCCGTGGGGGGGGGGGGGGGGGGGGGCATATAAAATCCAGGTTAGTGTATGAAAATGGCCTAATAAGTAAACAATAGCATAAAGAGTAAATTGTATAATATATCCATCAGACGAACCAGAGAATTTCTAGTTTAAATGATTGACAACAAAAGGCCCTTCTGAATGCAAAGCTAATTTGTCAAAACACAACTTCATCGTTACAATGTTGAGTATTATGCAATACACACTCAGCAGTGACTTGCTTGCTCCTGTATGAGTAGGGTACCCAGAATTTCATCTTGGAGGGCTTCGTCGGGTGAATTGAGGTTGCTATTTTAAACAGAGGTTGGAGGTAGAGTCAGTCGCCGAAGGCGGAAAATTATGCAAACGAGTCCAGAATGGCCTTAGACCAATATTAACAAGGCATATATCCGAGTGATAGTAGTTTCAAGTTCAGTATTGCAGGTGAAAGCACACGAAAAGCCACTAAAGCACCCCGAAGAAATAGATTTGTTGTGAGTCGGATTATTTACAAGTCACGGGGGCCCCCGAAATTCTGCGCTGCGCCACTGGTACTTACCTTACCTTTTCGTACTGAATAGGGCCCCAGAAAGGGTTGCGCGCAGGGCCCCACGATCTATAAATCCGCCTCTGGTTACTTTCACTTCACGCGTTGAGTGAATAACTGTTTGCCACCATGTACAGAAGGGGAACGAAAACACGGCTTTTCCTAAATACAAGAGGCGCAATAGACGTTTGCCGGCTGGACTTCTAGCTTATGTGGAAGGTAGGCAAGCGGGGTAAGCAAAAAATGTATTCACTATTACCATATACATCTACAATTTGCACATTTGCATAATAAGTGTTGTTTCAAGTTCAATACAAAATTAAGTTCGATATATATTTGTGAGCATGTGTGTAAGTGGTACCTAGCTCTAGCTGATGCGTGTGGGTGAGCGTAAATGAACGAATGTGTGCGTGTAGGCGCGTGGTTGTGTTTTGACTCGCGTGCACTTTGTATGCTTGCATATGTATATGTGCGTACCTGTGGTATCAACGCGAGTATATAATACATAACATATGATGAAATAAGACATTGGTAAAACAGATTCCAAGATCCTCTAAAAAAAACTAAGACGCTCCGAAGTTCCTTTTTGTTCCATTTCCTTAGAAAACGGAACTAAATTCTAAACTAAATAGTTCCTTTCTACAACAAACATTTTTGTGGGACTAATTGTAAACCCCGCGGGGAAGGGGGGGAGGGAGGGCGGGTGGTTGCCCACTGGCTGTAGAGCTGGGATGGGTAGAATAGAGATAGTGTGAAATAAGTTATTTTTATAGATTTCCCACATCTTGTAAGTAAAAGCTATATTTTGGCTCTTAGATCAAGTGTGTATTGTGTATAGTCAAGTGAAAATAAAAGAAACATGAATATAAGTTACAGTTCCTGGAAAATTTGGACTGTTACGTTCCACAGTTATGAACTAAAAAATAAACTTTTATATGACGTTCCTTATTTCCTTCAAAAAGGAAGTAGTTTCGAGGAGCGGAACCAAAAAAACCCATTATATTTCACAAACGAACAAGCATATACATATGACGTAACATAAGACAGAAAGTAAAAAAAAGGGGGTGGATTTTTTACTTTCTGTCTTATGTAACATCATTACAATCGCGTAGTGATTTACTATAAAATCCGTAAATCACATAATCCTATACACGTGTGAGTGTTTGAGAGTATTTGAGTGTGTAGTTTCCCATTTGTGTGTTGCATCTACTTTTTGTAGATATAGAGGTATGTATTGTTGAGACACTTTTTGTTATTTTTTTATGTGTATTTGTACAATATATTGTATAATATACAAGAACGTTGTGTGAATGTTATCGGATGTTTACCGGTCGTGTGTGTAGGTGGGGCGTACATGCGTGTGTACGTGTTATGTGTAACTGTATAATATACAAGAGCGTGGTGTGAATGTTATCGGATGTTTACCGGTCGTGTGTGTAGGTGGGGCGTACATGCGTGTGTACGTGTTATGTGTAACTGTATAATATACAAGAACGTGGTGTGAATGTTATCGGATGTTTACCGGTCGTGTGTGTAGGTGGGGCGTACATGCGTGTTACGTGTATGTGCACATCATACATTGGATGGGGGTAGGACGATTTGTACATTTCGCAAATATTTCCTATACATATTTATACAAAAACAATTTGACAGCATACAGCGTTATTATTATAATTATTGTTCGCGCCGTTTATTCGTCGCTGGTGATTTGTATTTTCTCGGTTGGTATATCTGTATATTTATTTCATATGTTTCGATTTCGGCCAATCATGTCATCCCTTACAGGTTTCATGTTTTCAGCACGTTTACGTTATCTTATCTCGTCAGTTGTGTCTCAGTCTCCGACCTCGTCGGTCACGTCAAGCTCAGTTTTTCTCTCTCGTTATTCTCTCGCGCCCAGACGGCCTCGTCGACGCTGCATGTCCTGGGTTCGATCGCCTTCCAGGCATTTTCATCTTTCCTTCTTTTCTCTTCTAAACTCGAGTTTCCTTCTTCTATCTCTTTCACACGACGGCCACTTTCCGCCCGTCGCTGTCATCTACGTTTCGTCACCTTTCAAACATCATTGGGGTAAGTCTACACAAAAATATATACAGTCCACTAAAAAACCACTCGGAGTGAGCACCTCGGCTCAAACATATGGTCCTCGCGGTGCCGAATTGTCCGGTATTTTTCCGCATTTTTCTCGAAGATTTTCTCAATCAAGGTCAGTCCATAGTTGGTCGCACAATACACACGTCATTGAGTGTTGTGTGTTTCCGCTCTCGTATTCTATTGATTGTGCTGTTCAGTGTGTGTCTCTTACGTACGTCGTACATCCCTTGTGTTTCTAACATTGTCTTTTGCATTTCCGATCATAATGGTCGATATTTCGGCAGAACTAAACAAGTTAGTTGCTCGACGCGAGTTTATATTCGCGTCCGCCCAACGAACGTACACTGCGTTTGAAAAAATAAACCCTGAACAAGTTGAGTCATATAGGCCTCGGTTCGATGAATTATCTGTTCTGAAATCGGATTTTCAAGAAATTCAAATGTCCATTGCCGATCTCAACACTCAAGTAGTTCTTCCTGCCAAGCCGATCGAAATAGACAAAGTTCAGGAGAGTTTTGAAACGTTGTTTTATGCTGCCAAATCTCGGTTTCTCACGGCTGATAAATTAAATCAGCGTCCTGCTGTGACTCAACCTGGATCTCTACCCGCTTCAGTCAAACCATCCATTGCATTGCCTGTCATAGATCTTCCCAAGTTCAAAGGTGACATTAGTAAATGGCCCGAGTTCTATGCTCTATTCAAGTCTCTTATTGATGATAACAAGTCATTAAGTAATGTTCAAAAATTACACTATTTAAAAACTTCGTTGTCTGAAATACCGTTGGCACTCATCTCAGAGTTTCAAATAATTGAGGAAAATTATCCCCTCGCTTTGCAAACGCTCGTCTCTCGTTATCAAAACAAGCGATTATTAGGGAGCTTGTATGTTCACAAGATTTTAGATTTTGTTCCTCTGAAAACGTCATCTTATGACGGTCTTCAAGCATTTCTCAAAGTACATCGCAATTCTGTCGACTCTTTGAAAGCCCTGAACATTCCTGACCTGGGCGATTTCCTTCTACTGTGTTTGGCATTAGCTAACCTCGATACGTCATCTCGCAAGGCTTTTGAAACCAAACAATCGTCTAATTCGACTCCCGAATATAAATCGCTTATTGATTTTGTCGAAGACCAATCTAAAGTAATGGAGTTATGTGCTGTCGGTAAAAACTCAGTCACTTCTGTCAAAAGTTCTCCCCCTGTGAAGAAAGTAAATACGTTGATGGTGTCATCTGATGTTTCGAACTTGAGTTCAAAACCATCTCACAATGACTCATCTCGCAATCACGCTCATACTAACGTGTCCACTTGTCCGTTATGTAAAACCTCGCATTCATTCTATCAATGTAATGCTTTCCGTGGTTTAACCGTAGACCAACGTTACGACACTCTGCGACAATTAAAACGCTGTTTTAATTGTATGGGTGCACATCTACGAACCCAATGCAGTTCGACAAAGTCTTGTTCCGTGTGTCATAGTACCAGACATCACTCTATGTTGCATGTAGACTCCACTCAGTCTTCCGTAGACGATACTCCTGTCTCCGATCAAGGCCATCAGGTGCCACAGACTCTGTCGTGTCAAGTCCGGGGTTCGAACCCCACTCATCAAACCGTCATATTGGGCACCGTTCGCGCACTCATAAGTGATGCCCACGGGATATTGCACCCATTTCGTGCGGTTATTGACTCCGGGTCGCAAATCTCTGCCATCACTAATTCGTTAGTGCAACGTTTGGGCTTAAAGGTCAAACCAGCCATCGCCCAACTGTCAGGTGTTGGTCAAATTCATGCTCGTGTGCATGGTATCGTTCAATGCAGTATAGCTTCTCGACGTTCTAAGCAACCCGCTTTGCATGTCCACGCCCACGTTCTCTCTACTATCGCCGGCAATTTGCCTACTTCCTCCGTGTCCACTGAGGTCATAAAGCGCTATCATGACCTCGACCTCGCTGACGATCACTTCAATGTTCCCGGACCCATTGATTTTCTCATTGGTGCCGATCTCTACTCTGACATTCTCTGTAAAACTGGAAACACAATCGTAGGCAGCAAACCTGCTGCACTCAACACAGTTTTCGGTTGGGTAATTTTGGGTCCAGTCTACTCTTCTGAACCTGCACCTGAGTCATCCTACTCATTTCTCGCCGTGGCCAATACTCCTTTGGAACAAACTCTTCGTCTCTTCTGGGAAACAGAAGAAGTTAGTCGACCCCCCTCTCTAGACCCATTGGATTCGCTCGCTGAAGAGCATTTCATTAAAACCCACTCTCGCGACCCATGCGGTCGCTACTCGGTCGCTCTACCTTTCAAGCCTGACTGCATCATGCCAGGCTATAATCGTGACGTCGCGCTCAAGAACTTTGTAAGTTTGGAGCGTCGTCTTAAGCGTGATCCTCCACTTCATGACACCTATCACGAGTTCATGAGTGAATACGCTCGTTCACTGCATATGCAGCCTGCTCCTCAACCTTCAAAGTACATTATCCCGCACCATTGTGTACACAAGGTCACAAGCTCTACCACTAAATTGCGAGTGGTATTCAACCCCTCCTCCCCTGATAAACGTGGAGTTGCTCTCAACCACGTCTTGCTCAGTGGTCCCAAACTTCAGAGTGACCTTCCCCGGGTTCTCACTACATTTCGTGTCTATCCCGTAGCCCTGTGCGCGGACGTGAGACAGATGTACCGTCAAATCCTTGTACACCAGGACGACCGTGTCTATCAGCACATATTTTGGCGCCCGGAACCTTCCTCCCCTGTTATTGAGTACGAGCTCAACACAGTGACTTACGGTCTCACGCCCTCTGCTTTCCAGGCCCAAAGAGTGTTGCAGCAACTTGTCAAGGACGAGGGCGCGCAGTTTCCTCTCGCTTCACGCGCCCTCACTTCAAACATCTACATCGATGACATAGTATCCGGTGCCAGTGACCTTGACGAAGCTCTCGCGCTTCGCGCTGAGTTGCAATCAATCACTCAGTGCGCCGGGGTCGAACTTCGCAAATGGGCTAGCAACTCTCCCGACGCTCTTAGCGCTCTCCCCCAGGACTTGTTGAACCATCCCATATGGTTCTCTGGTCCCCCGTTCATGCGTTCGCCCCCCTTTACGTGGCCTCGCTCGGTCCCCTCGCGTGAACCTAGCCACGAGATGCCTGAGCTGAAAGCGTCTCCCACAGTTCTGATCAGTCTTGACCCCGTTGTTGACCCTCTACTAGTTAAGCTGCAAAGCTTCTCCTCGCTCGTCAAAGCCAAGCGCGTGTTTGGTCACGTGGTACGCTTTTCCCGCATTTTGCTTGCTCGCCGAAGTCAGCTTGCTTCCCCCACTGGTCCCCTGCTCCCGTCCGAACTTGAGGACGCGACGCGTTTGTTCGTACGCATCACTCAACGACATTATTTCACCAATGAGTTCAAGCAATTGGCGAAACACTCGCCCGTGTCTCACCGCTTCGCCCCCCTCAAACCCTTCATTGACTCCCGTGGGTTTCTCAGGGTGGGCGGCAGACTTCACTACTCTTCACTTCCCGAGGACGCACGTCATCCGCTCTTGCTTCCCAAAGAAGCTCATCTGTCCGCACTCTTGTGTGATGCTTTTCATCTCACGTCATTGCACTCTGGCCCTCGCACTGTGCAAGCTCTCATTCAGCAGATGTATTGGATCGTTGCTTTACGCGGTTTGTTGCGGCAACGCATTCGACGTTGCTTAACCTGTTTCAAATTCCGCGCCAAGCCTGTTCAGCCAATCATGGCTGAGCTGCCTGAACCTCGCGCTAAGCCTTCACGCGCTTTCCTCAACGTAGGCACTGACTACGCTGGCCCTTTCTCCGTGAAGACGAGTCCCCGCCGTAACGCCCCCATCGTCAAGGGTTATTTGTGCCTGTTCATCTGCATGGCCACTAAGGCTGTTCACCTAGAGTTGGTCTCGGACTTATCCACTGAAGCCTTCCTGGCATGTCTTGATCGGTTTCTCGCTCGTCGTGGCCTCCCCGCTCATATTTATTCCGACTGTGGTCGTAATTACGTAGGTGCTGCCCGTACGCTCCGCGAGATACACGATTCTCTCACTTTAGCTGAAACTACTATCGCTGACAAGCTCGCTCTACGTAATGTTCAGTGGCATTTCAACCCCCCTTATGCCCCTAATTTCGGTGGCCTATGGGAAGCTGGAGTAAAGTCCGCCAAACTACTTCTACACAGATTAATTAAGGATTCCTCCCTTAATTTCGAGGAGTATTCTACCCTGTTTGCACGTATTGAAGCCGTGTTGAACAGTCGACCTCTTTGTGCCACTTCGTTCGACCCCCTGGCAGGCCCTGATTACCTTTCCCCCGCCCACTTGTTGATTGGCACCTCACTTCTCGCACCCCCTGAAACAGCTATCGCCGAGTCTACTTCTCACCTTTCTCGTTGGCATCAAGTCCGTCAGCTGCATCAATCCTTTTGGACGCGTTGGTCCAGAGAGTACCTGCATACGCAAATGCAGCGTGGAAAGTGGGTGCGCGCGTGTCCCAATCTCAAGGTCGGTGACGTCGTCTTCGTGTTGGAACCCGCCACTACCCCTTTATCTTGGCCTATTGGCAGGGTGGTTTAGGTGTGCCCTGGTAACGACGACGTCGTCCGAGTCGCGTCCGTTCGCACGTCTAAAGGAGTGTTCACCCGACCGGTGAACAAGTTAGTTACCCTCCCCTCTCTTTAGTTGTTCGTTGCGGAGTGTTGTTAGATTTAGGTTTTGTAGTTCATAGTTAGTTATTTCTCATTGTCCTATCTAAAATTGGTCTATTTTAGGTGGGCGGTATGTTCGCGCCGTTTATTCGTCGCTGGTGATTTGTATTTTCTCGGTTGGTATATCTGTATATTTATTTCATATGTTTCGATTTCGGCCAATCATGTCATCCCTTACAGGTTTCATGTTTTCAGCACGTTTACGTTATCTTATCTCGTCAGTTGTGTCTCAGTCTCCGACCTCGTCGGTCACGTCAAGCTCAGTTTTTCTCTCTCGTTATTCTCTCGCGCCCAGACGGCCTCGTCGACGCTGCATGTCCTGGGTTCGATCGCCTTCCAGGCATTTTCATCTTTCCTTCTTTTCTCTTCTAAACTCGAGTTTCCTTCTTCTATCTCTTTCACACGACGGCCACTTTCCGCCCGTCGCTGTCATCTACGTTTCGTCACCTTTCAAACATCATTGGGGTAAGTCTACACAAAAATATATACAGTCCACTAAAAAACCACTCGGAGTGAGCACCTCGGCTCAAACAATTATCATTATTATTTATTATTTCAATCCAATTCCATTCGTGTTATTATAAGGCTAAATTTAACTCTTGTAATTAAAAAATTTAAATTTAAATGAATAAGGGCTAAATTAACCTCTTTATTTATTCATGCAGACTAATTCCTGTTCGAAGAGGAGAGAGTATCGAGGGAACAGTACATCCAACGAACTCGTCACCCACTACCACCACCACACTTGCTGATATATCTGAAGTCCAGACAACACCCACTTCAAGATAATTATTATCGGACAATTGTTTGTAATTCGCAAGGTTTCCCATGAAAAAAAACAAAAAAACACACGCATTAAGCAAACAGAAAAGTATCGTCATCAAGATTTCTGGACGAACCCTTTAGTACCAAGCAGACCGCATCTATATTTTTGGGAAACCCGTCAACTGGTATTGTTCCATTTAGAACTGCTCCTGTGAAACATTTATAAACAGTCACGTAATTCTTAGGGTTTGATTTTAAAATGATCATTACTTCGTATGGCTTTTACAACTTTGCATGCACATGTGGGTCTATTGTCTACGTGACAATTTTTTAAAATAAAAATTACAATATTCGTCAAGTTGTTGGTTCAATATCTCGTAGAAAATCAAACCCACACAAACATTCAGACGAGCTAACTTGTTACACAATCATTACGAGCTTGAAACGGTGAATGCACAGATAAGGACATGTGTCTGAAAATATGTTCGAGCTTTTATGAACATTTACGTGCAAATGAGTACATTATGGGAAAAATAATAAAAAACAATAATAATAAAGTTAAATGATAATATTCCTGTTTACTAATTCCCTTATTTATTTCGGGTCAAATCATTAAATAACGTTTTAGCACCTCTACTCGATCCTGAATGACAAACCCTTTGGATAATAGCATATAGTAGGAATATACCTTATTTTATAAGAAATTAGTTTGAAATAACCAAAGCATTTTTAATGAACAGAACTAAAGAAATAATGAGCAAATCATGACCTTTGATAGATAAAACGTATTTGCCAATTACTGTCCCACATTTCACGAACTGTGCTTTTGTCGGCAGCTGGTTGAGTCGCTTGACTGTCCTCTACCTGTCGCCATCCCCCCTCCCCCCCCCCTACCCCGTGACCGGGTCCTATGTTGTCGGGCGGAGCAGGTACCGGCATGTAGACTCAGAGCCGAGATGAATGAGGCGACGGTCGAGCGAAGACTAAATCGCTCTTCAAAACAAATTTCTGCGAAACCGGCTAAATCATTGTCTCCAGTCACGTGTTTGAGATAGCCAATAAACGAAACGTTGTACAGAGTTTTAGTCCAGCCCAAACACACCCTTTTGTCCCTGCCCACTTTCCGTCCGAACTCAGCAACTAGAAGACCATCGAAGAAGGGATACCTATTCAAATCAAAGTAAAATGCATCTTCCCTTTGGGCGGTTTGGTCCGTGTATAGTACACGCCGTTTGCATCCGGGTACTCCTTTCTGATGGCGCTTGCGACACACGGGGAATAACTACCCCTTGTTTTTACCAAATAACTCTCAAGACTTCATCCAATTCACAAATAATTGTTATGCAACGTGTCTCCACATTTTGAGTGAAACAAGTCTGAGGAATTTCACCGTCTTCACGCACGCGTAACACGTAATCGTCTGCCAAAATGTGTTCAAATTGTCCAAGTCTAAAATTATTTTTTTCGAAAATGAATGAATTGTTATACACTTCCAAGTCAATGCTTAGGCTACTTCTTTAATTGATTCAGATTCTTGATACTAAATCCGTGTCCATAACGTCACTACGTTGCCCACATGTGCACCGTTCCGTGTTCCAAGCTCTGCCTTCGAATGCTTTGCACTTCGCACTCTCGATCCCATTATTCCGTCGTCTTTGGTCAATTTCTTCGACTGTGTATTTTGGTTCGAAACAGTAGGGATGAACACATTCCATAGTAAGTGAGATGCTTGGACTGACACACTTTCTAAAAATAACGTAATAAACGAATAAACCGTACTTGCCCACAGGAGGCAGGTCTCGCATCTGCGAGGGCTGGATTGAAGGCCGCGTAGACAATTCAAACCTGCCCCGCTGTGATGTAGTTTTCGCGCCACAATCGACCTCGCTCCAAAATAAGATTTCTCTCATAATCAAAATTAACCAGTGAACCGATTTACGAGAGTTTTTGTATATTTCTATTTTCTATTGGTTCTTTATCACATAATCACCCATCGCTTCAAACCGGGATACTGCCTTAAGAGGGAAGGATACCTCTACGTCAAAAACCGCAGAAAATTTTCATTTTTTAACTATATCTCAAGATTGAAACACAACATCAAAAATCTGAGACTACATAGCGCTGTGGTTTGGTACTCCCTACACACTGAATGATAAATGTATTTAACGTTATCATCAGTATGACTGTGATAACGATTTATTTAAATTACTAAGGAATTACTTATCACAGTCATACTGATGATAACGTAAAATACATTTATCATTCAGTGTGTAGGGCTTACCAAACCACAACGCTGTGTAGTTTCAGATTTTTGATGTTGTGTTCCTATCTTGAGATATAATTAAAACTTGAACATTTTCTGCGGTTTTTGACGTAGAGGTATCCTTCGCTCTGAATCCACTTACCCAGCTTTAGTCAGAGGAGAAATCTATTTATATCCGACTGTTTTGTCAGAGCCAAAGTGCTGACGGTGCTGACAATAGAGGCTAAGATCGTGTTGGAAATACATAACTGAGTGCGCAGTAAGTCCCCCACTAGGGTAGCTCTGCGCATCGTACGAGATGGTTCATATGACGGTGTTAATGTTGTTCAGAGCCAAAGTGCTGACGGTGCTGACAATAGAGGCTGACATCTTGTTGGAAATACTTAACTGAGTGCGCAGTGTGTCCTGCACTAGGGTAGCTCTGCGCATCGTACGAGATGGTTCATATGACGGTGTTAATGTTGTTCAGCGCTAAAGTGCTGACGGTGCTGACAATAGAGGCTAAGATCGTTTTGGAAATACATAACTGAGTGCGCAGTGTGTCCCCCACTAGGGTAGCTCTGCGCATCGTACGAGATGGTTCATATGACGGTGTTAATGTTGTTCAGAGCCAAAGTGCTGATGGTGCTGACAATAGAGGCTGACATCGTGTTGGAAATACTTAACTGAGTGCGCAGTGTGTCCTGCACTAGGGTAGCTCTGCGCATCGTACGAGATGGTTCATATGACGGTGTTAATGTTGTTCAGAGCCAAAGTGCTGACGGTGCTGACAATAGAGGCTGACATCGTGTTGAAAATACTTGAGTGAGTGCGTAGTGTGTCCTGCACTAGGGTAGCTCTGCGCATCGTACGAGATGGTTCATATGACGGTGTTAATGTTGTTCAGAGTCAAAGTGCTGACGGTGCTGACAATAGAGGCTGACATCGTGTTGAAAATACTTGAGTGAGTGCGCAGTGTGTCTCCCACTAGGGTAGCTCTGCGCATCGTATTAAGGTGAAACGTCATAATGTTGATGCGTCCTAAAAATTTGAATATTTTACCGTTCTTGACGTCAAATTAAATGGCCGACGAGCTATCTGACTCCAAACAACTTTTTGAAATGTAGTTATTATTTAATGTAGCGATTGTAGCATCACAATACGTGACGTCAATTTAATCAACATCTTTTTCACTGTTTTCTTTAGGTAAACGAAATATGTATCTGAACGGAGGACCCTCGCTATAGTGTTTGCAAAAACATAACTATCTGTCAACTGTCGACGTTCATGATTGTTTGGAGTCACAAATAATGTTCGAAACGTGACGTCAATGACGTGACGTCATGCTTATCGCTATTGGGCCAAGGAAGTCAGGGCGTATCTGGATTCCAGTAGGGCCAGAAGTTCACCTTGTAAGGGGGAGCACATGAAGGCAGTGGCGTATCCGGGAATGGACCATGGGGAGAGTTCAACATCCCAACCAGGAAGGGGTATGGGGTGAAAGCCCCAGCAGCCGGACGCCTTTTTTTTTTTTTTCATGTGACGCTTTTAACGCCTGTGAACCCGTTTCAGATTCGTATAACGTCATAGAGAGTAGGTTTCTTGTTCTTATTCTTTATTATTCTTATATTTTCTTTTGCTTATTGAATTCGGCTATGAATCAAGGGATATCGAGTTTCTTCATCACGTGAAGTCTTGGCTACGTCTCAACTGACCGAATTCTTAACTTCTTCAAGATTGAAAACGGTTCCTTCTCAACGTGTATTTTTTTTTTTTGGGGGGGGGGGGGGGCATGGAGGTACCCCTTGGATACGCCACTGCATGAAGGTGACGTGAGTCAAGCGCGTATTATCGGTCTGGTCTTATAACACAATGAGTGCTCTTTCTTGTCAGGAAGGCGCTTTAGAAAAGAAATGCCGCAAGCGCACAGCAGCTGGCGTTTAAATGTTCACTATTTTTTTCTTCTTGCATTGAAGCAACCTAGATCAATTTGAATTTACACATAACTGCGTTTCATGCACTTATGATTCATTTGTGATTTTCTAGTTTTTCACTTGACTGTATCGCGTGACTAATAACCCTGGCCGAAGCGGGCCAGTCAGCTATGATTCCTGTGGTGGGGGTGGGGGGGGGGGGGGGGGGGGGGAGGGCGAAGCTCCCTTGGGAATTGTCATTCGCCCCCTGAGAATGAATTGGCTAGAACATCAATATATTACTTAATTTTGAAATGGTACGGAAATATTGCTTTGAAGGTTTAATAAGTAAATATTTTTCTGTGTGTCACAAAAATATGACAAGATACGCAGAAACAAGCAGGACAAAGCAGAGAAGGGCCAGAATTATCTACTCCGCCTCAAATTCAACTGGGCATCAAGGGGCCAACTGTGAGTAAACATGTCAACATGGAATACTTACACTTTCACATATGTTGATTTTTGTTTAAATAGTGTTTTTAGTAGTGTTTTTGTATCAGAACATTTAACACTTAATAGTAAAAGTGATGTGGAAGCAGCAGTGGTTTTGAAAATTTGCCCCCCCCCCCCCCCCCAGGTCAACACCCTCGGGATTTGCAATAGCACCCTCTGGGACAAAACTCTGAATTCAACATTGGGGCGAGTCTACATGAACGTAGGGGTGTGGGCATAAACGCTCACCCCGCGCCACGCAACAGGTATGAATGCACGCCCGGCGACGAGAACGAACTTCGTGTTTTATCACATTGTCCATCCTCACATTATGTCTACAAATATGATCATGCTTGTGATTTTCTTATTACTAATAATGTTTCAGTTGGCACTGCTGTAGTCGAAAGTGGCAAGAATGTTTTGTTTAAACAGAGCACACACTTACACTCCCTGAAAGCCAAATACAAAAATTGTAATGAATCCATTAAAATTTAACAACCACGTCGTATGTTCTGATAACTGTAACTGAAAAACAAATATTATACCACCCGTGTAATGACACACCACACTAGTCATCATGTTTTCGATCTATGTGAAATGGAATGGCCAGTGAAATGTAAGAGATTCGAACCATTATTACTCATGGCGTTGTGATTTATATCTTCTCAATAAGTAGGCCGAATATACGTTATTTTTTGTGTACATAATATGTTGCTACACGAAACTGCTATTTAACAGATAAGATAAGATAAGATTTGTATTCACCGTCAGACCTGTACATGGTACAAATATTGGTTTCGTCAGATTATTTTACAGATATTTACAATTTTATAAACAGCTGGCTGATACAGGGTGCCAGATACAATAATGCAATTTATGGTAAGAGTACAGTAAAATTAGTAAAATAAAATAAAATAGAATAAAATAAAATGCTAACATAATCATAATAAGAGCAGGTTGTACCATGAAATGCACAAACGGTATAATACAAGCATAATTATAAAAGATAGCGGCTATACAAAGAGATGCACATATGGTATAATGCTAACATGATTATTAAAGAGAGCGGTTACAATAATATGCGCATACTGGATAATATCAAAATAGGATTATAAAAAGGACCAGCTATACTGCAATTTAGCTACAATGAATTGGTTTAATATAATGGTCACCAGGTCAGGTGAAATGGTATAGCCTATGGTGTAATTCTAGCATGAGAATAAGAGTGAGACGCTATACACAAGACTGCACACAAGGTATAAATCTAACATGATTGTAAATGAGAGCGGGCATACAATAATGTGCACAAATGGTAAAATACCGACATGATAGTAAAAGAGAGTGGCTATAAAATATAATATAATATAATAAGAACATACACTTAATATAAGAAGGCTTCCCTGCTGAAAAATCTGCCTAATTCTGCTTAGCAATTTCAACGTCCTAGTGGAAGTAGATATAGTCAGATTCAGGAAGTACACTATAAGAAGATCTAAGCAGAATTAAGCCCGTTATGGCCCCTGTAAGTGGAAGAAGTTTTAAGTGGTATTTAGCAGGTTTAGCAGAATAAGTTATTCCTTCTGTGGTTCAGTAGTCTTCATCAGAACTAAGTGGAAATGGTTTTTAGCAGTTGCAATCAGTTCTTAACAGATATGTTTCTTAGCAGTCATTATCAGATCTTAGGGGAAGTGGTGCTTACCAGTCCCGATCAGTAATAAGTGGAAGCAATTCTTACTAGTCTCAATCAGACCCTTGTAGAAGCGGTTCTAGGCAGACCTGGTCAGAGCTTAGAGGAAGCGGTTCTAGGCAGACCTAGTCAGAGCTCAGAGGAAGCGGTTCTAGGCAGACCTAGTCAGAGCTCAGTGGAAGCGGTTCTAGGCAGACCTAGTCAGAGCTCAGAGGAAGCGGTTCTAGGCAGACCTAGTCAGAGCTCAGTGGAAGCGGTTCTAGGCAGACCTAGTCAGAGCTCAGTGGAAGCGGTTCTAGGCAGACCTAGTCAGAGCTCAGAGGAAGCGGTTCTAGGCAGACCTAGTCAGAGCTCAGAGGAAGCGGTTCTAGGCAGACCTAGTCAGAGCTGAGTGGAAGCGGTTCTAGGCAGACCTAATCAGACCTCAGTGGAAGTGGTTTTAGGCAGACCTGGTCAGACCTCAGAGGAAGCGGTTCTAGGCAGACTTGGTCAGACCTCAGTGGAAGCGGTTTTAGGCAGACCTGGTCAGACCTCAGAGGAAGCGGTTCTAGGCAGCTCAGTGGAAGCGGTTTTAGGCAGACCTGGTCAGACCTCAGAGGAAGCGGTTCTAGGCAGACCTAGTCAGAGCTCAGTGGAAGCGGTTCTAGGCAGACCTGGTCAGAGCTCAGAGGAAGCGGTTCTAGGCAGACCTGGTCAGACCTCAGTGGAAGTGGTTCTAGGCAGACCTAGTCAGAGCTCAGAGGAAGCGGTTCTAGGCAGACCTAGTCAGAGCTCACAGGAAGCGGGTCTAGACAGATTTGGTCAGAGCTCAGAGGAAGCGGTTTTAGGCAGACCTAGTCAGACCTCAGTGGAAGTGGTTTTAGGCAGACCAGGTCAGACCTCAGTGGAAGCGGTTTTAGGCAGACCTGGTCAGATCTCATAGGAAGCGGTTCTAGGCAGACTTGGTCAGACCTCAAAGGAAGCGGTTCTAGGCAGACTTGGTCAGACCTCAAAGGAAGCGGTTCTAGGCAGACCTAGTCAGACCTCAGTGGAAGCGGTTTTAGGCAGACCTGGTCGGACCTCAGTGGAAGCGGTTCTAGGCAGACCTGGTCAGACCTCAGTGGAAGTGGTTCTAGGCAGACCTGGTCAGACCTCAGAGGAAGCGGTGCTAGGCAGACTTGGTCAGAGCTCAGAGGAAGTGGTTCTAGGCAGACCTATAGTCAGAGCTTAGAAGAAGCAGTTCTAGGCAGACCTGGTCAGAGCTCAGAGGAAGCGGTTCTACCCTGTTGAAAATTCTTGTCATCTTTTTTTATTAAATTGTACCAATTGATCAGACAAGTTTCAAAGAGACAAGAACAGACAAGAATGAAACACCAGACAAGACTAGAGAAAGCAAGAACAGATACGTTCTAACAAGCGTTATACAATCAGACACAACAAGGCCAAGCTAGACAAGAATCGGCAAGTTTAAATAAGAGCACATACAAAGAGAGACAATAAGGCTCCACTAGACCCAGCTTGACACGAATGAACTATTGTCAATAAGAACATACCGGACTAGAAACAACAAGACACTACTACACATAGAGATCTAAAACAGTGGGGTGTTAGTGCATAAATAATAAGCTAAAACGCAGTGCTAACGTCAGCAATCTAAAACAGCGGAGCTCTATTAGGTACATTAAAACAAGCTAAATCGCAGTGTAAGCGCCTGCAATCTAAAACGGTGGAGTTTCATTAGGTACATAATAACAAGCTAAATCTCAGTGTCAACGTCTTAAATATTGTCAGCAATCTAAAACAGTGGAAATTAATTAGGTACATAATATCAAGTTAAATCGCAGTGTTAACGTCAGCAATCTGAAACAGAAAAGTTGTTTACATAATATCAAGTTACATCGCAGTGATAATGTCAACAATCTGAAACAGAGAAGTTTTGTATATTATATCAAGTTAAATCGCAGTGATAACGTCAGCAATCTGAAACAGAGAAGTTTTGTATATTATATCAAGTTAAATCGCAGTGATAACGTCAGCAATCTGAAAAAGAGAAGTTGTCTACATTATATCAAGTTAAATCGCAGTGATAACGTCAGCAATCTGAAACAGAGAAGTTTTGTATATTGTATCAAGTAAAATGCAGTGATAACGTCAGCAAACTGAAACAGAGAAGTTTTGTATATTGTATCAAGTAAAATGCAGTGATAACGTCAGCAATCTGAAACAGAGAAGTTTTGTATAGGCCTATTGTATCAAATAAAATGCAGTGATAACGTCAGCAATCTGAAACAGAGAAGTTTTGTATATTGTATCAAGTAAAATGCAGTGATAACGTCGCAATCTGAAACAGAGAAGTTTTGTATATTATATCAAGTTAAATCGCAGTGATAACGTCAGCAATCTGAAATAGAGAAGTTTTCTACATTATATCAAGTTAAATCGCAGTGATAACGTCAGCTATCTGAAACAGAGAAGTTTTGTATATTGTATCAAGTAAAATGCAGTGATAACGTCAGCAATCTGAAACAGAGAAGTTTTGTATATTATATCAAGTTAAATCGCAGTGATAGCGTCAGCAATCTGAAACAGAGGAGTTTTGTATATTATATCAAGTAAAATGCAGTGATAACGCCAGCAATCTGAAACAGAGAAGTTTTGTATATTATATCAAGTAAAACAGAGATTTGTATTAGGTGCGTAATATGGTAATATGGTAAGCTGAATCGCAGTAATAATGTAATTCGACATGGTTGCCGTCACGAGAAAATATGATTTCCAACATGACAGATTAGTGGTGAGCGAGGTCTAAAACAGAAATAGTGTATATTGCTAATTTTTGACAACTGAGCGTTGAAACAATCAGCTCTAGACCAACTTCATGTAGGCAAGATCATCTGCAACACAACAAAATACAATCGTATGGTATGGTACTGAAACAAAAGTTAAGAATATCAGCGTTGAAAGTTGAAACTCTTGTCTTCTAGTTCTACACCTGCGGCTTTGTGTGTCCAATGCCTGCGACTTGTTCGTTCAGAGTGCCGAAGAAGAATGCGGCGGGTCTGTGAGCGGTTAGCCTTGAATGGAAGGAACTCGGCTAGCCCATCCCTGTAGGCAGTGGCATTGTAAAGATTTCAAATAAGTTTTAACGGCCGGACAGGGTCCCTTTCACTGCTTGTTCACACATGCGAGTGATGATGGCCATATCTGCAGGTGGTCATACGAATACGATGTAAATACCGGTGGCGGTAGTAATCTTTTGCGACAGCATGGTTGTAGTGTGTGTCCTTCATACATAATAACACACATACATATTATGATAATTATTATTACGATGATGATACTTGGGGTTTACGTCCCATATTTTTGCAACGAGGCTAATCGAGACGATGAGTGGTTGACTATGAGAATGAAAAAACAACACATGACATCCGTGCCCAAGCCAGGATTTGCAGAGATCGTGGTTTATATTATTACAATAGTGCAACTGATAGAGCTCACGAGCTTCTAATTCGAGAGCTACCGGTTCGATACTTGCTACCGGCAACTGGGCTGAAGGTTTTTATGATAGTTTCCTCAGTCACAACTCACAAGGACGAAGGATGATTGCCGGGATTGAGCCAAACTAATAGCCCTCGAACATTCCTTCCCAACTATTTCAATACGGCAATACGCAGTCGCCTGAAGAGGGTATAAAACGTTTATTAGTATCATTATCATTATTATTAATTCACATTTTAAGCTTTCGCGGCTCGGTATTAATGGAATAAAAATGAAACGGGAAGTTTGCGCCGCGTCGTGTCGTGTGTTGATAAGATGTCCCTCACAGAAGGGACGAAACGTCAAGATAAGGATCACCTTATTACAATCCCTTATCTGTGTCATTACCCACCACGCGGCGAAACATCCCGTTTCGGTTTTAATTTTATTTTATTGTGATGTATGGAGGCCTACTGATGGAACAGGTAATTTTGTCTTTCCCATTAAATGAGATAACATTAGAATAAAGCAATTTACCTAATTTGGGGGACTTCGTATTCCTCAAAGTCAAATATTTCAAATACTATTTTTAGAACATGTATTTTTCATCGAATTCTTTAGCATACTCACGGAATATTGGGCTTCTAATGCACCACTCAATAATATTATCACAGACAACTAACAATCCCTTATCTGTGATATTATGCATCACTATATTTTCTTTCACGCACACATATATACCATTTTGTTCCATAAGTGATCGACAAAAACTGTTTACTGTAGTTTACAATCATGCACACAACCCGATTTATGTATTGTTTATTGATATTTACTCCCCCGGAGGCGAAAAGGCCGATTTCTTCAAGAAACAATCGGCACGATCTTGACTATCGCCCTAAGATTAGGCAACCCGCGCTACAGCTACGCATTGGGTGGCTCATACATACAGGCGTTCAGTGCAATGCAGTTGAACAAACATCGTCAAGCCAATCCGTTATCTGTGGTCAAGCTGTCCCGTCATTGGGGCAGGTAAACTATAATAATTTTGGGGTTTTAGACATTAAGTGTAGTAATTACAAATTTGTCATTGTTTAAACATATTGCAACTGTGCTAGCTGAACCGTACGTAAATGGTAAGTCTAATGATTCCGCTTTCCAGTCGTGCAAAGGTTTATTGGAACAACCCAGCTTCTAGAGAAGATACACTTTTCGAATAGATTTAGATAATATATTGTCTCAACTAAAGTTTCACCAACAAATTTAGTATTCGTAAAACTTAAGTATTTTAGTGTGTGTTATGCTTATAGTTATTAAAATACAAACACATATTAAAGATTATTAGATATATCGGTGAACGGAAGGTAATACTATTATAATTAACATTCATCAAATAGGGGCGGGACATTGGAACAGAATCGCCTTGGCACAGAAGCGTCGTGACACAGAATTCTTCAACGAAAGTGTTTCCTAATGGGTCTTGACACAGACCAGTAGTTTTGTTAAAGTCCTTGAACAGTGTGGGTGGTGTGGGCAAGAAGTGTAGGTCTTGACACAGAATCGCTGTAGCACAGAATCGCCGTAGCACCGAAATGTACCACGGTAATTGTCAAAGTGTTTCCGAATGGGTCTTGTGACAGAAAAGTAATTTTGTTGGTCTCTTCCAGAATGGCCTCGACCCATACAGTAGCCCAGAATCGCAGTGACACAAAAATTATGTGTCAAGACCTTTACCTACAATCCGTTATCTGTGCCCATACAGTATGGGCCGTAGCACAGGATCGCCTTGGCACGGACACTGAATCGCCCTTACCCATCCATACAGTATGGGTCGATGCACAGAATCGCCGTGACAAACAAATACACAAAACATTACTACCCCAATACAAATACGTGTAGTTCGTTTAAACGTAACATGGATACAAAAATATAAAATGAACTCACTGCATCTAGTTCCATCTCACGGATTCTTCTTCTAGTTCAAAGTATGCCGTTATAATAATTTCTTGTTAGATCTTGTTAAGTCTCATTCGTTCTTCTTCTTCTAGTTTTAACTACCTATTCTATTCTTGATACAAAATGATCTTACTGCATACTGCATCTAGTTCCATCTTATGGATTCTTCTTCTAGTTCAAACTGTGCTGTTCTTATTATAACAAGCTCTTGTTAGATCTTGTTTAGTCTCATTCGTTCTTCTAGTTTTAACTACCTATTCTATTCTTGATACAAAATGATCTTACTGCATCTAGTTCCATCTTATGTATTCTTCTTCTAGTTCAAACTGTGCTGTTCTTATTATAACAAGCTCTTGTTGGAACTTGTTTAGTCTCATTCGTTCTTCTTCTAGTTTAAACTATTCTATTCTTGTTATCAAATGTAAATAATAATTTTAAATAGTTGTAGTTAAGTTCGTAAGTTCTAAATAATTACCTAGACTACCAACATTTGTATCAACCTTACCCGTACCAACATTTTTTACATGTACATTTTCGGCGTACTTTACGGCTCTTCGTGTGCTGTCGCCCGCGATACTGACTTTGATGTCAGATATAAACGTAACTTCATCGTTAATCGTTATACATTCTTTAGATGCAATTAAACAATATACTCTCACTCAGCGGATACACAGTTACCTGCTTGCTCCATTAGGACACCTAGAATTTCAACCTGAGGGTCTTTGTTGGGTGAATTCATAGTTTAACCATAGACTTATAAAAGTGTATTGATATTTGAAAGAGAAGGGGTGGCGGTATAGAGTCATTTGCCGAAGGCGGAAAATCGTGCAAACTTATCTTCACAAGATGTCCGGAAAAATACATAAGATCAATTTTCTTTGGAGTCAGAAAGCCTTTTTGTTGTCAGTCATTTGAACTAGGGATAGTTTTGCACTCATTCGAATGCACCCTCACAACTCGACAAGTCGTGATGCGATTGTACTGCCCGTCCCCCACCACCCGGCTACGGTCTCGCTACCTATAGCGCCACGCCGCCCCCTTTTTACCCTGCCCACTTCTCATTCGCAGTTTGCAAATAAGAAAAAATATAACGGGCGGGAGATATGAGATAAAAAAATTGTATGTAGTTTTATATTTTTCAAGAGTATCGGGATGTACGATGTGATTGCGTGCCTGAACCATTATTCTTACTGTTTAAGTTGGGGGTCACACGAAATTGAAGGGGCTCTTCTACTAGGCACTGATTATTACAGACTGGTACTTGTTGATTCTGCACTTGATGCTTACATCCACTTCTTATTATATCTACTAAGATCTGATAACAGAGTGGTACTTGTTGATTCTGCTCATGTCTTCTTACATACACTTCTTATTATATCTACCAAGATCTGATTACAGAGTGGTACTTGCTGATTCTGCTCATGTCATCTTACATCCACTTCTTATTATATCTACTAAGATCTGATTACATAGTGGCACTTGTTGATTCTGCTCATGTCTTCTTACATCCACTTCTTATCATATCTACTAGGATCTGATTACAGAGTGGTACTTGTTGATTCTGCTCATGTCTTCTTACATCCACTTCTTATTGTATCAACTAGGATCTGATAACAGAGTGGTACTTGTTGATTCTGCTCATCTCTTCTTACATCCAGTTCTTATTATATCTACTAGGATAGATTACAGAGTGGTACTTGCTGATTCTGCTCATGTCTTCTTACATCCACTTCTTATTATATCTACTATAAAATCTGATTACAGAGTGGTACTTGTTGATTCTGCTCATATCTTCTTACATCCACTTCTTATTATATCTATACTAGGATAGATTACAGAGTAGTACTTGTTGATTCTGCTCATGTCTTCTTACATCCACTTCTTATTATGTCTACTAAGATCTGATAAGACAGTGATACTTCTTGATTCTGCTCATGTCTTCTTACATCCACTTCTTATTATATCTACTAGGATCTGATTACAGAATGGTACTTGTTGATTCTGCTCATGTCTTCTTACATCCACTTTTTATTGTATCTACAAGGATCTGATTACAGAGTGGTACTTGTTGATTCTGCTCAAGTCTTCTTACATCAACTTCTTATAATATCTACTAGGATCTGATTACAGAGTGGTACTTGTTGATTCTGCTCATGTCTTCTTACATCCACTTCTAATTGTATCTACTAGGATCTGATTACAGAGTGGTACTTGTTGATTCTGCTCATTTCTTCTTACATCCCCTTCTTATTATATCAACTAGGATCTGATTACAGAGTGGCACTTGTTGATTCTGCTCATGTCTTCTTACATCCACTTCTTATTATATCTACAAGGATCTGATTACAGAGTGGTACTTGTTGATTCTGCTCATGTCTTCTTACATCCACTTCTTATTATATCAACTAGGATCTGATTACAGAGTGGTACTTGTTGATTCTGCTCATGTCTTCTTACATCCACTTCTAATTGTATCTACTAGGATCTGATTACAGAGTGGCACTTGTTGATTCTGCTCATGTCTTCTTACATCCACTTCTTATTATATCTACTAGGATCTGATTACAGAGTGGTACTTGTTGATTCTGCTCATGTCTTCTTACATCCACTTCTTATTATATCTACTAGGATCTGAAAACACACTGGTACTTCTTCATTCGGCTCATTTCTTCTTACATCCACTTCTTATTGTATCTACTAGAAAATGATTACATAGTGGTACTTGTTGATTCTGCTCAAGTCTTCTTACATCCGCTTCTTATTGTATCTACTAGGATCTGATTACAGAGTGGTACTTCTTGATTCTGCTCAAGTCTTCTTACATCCACTTCTTATTGTATCTACTAGAAACTGATTACATAGTGGTACTTGTTGATTCTGCTCATGTCTTCTTACATCCACTTCTTATTATATCTACTAGGATCTTATTACAGAGTGGTACTTGTTGATTCTGCTCAAGTCTTCTTACATCTACTTCTTATTGTATCTACTAGAAACTGATTACATAGTGGTACTTGTTGATTCTGCTCATGTCTTCTTACATCCACTTCTTATTATATCTACTAGGATCTGATTACATAGTGGTACTTGTTGATTCTGCTCATGTCTTCTTACATCCACTTCTTATTATATCTACTAGGATCTGATTAAAGAGTGGTACTTCTTGATTCTGCTCAAGTCTTCTTACATCCACTTCTTATTGTATCTACTAAGATCTGATTAGAGAGTGGTACTTGTTGATTCTGCTCAAGTCTTCTTACATCCACTTCTTATTGTATCTACTAAGATCTGATTACAGAGTGGTACTTGTTGATTCTGCTCATATCTTCTTACATCCACTTCTTATTGTATCTACTAAGATATGATTACAGAGTGGTACTTGGTGATTCTGCTCATATCTTCTTACATCGACTTCTTATTGTATCTACTAAGATCTGATTACAGAGTGGTATTTGTTGATTCTGCTCAAGTCTTCTTACATAAACTTCTTATTGTATCTACTAGGATCTGATTACAGAGTGGTACTTGTTGATTCTGCTCAAGTCTTCTTACATCCACTTCTTATTGTATCTACTAAGATCTGATTACAGAGTGGTACTTATTGATTCTGCTCATGTCTTCTTACATCCACTTCTTATTATATCTACTAGGATCTGATTACACAGTGGTACTTGTTGATTCTGCTCATGTCTTCTTACATCCACTTCTGATTGTATCTACAATGTTCTGATTACACAGTGGTACTGGTTGATTCTGCTCATGTCTTCTTACATCCACTTCTGATTGTATCTACTAGGATCTGATTACAGAGTGGTACTTGTTGATTCTGCTCACGTCGTCTTACATCCACTTCTGACTTTATCTACTATGTTCTGATTACACAATGGTACATGGTTGATTCTGCTCATGTCTTCTTACATCCACTTCTGATTGTATCTTGTATGTTCTGATTACACAGTGGTACTGGTTGATTCTGCTCATGTCTTCTTGCATCCACTTCTGATTGTATCTACTAGGATCTGATTACAGAGTGGTACTTGTTGATTCTGCTCATGTCTTCTTACATCCACTTCTGACTTTATCTACTAGGATCTGATAACAGTGTGGTACTTGTTGATTCTGCTCATGTCTTCTTACATCCACTACTTACTATTTCTACTAGCGTCCACTTAAATAGTAGTATCTTACAGATTCTTCTTATTTCTTCTTGCATCTACTTCTTTTCAATACTTCTTAGAACTGACATTTCTTGTGTACTGCTTGTTTCTTATTGATGCTGATATATTCTTCTTTTTTGAAATTTTGGTGACTTCTTTATTCTGATTAGTTAAGTCAGCTCTAAGAAGGGCTTGAAGGCGTCTGCTTGGATCTGGTTAAACCCCTTGGTAGATTTAGAAAGATCTAAGCAGATTTTTCAGCAGGGTTACAAGGTGTATGTAAATTGAAGATAATGGCTACACAATAAAATGCAACACGTGGTCATAATGAATCATCATAATCACATAAGAATAATATTAAAGTATTTACAGTTAAGGAGAGAAGTATTCTTGGAGGGAGTAGAAGCTCTTGGATGTCACAAAGGATTTCAAATTAGCTTTAAAGGAAGCTATGGTGGGGGATGTTTTGATGTTGTTGGGAAGCTTGTTGAAGATGGTTAGGGCCAAGTACTTAAGGGTTTTGGAGAATAGTCGAGACAGATTGTGGGTGGGGATACGAATTTGGAGGTTTGACCTTGTGAAATGGGAGTGAACTGTTATGTTTAAAGGGAAAAGATTAGGATTTAACCGAACAAAAATTGATGCCGCTTGAATCAGGGAACCCGCAAGAGTTGGTATTCCCAGATCTTTGAAGAGCTCTCGGCAAGAATGCTTTCTGGATACCCCAGCAATAATGCGGATAGCCCTCTTTTGGAGGATGAAGAGTCTAGTGTCTAACTTGGAAGGCCATTGGTTCTATGCTAGCTCTCAGTATCTTGATTGACGGGGTTTCTTCAGTAATTATAAAGCAAATGCGGTGATTGGTTGATTGCGTCTTACAGATATTCTTCGAAAATATTGCCTCTTCTAACCACAACATTGCAATTCAGTGGCGTAGCTATCGGGTGGCAGAGGGTGCAGTTGCACTCGGGCCCGGGCCCCGGAGGGGCCCGGGCCCTCTCTCCAACTTTTTTTCAAACATGAATGTGTATAAACATGAAAGTGGCACCATGAAAAGGGAGGAAAGAAAGAAAGTGATAAACGAATCAAACAGCTACCAAAACTTGACACATTCTTTCAAGTACGTACTAGTCGTCCATCAGGCAGTGCAACCGTACCAAACCGTAAGTAAAGATCCAAGAGACTCAATAGCTAAAGCCGATCCTGAAGATAATCAAGAGCAACAGCAACTTTTAGTTGAAGAGTTACACAATGATGATTTACCGGTACAGGAACCTACTGATATTCCTGAGCAGACTAATACTAGCTACTCTACCGACAAGGCCAACTTTAATAAATTAATGTCTCAAGATAAACGATTCATTATCACTTTAGGACCGTGCAAACCATGCGGCCCATTCCCGCGAGATAAAATGAGCGGTTAAGCGGTAGTTAACTTGTGATTGTGTTTTGTGCGTATACACCAAAAATGGGGGGGGGGGGGGCCCGTCGTGTCCAGTTTGCACCCGGGCCCGTAAAGGCGTAGCAACGCCACTGTTGCAATTACTATACACTTAATGAAAAATGTCCACAAAAAGTTTTCTTATCACAATATAATATGTGACAGAAAAGTGTGCTCGTAAAGACTTTCAATATAGTTTGTTCTTTCTGCCGAATACACGGGATTGAAATGAGAAATCAAAGTGCGCGCTCAGTTTCGGGCAAGCTGCCGATCGTGCATCGGCGCACCCCTCAGGCAGCGACTTGGCCGAGTCCACTTGCTCGTGGATGCGCGCGCTTCTACTAGCCGGGGGGTTTTACCCAGACCTATGCTTTGCAGTCAGTCTCGCTAAATGCGTGGTTGGAATAAGACAGTGTCCGCTGTTATCTTGCCCAGGTAAGACTGAATTCACGTTTCTGACACCAGCGCAGCGTAGGGATGAGTAATGCAACGTAACACAGCGTAGAGTTGAGTAACGCAGCGTTACACAGCGTAGGGATGAGTAGCGCAGCGTAACACAGCGTAGGGATGAGTAGCGCAGCGTAAAACAGCGCAGCTATGAATAGTGTAGCGTAACACAGAATAGGGATGAGTAGCGCAACGTAACAGCATATAAGGTCCTCCTTTGTAAATCAGTTTTTATAACTGAATAGGATAGACATTAAATAAATAAATAAATAAAATAGGGATGATAGCGCAGCGTAACACAAAGTAGGGATGAAGATTGCAGTGTAGCACAGCATACCGCAACGTAGTATAACATAGCGCAACGTAGCATAGCATAGCGCAACGTAGCAGAAGGAAGGAATGAGTAGTGCAGCGCAATGTACCACAGCATATCGCAACGTAGTATAACATAACATAGAGCAACGTAACGCAACGTAACATAGGGTAGCGCAACGCTCATGGCTTGCAGTAGGAATCTGATCTCTATAGGTCCAACCACAATTAATGGTCGGCCTCGTGATTGTAATCGGGATCAGAGTCGCAATTATACATTTTTCGTGCTAAATCATTACGACATTACGATTTAGTTGCAAAAAGCGTCATAGCTTCATAAGAACCAAGTAAGTAAGTAAGTTAATACTTTCACGCTTTCCGAATCACGACTACAATCACGATGCCGACAATGGTTGGGTGACCTTGTATCGTGTCAGCAAGCTGTGCCGTCGCTGATGCGCGTTAGGCCGACTATGGCGTGGACTATTTCGAATGCACAGACCCTGCTAAGAAAACGTACAAGATGTGCATATGACAGCTACCTTAGATTTCACATTCAAGTCAATTTGACAAGGGATCTGTCATCCAATGAGCGTGCTGATAGGATCTACTGTCACATGTGCAGCTTGGACAACGTTATCTCACCGGGCTCGTTGATACAATATCTAGGCAAGTGGAATATGTCGCGTTGACCTAACTGCCCAGCTTGCTGATACGACCCAAGGTCACGCCCTAGATGGGCTAGACAAGCAATGACCAACAAATCATTTCACGATCAATAGCTCCCACACCACTGCATCTAGATTTTTCGTAAAACTTTTAAAATGCGTATAATTTTGTGTTCCAGAAATGATTTCAAATAAGTCTCCAACTAAAAATAATATTGTAGAGTGAGATAAGTAGTTTCCCGCCTATCCCTCCCATGCTATCTGTCATATGTGAGCTTCGAACACTCGCCACAGTACTGATAAGCAAACCGGTTATGTTTTGTAACTCATCTCGCACACTCTCGCAAGAGAAGGGCTCGAGAACGTTTATATAAATAAACAAGATATTTATATGATTTCTAAAAACATTATTTTGAACCTATTTCAGTGACAAATGTGCACAATTTCAGATGTGCGACGAATGCTGACAACAGTGGAGCCCATAGTAAAGCCAAGAGTATCCTGCGTCTTCAGCGTCATCGCCTGAGTTTCGGATCACAAGACAGACGCTGACTCGAGTGAAATCAACCCCAGGCTGTCAGTGTCACGCATCGGTCATTTGGATTAAACAACACACACCTAACCCCAGTTACGTGTTTTGAGGTACGGTACCATAGCTTGTTAGACCTGGTTTTCACTACTCGCATTTTAACGGTCTAGTTGGTCTATAATTTTAGCGTGTAAACGCAATCAAGTAGCTACCACAGATCAACTTTTAACTCGAGTTGCAACTTGGTGTTAAGGCCCATTCACGCTAAAACTTAAACTTAAACTTATTCATTTAACTTAAAGCAGAAAACTTTGGGCTGTTCACGTTGCCAAGTAGAAATCAAAGTTCAACCAATGACAAGACGACTTATGGCCGGTTCACACGGTGCGAGTTACTGGCATGCCAGTAAGCCAGTGGCTGGCCCTCTAACTGAGGGGCAAGCTACTGGGCTCAGACTCAACTGGCCCCAGCTGTTTACACGTTGCGAGTTACTGGCATGCCAGTAAGCCAGCGGCTGGCCTTCTGCTCGGACTTGAACTGACCCTGTCAGTTGCAAGAATGTCTGAAGATCGTATTATAGAGTGCTAGCATGGAAAGTAATAAGATCATTTTCGTTGATACTGTACGAGGAATTATTATTTTTATATCCAGGTCCAAAAACGTTCCACCAATTTTCTTGTTCTCTGTACAAATGCACAAAGTTTGCCGTCTGTTCGTTACTCCACCTTCCCGACATATTCCAAAACAAAAATTATGATGATAATAATAATAATATATCAGCACGAAAAACATAAACAAAATAACGTGCTCTACCGTCTACTGACGCTCAGTTACTGACCTGTGCGTTCACATGGCGCCAGCGGCTGGCCGACCCAAACATCCCCGTGGTGGGGGAAGGCCAGTGGCCAGTCGAAACAAAAATATTTGAAGTAGCTCGCCAGGCGAGCTACTGACCAACTCGCACAGTCAGTAATTCGGCCGACCTGTTTACACGAAGCAAGTAGCTGGCCCCCAGCTACTTGCTCTATCAACTCGCACGCCAACTCGCACCGTGTGAACCGGCCATTAGGATGGCCTTCTTTACGTCTCTACCCACCCTCGTGCCCGCGGCTGCCCTCTGATTGGTTTAACTTAACAATCCTTAAGTTAAAGTTTGGAGTTTGCAAACTTTCTAAAGTTTGAGTTAGCGGTTAAGCTAACTGTTACGGTTAAGTCGGAAGCATGAACAGTAGCATGCAATATCCAAAGCCATACCTTATAAGTTTAAGTTTAAGTTTTAGCGTGAATAGGCCTTTACTCGCGTAACTGGCCATAATCCGAGTAGTGTCAACAGAGGACGATCGATTTCCGTGACTATCATGACGTCATTTCATACGTCAAACATAACCAAACAACTTCAACCGACAGATTTCTGTTAGTCTTCTTCCAACTCCACTAACAAGTTAACAAATTAATGCGTTAAATGGGCACCGCTGGTGTTTGTTGTGGTGGTTGGGGGGGGAGGGGGGGGGTAGAAAGTGGGGCACTTGCCCCCCAGGGGCCTCATTCCTGCACATTTTTTTAAACTCTTCTTAACTCTCGCTAACTCCATGTTAAAATAACCCCGGGGCTAACCCCTACCCAGGCATTCCTGCATAATTCGGAGGCAAATATGACCCTGTCTGGTAGTTGGGTTAAGAAGAGTTATCTCAACACTCCCGGTACTTTGAAATGCTGCAATGTTGTCAATGCCTGTGTGTATAGTTTCAAAAATGTCACATTTCAATTTATTATTGAGGATATCATATTTCATGGCTACGTTACTTTATGTGTTACTGTGTATTAAAGTTTATAAACAATTTTGTGTATTTATAGTACATTATATAGGTCCTTCATTATGAAAATTTTGTTATATTGATTATTTTGTCAACGTTTTGAGGTTATTGGACTGTTTTTGTTGTTATTGTTTTTATGTTGTCCCGTTTTTTCAACAGTCTTCCTTCGATCGGCGTCGCAATTTGCTGACTCCTGATTGGCTATTGACTAACACCGGGGTAAAGTTTGCAAATGTACTGGAATGAGGCCCCTGGATTTCAGGGATTTTTTACTTAAACTGAGGATTTAAGTATCCAGCCCCCCCCCCCAGCCAACCCCGGATACACCACTGCGTATGATATTTATATGGTAACTATAGTGGTGAATAACATAAGTTGCAAGAAGTAAAATACACAGCCAAATGTTATATAATAGGCTAAGATAAAGAGTTAAATACAAACGAACGTAGGAAGTATAGGGACATTATCGTTCGAGTTATGAATGGTAACAGTGGTTTAGGAATAGCCTGGGCGAAGCCCGGGGGCCCGTGGTCTAGAGGGGCCCGGTATCTACAATGGCCTGAGTTGGAAACCTATCATTGTTTATAAGCTTCAATAAACTCATACGAAATTCCTACGACAAATTATTAACCTAATAATTGCCGGTGCAGATCGTCTTATGTCGGTTGTGTTCAAGAAACTAGATTGTAAATAAAATATCATCAATAAAAGTATAGTTTCAAAATACTGCATATTCTATTTTACTGAAGTTTGTTCTGTGACCGTCATTGATGAAAAGTTCCTAACACTATCAGTTACTGTTGCAAGTTCAGAACGCTCATTTTCAAAATCGAGAATAATGCATATGAGAACACTTTCGATCAGAGTGGAATTGATTTAAATCAATTGATTTAAATCGTTGATTTAAATCAGAGTTAAATCAAATGATTTTTTTAATAAAAATCATTGATTTAAATCAACAACAAAACTTACCAGCATAACTAGGCATATATCTCATTTTCAATTTCCCTCGAAGACCATAATCGCATATTATATGAAAAATGAAAATTTATTTGTTCATTTCCTTTCAATTAGTATTGTTTATTGGCAATTGCAATTTACCAGTTGATTATCCCTTTTGTGAAACACTTCTTATTGTTGATTTTAATCAATTAAAATCTGATTTAAATCGAAAAAAATCAAAAAAATCTGATTTAAATCAAGAAATCGATTTAAATCAAAAAAATCTGATTTAAATCAAAAAAATCATGATTTTTGATTTTTTTAATTAAAATCAAAAAAATCATCCACCCTGCTTTCGATCGAAAATCGCTCAGAAAAGTATATACTGCGATCACTCAATTAATTAGGTTCTTTTCAGGTAAGTCTGGAATTGGAAGTTCTAAATCAATGGCTGTACAAATCGAAAATTTCGTCCCAGATCCCAGTTTTCATTATTGTTGCTTTTCCGGTAAAAAAAAAGTCTAAAGTATATATCCCAATTTTGGTGGGTAGTCGGCAGACTAATGCAACAATTAGTGACAATATTTACAACAATTTCCAGTTGTTGTATTAGCCGACGTGAAAAGGCTAGTCTACTAGCGTTAAAATAGAGATTTGAGATACGTCTTTAAAATAATGATCGTGAACATAATCCCGGACAGAAAAACAAAATTACGTTTACAGGTCTTGGTATGGGCCCGCCAGCTCGATTTAGGTTTTACTACCCAGAGACCATTGATTTTCTAGCTACGCCACTGAATGGTAACCATGGCCCGTCTGGCCGTGATAAAACGCATATTTCAATAAAAAAAATCTTATGAACTTGTAAAAATAAACGAACAGGAAGCTAGCGAGCACGGGACGAGTGATGCTGGGGCCGCGAGGTGGCGTGGTCATATTGCCCTGGCTCGGAACAGTCAGTGGTGCATTGATTTATATGTACAAATAACAATGTACTTACCAGATCGAGTTAAACTTATTCGTAAAGAGACGGATTGACTATAGAATTTCAATTGTTTTTATTTTATTTTTTATTTATATATTTTATATGTAATGGCACATACAGCGCGTATCGATGGAGTATGCAATAACGTCATTTCCGGTATCGCACGGTAGCCATACTGAGGTACTCTCTAAACATTTGTGTATGTTCTTCCGACAGTGCATTGTTGCAATATTGCAGATGTCCTTTGACTGACATATCACTGCTTTAGGATGGTCCACAAAGATTTTTTAAGCATAAGATTTAAGGTTTAACGCGTAGTCGTAAAGTTGGATCATAGGAAACACGTACTGGCGTTCACACAAAGTTTTAGTTTTAAGACATTGTTTTCATTGTTGTTCTTAAAACAACGTCTTAAAACCTTAAATCGTATGCTTAAAACATCTGTGTGGACCAGCCTTTTCAAACAAAGGTTCCGTAATATGACTGAAAACAAAATAAGAACGTGTAAACTCTGTTTGAAGACAACCATTTGCATGTGTTAACATTTTCTTGAACTTTTACCTGCACACATCAATCTATATGGCTTGAAACTGTGATATTTCCTGGATAACCTATGTGTCTTCTATTGACAGAACAAATGTAAACAAGCAATGAATACCTCAAAATGGGTGCCACGTGACGTCTTTTGAAAGCTTAATTTTAAAACTCTTGAAATCCGGGGGGGGGGAGTGCCCCCCTTGCCCCCCCCCTCGCGGCGCCCACGTGGATACGTAAGGTCCCTTGCTTCTTTCCACCAACTATCTCAAATCCTGATATACGCATAGCTGTGTAGTATTACTGTAGTATTAGTATTACCTGTATTGTATTACCCTGGTCCCACTCTACCTAGAGGAGTAAAAGTTTGAACCAGTTCTAGTTGCCGCTTGCCGTATGTAGACACCATCAACGTATTTCCATTGTTCATTCACTGTTGCAACAATTAATAAAACATAGTTTTACATGCTGTTTGGTGTTTCCAGAAATTTCTTTTCTGGTGTTTGTAGGAGCAGTGTTTGTAAAAATTACTTGCCTCAATACGTAATTCTATTACAGTTACATTTAATACAAACCGTTATTAAATGACGTAAATAAGTTAAGATTTAAAAGAACGCATAGGTAGTGTATTGCAATAAGCAATAACGTAATAACTTGACACAGGAAGCAGCACTCGCCCAGGCATAAAAGCAAGGCCTTCAAATGTGTGTTCAGAACTAATTTGTACACAATAGTGATCAATATCTGCAAGTTTTAGTATATTTGGCCATATCTAATTAAAATCCCTCTTTTTTGTCTAAAACAACCATTCGGTTGCAGGATGGCGGAGGACGATAGCACAAGGATCATTATAACCAAGCCTGGTGTCCTGGCGTTTGGTGAAGGCCTGCCTGCTGGACCAAGCATCGAGTTGTTTTTCCAAGATGAGACCGTCGTTCAGGTGTCTTGCGGTTTGGACCACTCTGCAGTTGTTTGCGCATCCGGCCGAGTCTACACTTTCGGGAAGAATCAAGACAACGGATGGATGAACGAAGGTGACCAGATCGCTGAGCCGAGGCTTGTTGCCACTCTCAGCTCTGTAAGAATAACTCAGGCTGCTTGTGGTAATGGATACACCATGTTTCTCACTGACAAGGGTGAGTTATATTCATGTGGGATGAATGAGTGTGGTCAGCTTGGCCTCGGTCACACCAAGAAAGCCCCCACACCCGTCCTGGTTGCCGGTCTGCCGCCCATAAAGAAGGTTGCTGCTGAATGGCTCCACACGGTGGTTCTTGCCGACGGCGGTGAGGTCTGGGTGTGTGGATACAACCAGTGTGGCCAACTAGGACTTGGTCATAAAAACTTGCAAACCTCATTCACCCGCGTGACCAACCTCCCCGAGGCCATCATTGACATTTCGTGTGGTGCGTACCATACAGCTCTTGTCACGGCCTCTCGGGCCCTCTTGATGGCTGGGCGGAATAACCACGGCCAGCTTGGTCTTGACGTAGCCGATCCCTTGTCCAGCTTCACGCGAGTATCGACGGCGTCATCAGCCGTGGCTGCCGTGTCCTGTGGTTATTACCACACTGTGGTCCTCAGAGTCGATGGGACGACCTGGGCTTGGGGTTATAATGGAGATGGTCGGTTGGGTAGCGGTGACACGGTTAATGGATCTTCCCCCTCTAGAATGCTTGGCCTCGAGGACCAGACTGTCTCCCAGGTCATCGCTGGGTGTTACTGCACTGCGCTGTTGACACAGGAAGGTGATGTGTTTGTGTGTGGTAGTGGACTAAGTGGTCAGTTGGGTCCGCGGAGGGAACTCTTTTTGGTAGTGACTCGGTTGCCAAAGTCACTAGGGGTGATTGTTCATCAGGTGGCTTTTGCTGAGACTTATTCTCTACTCTTGGTAGTTGAGAAGGCAAACATCACACCTGCACCTCAACTAGAGATCGGTGTTGCAGAGAGGGGCGACCGGGTGAGGAATGGTACAACCGAATTAGAACGGAACATCATGACCACTCTTGAGTGTCCCGTTTGCTTCAAGGTCATGGGCGCACCGATACACCAGTGCACCGCGGGACACAGTCTATGCAACGCTTGCCGGTCTGACGACAGGACCACAGTTTGCCCGCTGTGTCGCGGACAGTTCTCTTCTGGGAGGAATCTACTCGCAGAAGGGTTGATTGCCAACATCGAACTACCGTGCAAGAAATGCTTGCTGCGTATGCCTGCGTGCGAGCTAGAGGGACACGGCGCGGTCTGTCCCCGCCGTGACTACGACTGTCCCCTGGCGTGCGGTGGTTGGAGGGGCCGGCCCGAAGCGATGTTGGCCCACGCTCTCTCGGCCCACGCGGACCGTACGTGGCCCGACCTGCCACGCACGTTTGTGCAGCGGCGCGGACTCTTGCTCACGGACGTGCTCGCGGCGCACGGCAGAGTGTTCACGCTACATCGCGGGTACGACGGGGATGGGACTACGTTCCGGGCAGCCGTCAGGTACATAGGCACCCCCGAGGACAGGCTACCGTTCAGGCTTGAGTTCACGCTTCTCAGCGAGGATATGAGCACCACTTACCGCAAGAACATTAGTTCTGATATCGAGAATGTTGAAGACATGTTTCATTCATCCAACTGTGTAAGAGTCAAGGGAGATTTTCTTGACACATTTCTCCAAAATAGCGAACTTTCGTTTAGAGTTGCCATCTTGAAAGTTTGAAGTAAAGGTTTGGACGACCAAATAGAGAAATCTTTGTTTGGGGTTATTTATAGTTTATAGGCTTCTAGAGCTTAGTTAACTGTGATTTTATGCCTCAAGTGATCGAAGAGCCATGCGCTGATAATATTGGGTGTTGTAGAATGTAGACAGCTTACCTTTGTTAAAGATGACCACTTTCAGAGTTGAAAGTAGCTAAACGTTAAAGAGACAACTCCTAAATGCCAAGACGGTTCGACACGTGAGGTCTTGAACACTCACGAGGAAGATGGCTACTGCCAAAGACGGCAGTTTCTGGTTTTCATCTCTCAAATGTGTCATCTAACACGAAGGCAAGATGTTGGTTCGTATCCCTTCCCTTCATTGTACTATTAAAGCGGAGTGGCATGGCGTAACCATTCATCAGAAGAAACTAAAACATATTGAACAAGTTTGCAAGTATTGTCTTGTGGAATTTTATATTCCTATTGCATTCTTGTTTTCATTTTTACAATATATATTGATTGTCTTTAATGTTATTTCCGTTAATTTACGTTAATGTCTAAAGCGTGTTTCACAATTAAAATAAGAGTTGGTCCAGTGAAATAGCAATAACGTTAAGCGAATTGGAATATACAATAACAATGCTGTGGTTCACAACTGTCACAGTGGATTGAGACAGTCATAAGAATTGAATCAATGCCATTTCTTATTTCAACTTTCCATGATGCACCTTATGACGAACCAATCGGAACGCAGAATAGCCATACTAGCAGGTCAACTGCGAAAATCAAAACACAAACAGTGGCACCGGAGGTTTTGCTGTTAGTCAATGATAGTATGTCAATGTAAGTAGTCAAGAATAGTAAGTACACAATTAAGGCGCTGCTTTGAGTACTGAAATAAGCAACTAGTCGTCGGTTGTGAACCAGTTGCTTGTTATTTCACTGTTTCTACTTGCAACTATTATTTCAATTGTGTATCGGCCTTTAATAATCATACTCCTAGTTTCAATGTTAACTTAAGGGCATGTTTGACCAACTTTGCTATTCTATTATATTATATTTTAATTGAATTCGTTTTTACATTTTAAAATATACATTGAATTCTTTTTTATATTTGTGTAATCATTGTGCTTGAATTAATATAAACTTGAGACGATTGACAATGTTTGAAATTGTTGTGTTTTATAATTTTCTATTCGTATTGTTTGTTGCATTCATGTACGCTTTCTTGCAATACACATTGAATGCACGTTTATGTCTGTATACACCCATTCTAACCGAAATATTATTTGTTTACCTAATTAAAGTATGAACAAAGTTTGCAATTTTTGTATTGTTGAATTTTATGTTAACATAGCATTATTGTATCCAATTTTCAAAATAAATTGAATGCAAGTTTATGATATAATCATTTAGAATGACCTTGGAATGACCATGGAATGACATTGGATTTAGCTGAATGATTCGTTCTGTCTGCTTATTCAATATTAACTTGTGCGCATTTATTGTATCTTCATAAAAATATTATTCTTAATGTAGTATGTAGATTTGCCTTGAGTTTTAAAATGGACAATGGTCGCTTGCAATGCTTGTGTGTTATTGTTTGTTTTAATCATTCAACCAAATTCAGTACAAGCTTGAGGTTGAATTGACAAGCGTGTGTATTGTTCTGTTCCATTATTTGTATCATATTTGCTTAATTTAAATTTTTTTTCTTAATGATTGACATTTGTCTGTGCACTGTAACTTATATATTTGATTACTTATCTTGCCATCTCCAATGTAACCTTGAAATAGTTTGTGGATAAAGTAAATCATACTCATGATACAAATGGCATTATTATGTTCTACTTTGTTCCACCTGTACCACGAAGAATCCCATCTGTAATGTCCCATAGCCCCAAACACAATTGTCGGGATCGCAATCGTACATTGTCCCTTGTTAAATCATTAAGACATTACGATCAACTATTTAACATTGTTTGGAAATAAAAGTCATAGCTCTGATCTACTCAACTCTGATCGCAATCAGTAGAGCCCTGCATGGGCCAAGCTTAGCTAGCAGAAATAAAGTGGACACATTCTTCACGTAAAAGGTTGCGAACCTCCTCTTGATCCTCTATCCACTTACCCAGCTTTAGTCAGAGGAGAAATCTATTTATTTTCCAACTGTTGTTCAGAGTCAAAGTGCTGACGGTGCTGACAATAGAGGCTGACATCGTGTTGGAAATACTTAACTGAGTGCGCAGTGTGTCCCCCACTAGGATAGCTCTGCGCATCGTACAAGATGGTTCATATGACGGTGTTAATGTTGTTCAGAGTCAAAGTGCTGACGGTGCTGACAATAGAGGCTGACATCGTGTTGGAAATAGTTAACTGAGTGCGTAGTGTGTCCCCCACTAGGATAGCTCTGCGCATCGTACGCAATGGTTCATATTACGGTGTTAATGTTGTTCGGAGCCAAAGTGCTGACGGAGCTGACAATAGAGGCTGACATCGTGTTGGAAATACTTAACTGAGTGCGCAGTGTGTCCCCCACTAGGGTAGCTCTGCGCATCGTACGAGATGGTTCATATGACGGTGTTAATGTTGTTCAGAACCAAAGTGCTGACGGTGCTGACAATAGAGGCTAACGGGTGTTGGAAATACTTAACTGAGTGCGCAGTGTGTCCTGCACTAGGGTAGCTCTGCGCATCGTACGAGATGGTTCATATGACGGTGTTTATGTTTTTCAAAGCCAAAGTGCTGACGGTGCTGACAATAGGGGCTGACATCGTGTTGCAAATACTTAACTGAGTGCGCAGTGTGTCCCCCACTAGGGTAGCTCTGCGCATCGTACGAGATGGTTCATATGACGGTGTTTATGTTGTTCAGAGCCAAAGTGCTGACGGTGCTGACAATAGAGGCTGACATCGTGTTGGAAATACTTAACTGAGGGCGCAGTGTGTCCCCCACTAGGGTAGCTCTGCGCATCGTACGAGATGGTTCATATGACGGTGTTTATGTTGTTCAGAGCCAAAGTGCTGACGGTGCTGACAATAGAGGCTGACATCGTGTTGGTAATACTTAACTGAGTGTGCAGTGTGTCCTCCACTAGGGTAGCTCTGTGCATCGTACGAGGTGGTTCATATGACGGTGTTAATTCAGAGCCAAAGTGTTGACGGTGCTGACAATAGAGGCTGACATCGTTTTGGAAATACTTAACTGAGTGCGCAGTGTGTCTCCCACTAGGGTAGCTCTGCGCATCGTACGAGATAATTCATATGACGGTGTTAATGTTGTTCAGAGCCAAACTGCTGACGGTGCTGACAATAGAGGCTGACGGGTGTTGAATATACTTACTGAGTGCGCAGTGTGTCCCTTAGTAGGGTAGCTCTGCGCATCGTACGAGATGGTTCATATGACGGTGTTAATGTGGTTCAGAGCCAAAGTGCTGACGGTGCTGACAATAGAGGCTGACATCGTGTTGGTAATACTAAACTAAGTGCGCAGTGAGTCCCCCACTAGGATAGCTCTGCGCATCGTACGAGATGGTTCAATTATTTTGTCAGCATTGTCACCTGTGGATAGAACACAATCATCTTGTCAGCATTGTCACCTGTGGATAGAACGCAATCATCTTGTCAGCATTGCCAACTGTGGATAGAACACAATTATTGTGTCAGCATTGTCACCTGTGGATAGAACGCAATTATTTTGTCAGCATTGTCACCTATGTATATAACACAATTTTTGTGTCAGCATTGTCACCTGTGGATATAACGCAATTATTGTGTCGGCATTGTCACCTCGAAAATCCTAATTAGAACACCTCAATGCAAGACTTCTTTTTTTTTTGTCTTAGCGCAAAATAACATTTGTAAAGTAATATTATCATTTTTATAAATAATATGCAACTGAAATGACGTCAACATTCGTTGTGTATAAAGCGTAGGAAAGAGCCCCCCACCCCCCCACATAACGCCCCGAGACATCCTTATAGTTAGGGTTAAAATAAAACTACATAATATACATTAGTTTAGTTTACTATTAAGATGAGACTAATTATTGTTACGTATACATAATTACATGAACGATGATTCAAGAAAAATATTTCGATTACAATTTTAAATTTGTTGCTCTTAATTTGCAGTATCGTCCCCGTTTCACTTCGGGTGTTTGTAACTTATCAGTAGCTGCCTCCGAAGTATTTACGAGCAAACATAAGAGAGGGATGTCGAGAGAGATTTATTTGTTTTTGTAGCCTTTTGTCTTCTCTTCAATTCTATTCAATTCTCTTCTATTCTATTCCATTGAAATCAATTCCATTCAATTCAATTCCATGACATTCCAATTCCATTCAATTCAATTCCATGACATTCAATTCAATTCAATTCAATTCAATTCAATTCAATTCAATTCAATTCAATTCAATTCAATTCAATTCAATTCAATTCAATTCAATTCAATTCAATTTTATTTTATTCGTATACTGTTATTGCTTTGTTTACAATTTTTCTTATTATCTGAGCTGGTGGGAAGAAAAGAGAGTGAATTTCAAGAGGACATGACAGGCCTGGCAAGCCGGTGTTAGGAGCTCTTGAAGGGCCCTAGAATCCTGGTGGCTATAGCCACCTCCTGACCTAACTTAAGTTAGAAACAGGAGCCAGATATATATATATGTCACACGCAGAAACTTATTGACCCGGAATAATGTTAAAACCACACACACAATTATAAAACGATACCAAGGTCACTTACTTTTAAAAATCCGGTGAATTTTCGCAGTAATCCGTTCCTACTCCTTCCTCAGACAGTCCTTCCGCAGTTGGCCTCGGTCTGAGGAAGGAGTAGGAACGGATTACTGCGAAAATTCACCGGTTTTTTAAAAGTAAGTGACCTTAGTATCGTTTTATAATTGTGTGTGTGGTTTTAATCTAGGCCTAACACAATATACAAGTTACGTATACAGAGTAATGAATAAAATATAAAAGGTTTAAATAGAAGTAATATACATGAAAAGAAACAGTATGAGGCCCACAAAAACAAAATCCTGACAGAAAAAGCAACTGGGTGTGCGTGTGCGTGTGTGCAGATTGTGTTTTACATTGTGTATTGTGTAGTGGTAGATATTGCAAGGCTATTCATTGATTTGTTCGTGACTGTGGAAATGTCTTGAATATCAATGAATACATTATTTCGTTCCCAAGTGTGTTAAAAGGTGTTTTGCATTCGAGTGAGACAGTTTAGTTAAAAGTAAGTGGTCTTTTTATTATCGTTAATACAAAACAATACATATATCATATATGCATGGGTATGGACTAATATAGATATAACAAAAAATGGCGAGGTACAATCAGCCGCTAACATAACTAACACAACATAGATAATATAAAATAAAGTATACAGTGATGAAAAACTAATGATAGATAAAGGTAGATTACAAGTAGCATTATATACATTATGCTGAAGTAGATACAAATACAAATTGTTTTACTTCAAAAAACGCCTTTTTTCAGAAAAACGTTTTTTTTTCTGTTACAAACATAAGATGGTAAGTAGCATTAAAATATATTATGCCGATACACAAGAGTGGTTCTTGACAAAACATTCACTTATAAAAATATATACATATACATGATATACATATAATAAAACTAGACATTAAAAAACCAACCCCGACTTGCAATCGAACAAAGGTCTCTCTGGATTTCTCAATAAATTCATCCACAAGAAGGTTTCTTGAAAAAATATCCATTTACATATTTATAAGTATATAATAAGATATACATAGAACTATAAACAAAATAATAATAACATAAACAAAGATAGGCTTACACAATTGTACACACCAGAAAGATTTACAAACGTACTAGTATAAAACAAGTGAATAAACAGCTTTTCTACAGCGATAAGCGTTTAATAGTAAGAGGTGCAAATGACGGCGGCCATCGAACCCAGGTCTTCCTGGTTTTCTCAATAAATTCACCCACAAGAAAGTTTCTTGAAAAAATATCCATTTATATATTTATAAGTATATAATAAGACATACATAGAACTATTAACAAAATAATAATAACATAAACAAAGATAGGCTTACACAATTGTAAACACACAAGAAGTACACAATTAGGTTATGTACAGTACAGATTGTGATGATTGACTGTAGATTTAAAGGGATAGTCAGGTGAAAAACTAAAAAACTACCATTTGTATATGTCCACCTTCAAATATGGGAAACATAACTAAAAGACTCTATAATTTAAAAGCAGGTGGTTCAAAAATTAAAGAAAACGTGATTGTTTGGCTTAGAGCTACCAAGTAGCGCCGAGCAACCTTTCTCATGGTAATCCCCATATAAACAAAATGTTGCCTCGAGATAGTAAAACCACCGCTAAATAGGGCACTTATCAACAAGGCAACAATGTGCGACGTTTCGCTACCGATAATAGGCCTACGCTTCTTAGTACGAACGTGTACTTCTACAAAATGCCTTGCAATTAATATTTTTTTTGACTTATTGTGTAGAAAAATTGCAACCTGTTTTGAGCAGCACTGTCCACGGTCGCCGAGTGTTTTTCGGAGTTAGCGAGCTTAGAACAGATTCACCTGTACTACGCTTCTGAAGAAAATTGAAGGATAACTTTAAAGTAAATCCAGTAATAAAAATATCTAAATGCTCAATTTTTGTCTTCTTGCATTGAAGCAACCTATATCAATCTTATGTAACACATGAGTTTCATCTTCTTTTCAGTCATTGGTGATTCTTTAGTTATTCACTTGACTATATCCTTTTAAGAGTTATCTGCCAAATAGGATATAATACGATCAGCTCAGAATGTGAGGTGAGGTAAGTGTATAAAAATGTACTCACTTGATATAAAGAACAAGTCAAGATTATAATAAGGTTTTTTTTTAGGAACCGTCTTATTCTTGCCTAGAGCATTATGTTATATTCTTCTTCCCATATTGTTAATATGTTTTTTGAGATGAGTGAGTTTGTTGGAGTGATATTGATGTGTGTTTTTTTCTTCTGTTTTTGTGTGCCTTGCATTATGCTCATGTCAAATTACGACATCAAAGTGTCTTGGAAAAGTATATTTATGTACATCTATGCGGGTATTGTTCTAAGTCTACTGGCTTTCGGGTAAATTATAGTGATTATATTTTAGGAGATAAGTAATGTTTAGAACTCACTTAGGCTTTCGTGGCCCGAGTCAACTAATAATTAGTAATGTTGTTGACAATTTAATAAAAAAAAGTCATATATGTGTATATCCGCCTATCGCTTAAGGCCATTAGGTTATGATCTTTGCACAGTGAAACATAGTTTTGTCCGTGGTTTGTTAATAACTAATTTAATGTAACGATGTTGAACTCAACTCGCTCTAGGAGAGATAGTCGTTCACTTCCAAAAGTCGCCTTTCCCACAAAATAAAACATGAGCTAGAATCACTATTAATATCTTTTTGCTGAGAAGAATCAGAATCCAATTAATAAAATATTCAAAATGAAGGCCAATGAAATTCGTTGTTAAATTCAAAACTGGCCTTTTCCAAACATTCAATTTTTTAAAGCTATCTATTAACTTCATCAACCAATCCCGTGGCCATCTGAGCGTCAGCTGATCTACAACTGCACGAATTCCTTATTCCAATAGCTCTTGAACTCCACTCCTTACAGAGTTTGCTGGAACTGTGATGTTTTAAATGTATTGTGATAAATAAATATAATATAATTAAAAACCTAACATACGAATAGGTTTCAACCATGAAAACGATTGCGTAACTTTATTATTCCTTTCCAAAATTAAAATAATATAAGAGGAAAATGTAATTAATTTTAGTGAACAAAATAAATATTTAAATCAATGATAAATAAATGATTGACATAAGTTATCCTTATTTTCAACGTTGTAGTTTCAAAACTTGCTTATTACAGTTGCTATTTTATAACTAGCTTTTTCCAAACAAATTTAAAATTGTAAATAATGCACTAATTAAGATTTCAAAACAGGCAACAACACATTCCACATTTTTGTAAATATGCATGCAATTATATCATATTTCTAAACAAAACATACATAATCACTTATTTTATTATATGTCATTCTTTATATAAAGTGGAAAATGCTACTTTTGTTACTGAACGACTTATTGTATTCTCTAAATCAAGAAAAAGTAGTGTTTTATCTTAGTTTGAACGAGCCTGTATGTCCCCGCCCTTAGATATGAGGAGTTCCATGATCTCAGTGTTACCGTATTTACAAGCATAATCTAAGGCAGAACGACCACTGAAGTCTTTTTTGTTAATGTAGTCAGATAAAGGTTTGCCCTCCAGTCTTACAATGATATACCTCACGGCAGTCACACTTGCACAAATGTAGTCACACAGGATATGAAGCGGAGTTTGATCGTTCTTTGTACGAGCCTGTATGTCCCCGCCATTACATATGAGAAGATTCATGACCTCTGTTTTACCGCATTTACAAGCATAATGTAAGGCCGACCAACCATCGGAGTCTTGGGTGTTAATGAAGTCAGATAAAGGTTTGCCCTCCAGCCTTACAATGAGAGACCTAACGACATTCACACTGCCATATTCACGATTACACAGAAAATGAAGCGGTGTTTGATCGTTCTTTGTACGGGCCTGTATGTCCCCGCCCTTACAAATGAGGAGTTTCGTGATCTCAGTGTTATCGTGTTCACAAGCATAATGTAAGGCCGAACAACCGCTGGTGTCTATTGTGTTAATGTAGTCAGATAAAGGTTTGCCCTCCAGCCTACCAACGAGAGATCTAACGGTATTCACACTTGCAGCTCTGTAGTGACACACGATATGAAGCGGTGTTTTATCAAAGTGTGTACGGGCCTGTATGTCCCCGCCCTTAGATATGAAGAGGTTTATGATCTCAGTGTTACCGTATGCACAAGCATAATGTAAGGCCGACCAACCATTGGAGTCTTTTGTGTTAATGTATTTAGATAACGGTTTGCCCTCCAACCTTAGAATTAGAGCCTTAACGGCATTCACACTTGCAAATATGTGGTCACACAGGAAATGAAGCGGTGTTTGATCGTAGTTTGTACGAGCCTGTATGTCCCCGCCCTTAGATATGAGGAGTTTCATGACCTCAATTTTATCTTGTTTACAAGCATAATGTAAGGCCGTCCAACCTTCGGAGTCTTGGGTGTTAATGTAGTCAGATAAAGGTTTGCCCTCCAGCCTTACAATAAGAGACCTAACAGCATTCACAGTGACATGGTTATTCAAACACAGTGTATGAAGCGGTGTTTGGTTGTTGTTTTTACGAGCCCGTATGTCTCCACCTTTAGATACGAGAAGAGTTATGGCTTGTTCGATGTTCTTATTCATCTTGGCAGCGAGGTGTAGGGCAGAATCACCATTAGAGTCGCGTGCGTTGATGTATCTAGCAACCGTATCTGTAACACGCTCAAGAGTTGAAACCCCGGGTTGACGAGAAGTCGATACCTCGTGCGATGGTGGAGATTGCGAGTTGATTCCGGTAATGAGTGCTTCCATATTTTCGATGAGACATTTACCATCTTCAACCATTCCGCGTTGATATGCATTGTGTAACCAGGTACACCATGTACTTATTATATCATATTTTTTGCCAACATGAACAAGTAATTCCATTTCTGATTTCATTTTGTTGATATCTTTGTTGCTACGATCTATTGCCAGCTGCTCGTATAAGACTTGGAAGGTTTGCCAAGACTCACTGTGGGTAGCGTACTCAAGCGCACTCAAGCCCAATACTTTGTCGTCTTGGTAAAATGTCGCCCCGTGCTCCAATAGTACCTGCACCATGCTCGGAATGTCCGTGCGTATCCTAGCGTCCCTGTCTGCCGCTGCCAGATGTAATGCGGTCCGACCGCCCAGGTCTGTGACGTTGACGTCTTCCTTCCCTGCAGACAACAATGACGTCACCGTCTCTAGATCCTGGTTGACCACTGCCGTAATCAGCTCGGAATTCTTTGCAAGCATCACGTCCAAAAGTCGGCGAATCAATTTGAATTCATCACTAAACAAGTTTTTTCGAAGGAAATCTTGGTTTTCTGCGTAGTTCTGAGATATCCATAGTGCTGCGAAATATTCCGCGAAGGCTCTGTGTAAGAATATTGGTTTACTATTTACAATTTTTGTAATAATACCGGCCTTGCATGCATGGGTTCCAGTGTCGCGCAGTATCTTTTCGTGTTGCTCTTTGACGTTTAGACTGTTGTGTAGCTCGTCAACTTCGAACAGAAGCATGATGGAAGCCAGCATATGGCTTTCGGAAAAGTCTTTCAAAACATTATTTTCTACATAGGTTATATTATGTAGTTTGCTCAAATCTGTTTTATCTAAATAAATTCTAAACTTTTTGTTTACAACCTGTTCAAACATTGTGACAATGTTGAGTTTGTCAGGTATATCAGCTGTTGTTTTTTGTTCTTTCACATAATCCGAGTAAATCTCCGCTACCATCATTGTCAAAAGTGGAGTTCCCATGAATTCTCTGCCAATGTCATCTAAAAAATCCGCTATTAAATTTATGAGTTTTTTTATTAGTTCTCCCAGTTGATAATTTGTTGTTGAGGTTGATATATCTGCTGTCCAAAATTCCTTAAAGAATATTATTTGATCTTCTTCACTGAATTTTCTTATAGTGAAAGTGAGCGTTTCTAAGTGTGTTTCCAGGCGGCGTTTAAGTGCGTGCCGTGATGTTATGTAAATCTTGCACGTTTTAGTTTGGAGCAAGCTAGTGATCAAGTACATAGCCATTTCCGTGTAATTCGGCGCTACCTCGTCCATCCCGTCGAGAAACACAACGCACTTCCCCTTCCCCATCATGAATCGAAACAAACAACCCTCCATTTCAGACTCGCTGATGTTAACAGCCAAAGACAAAAACTTCACAGCGTCGTCATCATCACTTAACTTGGCCAGCTTGTCGATGTGATCCTTCAGGTCAACTCGGATGACCCAGAGCGAAGGATGGGCCTCCTTGGTCTCCCAGGCGAGGTGAGTGACGAATGTACTCTTCCCCATTCCGGCCTCGGCACAGATGATAATCACTCTACCCTCCAGGTCGAGTGCGGTGCTGGGTTTGTACGATGTCGGATTTTCTGGTATTATGAATTTATTGATACTATCGACGCTGCCTTTAGTGCTCAACCACTCGAGATTTCCATCAGAACACATCCTTAGCTCATGCAAGTTCCCTTCCTGTTTAACCGCATTCGTGATATTCTCGTTGGTAAATTCCAATCCTAACACGAAGTGGCGACAAGAAGAGTCCCTACTGAAGTCTGTAAGATAAGTGACCCTTGCCTCCGCCGGAACTAATTTCTGCAATTCTTGCTCTGTTATGTTACGTACGAAGTACTTATCTGAGTTATTTTCTTTAAGAATATCTTTTTTTAACCGCGTTCGCTTCTCCAGAGTTCGAGGAATGTAGTAGGAAATTGGCTTGTCGAGTGGAGGTCCAAGCGACACGGGTTCTGTGGAGAAGCATTTCTTGACTAAATCGTCATTGAAAACATCAGGAACTAAATCAGTTCCATTCTCCATTAGGTCCTTCATTTTAACTAATTTATCTTGGAATTTAACGTCCTTTTTCTTCAATCGTCTTTGACATTTGGTGTCCAGGTGTGATATTGTAATCGTGTCTTGAATCTCCCAACACTCAACAGATTTAGGCATACATTTTTTCAGATTTACTGTGAATGCATCATTTGTAGCAGACACAATAATAAGTTTTTGTTTACTGTTTTTCTCGAATTGCTGACTTAAAGTTGTGCACATTGCTTGATGCTCATCACTGGAGTCACTGACGATCACCAGCCTCTTGTTTCTATATTTTCTCCACGCCGACAACCGATCATCGGGCTGTTTCAATAAAGAATCCAAATCAAGTATTATTGTGGAATGGTCATTGAATTTCTGAAACGACTGCACGAGTTTTGTGCAACATAGATTTATGCACATTGGTGAGGGACTAATATGCACAAGGGCATACTCATCAATGGTTTTCATATCGTAAAGATGTACATCCTGAAATTGTATGCTGTTTAAATAGAATCGTTTTACATCTTGCGTTGCGAGTGAGGTTATTCGAAAATCATTCAATATTTGATCCAATAGGTCGCTGTCTTTAGTTAAACTCTCCTCACTCTTAAGCCACCATTGACTGATTGCGTCTATGTAACTCTGACATAATTGGTCAATATCTGGGTTAACCGTTGGATAACACATCAACAGTTCACTTTTGATAAGTTCTATCATTTGCTCCAAGGATGCCTGCTTAGTAAACAATATGCAAGCATCCATAAAATCTTTTACCTCCTCAACGTTTTCGTGGTCACTCTTAAGATGTTCAAAGATATCTGCGTCGCAGTTTTCTTTGTAATTAAAATTAAAAATTAACCCTGTTTTTAGGTTTGACTTGAACAAGTTATCGATTTTACTACTGTCGAAAGGTGTCGGGCGCTCATTAGCTCTATTGGACAAATCATTGTGCGTTTTCGCGTTTGTGTACAAACAAAATGTACTGTCTTGTATCGTACAGCCTTCGAATAAGGATTGACTAGAAGCGGTTTTTATTTGCTCCTTTATTTCAACGTACGATTTGAAGTATTTTCTGAGTGAGAAGTCACCATTACCCTTTAGATGATTAATACCAAGCATGGCAGAATCCAAGTGCTTCAATTGCATGTAGCACGTCTGCCAAACATGGGGATTGTCCTCGGTCATATACTTCACAAACACGTCGTCCCAGGCCCCAACCTTGTCCACATTTGACGCCAGGTGGAACTCGGTGACGATCTTGCTGTTCTTGAGACGCAAGAATAGTAAAGCGAGGAATCTTATTTCAAACTTTGTGCCTGATTCTGTTGCGCGACCTCTCGTCTTATCGTAGGTGATCGGGGTTGAGGCGGCGACGCTAGAAAATAAAACCATAAATATTATATAGGCACTTTAACGCGCAGTTTAGTGGGCGCTGACATCTTTGACGTCCGCCATTACGACCATTCTACTTCCTCAGTACACAGCCTTCTCGACGGGTCAATCCGCGATAGAATCTCAGTTTGAACCGACGTCTAAGAAGGCATGAGGCTGTGCCTCAATGTAACCCGTCAAAATTCTAGAAATCTAGAAAAGCAACAAAAACTACAACTCCGTCCTGTGGTGTAGCCGCAATGTTTGATACCGGGAGGGGCGAACAACAACAATCACAACTCAGTACTGTGCTGTGGTTGCCATGTTTAATGCCGGGAGAAGGGAACAACAACAACCTCTTTTTACCCATGTGTTGTGGCCGCCAAGTTTAATGATCGTTGTTTTGTAGCTGCAATGTTTAATGATCTTTGTTTTGTGGCCGCCATGTTTAATGATCGTTGTTTTGTGGCCGCTATGTTAAGTGATCTTTGTTTTGTGGCCGCCATGTTAAGTGATCTTTGTTTTGTGGCCGCCATGTTAAATAATCGTTGTTTTGTGGCCGCCATGTTTAACGATTTAAGTTTTGTAGCCGCCATGTTTAGTGATCTTTGTTTTCTGGCCGCCATATTAAATAATCGTTGTTTTGTGACTGCAAAGTTTAATGATCGTTGTTTTGTGACCACCATGTATAATGATGGTGACTTTGTCGCCGCCATGTTTGATGCCACGAGGGGCGAACAACAACAACCACTACTCACCCATGTGTTGTGGCCGCCATGTTTGATGACCCATGTGTTGTGGCCGCCATGTTTTATGCTGGGAGGGGCGAACAACTCTCGCCTCTCGATCTTCCGTCCATCCCTGCGGCTGCTTTCTGTAACCAGGGTGCATTGCGGTTAGTCTGTGCTTCTCACCATTGCTCTAATATTTTGTAATACCACACATGCACAGCTGGGCATGGAAAAGTAATTTACCATACCTCAGATGTAAAACGTACATACCCAATTTGTTTTACAACTTTTTTTAGTCCAGCCCACTTTTTTCAATACTTGGCTTTGCCATAAAGCTAATTATTATTTGTTTACGGGTTGGAATTTTTGTCGGGTAAGTTTATTTGTTAATTTTCAAAGTCATTTGTATAAATGCACACTTCAAAACGATTTTCCGAAAAATGTCTTTAATATTCAATGATAATATAGATAGCAGGCACGCATAATAATAATATAGGTAGGGTAGGTATGATTAAGGATTGGCTATCAAGGTTCTGACTCTTGCTCTATAAACGTGGGTTATAACCAGCAAGGTAAAGAAGACATAAGTCACATTTGTAAAAATACATTGAACAATAAATCCAAGAAAATGTAACATCATTTTCAAAGTTTACGACGAGTGTATCACTCAGGCATTGATTGAAATGGTGATAATTAGGTTAACAAAGAAAATTTGGAAGTACTCTCTGAACATTTAAACTTAAATGGATGGCTTGTAGATTACTGGCTATTCGCGATCGCAAAACTTCGATACGCCCCTAGCGGACAAAATTGTCCCTGAGCTGACGGGTCTAGCGCTCAGTCAACGAATTCTCGCACAAACAATACGGTACTTATTTTGTTCTAGCGGTTATACTATTAACCGCAAAAAATCAAAAAGGTTTAATCATAAAGGTTATTTTAGAATCATAGACCCAGTAGTTTACTTGATATAACACTTCACGCAAAGAATCGGAAAATGAGCCAAATTCTGATTGTTCTTTCAACCTCAAATTGTCGAAAAACTAATGATCGTATTTTGACGAGATTTCCTTAACAATATGAACCAACAATGTGAGATAATAAAGAAATAACCTTTCTTGATAGGAAGTTCCCCGAACGAAAATTCATAGCATGCACAAACATGCAGGGTGCATAGTTTCACGGCACAAACATTGCTATTGAGGTCCAACCGCTGCACCCGGCATATTAGTGCATGCTATAAATTTTCGTTTGGGCAGTTTCTATCTTGAAAGTTTTTTGTTTATAATTTCACATTATTGATACATATTTTTAATAAACTCTCGACGTCCAAGTCCGATCATTAGTTTTTCGACTCGTGAAGTTGAGAACAATAAGGAATATTCCCATTTTCCGATGCTTTGCGTGAATTGTTATAACAAGTAAACTACTGGGTCTATAATTTTGAAGTAACCTTTATGATACCTATTGGCATATAAACTAAATACGCTTTCCTATAAGTATTCCTTCAGAATGAATAGTATAACAGCTAGAACGAGATTAGTGATCAACGTTCCAGCGATACCGCCAATGTCACGCTGAGAAGTTAACCCGGCACGGCCGCCACATTGATAAGTGACGTCATTCTCAAACGTCCTTGAGAGATAAAGTTGTAGACAATGCTACGACCAGTATTACCAAGCAAGGAGCAATTGCTGATAGTAACATCATGATATGACTGTCTATTGAGTGCAAACAGATTATGAACAAGGGATCGTGGTGATAATCATGGTTGCCTAATAGACCGGACAAGTCGGGTTAATATCATATACTTATCATAAAACATCGTCTGGTTGCCCAAACATTTCAAATTTCTTCTTATATAATATAGTTATTTGTTTACTGAGCCACCACCTCACGTATTTATGCACATTTCTATTTGACGTACGATTATTTCCAGAAGGAGTGAAACGTCTATATTAGTCTGTGTATGCAATGCAATGTATTCATGTATTCATGTATAATAAATATTATTGTTTTTTGATTCTTGGTAAGATACTTTGTTATTCACGCATCATCGCAGTATCAACAATAATTACACCCTAGTTGCTGGGTCTTAGTAATGGGGTTCCCGTTGGGACTCTTCTGAGATAATTATCCTAACAAAATATCTCTAGTAGAGTTATACATATTGGGATTATTAATTTTCACTATAATTTGAGAACGGGAAGAACATTTATTTAGTACAAAATAGGTAACTGATATTTAGCCGCCATTTATTTTCTTAATAACTGGACCGATTTTCATTCACTTCAGGACCGATTTTTCCACAAAACTAATGGCGTTCAATTAACATCGAGGCTTGTGGATGGTTCAAATTTCAATTTGATCGGACTCTCCATTAACCGCTATCGTGAGACAGAAAAAGAAAAAATATAAACACAGAACTAGTGCCATAATAGTAGAATGGAGACGCTCGCTATGCTCGCTTAACATGTTAAAGAAAAATGTGGCGTGATAAGTGGCATAACATAGTAAACAACAAACCGAGGGGCACAAAAGACTCTGTCACTCCATGGTTGTCCTTGAAGCTCTTGTGTCGTCACGAGAAGTTGCGGAACTCGCATCCGAATTGGCCGCACATATTTTACTCAAAACTATCTTTTAAATGATGACCCCAGCCAGTGTTAGACTTTAATGTCATGGGATGTTGATTGTCAAACACGTTACTCTAGATTGTTCAAGGTATTTAGCCTAACGAGTACAATACGAGCTAACATTCAGATTTCGAAAAATCTTACTAGATCAACCGAAGAAGCAATCGATAAGGCTTTAAAGTGGCCTCATACACTTAACCTGATTAATAGGATTTAAATAACAAGATAACTACATTCACCTAACCAGATAAGCAATGATAACCTTGATGATATGTACATTTAAACATCAATCAACCAATTTGCAGGATTTTAAAGCCAATTCTACCGTCAGATATCGGGAGTTCTTTATGGTAGGTCAAAATACAGAGGTTAGTGGATAGTCAACACAATTGTACCATTAATCAATAATAACTCTTTGTTTATTCTTGTTCTAGTTTTGATGCGTTTTGGCCAATGCTTCAGCTCATACCGTGTTCCTTTGAACATCTACTGGAAGAGTGTTTATTTAATTGGTGTGAATAAGACTCATTTCGAATATTAGTAGGGCCTAACATCTATTGAAACTAGTATTTATACTTATAGGTGGGTGAAAGGGATGAATTAATTTCCACAGTCTCTAAAGGAGAATAAACCTAACTAAAGTTCACATCTGTAATAAATCCATTGACTATTCACTTATTAGAAATTAAACTTTTGCTGAGTTGAGTGTTTGCTGAATTCTGGAATCCTGCTTCACTCCGTCTGAATTGCTTCCCAACTCACCGTCCGCCAATGCCCGCGTCGTCTCAACGGTCTATCCTCGGCGAGAACAGCGGTAAGAAGACTCTTGACAACAGTCAGCCAGAATCACTAGGCGTTCAACTACGATAAGAAAGAGAGATTATTTGCAAATTGTTATCTGTTATAAAATTAAAGTGGGTTATCTGTATTGCAACATGAAGCAATGTACAGGTGCCGAACTAGTAGGTAATTAAACTTGACTTCTTGGTATAGCAGAGTGGATTGCTTTTTAATCTATAAAATGCTGACGGTTCGAGTAGGTTACACTACTCATCTATGAGAAGCACAGTGAACAGTTAAGTTTAGGTGGCTCGTTGGTTCAGTGGTTAGCATCCCTGCTTCCAATGCAGAAGGTCCCGGGTTCAAATCCCGCTTCAGGCCGAAGTTTTTTAACTTCTAATATGGATTCAATTCCATTACTTCTTGGCTTAGGAATAAGTGAACGGTGACTTTGGAGCCGTCCTAGCAACGAAGCACTCAATAAATTCAAAGTTGTTCTGAATCGGCCTTGTTGATTCTGACATTTGTCCGCGTGTGTTCGCACTGTCCAATCACTGATTCATACGTTACGTATTTGAAATATCGATCTTTGATTGGTTATCGCTCACTCGTCGATGGTGTTCGAAGCCTATAGGGTTCCCCACTCTGCAAAATAACATTCCGGGACAAATAGCACATGAAAGGGAAAAGTATCACGTGATACTACCGAAGGCCCGCCGGAGGCCTATCGCCGAAGGCGAAATTTTTTGGGACCTTTTTTTCATGATTTACGTTCTAATAACATGTTTTTACTGCTTGACGAGAAATCAAGAATTTTCCTTTCGCAGTTAATTAGAAATTAGGAGTTCACGTGCCTGTCTGAGAATGTTGTTTTATTAATTATTGTGTTGCTATAACAATATTAATAGCCTAATAGGGTAAAAAACTACTACTAATACTAGACGTAGGCCTACCTATTTAGTATTTTTATTGAAACATAGTGCATTTGAAAAGTCACCTTTGGAAACTATGCTCACATTAATTTATTATCCATTCTCTCTGCTCGTTTCGAGCTCACGTTTCGGGCGGCGCGGGGTCGCGGCAGAAGCAAGACACTTTCATGTAATTCCGGGACATTTGCCGTCCCGGAATCAGTTTCATTTCAACCAGGACAAGATCTTTAATTCCAGCTCTGTCCCGGCGAAACCGGGACGGTTGGGAACCCTAAGCCTACAGGGTTGGTTTAGTCACTTTAAATTAAGGTCCCCCACTGAAAATCAGTTTAGTTACTGAGTGGGTAGACTCTAAATGTGAATTTATTTATTTATTTTATTTATTGGTTTTGTGTTATTTCATGTTATTTTCCATACGAAGAACAACCTCCATAGCAACCACAAACAAAATATCCTATGCTCAACTCGACTGTGCAAAAACCTTCTCGATCCATCTCCACGCCGCGACTGTGACCCGCCCTATCATTTATTGCGTATTCTCCATTCGTGATTCAAGTCACGGCCGCTCTACAGGTTCGATTCTGGTGGCGCTAGTGTTTGTATCGCACGATGTTATCTCTGAGATGCTTGTTGTGGTTTCCGCACGTTGTTGATGCGATGTGTAGTATAGGTCTCTGAACTCGACTAAGCTCCACTCGCTTAGAGTTTATTAGGGTGTTTTGGGATTTCAGTGGCTTCACGGACAAAACGGGACCGTTAATGCTGGACAATGATGTAGAGAGAAAGACACCGATATCCGTGTATATAGTTATCACAAGCGAAAAATAATTATTACATATATTACGATTTAAAATATTTTTATGATTTAATTTTTAAAAAATGTTTATTGAAAATGTATATGTATCAGAAGCGTTGTGTATATTTTAGGTAAAAACCTGCAAAATTTCAGATCCTTTAAATGAATTCGTGGGAGCTGAAAACTCGTTAATACAGGTGAAAGTTGTCGTGTGAAGCCAACTGCCAGCATTTAGGTTAAGCAACCCTTCTCAGACACAGGGTCACCTGTTAAACGTGTTCATCAGTGGCTAAATCAACTGTTAATAATACCACTACTCTCAAAGTATGTTCATAAATTTGTCAACTGCTGGCTCGCTCCATCGGTAATATTCATGGTGTTTTAATGGTGTTTTACTGCAAAAACGTGAACTTTCTTCCCATTGGAAGTAATTCCGTGTGGTAAATATTCCGTTTGGAAGCGATTCCTTGTGGCCACCTACCTGATTGGATTAAAGTCGTTGGGGTGTCTTTAAAGAATACCATCATCTCTAATGCCAAGCCCAAGAGTACACATGTGTTTCTTTCTTGACTATTGCGAATGTGTTAACTCTTATGGCACTTCATTTTGTTTTTTTTTTTTTTTTTTTTTTTGTTTTGTAATTTTTTTTTTATGTCTGTCGATAGCGGTCAAACGGAAAGTCCGATCAACTTGAAATTTGGACCATCTACAAGCCTCGATGTGGATTGAAGGTGTATAGTTTTGAGGCAAAATCGTTTGAAAAGTTACAAAGTTACACCATAGTTACTGCAAAATATTTTTCTGAAACAAAATGGCGGCAAAATGTGAGATGGCCTTATTTTTTGAAACTTTTTTCCGGTCACGAATATCTTAATCTAATGGCGATCTGCTAAGTATTGGCAAAGTTACACGAAAGTTACTCGAAGATATTTTTCTAAAACGCAGTAACGGGAAAATGTGAGGTGGCTATCTTATAGTAAATTTTTGTCCGGTCACGAATATACTAATAAATAATTAATTAATAGCTCTTATCTTATGACAAACCACCCACTAAGGAATGTTGGATATTCTGTCCCTAGGGGGATGAAAAAGGTTGTTGATGTGGTACTTCACACTCATCCTTCCTAAAAAAAAGTATTACAGTTGTGAAAATTGGTACTTAGGTTCTCCATTGAAAGTTGAGAAACGTGTTTTACCGTTTTCCGAATATTACGGTAATGGGTATGAAAACGGGGGGTTGAATTTTTTTTATGAGGATAACGAAGTCTACAAAAAAAAATGGAAAATGCTTTAAACGTGAAAATTGTGTACTTTGATTCCTCTTTTAAAAACAAACACATAATATTTACCATTTTCCTAAAATCCAGTGAAGGTTGTGGTCCCGCGAGTGACTTTATATTTCAAAGTCCGACATGTTACAGACGTAACAATTGATAGTAAGATTCTCCTTTATAAAAACTTATCAACGCTTTTTGACGTTGGTTGGTATTGGTCGGTTCACACAAATGTTTAAGGTTTAAGATTTAAGATTGAATTATAGGAAAACAACGTTAGCGTTCACATCGAGTGCTAGTTTTAAGAGCCAGTGTTTAAGGTTTTTAGAGAAATTTGTTTCTTAGAACAGAATCTTATATCATAAACCTTAAATCCTTAAACATTTGTGTGGACACACTATTAGTAAACTTTGTTAAACTTTAAACCCTGGCTCTTAAAATTAGCACTGGTTATGAACGCTAACGTTGTTTTTCTATAGTTCAATCAAGCTGGATTCATGACATTGCGTTGTTCTTCGGGACGGTGCGCGACGGAGGTTTCGGGCCAATCAGGAGCGACCTAAGTGCACGCACGTCGCCAAACGACCGCTGAGAGGACCAGAATGCCTCACTGCTCCTTCGGTCAGCGGACCAAGATACTGAAAGAATACAACAGTCCACAACCCCTCAATCTGACACCGCTGAGAGGACCAGAATGCCTCACTGCTCCTTCGGTCAGCGGACCAAGATACTGAGAGAATAGAACAGTCCACAACCCCTCAATCTGACACCGCTGAGAGGACCAGAATGCGCCTCACTGCTCCTTCGGTCAGCGGACCAAGATACTGAGAGAATAGAACAGTCCACAACCCCTCAATCTGACACCGCTGAGGGGACCAGAATGCCTCACTGCTCCTTCGGTCAGCGGACCAAGATGCTGACAGAATACAACAGTCCACAACCCCTCAATCTGACACCGCTGAGAGGACCAGAATGCCTCACTGCTCCTTTTGTCAGCGGACCAAGATACTAAGAGAATTCAACAGTCCACAACCCCTCAATCTGACACCGCTGAGAGGACCAGAATGCCTCACTGCTCCTTCGGTCAGCGGACCAAGATACTGAGAGAATAGAACAGTCCACAACCCCTCAATCTGACACCGCTGAGAGGACCAGAATGCCTCACTGCTCCTTCGGTCAGCGGACCAAGATACTGAGAGAATACAACAGTCCACAACCCCTCAATCTGACACCGCTGTGAGGACCAGAATGCCTCACTGCTCCTTTTGTCAGCGGACCAAGGTACTAAGAGAATACAACAGTCCACAACCCCTCAATCTGACACCGCGGAGAGGACCAGAATGCCTCACTGCTCCTTCGGTCAGGGGACCAAGATACTGAGAGAATACAACAGTCCACAACCCCTCAATCTGACACCGCTGAGAGGACCAGAATGCCTCACTGCTCCTTCGGTCAGCGGACCAAGATACTGAGAGAATACAACAGTCCACAACCCCTCAATCTGACACCGCTGAGAGGACCAGAATGCCTCACTGCTCCTTCGGTCAACGGACCAAGATACTGAGAGAATAGAACAGTCCACAACCCGTCAATCTGACACCGCTGAGAGGACCAGAATGCCTCACTGCTCCTTCGGTCAGCGGACCAAGATACTGAGAGAATACAACAGTCCACAACCCCTCAATCTGACACCGCTGAGAGGACCAGAATGCCTCACTGCTCCTTTTGTCAGCGGACCAAGATACTAAGAGAATACAACAGTCCACAACCCCTCAATCTGACACCGCTGAGAGGACCAGAATGCCTCACTGCTCCTTCGGTCAGCGGACCAAGATACTGAGAGAATAGAACAGTCCACAACCCCTCAATCTGACACCGCTGAGAGGACCAGAATGCCTCACTGCTCCTTCGGTCAGCGGACCAAGATACTGAGAGAATACAACAGTCCACAACCCCTCAATCTGACACCGCTGAGAGGACCAGAATGCCTCACTGCTCCTTCGGTCAGCGGACCAAGATACTGAGAGAATACAACAGTCCACAACCCCTCAATCTGACACCGCTTAGAGGACCAGAATGCCTTACTGCTCCTTCGGTCAGCGGACCAAGATACTGAGAGAATACAACAGTCCACAACCCCTCAATCTGACACCGCTGAGAGGACCAGAATGCCTCACTGCTCCTTCGGTCAACGGACCAAGATACTGAGAGAATACAACAGTCCACAACCCCTCAATCTGACACCGCTGAGAGGACCAGAATGCCTCACTGCTCCTTCGGTCAGCGGACCAAGATACTGAGAGAATACAACAGTCCACAACCCCTCAATCTGACACCGCTGAGAGGACCAGAATGCCTCACTGCTCCTTCGGTCAGCGGACCAAGATACTGAGAGAATAGAACAGTCCACAACCCCTCAATCTGACACCGCTTAGAGGACCAGAATGCCTCACTGCTCCTTCGGTCAACGGACCAAGATACTGAGAGAATACAACAGTCCACAACTCCTCAATCTGACACCGCTGAGAGGACCAGAATGCCTCACTGCTCCTTCGGTCAGCGGACCAAGATACTGAGAGAATACAACAGTCCACAACCCCTCAATCTGACACCGCTGAGAGGACCAGAATGCCTCACTGCTCCTTCGGTCAGCGGACCAAGATACTGAGAGAATACAACAGTCCACAACCCCTCAATCTGACACCGCTGAGAGGACCAGAATGCCTCACTGCTCCTTCGGTCAACGGACCAAGATACTGAGAGAATACAACAGTCCACAACCCCTCAATCTGACACCGCTGAGAGGACCAGAATGCCTCACTGCTCCTTCGGTCAGCGGACCAAGATACTGAGAGAATACAACAGTCCACAACCCCTCAATCTGACACCGCTGAGAGGACCAGAATGCCTCACTGCTCCTTCGGTCAACGGACCAAGATACTGAGAGAATACAACAGTTCACAACACCTCAATCTGACACCGCTGAGAGGACCAGAATGCCTTACTGCTCCTTCGGTCAGCGGACCAAGATACTGAGAGAATACAACAGTCCACAACCCCTCAATCTGACACCGCTGAGAGGACCAGAATGCCTCACTGCTCCTTCGGTCAGCGGACCAAGATACTGAGAGAATACAACAGTCCACAACCCCTCAATCTGACACCGCTGAGAGGACCAGAATGCCTCACTGCTCCTTCGGTCAGCGGACCAAGATACTGAGAGAATAGAACAGTCCTCAACCCCTCAATCTGACACCGCTGAGAGGACCAGAATGCCTCACTGCTCCTTCGGTCAGCGGACCAAGATACTGAGAGAATACAACAGTCCACAACCCTTCAATCTGACACCGCTGAGAGGACCAGAATGCCTCACTGCTCCTTCGATCAACGGACCAAGATACTGAGCGAGGAGCCGAAGCCGGGGCCCGGGCCCCAAGTCTACGACGTGTCTGGCTCCTGGAACCGACTGAGTAAGAAGTCGGGGCCTGCCTTCTCGTTAAGCACGGGGAACCGCTTTCCTAAGAAAGGTATTGTATAGTTATTGGTCCACACGACTTTTTTTAAGGTTCAATTAAACAACTATTGAAAGTCATTTAGTCATTTTTTTTGTAGCTACGGTAGTAAGTTAAACCTATTCATTATTTGGTTTTTATCAAACTGAAAACTCGTTGATTTCATTGTTTTTTTTTCACATATATGTGCTAGCATCAACCTAATTATTCCAAAGAGCCAAAGAGCTTATTCCGTATAAATATATCTCCAAATACTGTACCATTGTATCTCTATCATGAAGTTATTTGACATTAGATACGTCAATTGAAATGATAATCATATTCGGTGGAGTTACAGAATAGGGGTGCTGGGGCTCCTACCTTTAAATTGCACGCATGCAAATCACACGGTAGGCCTACGGTAGTGATCTCAGTTATGTTTTACCAATTCCGTAAGAAGTCGAGGCTTACTTTAAGCCCGGTTTACACACCGTTATAAGGTTTAAGGTACCTATAAGGTTTAACGAAGTTGAATCAAGCCAGTAGCATCATGGCGTTCACATACCTTCCTCAGATTTAAGAGAGGACGAAAGTTGAAACTATTCCAACTTGTTTGCTCTTAACCCAGCCAATGAGAGGCGACCTTTTATAAATCCGGCCAATGTAAACGGCCTAGTAAATCAGTTTGAAAAATACTTTCCTTAGAACAAAATATTAAAACTTTAATTTTGAACCGTATACCAGTGTGTAAACCCAGCATTACAAAACCGTTTACGGTTTCAACTGACGGGAATTCTCGTTTCCGTCAAGTGTAGGGTCTAGTCGACCTTGAACTGAAAGTGTGACCTTGTTATACAGAGGAGACCCCAGGCCCCGGCCGCTACCCCCCCGACGACATCCACAAGACCTGCCGTCACTCCAACAACTCGGCGGCCACCTTCGGATCACGTGACCTGAGAAGTCCCCGGGCCCGGCGAGCTATGGCGTCACTGACCTTGACAAGGTCAAGAGGTCAGGGCCGCGCATCTCCATGGGGGTGAGACTGCCGACCAAGGAGCGCAAGGCGTACATTCCCGCCCCTAACGCGTACCACACCGAGGGGGGTAAGAATGCCATTCCCTATTCGAAGGAGAAGTGCACCTTCGGCATTCGCATGTCGGAGAAAGTAAACAAGGCTTTTACGTCCGTGCATATCTTTATAGAATTATTGTTTATTATTAAATACTTTGTTTTAGAGAAACAAAATGTATATACTGGAAACAAAGTTCCTATGACTAAAATAAGACAAGATTGTGTAAAACATTATTTTTTAATGTTGATGATCCTTCTTCTTCTCCCTCCTTTTCCAATTTGCGATGGCGGAGCTTAGATACGTTTTCTAGCGGGAAAGTACTGACGTTGCGCGCATCGTCTAGCTTTGTGCGGATTGGACGATATTGCACTCGTCTGTCAACAAAGACCACCACAAGTGATCTCTGCAGCCACCGATAGTAGTGGCTCAGCGGTCAGACGCCAGACTATTCGGGAGGTCGCCGGTTCGATTCCGGCCACCGGCAGTTCTGACTGCAGGACGGGTTTTTCCGAGGCTTTCCTCATACCTCGTTTATATTAATTACTGGCTTTTAACGCGAGTGGATTTGACGGGGGTTAATCGGTTGCGTTTACATTACTTTTGACTACCATCGTCCCCCGATAGGCGTGTCCGACCCACATGCCTTGAAGATAGTGATTTTACCATTCAAATGCAATGCACATATGGTAAAGGTAAACACATCAAAATTTGTTTTAGCTGTCATAAAACATTATCATATTGATTATCATCATGAAACTTGAGTTAGCTGCTCTAATTGGTATGCTGGTATGTATAACAACACATTGGTATACTCATTGGTAAACGAAACTATGTTTCTTTAGGTTATGTATACGCATACGCGCCAAAACACGAACCAGCGTAGCTAGCCTGCATTGCGTTTATTTTACCAGTATACCAAACGTAGGTTAGTAACCCGCATTTTGAACGCAAGTAACATTTTCAACCAGCGTCGGTAACCGGAGTGCGTTTATATTACAAAATCAACCCACGTTACTGACCAACGCACGTTAAAAGCTAGTAATATAAACGAGGTCTGAGTCGTAAAAGCGAATGCTGGGACTGAGTCATACTGCCAGCACTCGGACATTCCTTCCCAACTATAACACCCTAATATACCTAGTTAGTCACCTGGAGAGGCGCACATATCAGGAAAAGCTAGTGTGCATCCTATAACGGGGATTCCTACGAAAAATTATTTATTATCTGTAGTCGCAATGTTAGACCGTGACGTCATGATAATTCGTCCTTGAGAATTGAGATAGCGCGTACCAGACATGACGGCATGACAACATGGGCCCAAGCAAGGAACGCCCCCAGCTACATGTCAGTCTTGCTACAATATCGTCCTCAGCTGGCAGCTACACAAGTGGTAAGAGTGTATTGTATTATATAACACATACGTGACTACATATGCGTGTGATATATAGGCTCTACGCTACACATTGGACCGATAACCCGTGTAAGGTAATTCACATTTTTATTATTATGGGTAACATACCAGTTCATCACCTGATTTGTATTGAAGTAAAGAGTGATTGGGGAACGCGTTCGCATTGCAGCTGGTTACGGCAAGTTATTTGAGGTGCACTGTTAAATTTGAATAATAATTTTTGATGTCTAGGTCCTTACATTATTGTTAGATTTAGATGTTGTGTATGGTAAGCTTCGAATTATATTGATATCCAGCAAATTTGTCTTTATATATTAGCTTTCAGGCAGTGATGATTTCAGACATTTTTCGTAGGGGGGGCTGATAAAAATCTGGGGTGTTGCTAAATTAGTAACTCATTTTATGGCTTTTTTTTGACGCCGTGACAAAAGGCAGGGGTGGAGGGGGTTACGGTCCCTGTTGATGCCATCCTTTCAGTTTTCGAATATGAGGTGATCCCTATTTGCCATTCTTACCTTTACCTAACATCGTTTAACAAGAAAATAAAATGTTGCAACATTTATGTAGATGAGTTTTTCGTGGAAATCGATTTATTTCCTAGTCCATGAGGTGGAAAAATATACCTCATTTTCTTGTATTTTGCATTTTTTTTTTTTTTGCAAATTTACATTACTTCATGTGATTTTTTCAATCTGCTAGGGGGGGCATTTACAACTGCCGGGGGGGGCGGAGCCCCCCCCGGGATATGCCTGAAATCATCACTGCTTTCAGGCATTCCGCAGTATTTTTCTGACGAATGTATACAAAAACGAACAAATATATAGAGTTGGGACATCGGGAGAGGTTCCTAAAGAAACGGGTCGAATGGACATCATATCCCAAATAATTACAAGCTATGGTTCCAACTTGTATTCAATTGAACCGTGAATTGAACCTACTGCTTTCCGAGTTATGTGTCATCTCGCGTTCATTTCAAAGCAAGCGCTAAATAATAGTCGATACGGGTAGTTCACCAACACTGGTTACGTAGATTATTATGTGATTTATATCGAAAACCAGTGCAGCCTTCCGAAAGGCAACTCTTGTTCCTACGAAGAGTACGCTAGTAGCGCTCTCATCAGCTACACGGACGCATACGTCAGTAATGTAACACGAAGCCAGGTAAGTCCCAAACAAGCTGTGTAATCTAGAGGGCCGTGATTAGCTCTATTTAACATAGAGATGCTATTTAACCCATTGAGCCAAGAATAATTACCCCACGGCCCAGATTTGCAAGAGGTCTTACGTCTTTTTATGGTCTTAACTCGTAGACCGGCGTAACTTTGGACCTCCTGTAAAACCAGACCCAGGTCACACGAATAAGTTACTAATTCCTGGTAGGAACAAGGACACAATGAACATTCCAATAATATGTTTTAAAGTATGTACTCAGATATTTTCCTGGATTCACAAGAGGTTCAAAGCTAGGCCGGTCTTAGAGATAAGACTGAAAAAAGACTTAAGACCTCTTGTGAATGGGAGAATGAAAGGGGATATACTGGGACAATAAGTGTAGACAACCTTTGCCATGCCCATTTGTTTTTGTATATACATAGATAGCTTAAATAGATACTACTCTAGGCCTTTAGTACTCTATTACGCAATTTATAAAAGAACGGCTAAAACATATCCATATTATTTGAGTACCATAGACGTAGGGTAGGGAAACACATATCAACTCACTCTTTATTGATAGTACAATACAATCATAATAGAAAACAATAATTATATTATATAATTATGAAATTACCAACTCACACTCGTTTATTATTAATACAATACAAACATAATATAAAACAATAATTGTATAATTATGAAATTACCAACTCACATACTCGTTTATTTATAATATAATACACACATAATAGAAAACAATAATTATAAAATTATGAAATTACCAACTCACATACTCGTTTATTTATAATACAATACAAACATAAAAGAAAACAATTATTATATAATTATGAAATTACCAACTCATCATACTCATTTATTGATAATACAATACAAACATAATAGAAAACAATAATTATATAATTATGAAATTTGGTTATGAAAGTAGGTGCCAATCGGCTGGAATGGTATATAATGTGAGGAAAGGATCCAACAGCTTACCTTCGTGTAAGATGACTGATTTGCGAGTTTGAAGTACACATAAAAAACATAATACAAATATAACGATATATTTTGTATTATGTTTTTATGTGTACTTCAAACTCGCAAATCCGTCATTGTATACCAAGTTAGCTGTTGGATCCTTTCCTCACATTATATACAATCATGAAATTTGGCATAGACAAAATATTAACAACTAAGGTTAGATTTTATTGTAAAATAAAACAACTCATGTAGAAATACTTGGTTTTAATATCAGTACAATACGTCAACTCTGGTTTAAAAACGTACCTTCCTTCACATGTACCGGTATTTTTCACTTAATAAGAACTAGTAAATAGGCCACACTATCATTGCAATTACTAACTACCTTATGAATGTGCTTAATATTAATAACAGAAAGTCTAGGTGACAATTAACGATAGTTTATTTAGTTTATTTACACAACAATGTCTGCATTATAATATAAAAACAATTTTTTTTTTTTTTAAATCGGCCTCCTCCATCCCCATAGCCGTCCATCTCCGCCTTTACCGCGGAGCAAAGAAAATAAGGAGCAAACTAGTTTGAGTCTAGATCGAGTCTATTTGACGGCCTGGCCAAACCGCCAGATAGACATAAAACAAGAGTATAAAATTAAGTTTTAAAACTCATTCTTTGAACTTTCTAGCATGAGTACTGAGCACATTACTATTTCAACTCTACTTCAACTAACAACACACTCCTACTACTAACTACATCTACCACACAATACTATAAACTACATCTACCACACAATACTACTAACTACAGCTACCACACAATAAAACATACACTACAATAGCGTTGTGCTTTGTACACGCGCAATATTTACTCGCGAGCGAAAACATAATACGAAAATCGTGCAAATGTGCCGATCAAAACCAAAACCGCGCGTGCTAACGTTGACTGAACTAGTATTACATTTATTTACCGTTCAAGAAAAACTAATTAACTCCTTGTACAATATTTAAATTGTTTGCTCCGCCGTGTTATTGTTCTTTACATTTTGAAATGCTAAGCTTAAACGTTACTTTTTCTATTCTTCATTGATGAAAAATTCGAGCCTTTTCTGCGGTGCTGTCTTCAAATCTAAAAGAAAAAAATAATGTTAAGAGGGAAGGATACCTCTACGTCAAAAACCACACACAAATTTCCTTTTTAAATTATATCCAAGAATGGGCTTCGAAATCGAAAATCTGAATCAACACAACAGCGCACTGTGGTTTAGTAAGCCCTACACTTTGAATGTGCTTAGTCGTGACTTACATTATGATCAGTAAGTTATTTTCTAAATAATAATTTGTATTACTAATTAGCGAATTATAATCAAAATACTACGCTTATGGTTATAATATTTTATTCAATCTGTAGGGCTTACCAAAGCAAAGCGCGCTGTGATTTAGATATTCGTTTTCTTGTTGCAATCTTGAGATATAATATAATAATGAACATTTTCTGCGGTTTTTGACGTAGAGACTACCCTCTAATTTGTGGAAATAATAAAGCGAGCGAAGCGAGCGTCTCCACTTGACTCTTATGGCACTTCGATCTGTTTTATTTTTTATTTTTTATTTTTTAGTCTGTTGATAGCGGTCGAACGGAAAGTCCGATCAACTTGAAATTTGGACCATCCACAAGCCTCGATGTGGATTGAAGGTGTAAAGTTTTGAGGCAAAATTGTTCGAAAAGTTACAAAGTTACAACAAAGTTACTGCAAAATATTTTTCTGAAACAATATGGTGGCAAAATGTGAGATAGCCATATTTTTCTAAAGCTTTTTCCGGTTAGGAACATGTTCATTTTATGGCGATCTGATAAATATTGGCAAAGTCACACAAAAGTTACTCGAAAATATTTTTCTGAAACACAGTAACAGCAAAATGTGAGGTGGCTATCTTGTAGTACAATTTCGTCCGGTCACGACTATACTAATGTAAACGCAATCCGATACGTATTAGAGGCAGAAATTACATTTCTATTGCTGTCAATAACTGTTAGTAACGGTGGCGGACCGCGGCGAGTACACTAGACAAAATGGCAACGAAAATTCTTAGCAACGCACATTGCACTGCATTCAACAATGTCGGGAAGTATAATAGCTATGGAAATTAGGAAAATTTTGCAATGCACATTCTTGAATTGTTGTTAATTGTTGTTTTTATTAGCTTTGAGATCTTTTCGCCAGAACGTTCGTAGATATGGACGCGCTCGCTTATCAACGCGTCAACAGAGCGTTTTCCTAGTTAAAATATATTAGGTTGTTTGTTTACCTCTCTCCTGGTGTGGGATTACTGCAACTCGAAGGTCCTGATGGCGCATCGTCTTTAGGCAGCCCAACGCGTCGCTTGTAGATCTATTTCATGTACAGAAGGACACATGAGTTACGTAAATGCAGTAAAAAATCAACAACATTGTTAAGCGAGCGAAGCGATCGTCTCCACTAGACTCTTATGGAACTTCGTTCTGTTTTTTTTTTTATGTCTGTTGATAGCGGTCGAACGGAAAGTCCGATCAACTTGAAATTTGGACCATTAACAAGCCTCGATATGAATTGAAGGTGCTTAGTTTTGAGTTAAAATCGTTCGAAAAGTTACAAAGTTACACCATAGTTACTGCAAAATATTTTTCTGAAACAAAATGGTGGCAAAATGTGAGATAGCCATATTTTTGTAGAGCTTTGTCCGGTTACGAATATGTTCATTTTATGGCGATCTGATAAATATTGGCAAAGTTACACAAAAGTTACTCGAAAATATATTTCTGAAAGACAGTAACAGCAAAATGTGAGGTGGCTATCTTGTAGTACATTTTTGTCCGGTCACGACTATACTAATGTAAACGCAATCCGATACGTATTAGAGGCAGAAATTACATGTCTATTGCTGTCAATAACTGTTAGTAACGGTGGCGGACCGCGGTGAAAACACTAGACAGAATGGCAACGAAAATTCTTAGCAACGCACATTGCACTGCATTCAACAATATCGGGAAGTATAATAGCTATGGAAATTAGAAAAACTTTTGTAATGCGCATTCTTGAATAGTTGTTAATTGTTGTTTTTATTAGCTTTGAGATCTTTTCACCAGAACGTTCGTAAATATGGACGCACTCGCTTATCAACGCGTCAACAGAGCGTTTTCCTAGTTTAAATATATTAGGTTGTTTGCTTACCTCTCTCCTGGTGTGGGATTACTGCAACTCGAAGGTCCTGATGGCGCATCGTCTTTAGGCAGCCCAACGCGTCGCTTGTAGATCTATTTCATGTAACAGAAGGACACATGAGTTACGTAAATGCTGTAAAAAATCAACAACATTGTTAAGCGAGCGAAGCGATCGTCTCCACTAGACTCTTATGGCCCTTCGTTCTGTTTTTTTTTTTATGTCTCTTGATAGCGGTCGAACGGAGAGACCGATCAACTTGAAATTTGGTCCATCCACAAGTCTCGATGTAGATTGAAGGTGTATAGTTTTGAGGCAAAATCGTTCGAAAAGTAAAAACGTTACACCATAGTTACTGCAAAATATTTTTCTGAAACAACATGGTGGCAAAATGTGAGATAGCCATATTTTTGTAAAGCTTTGTCCGGTTACGAATATGTTCATTTTATGGCGATCTGATAAATATTGGCAAAGTTACCCAAAAGTTACTCGAAAATATATTTCTGAAAGACAGTAACAGCAAAATGTGAGGTGGCTATCTTGTAGTAAATTTTTGTCCGGTCACGACTATACTAATGTAAACGCAATCCGATACGTATTAGAGGCAGAAATTACATGTCCATTGCTGTCAATAACTGTTAGTAACGGTGGCGGACCGCGGTGAAAACACTAGACAGAATGGCAACGAAAATTCTAAGCAACGCACATTGCACTGCATTCAACAATATCGGGAAGTATAATAGCTATGGAAATTAGAAAAACTTTTGTAATGCGCATTCTTGAATAGTTGTTAATTGTTGTTTTTATTAGCTTTGAGATCTTTTCACCAGAACGTTCGTAAATATGGACGCACTCGCTTATCAACGCGTCAACAGAGCGTTTTCCTAGTTAAAATTTATTAGGTTGTTTGTGTACCTCTCTCCTGGTGTGGGATTACTGCAACTCGAAGGTCCTGATGGCGCATCGTCTTTAGGCAGCCCAACGCGTCGCTTGTAGATCTATTTCATGTAACAGAAGGACACATGAGTTACGTAAATGCAGTAAAAAATCAACAACATTGTTAAGCGAGCGAAGCGATCGTCTCCACTAGACTCTTATGGCCCTTCGTTCTGTTTTTTTTTTTTTATGTCTGTTGATAGCGGTCGAACGGAGAGTCCGATCAACTTGAAATTTGGTCCATCCACAAGTCTCGATGTAGATTGAAGGTGTAGAGTTTTGAGGCAAAATCGTTTGAAAAGTAAAAACGTTACACCATAGTTACTGCAAAATATTTTTCTGAAACAAAATGGTGGAAAAATGTGAGATAGCCATATTTGTTAAAAGCTTTGTCCGGTTACGAATATGTTCATTTTATGGCGATTTGATAAATATTGGCAAAGTTACACAAAAGTTACTCGAAAATATATTTCTGAAACACAGTAACATCAAAATGTGAGGTCGCTATCTTGTAGTAAATTTTTGTCCGGTCACGACTATACTAATGTAAACGCAATCCGATACGTATTAGAGGCAGAAATTACATTTCTATTGCTGTCAATAACTGTTAGTAACGGTGGCGGACCGCGGTGAAAACACTAGACAGAATGGCAACGAAAATTCTTAGCAAAGCACATTGCACTGCATTCAACAATATCGGGAAGTATAATAGCTATGGAAATTAGAAAAACTTTTGTAATGCGCATTCTTGAATAGTTGTTAATTGTTGTTTTTATTAGCTTTGAGATCTTTTCACCAGAACGTTCGTAAATATGGACGCACTCGCTTATCAACGCGTCAAACAGAGCGTTTTCCTAGTTAAAATTTATTAGGTTGTTTGTTTACCTCTCTCCTGGTGTGGGATTACTGCAACTCGAAGGTCCTGATGGCGCATCGTCTTTAGGCAGCCCAACGCGTCGCTTGTAGATCTATTTCATGTAACAGAAGGACACATGAGTTACGTAAATGCTGTAAAAAATCAATAACATTGTTAAGCGAGCGAAGCGATCGTCTCCACTAGACTCTTATGGCACTTCGTTCTGTTTTTGTTTTTTTTATGTCTGTTGATAGCGGTCGAACGGAGAGTCCGATCAACTTGAAATAAGGTCCATCCACAAGTCTCGATGTAGGTTGAAGGTGTATAGTTTTGAGGGAAAATCGTTCGAAAAGTAAAAACGTTACACCATAGTTACTGCAAAATATTTTTCTGAAACAAATTGGTGGCAAAATGTGAGATAGCCATATTTTTTAAAAGCTTTGTCCGGTTACGAATATGTTCATTTTATGGCGATTTGAAAAATATTGGCAAAGTTACACAAAAGTTACTCGAAAATATATTTATGAAACACAGTTACATCAAAATGTGAGGTCGCTATCTTATAGTATATTTTTGTCCGGTCACGAATATACTAATTTAAAAGCGATCTGATACGTATTTGAGGCATAAATTACATTTCTTTTGCTGTCAATAACTGTTAGTAACGGTGGCGGACCGTGTTAAAAACATGACGACGAAAATTCTTAGCAACGCAGATTGCTCTGCATCCAACAATGTCGGGAAGTATAATAGCTATGGAAATTAGGAAAAATTTTGCAATGCGCATTCTTGAATTGTTGTTAATTGTTGTTTTTATTAGCTTTGAGATCTTTTCGCCAGAACGGTCGTAGATATGGACGCTCTCGCTTATCAACGCGTCAAACATAGCGTTTTCCTAGTTAAAAGTATATTAGGTTGTTTCTTTACCTCTCTCCTGGTGTGGGATTACTGCAACTCGAAGGTCCTGATGGCGCATCGTCTTTAGGCAGCCCAACGCGTCGCTTGTAGATCTATTTCATGTAACAGAAGGACACATGAGTTACGTAAATGCTGTAAAAAATCAATAACATCATTAAGCGAGCAAAGCGATCGTCTCCACTAGACTTTTATGGCACTTCGTTCTGTTTTTGTTTTTTTATGTCTGTTGATAGCGGTCGAACGGAAAGTCCGATCAACTTGAAATTTGGACCATTTATAAGCCTCGATGTGGATTGAAGGTGTATACTTTTGAGGCAAAATCGTTTGAAAAGTTACAAAGTTACACCATAGTTACTGCGCATCGTCTTTAGGCAGCCCAACGCGTCGCTTGTAGATCTATTTTATGGAACAGAAGAACACATAAATTACGTAAATGATGTAAGAAATCAATAACATTGAAGTAAATATAATATTACTTTTTTCCTTTACCTCTCTCCTGGTGTGGGATTACTGCAACTCGAAGGTCGTTTATGGCGCATCGTCTTGAGGCAGCCCAACGCGTCGCTCCCTCGTAGTTCTATTTCATGTAACAGAAGGACACATGAGTAACGTTAATAACTAAACAATCACTTTAAGGGCCGGTCTTACAATCTCCTAATAAGAAAGTTGTTTGTAGCAATTAAGCTATTTGTAGGATTTCAATAGTTTTGATTGGTGGTTGCCATGGAGAAAACAAGCTATTCGACGAATTAATAGTTATTGGGACATTGTAAGACTGGACCTAATTATCTGCAAAATGAGTATATTGCTTTGTCGACTGTAAGCAAACATCCGAACCAAAACTTGTACTTTATATAGGTAGTCGAAATTGTTTAAGCTGTGAAATTAATTTGGAATGTACATTAATAAAGGAAGTAAATATTAACAACATCTACGTGATTCCGTAAGAACTAGGGTTAGGATCTGTTTGGGAAAGTATATTACTGACTGTTGATATTTTGGATAAATTGGGAGCCACACTCATGATATAATTCAGTTTTTAAACAGATTGTACCGTTCTTTATATATTCTCTCCCAGTGGCGTATCCAAGGGGGTGTTATGGGGTTCAAACCCCCCCATGCCAAAAAAAAAAAAAATACATGCGGAGAGAAGGAAGAAAAGGAGGAGGGAAGAGGAAACTACTATTTTGATTATTGTTTAATAACATACTAAACCGTTAAATCATACCACTTTGGGCTCTTGGTCGTCAGGAAGAGCTGCCTATAGGACCTGTTGTCTTCTAACAGAACTTAATGGTAAAAAAACGTTTGTCAAAAACATTAACCAATAGGTTTTTGCATATTTATAAGCTGGCTAAAAACAGAAATTAACGCAAATCAGTGCTAAAACATTCGTCAGAAACGTGTAAAATGTATAGATATTACCACAAAATACAGCACTACCAGTTACGAGGAGACTTGCCAACAATTAAAATAAAAAATATAGGAAAGATATTTATTTTTGCAGTAATTTTGTTGTTCTGTGACTGGGTTTTTAATTTTCTTTGTAGTCATTCTTGTATTCTCTTAAACGTATTTTATGACATTTCCTTATTCTGGAACGTGTTTCCAGGCGTTTAAAACGTCATAAATGAAGAAGAAAAAATTCGACTTCGGCGAATCGGCCTCCGGCGGCTGGGGCTTTCGCCCCAGACCCCTGCCTGCTTGGGATGTTCAACCCCCCCCCATTATCAATTTCTGGATACGCCACTGTTCCCAACATAAATGTTAACTGTATAGTTAAAAAAACTAGATTCTAGACCAGTGGTTAAAGTGGCCATGGAGAAGTGATGGTATGCACTAATGCTGTGTAAATCAGACAAAAGTGTGTATGTGGGGGGGGGGGGGGAGGAAGGGGGCGCGGCCAGCCAGATTAACCCCGCAGAGATTATTTTAGGGTGTCTTGTCACGAACATGTTGAAATTACTTTGAAGAGGAGTCAACGCTTGTTTTTACGTACATTGGCGGTGAAAAAAATAAAAATTTAAACAATTTCTTTATAAAAAAACATTGGATGAGCAAATGTAAATACCAAACCAAGTAAAACAAAAGGTTCAACATAATTCGTCAATATGTTTACAATCGATACAAATTAGTGCCAGTATGGCATACCGTTAATATTTTTAGTAACGGTATGCATACCGGCTCATACCACCCCACTTTATCCACTGTTCTAGACTAACTTTTTGGATTAAATATGTCGAATAATAGTTTTGCATCGTAGAGTAGTATTTAGAAACTTAATTGCATCATGATAAGAAAAATTGAAAATAATAAAAAAATTTGCAGACGTTTTAGAAAGAAAGCCGACATAAATTAATGATATTTACCAGGATTGTTTCCAACTATTTCCTTATCGAAAAATTTACAGACAAGCTGTGTTGGAATTAAAGCGGTACTCGTGCTGTGCCACCTTAAAGAAATGACAAATATGATCAAATCTACTAAATAACATGATGTTGTTCCTAGCTCAATACACATGATATTAATGTAGGAATAGTTTTATCGCCGTAACAACAGCGCTTGTATTTTGCAACACACTCACCCCACGCTGTCTTGTCCCATGCTGACGTCACGGCGAACTAGACGCAATGTACATGCGCGCGTTCTTAGCGAGGATCTGCCTCGTGGGTAGTGATACTTGCAGGAAGTCTCGAACGATGCAACGATGTCGTCTGCAACTGCAATACGAAGCAAAAGCAGAAACAACAAGCACAAAAAGTAGGTGCCCCAGCCCCCATAAACCCACACGGCTGTTAGTTCAACGGACACATGTGAGAGAGAAATGACACACCCACACGGCTGTTAGGAGCGAAAGATACATCTTCGTCATACACCAATAAAAATTGTCGTTTTTTAAATATCTCAAGATTAACACAAAATCGAAAATCTGATAAACCACAGCGCTATGGTTTCTGCGATTTTCGATTTTATGTTTTAATCTGAAGATATAATTCAAAATTAAAAATTACTGCGGTTTTTGACGGAGAGGTATCCTTCGCTCTAAAGTACAACGGACACACGTGAGAGAGCAAACACAGACCACCACAGCTGTTAAGTACAACGGACACACGTGAGAGAGCAAAGACACCCCCCACACGGCTGTTAAGTACAACGGACACACGTGAGAGAGCAAAGACAGACCCACACGGCTGTTAAGTACAACGGACACACGTGAGAGAGCAAAGACAGACCCACACGGCTGTTAAGTACAACGGACACACGTGAGAGAGCAATGACACCCCCCACACGGCTGTTAAGTACAACGGACACACGTGAGAGAGCCAAGACAGACCCACACGGCTGTTAAGTACAACGGACACACGTGAGAGAGCAAAGACAGACCCACACGGCTGTTAAGTACAACGGACACACGTGAGAGAGCAAAGACAGACCCACACGGCTGTTAAGTACAACGGACACACGTGAGAGAGCAAAGACAGACCCACACGGCTGTTAAGTACAACGGACACACGTGAGAGAGCAAAGACAGACCCACACGGCTGTTAAGTACAACGGACACACGTGAGAGAGCAAAGACAGACCCACACGGCTGTTAAGTACAACGGACACACGTGAGAGAGCAAAGACAGACCCACACGGCTGTTAAGTACAACGGACACACGTGAGAGAGCAAAGACAGACCCACACGGCTGTTAAGTACAACGGACACACGTGAGAGAGCAAAGACAGACCCACACGGCTGTTAAGTACAACGGACACACGTGAGAGAGCAAAGACAGACCCACACGGCTGTTAAGTACAACGGACACACGTGAGAGAGCAAAGACAGACCCACACGGCTGTTAAGTACAACGGACACACGTGAGAGAGCAAAGACAGACCCACACGGCTGTTAAGTACAACGGACACACGTGAGAGAGCAATGACACCCCCCACACGGCTGTTAAGTACAACGGACACACGTGAGAGAGCAAAGACAGACCCACACGGCTGTTAAGTACAACGGACACACGTGAGAGAGCAAAGACACCCCCCACACGGCTGTTAAGTACAACGGACACACGTGAGAGAGCAAAGACAGACCCACACGGCTGTTAAGTACAACGGACACACGTGAGAGAGCAAAGACAGACCCACACGGCTGTTAAGTACAACGGACACACGTGAGAGAGCAAAGACCGACCCACACGGCTGTTAAGTACAACGGACACACGTGAGAGAGCAAAGACAGACCCACACGGCTGTTAAGTACAACGGACACACGTGAGAGAGCAAAGACAGACCCACACGGCTGTTAAGTACAACGGACACACGTGAGAGAGCAAAGACAGACCCACACGGCTGTTAAGTACAACGGACACACGTAAGAGAGCAATGACACCCCCCACACGGCTGTTAAGTACAACGGACACACGTGAGAGAGCAAAGACAGACCCACACGGCTGTTAAGTACAACGGACACACGTGAGAGAGCAATGACACCCCCCACACGGCTGTTAAGTACAACGGACACACGTGAGAGAGCAAAGACAGACCCACACGGCTGTTAAGTACAACGGACACACGTGAGAGAGCAAAGACAGACCCACACGGCTGTTAAGTACAACGGACACACGTGAGAGAGCAAAGACAGACCCACACGGCTGTTAAGTACAACGGACACACGTGAGAGAGCAAAGACAGACCCACACGGCTGTTAAGTACAACGGACACACGTGAGAGAGCAAAGACAGACCCACACGGCTGTTAAGTACAACGGACACACGTGAGAGAGCAAAGACAGACCCACACGGCTGTTAAGTACAACGGACACACGTGAGAGAGCAAAGACAGACCCACACGGCTGTTAAGTACAACGGACACACGTGAGAGAGCAAAGACAGACCCACACGGCTGTTAAGTACAACGGACACACGTGAGAGAGCAATGACACCCCCCACACGGCTGTTAAGTACAACGGACACACGTGAGAGAGCAAAGACAGACCCACACGGCTGTTAAGTACAACGGACACACGTGAGAGAGCAAAGACAGACCCACACGGCTGTTAAGTACAACGGACACACGTGAGAGAGCAATGACACCCCCCACACGGCTGTTAAGTACAACGGACACACGTGAGAGAGCAAAGACAGACCCACACGGCTGTTAAGTACAACGGACACACGTGAGAGAGCAAAGACAGACCCACACGGCTGTTAAGTACAACGGACACACGTGAGAGAGCAAAGACAGACCCACACGGCTGTTAAGTACAACGGACACACGTGAGAGAGCAAAGACAGACCCACACGGCTGTTAAGTACAACGGACACACGTGAGAGAGCAAAGACAGACCCACACGGCTGTTAAGTACAACGGACCCACGTGAGAGAGCAAAGACAGACCCACACGGCTGTTAAGTACAACGGACACACGTGAGAGAGCAAAGACAGACCCACACGGCTGTTAAGTACAACGGACACACGTGAGAGAGCAAAGACAGACCCACACGGCTGTTAAGTACAACGGACACACGTGAGAGAGCAAAGACAGACCCACACGGCTGTTAAGTACAACGGACACACGTGAGAAAGCAAAGACAGACCCACTAACTGTTAAGTACATTGGAAACACGTGAGAGAGCAATAATACACCCATATTACTGTTAGTTCAACACCTACCCGGCGTCATGTGCTGATATCTCCAAGGGGAAGTTGACACTTCTTCACCTTGCTACATAGGGTGGCGGCCGAGTCGGAGTGAGAGGGGTGGCTAGAAGTCTTGAACTCGAAGGTCTCGTGTGATGGGGCTTCATTGTGTGGCAGCCCAACCCCGTGCTCAGAAACTTGCTGTAACAGGACACTAGAGTAACAAACATGCTTGGGGGAAATTTATTTTAATTTGTTTTATTAATATAACATTTTTTTTAATAAATTAAATTAAAATAATCAAACATTAAATATTAAAGGAATTACAGACTTAACACTTTATACTGCGTTAATAATGAATGTGTTAGGCCCTACTTATTATTAATGTGTGATACTAATGTATTTTTAACAATAGAACCTCTTGGTTCTTTTCGACAGGAGAAGGCTACGTGCCGGTACCAGGTACCCGTACCATCAGACCATCAGACCATCAGCCGGTACCATCCGGTACCATGGTACCAGCCGGTACGATCAGACTAAAGAGGGCATTGTGCCCTCCACTGGCCATATTTTCAATGAAATAAATAATAATCACACTATTTGTTTATTTTATTTGTATGCGACCGGTTGTGACAACCATTTGAGCTCTGTACGTCTACCGTATCCCCACCCCCGCCCCTACCCTACCTCACCCCTACTGCCGAACAACAGACGAGTTTTACTGACAGAGCAGTATGCATGGTCTTGAGCTCGTAGGGTGAACAGTGTCAGCGTTAGTTCGTTGACAAGATGTATCAAAGCACTAATCGCGACGACTTATTGCGCCTAGACTAGAGAAGGACGGTCAAGTGTGTGTTTTATATATTTTTATAGTCAGTGTATAATACGATTTCATAAGATCGGTCGGTAATTCGTAACACAGTGTAATCGAAGTGTATGCAGCCTGATCAGTTTAATTAAAGTGTAATCAGTGTGACAGAATAGTCAGTGTAATCAGTGAAGTTGGCGTAATCGAAGTGCAATCAGTGTGATCAGTGTAATCAGTGTAGTCAGTGTAATCAGTGTTATCAGTGTTGTCAGTGTGATCGAAGTGTAACTAGTGTGATCTAAGATCCCAGTAGGCTTCACTGTACGTCTCGCATTAACCGAGTGAGTTAATCCAGAATATCATCAATTAGCTTTAGTTATCTACCCATCATCATCGCCAATCATCGCCACATACGTTTGCATCAAGCCCCTTCCCCCCCCCCCCCCCCCATACGAGATCGCCTACATGCCACCACCCATCGCCGCCTACCCCACTGGAACCATTGTTGACGCGTTGCAGGACCCGGAGGATGAGTACAAACACACAATACCATTGGGTATTATTTGAGAACCTTATAACTGATCCTTGTTTTTACTTCCATCTTCAAGACCGTTCAAGATACGTGTTTATAAACACACTCGTGATCACTAAATTTTAGATGCTGTGAACATAGTTAGCAAAATCCGTCAAGATGCCAACCTACAAAAACTTTTTTAGTGAAAAAATCCCGTTTTATTTTTTAAAATTAAAACTTATTGCCAGATTTAAATAATTGTTTACATTATCCACATTAACTATGTCGACACTGGACAAAAGTTTTGAAATTGTAACTCTAACCGATAATTTGTAAACAAATATTTAGTTTCTATTTACGGGAATTTACATTGGTTTCTTTACAGTGCTCCACTTAAATGATTCTCATTTCAGGACCATTGAAGTTAGATGCACATACTTGCATGAATAAGGGCGTGTACGAAGAAACTTTTCTTAACCTACTTTTGGAAATCCGATAACTGTAATAGAATGGCAACAATGACGTGGCATGTTTGATGAATTTTACGGCAACCATGCAAGAGTTAACAACGAACTTTGTCGACGGTACAAATAGCTTTTATTATGGTTTCATTTTAGTTATTGTATGATTTAACATAATCACGTTTTAGGTCTAGCCTGTATCTACAGTATGCAACTTTCTATTCACAGATAAGTTTTTTAGTTTGTGAATTAGAGCCTATTGAGAAGAGCACGGTTGAATGAAATTATGTGGAAATACATTGAACAATTAACGTGAAGGTTTTAATTTATTTAAAGAAAACTTTTTGTCGGATTTAAATAATATTTCGTTCCATTATTAGCAACATATCGAGAAATAATTTACACAAATTCTAAAGTTGTAGCTTGAACCGCCATCTTGTAAAAAAATCATATGTTTATTAAAAAGGTATTTTTTTGTTAGAGTAAGATGATATGCAAATGATTTGTTTGATTTACTAAAAAAAATCGCTCATCTGGCAACGCGGAGTGTTTTTCTAGTTACTTTCATTATCTACGATCGCAAGATAATGCAGTGATATACTTATGTGTGGACATGTTAAGCAGAGAGTGACGAGACGAGCGTTTGAAGCGGCTTTTGTTCCTTGTTGACATATGGTAGGTCATCGCGACATTCTATTCAATCATTACATGACTGTGAGTAGGTGAATGGTTTGTAATGCTTATTTGTTGGAGAAATTGAAGCACAAGATGATATTTATTAAATTTTTCAAAGTTATATCAAACAAAGAAGGTTATTAACTTTTTTATGTACCTTTTGTGCATGGAATGTAAACAAATCATATATATATAAACAGTGTGTACGTACATAAATAAAATGGCGGCTTATAACAGACAAAAACTCACATAAATGACAATATTTTTCATACATCTTATGAGGAGTTTGTTTTGTACTTAAATAAACTATAATGGACAGTACCTGATTAACAGTGTATAGATTTCTAATTTAAATTTAATCCTGCTTCGATGGTTGACCTTATCAGACTATCAGTACAAAACTGAAATGACGGTTCGTGACGTCAAACAAGAAAGATCACAATTTGATATTAAAATTTCTCATCCATTTCATAAAGAATGTTTTCGAACTAAATGAAATAATGATTAGCATGATTAACAGATCATTTAAGTAACATTAAACTCTGCCCTACACAAAAACTTATGTCCGGGGTTCAGCCTACCGTAGGCCTACCAGTAGCTAACTTAACGAACTAAGAACCTAGTTTAATGTAAAATATCTCCTAGCGAGTGTAATAATTGTAGTTGGTGTAGTTGGTCAAGTATAGGCCTACGTCACACAATCATGTTGGACTTACCGTCATTGAGTGTTTGACGCCTCCAAAACTTAACGAACAATAACCTAGCAGTGCAATGTTAAATATCCCCTAGCGAGTGTTATTATTGATGTATTTTGTCCAGAGATACTATAAATCCTTCATGTTCAAGTATAGGCCTACATCACACACAATCATGTTGGACTTACCGTCATTGAGTGTTTGACGCCTCCAAGTTTTACACCACTGCGATTATTGTGAATCAGTTTTCGTCACTTTGAAGTAAAACTCTTTTCATGAATCAGAATTTATGGTTTACTGTCCATAATACGATTCTATAACACTATTATTGCACCAAACAAATTCATCACAAGCTTACTTGAAACGACGTTGTGCAATGTACAACCTTCCAGAATGAGAAGCGAGGAGGCAATATAGCGCTCAGCTAAAAAAAAAACGTGTAATTGCGCGGGAGTTGCTCTGATTGGTCTAATCACCTAGATGACGTCAATGCTACCGTAATGCGAGAGTGGGAGTGAGCGGGTTTTGCGCCATGTGCGTTGAGAAGGCGGTGTCTTAATTTACCATGGGGAGAACTTCTTTATCGGCTCAGTCTTTAGAATAGCGCGCAAACCAATTAACTTGACAGGTATACCAACTACTTGAATATAGAAACTTTTTAACGCTAGCAGGTTTACCAACTAGGGGACCAACTTTATGACTAACGTATTAACGACGTGTTATGATTATTTTTATGAATGCTTTATTTAGATTCCAACAGTATATTTCTAGTTTTTAGGTAAAATGATATTTTACAACTTGTACCAACTACTTGAATATAGAAACAATTTTAACCCTAGCAGGTTTATCAACTTGGTGACCAACTTTATGACTAACGTATTAACGACGTGTTATGATTATTATTATAATTGCTATATTTAGATTTCAACAGTATATTTCTATTTATTAGGTATTATGATATTTTACATCTTGTATTCCGTCAACAATGATATTAATTCTATGATCATTCTATGATATATAATCTACAGATGAAAAACACTTTATGACTTTCATTCCTGAACCAGGGTTCGAACCTGGAGCGGAGGAATTGACGCCTAACCGACCACGACCACTACGCAAGATTTAATTGTGGAATATTAGGAAACTGATTTAAACTAGCTACTTGAACGTGAAAATGTTGAGTTTATTGAAGGTGAGGCGGGAGGGGGGGTACTGATGATATATGAAGTAGGCCTATAAAATTAACAAATGAATCACAAATGTGCGTATTTTTAACCTAGAGGAAAGTCGTGTAAAAGGACACCTGAGTTACAAACATGCTTGGGGAAAATTGAAAATAATTTGTTTTATTAGTAACAAAAAAAATTAAACAAATTAAAATTAATAAAATAAAAATAACTCAATATCAAATAAATTAAAGACTAAATATTTTATACTGCGTTAATAATGAATGTGTTAGGCCGATCTTATTTTTAATATGTGGTACCAATATATTTTGGACAATATGCTGTTAACAAGTGAAACACAAATGAAGCCGATGGTCCCCTTGGTACTTTTCGACAGGAGTAGGCTACGTGCCGGTACCAGGCTTCCCCTCCTCCTTTCCTCATTATCATTCATCAATCATCACTCATCAGGCTAAAGAGGGCATTGTGCCCTCCACTGGCCATATTTTCAATGAAATAAATAATAATCACACTATTTGTTTATTTTATTTGTATGCGACTGGTTGTGACAACCATTTGAGCTCTGTACGTCTACCGTATCCCCACCCCCCCTACCCTACCTCACCCCTACTGCCGAACAACAGACGAGTTTTACTGACAGAGCAGTATGCATGGTCTTGAACTCGTAGGGTGAACAGTGTCAGCGTTAGTTCGTTGACAAGATGTATCGAAGCACTAATCGCGACGACTTATTGCGCCTAGACTAGAGAAGGACGGTCAAGTGTGTGTTTTATATATTGTTAAAATCAGTGTATAAAACGATTTTATTAGATCGGTCGGTAATTCGTAACACAGTGTAATCAGCGTGATCAGTTTAATTGAAGTGTAATCAGTGTTATCAGTGTTGTCAGTGTGATCGAAGTGTAACTAGTGTGATCTAAGATCCCAGTAGGCTTCACCGTACGTCTCGCATTAACCGAGTGAGTTAATCCAGAATATCATCAATTAGCTTTAGTTATCTACCCATCATCATCGCCAATCATCGCCACATACGTTTGCATCAAGCCCCCCCCCCCCCCATACGAGATCGCCTACATGCCACCACCCATCGCCGCCTACCCCACTGGAACCATTGTTGACGCGTTGCAGGACCCGGAGGATGAGTACAAACACACAATACCATTGGCTATTATTTGAGTAACTTATAACTGATCCTTGTTTTTCTTCCATCTTCAAGACCGTTCAAGATACGTGTACATAAACACACTCGTGATCACTAAATTATAGATGCTGTTAACATAGTTAGCAAAATCCGTCAAGATGCCAACCTACAAAAAATTAATTAGTGAACAAAATCCCATTTTTTTCTTTTTTATTAAAACTTATGGACAGATCTAAAGAATTGTTTACATTTATATCCACACTAACTATGTCGACACGGGATAAAATTTTTGGAATTGTAACTTTAACCGCCATTTTGTCAAAAAAACCTTTAGTTTTTATTTACAGGAATTTACATTGGTTTCGTTACAGTGTGTCACTTAAATGATTCTCATTTGAGGACCATTGAAGTTAGATGCACATACTTGCATGAATAAGGGCGTGTACAAAGAAAATTTTCTTAACCTATTTTTGGAAATCCGATAACTGTAATAGAATGGCTACAATGACGTGGAATGTTTGATGACTTTTACGGCAACCATGCAAAAGTTAACAACGAACTTTTTCGACGATTTAAATAGCTTTTGTTATGGTTTAAATGCAATTATTGTATGATTTAACAACATCAAGTTTTTGGTCTAGCCTGTATCTACATCATGCAGCTTTATATACACAGATAAGTTTTATAGTTTGTGAATTAGAGCCTATTGAGAAGAGCACGGTCGAATGAAATTATGCGGAAATCCATTAAACAATCAACTTGAAGGTTTTTATTTATTTAAAGAAAACTTCTTGACGGCTTTAAATAATATTTCGTGCAATTATTAGTAACATATCGAGAAATAATATATACAAATTCTAAAGTTGTAGCTTGAACCGCCATATCTTGTAAAAAATCATATGTTTATTAAAAAGGTATTCTATTTTTTTTGTAAGAGTAATATGATATGCAAATGATTTGTTTGATTTACTAAAAACAATGGCTCATCTGGCAACGCGGAGTGTTTTTCTAGTTACTTTCATTATCTACGATCGCAAGATAATGCAGTGATATACTTATGAGTGGACATGTTAAGCAGAGAGTGACGAGACGAGCGTTTGAAGCGGCTTTTGTTCCTTGTTGACATATGGTAGGTCATCGCGACATTCTATTCAATCATTACATGACTGTCAGTAGGTGAATGGTTTGTAATGCTTATTTGTTAGAGAAATTGAAGCACAAGATGATATTTATTAAATTTTTCAAAGTTATATCAAACAAAGAAGGTTATTAACTTTTGTATGTACCTTTTGTGCATGGAATGTAAACAAATCATATATATATATAAACAGTGTGTACGTACATAAATAAAATGGCGGCTTATAACAGACAAAACCTCACATAAATAATAACATTTTTCATACATCTTATGAGGAGTTTGTTTTTGTACTTAAATAAACTATAATGGACAGTACCTGATTAACAGTAAATAGATTTCTAATTTAAATTTAATTCTGCCTTTAAGGTCGAAGGTTGACATTATCAGTACAAAAATAAAATGAAAGCTCGTAACATCAAACAAGAAAGGTCACAATTTGTTATTAACATTTCTTATCCATTTCATAAAGAGTGTTTTCAAACTAAAGAAACTTATGAAATAATGATTAGCATGATTAACAGATCATTTTAGTAACATTAAACTCTGGCCTACACAAAAACTTATGTCCGGGGTTCAGTTCAGCCTACCGTAGGCCTACCAGTAGCTTACTTAACGAACCAAGAACCTAGCAGTTTAATGTAAAATATCTCCTAGCGAGTGTTATTATTGATGTAGTTGGTCCAGAGATATTATAAATCCATGATGGTCAAGTATAGACCTATAAGCCACACAATCATGTTGGACTTACCGTCATTGAGTGTTTGACGCCTCCAAAACTTAACGAACAATAACCTAGCAGTGTAATGTTAAGTATCTCCTAGCGAGTGTTATTATTGATGTATTTAGTCCAGAAATACTATAAATCCTTCATGTTCAAGTATAGGCCTACATCACACACAATCATGTTGGACTTACCGTCATTGAGTGTTTGACGCCTCCAAGTTTTACACCACTGCGATCATTGTGAATCAGTTTTCGTCACTTTGAAGTAGAACTCTTTTCATGAATCAGAATTTATGGTTTACTGTCCATGATACGATTCTATAACACTATTATTGCACCAAACAGATTCATCACAAGTTTACTTGAAACGACGTTGTGCAATGTACAACCTTCCAGAATGAGAAGCGAGGAGGCAATATGGCGCTCAGCTAAAAAAAAAAACGTGTAACTGCGCGGGAGTTGCTCTGATTGGTCGCGCGCAAACCAATTAACTTGACAGGTATACCAACTACTTGAATATAGAAACATTTTTAACGCTAGCAGGTTTACCAACTAGGTGACCAACTTTATGACTAACGTATAAACGACGTGTTATGATTGCTATATTTAGATTCCAACAGTATATTTCTATTTATGATATTTTACATCTTGTATTTCGTCAACAATGATATTAATTCTTTGATCTATGATATATTATACAGATGAAAAACACTTCATGACTTTCATTCCCGAACCAGGGTTCGAACCTGGAGCGGAGGAATCAACGCCTAACCGACCACGACCATTACGCCAGTTGACCAAACAGATTTAAATGTGGAATATTAGGAAATTGATTTAAATTAGCTACTTGAACGTGATAATGTTGAGTTGGGTGAACGTGTGTGTGGGTGTGGGGGGGGGGGGGGTCACTGATAATATATGAAGTAGGTCTATAAAATTAACAAATTAATCACAAATTTTCTTATTTTTTTACCGAGAGTAAAGTCGAAAATCATTAGCGAAATAATTATCAGTGTCGCTTTACGCAGGATAATAATGTTACCTAACGTCGCCCATTGCTTTCAGTTTCGGACTTCAATTGTTTACAGTTTATCAATTTCTAAAATCTTATCTGTTTGTGGAACGGTCTGACTTGGAGAGTCGTGGCATGTGACAAATAGTTACTTTATAACAATCGAAAAGCCACCGAAGACATAAGCGACATGTTCGTACGAAGTCTCGAGCAACCACTATACTTGACTTACTTTTCCGTGGATACGAGTTTTCAGGTGACATTTTGTATGAAATGGGTTTGCGAAGTCAATGACACTTGTTTGTGTATATAAATTGTGTAGGGTAACAATATTATGATTTAATAGTATTGACATATTGAATGCGAAGATAGTGGAAACACTCCACAGTGCACACTAAACTAATCTATAATAATATAATTTTTGGTAGCAATGCTGCCCAGAGATTCCTGGCTCTCTTTAGGTGACTAAAAAAGGTATTGTATTTTAATGTTTAGTGTTTTGCCTCGTTTAGAACGTTTGTATGTCTCAATCATTTCACGTGGGAACTGATGCCCTATTTATGCCGCCATTACACGACTCAATACTTTCGTCAAACTTATTGAATTCAAGAACAAAAGCGAATCAAAATCAGCTTGGTAAAAAACTGCAACAATAAAGCTTCTATTGATTGATGCTTTTTGTCCTTGAATTCAATAAGTTTGATGGAAAGTATTGAACCGTGTAATGTGGGTATACGGTTCAATGTTCCGCTCAATGTTCCTTGAATTCAAGGACAAAAAAGCATCACAAAAAGTAGAGTTATTGTTGTGTTATAATATCTATGTATATTTTGATGCTTTTTTGTCCTTGAATTCAAGGAACATTGAACGGAACATTGAAAGGTCAGTAAGAATCCTTGGTGACGTAGTATGTGCGTCGGTAGCGTCGGTTTGCACAGGTCGTGGGGAGGCGACGCCAACTTCAGGTACCGATAACCAAAATAGTAGATTTTTTGAGGTTTTTATTTTCTTACGGGTAAACAGTTTGAGATAGAATTTTTTGGTTGTCAATTCCTTCTTATAAATTGCTCTCTTGATATGTTTCGTGTTTAAAAAAAAAATAATAAAAAAAAAAAAAAAAAATTCTCCGATTTTGCTATTCTGTGAGCGTTTTTGAAATTTTGGGCTCCTGTATCTCTGTTAGTATGACCCCCAGACTATTTTCGTTTTCAGGATGTCTAGATAATTAACGAAAACAAATAAAAAAAATACAAAAACAAATTTGGACCATCCGTATGGTTGCTACGAGCGCTTGAAAAAAAAACTTCCCCTTAGTAAACCCTTCTCAACTTTGCTGCTTCTCTGAATATGGAAGAAAAAAGACTGCAGGTATCGGGTCTCGAACCCGAGACCTTGAAAAATGTAATCGACGTCGCTACCCCGTACGCCATGCCACACGATGGAAGTTGGAGCGCTTAGACTGGTATAGATAGTACACGGCTCTCAATATATGCATGTAACCAAATATAAATGGATTTACGAAGAGAGGGTCTCATTGGATTTAAAAAATATCCAAGAATACGATCTGACTCATTGGATTTAAAAAATATCCAAGAATACGATCTGATTCTGTAGTAGGGCGCACTCTTACCAACGGGGTTGTCGCGCTGTCACATTCCTTACCCACATGTTAAAACAGCTGATTTCCAAGGGGGGTTGGCAGCAGTGTTCGGTAGTAGGGCGCACTCCTACCAAGAGGGGTTGTCGAGCTGTCACATTCCTTAGCCACATGTTAAAACAGCTGATTTCCAAGGGGGGTTGGCAGCAGTGTTCCGTATACAGCCGCACTTGCAGACACAGCCTTTCATGTTTTGTTTGATTTTGGATTGACAGTCTGAGTCATGTTGCTCTCACCCCCGTGTATAGGAGGGGTTGGAAGTTTGGTCAGTTATAAGTGACATGACACGCTTATTCCGCACGAGCGATTTGGGATTAGTCACCGGTTTCGGGTCTTCGACTTGTGCCGGTGTGCGACTAATTGGAGACCCCACGCGGGGTGGGGGGGGGGGGGGGGGGGGCGTAGCAGGTGGAGGGTTTGGATGGGTAGACAAGAATGAAATATTACAAAAAAAGTTGTTTTAGATTTCTCGTTTCTGTCATCTTGTAAGTAAACTATGTTTTGGCGCTTTCGTCCTTCATGCTTGTACAGTCAAGTAAAAATATAAGGAACTTATGAACATAAGTTACAGTTCCTGGAAAATTAGAACTATGGCGTTCCACAGTTCCTGGTTGGAAAAAAGGAACTAACGCGTTCCTTATAGTTCCTTAAAAAGGAACTAGTTCCTAGGAACGGAACTAAAAAAATCCGTTCCTACCCAACATTGGTTTAGATTATGGTAGGTCTAGAACCAGCGAAAGTCTTTGGTGGATAAAGCCAAAGCCTAGGCCTTTGTATATCTAGGCCCATCGGTGGGATATATACTAGATATACAAAGCCTAGACCTAGGCATTGGGTTTGAAGTCCCTGCCTACCTAGCCCCTAAGCCTAACTACATACCACACTTCAACATAACTAACTGGATACCTATCTAGATTATTATTATTCGTGGTGTTTAACGACGTACTCGACAGCTTATTATTTATTATTTATTATTTACACCGAATCAGGTCTATCTATATCGCGGGAGTCGTCGTAAGGGGAGTCCAGCAAGGGAGGGCAAAGCCAAGTGGGAGAGGAAATCTTTAGTAGGAGTGTAAGGGACAGGGTCTCCTTTCGTCGCCTCTTACGACTAGCAGAGTCACTCTGGGCCTATTCTACCCTGGGCCGAGACGGGTCTCCTTTCGTCGCCTCTTACTTCTAACAGACTCAACCAGGATTCAAACCAAGAACGCAGATACTATTGTTTGCGGACCATGGCATGGGACCAATGCCGATCGACCAGGGCAGACTCTTAATATGGGCTCTAATTTACTTTGTTTCTAGTACTTCGTCAAGAACTATTAAAATGTATATATATTGCCATTATTACGTATTTTTCTGTAATTTAATAAATTAAATAGGCATACCTCAAAGTATGATGGTATTAGGTAAGGCATTACATTATTTGCTGCCAGCTAAATTGAATCGGTAGTATTTTTATTTTGAGATAAACATAATTATTATAGGCCCGTGCTATCGAGAGATAGTCAGATAGATTGGTCTAGTTCTTACTCAACAATAATTAAACTCGCATCACTCATGGTTTTCAAATTTGAAGGAAATTCACAAACATTCAAGTTTCATTGCTACAATCCCACATTTCTATTTACGTCTGCCACCCATTTTAGAAAAAATAAGTTTCTTATTTTGTATGGCTTATTGAGGGCCTTGTCAATAGCGGTATTTCTTTAATAAATGCACACAAAACAAATGGAATCAACTTGCCAAAGAGCGTCCTCGTTCGTTCAATGTTCCGTGTCAAACGTATTTGCCGCGCACTTTACAGAAAATGTCTTCCGCTTAATTCATTTCCGCCCCCTTAAGTAACACCATCTGGCGGCAAACTTGCGAACTTCTCGCTTTTTCCATGTCAAAATATTTAAAGGCGGTTTCACACAAAAACATAAGACATAAGATTTAAGGTTTAACGCATAGTACTTAAGGGGCGTTGAGAAGGCATGGCACTCGTTGAAGTTCTTTGGAGGTTGCGGCCGAATACTGTACTACATAATTATTCTATATATTACTATGTATATCTTATTATATATTATTATACATATATTATTATTATTATTTGGTGACGTAGGCCCCTACATGACTGTGGTAGTCATAACATTTTAAAGTAGATGCTTCTTTGACTCAAGTTTTTCTTGCGTTGTTTTAAGGCATAAGCATAAATTTGAACATTGGTCAACTTTCTTATGCCTTAAAACAGCAAATTATGCGTTAAAACTATGTCTTAAAACTAGTGCATTTGTGTGAATGCCAGTACGTGTTTCCTATGGTCCAACATTATGACTATGCGTTAAACCTTAAATCTTATGTCTTATGTTAGTCTATCGCGGACGCGGATTGACCCGTCGAGAAGGCTGTGCTTCTAGGCCTAGGCCTAGGCCAAACCGCCAAAGATATGCCTTATAATATTGCCTAGGCTAACGTACACAAAGAAACGTACATCAATTTTTTAGTTGTTATGGTGATAAAGTGAAGTGATAAGTGCAGTGAAGTGGTGATGATGTGATAATTATTTTGGTAATAAATAACATAAACAGACATAACCTTCAAACTTGCCTAGAGCCTAGCCTACATCATTTGGGTTTCAAAAATAGGTCAAACCCAATGCCTAGGCCTAGGCTAGGCCCTACATGGTGCGTTGTTATTTGAATTTTCGCTCTTACTTCAAACGTCATCAAACAAAAGTCTTATATTTACCCTAGGCCTATTTCATGAAGCATGTTTTGTACCCTTATTATCTAATTTCATTCAATGCTGGTTTCAATGTACACATTATACCTAGGCCCCTAGGTAGGGCCTAGACACAATGGCTGAGGCCTTATGTCTACATTATCTGGACTTTGTAACATTATTAATCACATCCATATGCAGCCCTAGCCCTACGCCTAGGCCCTAGACTAGGCCTAGGGCCTATGTTTACATTGAAATGATGTTCATTTCCCTTCCTTCCTTTCAGATATTAATTATATGGTTGTAGGCCTAATTGTAATTGAAGCTGTTTAATCAATGATTGGTATGGTTGCCTAGCAGGGCCATTGTGTTGCCCAATGACCCAAAACCCCAATGGCAGGGCCTAGGCCTAGGCTTAGTGTTGGCAAATTGAAAATTTTCAATTGAAAATTTTCAGTGAAATGAAAATTTTTCAGAAAATTTTCAAGAGACTTTTTCAGAAAATTTTCAAATAATTTTTATTGCTTATATGATTTAGGTTGGTCATCTTACATCATCTGATAGTATTAGATACCAAAGAAAAGCATGTGGAATTGTGATACTGAATACCCATTTAAATGTCCATTCAATGCAAAAATGCATCTTGTTGCCTGCCAGAAAATTAAAGTTATATTCAAACGAAATGTCTTTGAATACCTTCTATATTAAGGGCCAGTATTACAATCAACAAATAACAATAAAATCTGTGGAAGATAACAAAGCAATTTGTTGTAAGCAATAATTGTTGATTTCAAAGAAGATACTGAAGGGAGGTTGCCAATGGTGAAAACAAGCTACTCGACAAATAAATAGTAAGGCTGTGTCTCAAATCGATGTTTTTCGCTAGTCGACTAGCGTAGCCGACTAACCTATAACAATTAGTAACAATAAATCATAACAATCTGTAATTGTTGTTTTAGTTGGCGAGGCTGGCGAAGCAGGCCAAAATAGAGATTTGAGATACGCCCTTAATACAGCATTGAAATAGCAGGCCTAATTACAATAAGTAGGCTATTTTAGTAACGATAATCAACATTAGTGTCCGAGTTGCTTTTCAATACAGACACATTAGGCCTACCAGTAAGTTTAAGTTAAATATAAAACCCATTTTTTTAAGTACAAACATCAAGTTATATGATAACACTAAATATTTTTTTTTTGAAAATTTGTTGAAAATTTTCACGAAAATTTTCATGAAAATTTTCATGAAATTTTCAACAAATCAAAATTTTCTGAAAATTGCCAACACTACCTAGGCTAGTGCCTTGCCATCAATGCCCTTGCAGTTCATTTTATCTTGAATGCAACTAGTAATAAGGTCCTTGCTCTGTGTATAAAGTAACACGTTTTAAATGCAATGAAAGTGTAAACATCTAATATTGCTATGTAAATGTAGCCTAACACTTGAGCTAAAAAGAAAAAAATAATAATTTTATAAATCTCAAATACAAAAGATCCCTACGTTACCGGCCTAGCGCCGTACTTCGAGTCGCAACCGCCAGGAAGCAGCACAAAACGCTTGTATAAATAAACAAGTTATTTATATGATTTCTTAAACATTATTTTGAAACCATTTCAGTAACAACTGTGGACAATTTCAGATGTGCGAAGAATGCTGACAACAGTGGAGCCCATAGTAAAGCCAAGAGTATCCTGTGTCTTCAGCGTCATCGCCTGAGTTTCGGATCAGAAGACAGACGCTGACTCGAGTGAAATCAACCCCAGGCTGTCAGTGTCACGCATCGGTCATTTGGATTTAACAACACACCCCTTTGAGGTACGGTACCGTAGGTTGTTAGACCTAGTTTACACCATGATCATGGGTTTACACTTCTCGCATTTTGACGCGAGTTGTCAATAGCCTAACGCTGGTAATTTTAGCATGTAAATTAACGCAATCAAATAGCTACCACTGGACTGGTCAACTTTTTACTCGAGTTGGAACTCGGAGTTACTCGCGTAACTGGCCATGATCCGAGTAGTGTAAACGGAGGACGGTCGACTATCGTGACGTAATTTCAAACGTCAAACATAACCTAACAAATTTAACCAACAGGTTTTTATTAGTCTTTGTTCAACTCCAATAAAAAGTTAACAAATCTTATTTGTAAAGGGACAGATTGACCATAAAATTTCAGATTATTTTTATTGTATTTTGTATTTATATACATTATATGAAATGGCACATACAGCGCGTATCGTAGGCCTATAGATAGCCAGTTAAACTTGTTAAATTCCTGAAATCCAGTGGGAAGGGGAATTCCCCCCTTCCCTCCCCCCCCCCCCCCCCCCTCGCGGCGGCCATGTGGGCTACGTCCAGTGGCATGCGTGACATTCTAAAGTAGGCATGCACTAAAATAAGGTGACCATATTTTGAAGGTAACAAACTGGGACAAACTTATTCTGCACAAACCAGAGCCCCAGCTGCCGGAGGCGCAAATTTTTTCAAGGTACATATAGCCTACGTCAAATGCCCCAAAAACAGCTTCCTGACATGGTTCATGAAAATTTTTAATGGGATTTATGGGTTTGGCAGACTAGAGTATTCATGCAGGTGCTGGCAATCATTATTAATGATAATAGGCCTAAATGTAATTTTATTGAAAATGAAAAAATATGTAATTTCCTAGGCCTAGGCCTAATGTGTAGGCCTATCCTTGAACTTTTAATAGGCCTACACGCTATCTTTACAATGAAATAATACATGCATGCAAGTAAATAATTTAATAGGCCCTACTTAAATATAAATAATTTAAAAGTTGACAGAATACCGGGGAATTTCTTTCCTCAAATTACAAACCGTTACAAATACGTCATTTCCACGAGTCTCTCAGGCGGGACACCGGTTCTAGTGTTTGGAAAACGGGTCCGTACCGGCCAACGCCTTGTTCATAATATAATAATAGGGGTTCAAGAGCGTACCCAGAAAGTGCCCACTTGTTGGATGTGCCACTGTAGGGGTTTGACACGTAATTATGACTGCCGAAGGTGAACTATAATTTTACTTATTTCATTTATTCTACAGACAAACTAGTTACCCTATTAAAACTAAGCTTATAAATTCGTCTCCTTATGGTTTGATTAATGATTTGGCAGTTTGGCTGTAACCTGTAAATATAAACTAATACCTATGGGTAGTTTTCAAGTGCTCAAAACGCATCTTGCACACGCATCCATTAGCTGTGTCCAACAGTTGTACAATAGTCTTTAATCTTTATATATTATAGTAAACTACAACACGGCAAGTTGTGAACGTAATATTCACTGTGACACTGACATGATGTCTCTAGTAGGCTTTGAATTCAGCGGGTAGCTGGCAACACACTGACGTGCGCGCGAATCACCTAGTGCAAAACACAGGGATGTGGATAAAAAGCAGCGAGAACACAGCTTTTATTTCCAGTTTAATACTGCGTAGGCTCCTAGGTGGCGCTCTCGGAAATAGTGTTCCCGAGCCCCATTTCTGCCCAATCCCTGTGTTCTATACATGCAATGAAATCGTAGCCTCTCGGCTACGTTCGGTTTGTTCGATGTTCAGCCTGTATCTTGCAATAACATGAGCGGTCGGCGCTGTTTGTAGGAGGCAACTCGCTCCCACTGTAGACCACGAACTCAGATATAATTTGAATAAGTTGTCACAAAACTAAGGAAATATACAATGAATATGATAATATTATATTAATTAAAATGTAAAAGCATGCGCCGACCCCTCGCCACTGGCTACGTCAGATCCCTTGCTACCCTCCACCAACTACATATCTCTAATCCTGATATACGCATAGCTGTGTAGTGTAGTGTGTAGTATTAGGCCTACTGTAGTATGTTCGGTGATTCCACTCTAGTTAGGGGAGTAAACGTTTGAACCAGTTCTAGTTGCCGCTTGCCGTATGTAGACACCATCAACGTATTTCCATTAATCACTCACTGTTGCCACAATTAGTAAATTGTTGTTTTACATGCTGTTTGGTGTTTCCAGAAAATTCTTTCGTGATAATTGTTGAGAAGTGTTGTAAAAATTACTTGCCTCTATACGTAATTCTATTACAGATAAATCTAATACAAACAGTTATTGAATTACATGAATAAGTTTAGATTTAAAACCACGCATACTTCGTGTATTACCAAAAGCAATTAATAACTCGACACACTGGAAGTGGCACTGGCCCAGGCATAAAGGAAAGGTCATCAAATGTGTGTTAAGAACTTCATTTGTACAAAATAGTGATCAGTATCTTCAAGTTTTGGTATCTTTGGCCATGTCTATTATTTAAATCCCCCTATTTTGTCTGTCAAAACAACCATTCAGTTGCAGGATATGGCGGAGGACGATATCGCAAGGATCGTTATAACGGAGCCTGGTGTCCTGGCGTTCGGTGAAGGCCTGCCTGCTGGACCAAGGATCGTGTCATTCTTCCAAGATGAGACTGTCGTTCAGGTGTCTTGCGGTAAGGATCACTCTGCAGTTGTCTGCGCATCCGGCCGAGTCTACACTTTCGGGAAGAATCAAGACAACGGTTGGATGGAGAACGATGGCAACCAAATCGCTGAGCCGAGGCTTGTTGCCACTCTCAGCTCTGTTAGTATTACTCAGGCTGTTTGTGGAAGAGGATACACCATGTTTCTTACTGACAAGGGTGAGTTATATTCATGTGGGATGAATGATCAAGGTCAGCTTGGCCTCGGTCACACCAATAAAGCCCCCACACCCGTCCTGGTGGCCGGTCTGCCGCCCATCAAGAAGGTTGCTGCTGAATTGCTCCACACGGTGGTTCTTGCCGACAGCGGTGAGATCTGGGTGTGTGGAAACAACCAGTTTGGCCAACTAGGACTTGGTCATACAAACCATCAAACCTCATTCACCTGCGTGACCAACCTCCCCGAGGCTATCATTGACATTTCGTGTGGCGGGTACCATACAGCTCTTGTAACGGCCTCTCGGGCCCTCTTGATGGCTGGGTGGAATAACCATGGCCAGCTTGGTCTTGACGTAGGCGAAACCTTGTCGAGCTTCACGCGAGTATCGACGCCGTCATCAGCCGTGGCTGCCGTGTCCTGTAGTTATTTCCACACTGTGGCCCTCAGAGTCGATGGGACGACCTGGGCTTGGGGTTTTAAAGAAGATGGTCGGTTGGGTACCGGTGACACGGATAAGAGATGCACCCCCTTTAGAATGATTGGCCTCGAGAGCCAGACTGTCTCCCAGGTAATCGCAGGGTGTTACTGCACTGCGCTGTTGACACAGGAAGGGGATGTGTTTGTGTGTGGTGGTGTACTACGTGGTCAGTTGGGTCCGTGGAAGGAGAACGTTTCGGTGCCGACTCGGTTGCCCAAGTCACCAGGGGTGATTGTTCAACAGGTGGCTTTTGCTAAGACGTATTCTCTACTCTTGGTAGTTAAGAAGGCAAACATCACACCGGCACCTCAACTAGGGATCGGTGTTGCAGAGAGGGGCGACCAGATGAGGAATGGTACAACCGAATTAGAACGGAACATCATGACCGCTCTCGAGTGCCCCATTTGTTTTAAGGTCATGTGCGCACCGATACACCAGTGCACCGCGGGACACAGCTTATGCAACGCTTGCCGGTCTGACGACAGGACCACAGTTTGCCCGCTGTGTCGCGGACGGTTCTCTTCTGGGAGGAATCTCGCGCTGGAGGGCCTGAGTGCCAACATCGAACTACCGTGCACGGCATGCCTGCTGCGCATGCCCGCGTGCGAGCTAGAGGGACACGGCGCGGTCTGTCCCCGCCGCGACTACGACTGTCCTCTGGCGTGCGGCGGTTGGAGGGGCCGGCCCAAAGCAATGCTGGGCCACGCCCTCTCGGCCCACGCGGACCGGACGTGGCCCGACCTGCCACGCACGTTTGTGCAGCGGCGCGGACTCTTGCTCACGGACGTGCTCGCGGCGCACGGTAGAGTGTTCACGCTACATCGCGGGTACGAGGGGAATGGGACTACGTTTCGGGCGGCCGTCAGGTACATAGGCACCCCCGAGGACAGGCACGCGTTCAGGCTTGAGTTCACTCTTCTTAGCGAGGATATGAGCCTTACTTACCGCAGGAACATTTGTTCTGATATCGAGAATGTTCAAGATATGTTTCATTCATCCAACTGTGTAAGCATTAAGGGGGATTTTCTAGACACATTTCTCCAAAATGGCGATCTTTCGTTTAGAGTTGCTATCTTGAAAGTTTAAACTAAAGGTTTCGACGACCATAGAGAAACCTTCGTTTGGTTACTTATAGCTTATAGCCTTCTAAAGCTTAGTTGACTGTGTTTTGATGCCTCAAGTAATCGAAGTGCCATGCGCTGATAATATTAGGTGTTGTAGAATGTAGACAGCTCACCTTTGTTAAAGTTGACCACTTTGAGAGTTGAACAAAAACCTTGAAGACTCGGCACCTAAATGGCAAGACGGTTCGACACGTGAGGTTTTGAACACTCACGAGGAAGATGGCTTCTGCCAAAGACTGCAGTTTCTGGCTTTCATCTCTCAAATGTGTCATTGTTGTATCGTATCCCTTCATTGTACTAGCGGAGTGGCATGGCGTAACCATTCATCAGATGTAACTAAAACATGAGCTTAATTTTATCATTATACTGAGAGTATCCCTCCTAGTGACGGGAATAAGCTCAATATATCAGTCGGATCGTGCACTTTGTGATAAAAGCACCAAACTTTCCCCAGAGAAAGATACTGTACTAAGGATCATTTTTGAGGGCGGAGCCACGAGCTTAAGTACCTAACTTAACTTTAAGTTAAAGTCTAAGTTTCACTTTGCAGAGGTTCGGATAATAATTGTTTGGGGCTACAATATTAATAATTGTAGAAACACATTTGTCTAAAAAATCTGTGTATTCATGTATGTTCGATTAGTATGTAATGTTTCAGCTTCATTTGTTTTACGGTTATCTATTTATAGTTATTTATTAGGGCTGCCCAACGATAAAAAAAATCATATCGATATCGCGGGAAGAAATATCGATATCGCGTCGCGATATCGAAGTTTTCAAGTGACGTATCGATATCGGCGATATCGCCACATCGAAACTTTTCTCGTGTGTTTTTAGGATTTATAGGCCAGCTAGAGGTAATTTTTTAAACAATATTACGTAAAGAAATATTTTAGCTTTAAAATGTCTTACTATGTGTGTCAATTTGTTTGTTGTACTATTCAAATTGTAAAATATCCACACAAAACAGCGATGGTGTGGTTGGCGTGACGTGATAGTTAATCGGTTTTTTGTATCAATTAGCTTATTAGGCACAAGTTCGATATCGCGATATGTACGATATATTAATTCTATATCGATATCGAATTATTTATCTTTTATCGATATTATATCGAATTATCGATATCGTTGGGCAGCCCTATTATTTATGTAAGAAACTTGAATGACCTTCCAGTATATAAACCCTCATTACACATAAACCGTTCTGAAATTCACGTTTACTCTGATGATATGAAATAAGCGTCATGTTCTGTTGGTGACGTTGCTTCTTATTTGAAGTTGATCCAAGTAATATGTACAGAGATATAGTAAGTTGAAGTAAGTTTTAGTAGGTATAGTAGTACATTCGTTTTGTCAGCAGCTTCTCACTCTGTTTTCACAGTCGGTCTAAAACGTAGTAAAGAATAAATAATATAATTGAAAATTAAACAGTTAAGATTTTGAAAGCAATAACATACGTTACCATCATTCTCATTTTTATATTATCAGTATATTATAATAATAGTTCTTAGGTCTTACTGTCACAAACATTGTTTTTATTTTGTTTTGTAATTATTTTTCAACAGCTCATTACATTATTATTCTATTTTTCACTATCACAACCACTGCAGTTGCAAAGAGCAGTACATGCTAGGCCGGCTGCTGAACAACGACATCGTCGTGAACAAATCTCCTTACAACCACATTTGAGAAGTTCAAGACAGATATCCTGTGCGAGTGGTAGAGTACTCCACAGTGGCTGCCAACCATTTTCAGTCCTTGTCCAACCCCACTCTGCTGCATCTGGAGTTTCTGGCCGAGGACTTTAGCACTGTCCGCACACGTAGCCACCCTGATAGACCGCCCGACGTGTATGTTGCAAAAGTGCATCGTGAGTAGGAGGAATATTTTCAAGTGTTCTTGATCGCTTCACAAATAAGTCTTTGCGAGCCGCATTTACGTTATTGAGACCACTTGTGCGGTCGTATAGCAACACGACAAATCGTTCCAAGGTTCTGTAGTCACTTCCAAGATCTGATCAGTATATGACGAAAGTTTAAAAAAACGTTTCAGTTACACGTGGATATGACTTCCTGTATCCCATGCCGTTTTCTTACCTCGACCAGCAAACGCTGATACTGTGTCGCAACCAGTGAAAGCATGGGACATTGGAAGTGCTAGACATTTGGATGGTCCAAGCATTGAAGCGATTTCGTGTGCAGCTACAAATCTCGTATTCTTACCGGTACCAAAGTGGACCCAGAGCTCCTCTTCAGAGATCCTTTCTGCAAAAGAGACACACAGAACTACAACGTCTGTGTCCACTGTGCGAACCAAGACTCTCTTGTGTCAATGTTTCACAGCATGCGCAGCATGCAACAGGATTCTGGAGTCGGCTTCCTCATGAGTACACGGTGACAGGGTACGATGTTCTTCATGTGGATTTGAGCAAACAACATCTTCTCCTCTAGTACTCCAAACTTCCTTCCCTGGTATATCCAGGGAACCAATGCCATCAGCCAGCAGATAAAACAGCTCTGTTTTGTTGTCTCCATCTCGTAGAAATGTTTCCCAGTTTCCAGGAACTCAGTGTTGTTGGTAGCACCTTCCACCTTGCTCCTTTACCTCGATTGTCTCTGTTAATGGCCTTTAAACTATTCACCATATACACGTCCCAAACGAAATCTACTCTGCTGGTATTTATAAGTTTAGTTTTTACAAAGAGAATAAAGTTTGAGATTACATAGTCTTGGAATTTCTTTGCGGCCTTTGGTGGTAGCATGTGAACAACAGCGGCTCCATCAAAGATTTTAAAATCCATTTGGAGATAACTCATTGCTGTTTCTTCGGTCTCGATCAAGGACTCCAGGCAATTGACTAAATCCGATTTCTTACCCCAACGTAGTTGCCCTAGATTTGAGAGTGCAGGAGGTGCGGCAATTGGTTCTCATGTCTAAAGCATTCTTCTAGATCTCCATCTCTTGTCTGACAAGAAATATACATTCTACTGAACAGGTTACAGTCATTCTTTAGTGCAGATAATTTCATCTTGTTAGCACTCGGCATCTTCTTTGAGCATTTAATGAAAAGTCCGATTAACTTGAAATTTGGACCATCTACAAGTCTCGATGTGGATTGAAGGTGTATAGTTTTGAGACAAAATCGTTTGAAAAGTTACAAAGTTACACCATAGTTACTGCAAAATATTTTTCTGAAACAAAATTGCGGCAAAATAGGATATAGCCATATTTTTCTACAGATTTTCCCGGTTACGAATATGTTCATTTTATGGCGATCTAATAAGTATTGGGAAAGTTACACAAAAGTTACTCGAAAATATTTTTCTCAAACGCAGTAACGGCAAAATGTGAGGTGGCTATATCATAGTAAATTTTCGGCCGGTCACGAATATACTACTAATATAAACGCGATCCGATACGTATTAGAGGCAGAAATTACATTTCTATTGCTGTCAATAACTGTTAGTAACGGTAGCGGACCGTGTTGAAAACATGACAACGAAAATTCTTAGCAACGCACATTGCACTACATTCAACAATATAGGAAAGTATAATACCTATGGAAATTAGAAAAAATTTTGCAATGCGCATGCATGAATTATTGTTAATTGTTGTTTTTAATAGCTTAAAAAACTTTTCGTCAAAAAGTTCGTAGATATGGACGCGCTCGCTTATCAACGCGTCAAACGCCCATCGAGGGACCAAAAATTACATAATCGCAACAATTGCGTTGCCTTAAAACTTACTATATCTCTGTACATATTACTCGGATCAACTTCAAATAAGAAGCAACATCACCAACAGAACATGACGCTTATTTCATATTATCAGAGTAAACGTGAATTTCAGAACGGTTTATGTGTTATGAGGGCTTATATACTGGAAGGTCATTCAAGTTTCTTACATAAATAACTATAAATAGATAACCGTAAAACAAATGAAGCTGAAACATTACATACTAATCGAGCATACATATATACACAGATTTTTCAGACAAATGTGTTTCTAAAATTAATATTGTAGCCCCAAACAATTATTATCCGAACCTCTGCAAAGTGAAACTTAAACTTGAACTTAAAGTTAAGTTAGGTACTTAAGCTCGTGGCTCCGCCCTCAAAAATGATCCTTAGTACGGTATCTTCCTCTGAGGAAAGTTTGGTGCTTTTATCACAAAGTGCACGATCATTGTGCTTAAGCCCGTCACTATCCGCCTTAATGGGTTCAACGAGGATTATAATAGACAATCGCTCCTCGTATCCCTCATCTGAATTGTGTGTTGTAAATTTGATACTATTGAAAAAGTTTGCTAGTTTTGTCTTGTGGAATTTTATATTCCTATTGCATTCCTTTTTTCATTTTTACAATATATATTGATTGTCTTTAATGTTATATAATGTGAGGACAGAATCCAACAGCTTTTTTTTGTGTAAGATGACGGATTTGCGAGTTTGAAGTACACATAAAAAACATAATACAAATATAACGAGACTTTCGACTGAGGTCTTGTTGACTCGAGAGAAGAATGGCTACTGCAAGTACAGTGGAACCTCCTTTGTACGTTTTCGAGGGGACGGATTCCAAAAAAAGTAGTAACGGAAAAAACGCACAATTGAAATACTTAAAATTTGTCTTTTTATACATTTCTAGCAATTAACCCTAGAGTATGAGGGAGGAATCTAGTATCTGCAATGATGTAAAAGCTCGTATAATGGTGTTTGAAGTGAGCCTACCAGTAAAGAATGCATTCAAAGTAACTGCTATTATTGTTGAAGTGATCCCCCCCCCTCCCCTCCCCGGCAGGGTGCCATGCGCTGAGAAGGGTCATGACGAGGTAACGCAACAACTTTGCTGGCGCCCGGTGGTCGGTTTCCGTAACCCGTACCCCGCCCCCAATACTATCTACTACGCTATTCAAACAATGTAGCAGACGACGGCACACTTAAGAACCCGAAACCGCAGATTATTCCGATGACTATGACACAACTGTCCTGTCCCGTCCCTCTCCCCCATAGTTTTACCCGACGGAACAAAGCACACATTGCGTAGATATTAGATGCTCTCCCCGCCTTGCCCGCCCCTCAAGGCCCCGACCTTGACAGATACATGTCTGGTTGAGTGGTTGGGATTTGGGATACACAGTAAGATAAGATAAATATTGTTTGCCGTGCGGCTCGTGCCTCAAAGCAAACATAAAGTTGCAGAAAGGATTTAGGAGATACTAAAGTGAAAAGAAAATTCAAGTTTTTGATTTATTCACAAACCAGTTTGAATTATATTAAGCTGAAACATATCAGTATACAATACATCGTCTTACTCTTACAGAATTGCTAAAATATATACGTAATAGAATTAACAGTAGGGCTAATCCAGAAAACAGTAAAGAATGTGTGTGTTTTTTTTAACACATCACTCAATGTAGGCCTAAAAACTGGTAGGCAACAGTGCGAAAGATGTTTAGGCCTACCGCTTAGTAAAGAAATTGGTTATTTTTTATTGTTTTGCGTCTTTGGTATGAACTTCAAATAAAGTCGAATATATATTCATCAAATTTTTTTGCGCATCTTCTCCCAACTCGTGGCTCATCAAATATCTGTTAAACACGTCGAAGCCTGCTAGGGCATCCTTGAATTTTGGAACTTCAACTGCAACATCATCGTCGCTCTCCACATCGCTCTCCGAGGGCTCCGCAGTGTTGGTCTCATTGACAAGGTCGTCGATGTCTTGTAGGTCGCTGGTGACCAAGTCCCTGTCGACGTCCACAAATTCGGTGAAAGTAGTTCCAGCCCCGCCTACAAGCTGCCACTCGTGTTGATTAAACAGCGGCGCATCTTCGGCATCCACGACCTCCACATCGTCCCCCTCTTCTTCCGTCTCCTCCCTCGCATCAAAGATCCCCGCTTTTTTAAAGCATTTGCCTATTGTTTCGCCGGTCACGTTACTCCACGCCTTGGCAATGAAATTCATCGCCTGGATGAACACATAGAAATGCACGAAATTAGAAAATTATTCGAGGCTCGCATTGTAAATGGCGCGTAATTTCACACACAAACAATAAATTACGCATTTAAATAGAAATGTTATAAACGTAAATAAAATTTGATTATTGATTCGAGGAAACAAACGCGTCTAGATTCGTCTGTGTACGAAACAAAATAACGTACGCGTACGCCTACGCGCATACAAAAATTAGAAAGTAAACAAATTAAGTCACTAGGCATGCCTACTTATAGGCCTAAAAAACAAATATTTCGGGCTAAGTTACACAAACCAATTGGGCTATTTTATAAAAAGAAAGTGCGATGCAAGCATTGCTAATTACGATTTATGAGCAATGAACAACAAATAATACAATCTGGGTCCTACCTGTAAAACGTTGACCTTGACGGCGTCCTTCATGCCAGCGTTTATTAGTGTGACCGCTCGTTGCACAAGACTTTTGCGGTACAATGTCTTAAGGTTTTTTATTATCCCCAAGTCCAGGGGCTGCAGCCGGCTGGTGCAATTCGCGGGGAAAAATTCCACGCGAACATTGCGTAGATGCAGTGAAGGTGGGTGTGACGAACACTGGTCCACGAGAGGGAGGATTTTCCTATTCTTGGAACCCATCTGCGCGTCAACACGATGTAGCCAGTCGGTGAATACCTTTGTGGTTACTCACGCCTTCTTGTTGTGCGTGTACTTTGTTGGGAGGCTCTTTATGTTCTTGGTTTATTAAATTTCCCGATAACAAGAGGGGTCAACTTTTCTGATCCGTCTGCATTGGCACAAAGCAACACCGTTAGCCTTTCTTTACTTTTCTTGCCTCCGTGGCAATCGTCGCCCTTGGCCGCGAGGGTTCGGTCGGGCAAGAGGTTTAAAAAAACACTTGTCTCATCCGCGTTAAAGACGTCCTTAGGGCTGTAGCCTTCAAGAATCGCTGGGAGGGTTTCTTCTTTCCAGTGTGTTACAGTCTCTTCATTGACTGCCGCACTTTCTCCGCACACCCGCTTGCACATAATCCCGTTGCGTTGTTTAAATTTATGGAGCCACCCATTTGATGCCGTAAAGTCATCAGTAACGTTGAGTCGCAAGGCAATTTCCTTGGCCTTTTCAATCATAAGAGGCCCACTTATCGGTATATTTGCAGCCCTGTTTTGGTTAAACCACTGCAGAAGTACACTTTCGACGTCTTCGAACTGTCCCGATTGAACACGCGCTTGTTTCGTCATTGAAGAACCACACTTGGCAGCATTGTCTTCAATATGCTTCCTTTTGTACACAATAGAGTTTACAGTAGACACTGCGAGTCCCAACTTTTTAGCCAAGTCAACACGAGTTGACCCAGTGTTCTCGTCAACTTCTTTCAGAATCTTTAATTTGTCCGACAAAGTGAGCACTTTTTTCTTCGACATCACGACACACGCACTTTCTTTAACACTTGATCACAAAAAATAGTCTGCCCGAAAGAGATACACTGGTTATCGTCACGCGTCACACACCAGAATGCGCACTTGCTAGCTGACTCACCACGCGTCCCTCGCTGGTGGCTGTGATGCGTGGAGGGAGGGAGGAGGGGAAGGTGGGGTGGTTTCTCGGAAATGCGATGACGCGCTTGACAATAACAACTTGGAATGCGGCTGATAGCTGGGCGGCCGGCAGGAAATCCCATTATGAGAAACCCGAAAACGTACTATAGGATAAGATTACTCTGACGGACTGATTTTTAGAACGCACTAACGTAAAAAACGCAATATTGGGAAATGCATTAAAGAAATAAATTATGCATGAATGCCATAAGGCTTCGCCGGGACCTCGTAAAAAAAACATAGAAACGTAGAAAAGCGAAACGTACAAAGGCGGCTCCACTGTACTCTAGTCAACTAAACAACTAAAATTAACTAGACAGGCGAGATAATGCAACGAAAGTTTAGCGAGATGGTTCGACGCATTACTTGATAAAATAGTTCCATCTTCCAACAAGATGTCATTATAATGAGCGGGATGGTGTGTGGGAACGATAGACTTGCGACTTTAATAAAGGAAGTATAAGTTGCTTCGTATGTTCAATGGCGAGACCAGAGTACTGGACTTGGGAATAGCGCCCAAGGGCCTAACAGGTAAACCGCCCATCTCGGGCCTACCCCACGCTATCCGACCGGAAGTAGCCTTGGTCTCACTCAAACAGAGTGTTGTTACGACCAGAGTAGAACTGGAACAGTACTCTGGTCTGGCCATTGAACATACGAAGCAACTTACTTCCTTTATTAAAGTCGCAAGTCTATCGTTCCCACACACCGCTCATTAATGACATCTTATTGGAAGATGAAACTATTTTATCACGTAATGCGTCGAACCATCTCGCTAAACTTTAAAAACTTATGTTGTATTATCATGCCTGTCTAGTTTATTTTAGTTGTTAAGTTGACTAGAGTAGTTGCAGTAGCCATTCTTCTCTCGAGTGAACAAGACCTCGGTCGAAACGTCTCGTTATATTTGAATTATGTTTTTTACGTGTACTTCAAACTCGCAAATCCGTCATTTTACACGAAGGTAAGCTGTTGGATCCTTTCCTCACATTATAATATTATTCCAGCCGATTGGCACCTACTTTCATAACCTGTCTTTAATGTTATTTCTGTTAATTTACGATATTATAATCATACTGCTAGTTTCAATGTTAACTTGAAGGTACGTGTTGACTAAGTTTGCTATTCTATTATATTATGTTTTTATTGCATTCTTGTTTACATTTTTAAAAATACATTGAATGCTTTTTTATATTTGTGTAATCATGACGATTGACAAAGTTTGAAACTATTGTATTTTATAATTTTCTATTCGTATTGGGTGTTATATTCATGTAGGCTACCCTTTTTGCAATACACATTAAATGCACATTTATGTCTGTATATACCCATCTATCTGAAATGTTAAATCGTTACCTAATTAGAGTATGGACAAAGTTATCAACTTTTGTATTGTTAAATTTTGTATTCATATTGCATTATTGTTTTCATTTTTACAAAATAAGTTGAATGCTTGTTTATGTCTTTATAATCATTCAGAATAACCATGGAATGACATTGGATTTAGTAGCTGAATGATTCGTTCTGTCTGCTTATTCAAACTAAAGTTGTGCGCATTTATTGTTTCTTCATAATAATATTAATCTTAATGTAGTATGTATATTTTCCTTTAGTTTTAAAACGGACAATGCTCGCTTGCAATGCTTGTGTGTTACTGTTTGTTTTAATCATTCAACTAAATTCAGTGTAAGCTTGAGGTTGAATTGACGAGTGTGTCTATTGTTCTGTTCTATTATTCGTATCGTATTTCCATTATCTAAAAAAAAATTCTTAATGATTGAAATTTGTCTGTGTATTGTAACTTATATATTTAATTACTTATCTAGCCATCTTCAATGTAACCTTGAAATAGCTTGTGGATGTAGTAAATCATACTCATGATACAAATGGCATTATTGTGTTCAACTTTGTTCCACCTGTACCACAAGAATCCCATCTGTAATGTCCCATAGCCCCAAACACTATTGTCGGCATCGGGATCGCAATCGTACATTATCCCTTGTTAAATCATTAGGACATTACGATCAACTATTTAACATTGATTGGAAATAAAAGTCATAGCTGTGATCTACTCAACTCTGATCGCAATCAGTAGAGCCCTGCGTGGGCCAAGCTTATAGCTAGCAGAAATAAAGTGGAAACATTCTTCACGTAAAAGGCTGCGAACCCCCACTTAATCCACTTACCCAGTTTTAGACAGAGGAGAAATCTATTTACTTTCCGACTGTTGTTCAGAGCCAAAGTGCTGACGGTGCTGACAATAGAGGCTGACGGGTGTTGGAAATACTTAAATTAGTGCTCAGTGTGTTTTGAGAGGTAGTCTACATATAGGCCCTATACATAAAGTGAATCTGAGATTGTTTTGTAAATAAACAGTCTTCTAGTTTATGTCAACTATTTATTTGTATTATTTTGTGAGAATGTGCACATCTGCAGAACTTATATAATGTTCTCCGCGCAACTGACGGCAATTCACACTAAAAAGGATCGTTTTTCTTAAAGGGCAGGCGCGAGGGGGCTCACTTGGTGATCCTGATGACCCCTCTAGAATCTAAATCTACACTCTACAGTATAAAATCTTACATAATATTTTTATTTTTATTAGCAGTTAGCACGCAAAACAAGGATTGCATCTGCTTATTTTCTCCCCTTTCATTTAAATAATTATGCAAAATTTCCTTGCTTTTAAGTAGCTTTTCTTTTCTCTATCTTTCTATAACCTCTCAGTTTTGGTTTTGCTTAATTGTGATTATTATTGTACATATAACGTTTCTTTTATGACGTTTTCCTCCTCCACAGTTGCGTACCCGTTGTACTCTGCTATTATCAATAATCCCCCTCCCCCTTCTTCCCCCCACCCCCTAGAGCCACACTACATCACTCGCGAGTCGTGCTAGATGACTCAAGTCTGGTCAGTCGCGCGCAGCGTACGGTAGGAAGTGGATTGTGTAGCCGCTGTTGTCATATCCAGGTAAGACTGCATCAAATAATAGCTAACGGTTTACTTTGCATTCTCTCTATCGACGTGACTGATAATTAATTAATGCAACTAATTAAACGTGGTGCTGTCAGTACAACGATAGTGCTATGTATAAGAGTTGTGGGACATTTAGTGAGTTGTCTCTAGACTACCTGTCACTTGGTCCAAAGTGAAAGTTACTTCTGCGATCCAGCCAGAGTCGGTATTTCGACGAACCTCGAAGGGGTGCGCGCGCACCTTGCAGCCAGTGTGCGGGGGAGCCCATGGTCCAGGATAATATTGGCCCGGGGGGGGGGGGGGGGGAGCATCCACTGCGAGGGGTCATTCAACCACTATTAAGTGGACAAATAAGACAAATTATGGAGAAATAGCTACAGTTAAAATATAGCGTGAAAACTGAAAACGAATAAAAATATTGTTTGAATAAAGGAAAATTCCTTGCAAGGTCACTTTAGGTTGGGTGGGCCGACCGGCCGCGGTCACAATAAAACCACGCCCTTGCCAGTGTTCTCTGTAGTTCTGGTTAGAATTAAAAGCATGATTCGGTAATTCTGCGGGGTTTTTATTTTTTTTTCATCTTAGAACTACATTTTTTATTCGTCTTTCGAAATTTCTTAAATTTTTGGTTGAAAAATGCTGCGTGGGGCATGATAGCATAGTAACAGGTGTGACGTAGATTGTACTTGTGACCCTTATCAGTGTCTTGTTTCGTCTGCAGATGTGGCTGTGTCATCGCCTGCTGGGTGACTCGCCCCATCCCTGGCAGCAACACAGCCTGTCTACGACCTGCCTGCCTCATGAGTCGACCTGATAGGTAAGCTTATCTATTTCAGTTAATTAATTCCAGCATACATAACGTAATAACATAACATAATAACTAATAACATCATTAAAATAATTGAATAACTTTATACATTTTTCATAGTTAATTTTTGACATGGGTAGATCTGAAAAATAATTATTTTCAACTCAAAACAAGCACACCGGTAGTGCCATAAAGTCTCCTACAGATTGCAATTTTTTATTTTAACCACAAATTTTATTTTAACCATGAAATATCTTGGTTCTGCAACCATCACTAGTTATCTATTATCTCTGTGGTCTCCAAGTAAAGTAGGTCCAGACAGTGGTGTGGCCAGGATGTGGGTCTGGTGGGGGGTGGGGGGGATGTACATTTAAAATTTTTGTGGCTGTCTTAACCATGTGGTGGTATAAAGTTCTCTTATTTTTTTACTTGTCTTTGGGGGGGAGAAATTCATATCGAGGGGCACCATTCCTTCTGGGGTGGAGAGCTGTCTCCCCCCTCCACCAACCTACTGGGTCCAGAATAGAGGGGTTATTGTGTTTCACGAATATATTAAGAAAGTCATTAAAATAATAGACTGTATTATTAACTTTGTGTGGTTTTATTGTCTACAGACTAAGGAGCAAGACTTGAAGCAGAGGTCGGGACTACTTTCGTCTGCCTCCATCGTCGCTGTCGGGAAGAAAATTCTGGTGGTACGCTCGACATTGCAGCGTAGCGGGATGCAGCTTACCTCGAGAGCACCGTTCAGCGTTTCAATGTAGCCAGCATTGCAAGCTACATGCCTTTACACTACACACAGGGTTACTCCTGCTAACACTGAACAAGGTCCAGGGTTTGATTCCTGGTTTGGGATGGGTTTTTTTGACATTGGAAAATAACTACAGTACAGACACACAGTATAAGGGCACAGTATAGAGTATAAGGGTTATTATAAACATTCTACCGCCAAGAATAAAATTAACAAAGTTAGGTAAAAGTTTTACCTATTTGATAAAGAACTAATTGATTAGCTAAATGTTCTGATTGTTGTGTTCTGGTTGTTAATTTCTTTAAGTTGAAAGGTCATTGTGATGGACTGAAATAAAATAAGAACATCAATAGGCCTACATACATCAATAGTTTAATTTCAAAATTAAAGTATGCTCATAGCACCGATATAACAAAATTCTACAAAAAACACTATGTATTTTGAATGGTGGCATTCAATTTGCTGCAACTTCTGCTGCGTGGGGCATGATAGCATAGTAACAGATGTGACGTAGATACTTGTTCTTATGAGTGTTTTGTTTCGTCTGCAGATGTGGCCGCATCATCGCCTGCTGCTGCTGACTGGCTTGGGTGACTCGTCTGGTGCTGTTGCTGACTCGCCGCATCCCTCGCAAACACAGCCTCGTCTACAACCTGCCTGCCTGACAGGTAAGCTAATCTAGTTCAGTTATATATTTAATTTCAGCATTCGTCAAATGCAATACGTAATTAAAACGTAAACGTAAAACGTAATTTAATTAATATTTTTTATTGTGTTTTTGGTAGAATACATTTTTCCCAGTAGATTAGCAAATAATTTTCTAGTCAAGACAAGCATAGTGCCATAAGGTCTATTACAGTAGCCTACACATTGCATATTTTATTGTTACTACGTATTGAATTGAGAATTTTCTAGAGCTTGATTTGTTTCTAGTACTAGTTGTTTCTAGTTTAGAAAGTTATCAAAAGAATATAATTGAGTACTGTATTAACTTGATGTGGTTTTATTCTTTACTGACTAAGGAGTAAGACTCTAAGCAGAGGTCGGGACTACCTTCGTCTGGCTCTTATCATCGCCGTCGGGAAGACGATTCTGGTTGAACTCTTGACAGCGCAGAGTAGCGGCATCCAGCTTACCTCGAGAATCAGTTCAGCATTCCAACGTAGCCAGCATCACACTCTTAGGCAAGTTAACTTATATTTACACTACACACAGGTTTGATTGAAACCAGGGTTCGATTCCCAGTTTGGCCTAGGGTTTTTAAGCTAGGAAATTAATTTGTGTATACCGTATAGCCATAGCAACAAAGCACATATTAATTGGTATTAAATCTGCCATGAAAATCGGTTATTGTAATTGAGTGGATACACAATGTATACAAAGAAATTTTATTTATACGTAGTTTCATGATACGTTTTGATTAAAATTACCAACCCAAACAACTGATGAGATGAATTTAGCAAGAACTTGGTTAGAAGAAGGTATACAAAGGGTTTTCTTACTTATTTGTTTTGCACACATTTTCAAATTTCATCAATTTTGTACAAAATCAAATACACTGTAAATAAGCCTTGATTTGAAAAAATGTAGATTCTATCAAATAATTTAAAGATATAAAATCCCCAAAGACAATCAGTTCTTCTAACATGAGTGGACAGACTAAAACCATAGTTTATGAAAGTAGGTGCCAATCGGCTGGAATGGTATATAATGTGAGGAAAGGATCCAACAGCTTACCTTTGTGTAAGATGACGGATTTGCGAGTTTGAAGTAGAAGTACACATAAAAACACAATACAAATATCACGAGACGTTTCGACCGAGGTCTTGTTCACTTGAGAGAAGAATGGCTACTAGGCCTACCAAATGTGAAATGACTACGCAAATCCGGCATTTTACACGAAGGTAAGCTGTTGGATCCTTTCCTCACATTATATACTAGACTAAGGGCCGGTTTTTCAATCAGTTGCTAAACAGTTCGTCAGCTAATCAATTGATTAGCTTTACGGACAGTTTTAATCAATGGTTATCCAGTTTGCGTATTTCAATGTGATTTTAAGTCTCCGTTAGCTAACGAACACTTCCGAAGCATGTGATTGGTTACAGCTGGCAATTCAGTCTTGCCTCTCTTGTTGTTCCGAGTCTATTGAAAAGAATGCGCGTGCACTCACCGCGTACGCATACAAGTCGGTTTCTTCGCCAACCGCTGAACAAAAAAATCGGTTACTCATGAACGATAAAAATATTTTTTATACATAATTGAAGTCATAAAAGGTTCGTTTAAACATGTTTATCGATGAGAATGCACGATATATTAATATAAAAAAATATGGGAAGACATCTATGTACTTTGTTCGTGTGTATACGAAGATATTATAAACATGTATCGTTTCGTTAAGTTGTTCACCTGTCGCTAGATGTCTGGGTCAGGTGCCCACCCCACCTGTTGATTTACATTTTCGGAAGGAAGCATAACCAAAACTAAACTTGTTACATTTTTATCTTTTTTTACATTCATTCTGTTGTGCAATATGTCCAACAATGAGAAAGTGCCGAAACGGAAGCGTCCGAGTAATTTTAGCGCCACTGAAGAGGTGCTATTGATGGCTTTGGTTGGTACGCAAGTATTGCAAAATGATCAGGACGTTGCCGAACAACTCTTTCTCTCCTTGCATGGTTTAAAAATTCGTGTGCCATTTCCTCTAGTTCATCATCAGTTAATGAATCTAAATAATCAATTTGCACTAGGCCTAACGCAAATCCACCATAACCTCGACGATTAGCCATCACTGCATGATATTTACGTAATGTTTTTCGAAATGTCAGTTCATAACCTTCAAACAAGACCCACCACCTCCTACTAAAAACTACCAGCTGATTGCCAGTCGCCATCTTGAAAGTCTTTAATCAGTCTGTTACAGCCCTAACCAACCGATATTCCACCCGTAACTTTAACGATCCGTTACGATGCTTTAATCAATTGATTAGCACTAAACAACCATTGAAAAACACCAACTTGTACTAATCAGTCGATTAAGCTTTACGGACTCTTTAACGGACTATTGAAAAACCGGGCCTAAAACCATAGTTTGTTATATTTACTTAGCATAAAATACCAAATTTATTACTAATGGAAATGATGCATTTCAGAATGTAGAATCAATAAAATGAATAAACCTATCAAAAGGTTTAACATTTTCATTACACATTTCCCTGGGGTTTAATTAAACTGTAACCATTCCCTAATGAGCTGAGCATAGTTACGAGCTGTGACAGAAATAAATGGTAGAATTTATTTTTGCCTACCAGTATAGCCAATACAAATATGTATTTATGCTCATGTCATTTCTTGAAAGATTGAAGAAAACTGTAGTTGTATGATCCAAGATCCTGCTTCCAAGGCAGAAGGTCTTGGGTTTGATTCCAAGCCCAAGATAGATAGTTCTCTATTCTTGGTAGACTTGACACTCTTAAAAGATTATGAGGAATAGAAAAGTATAACAAAGAGGTTTTCTAAATCTCGTAGTAGAGGCTTGTCAAACTCCCATGTCAGGTTGTCGCAACCACTTCCAGTGATAGAATCACATATTTTTCTAATCATAACGGAAAATCTAATGGATCTGGTAAAACGAAAATGGCACAAAATGTTAATCTGTTAAAAGACTTCGTCTTATTCGATCTATATGCTCAAATTTGGGAGTTATTTTATTTAAATAATAATTAGGTGCTATTTATTGTGAAATTTGTATTGGAGATTTTTTAAAAGTTTTATGGTCGAACTTCCTCGCATAGCATGCGCGCTGCTAGAAGAAATTGAGGTTCATAATAGTCAACATGTTGTATAGCAGCATACATTGATGGGGATTTTTTTATTTAGGTGGCAAATAGCAAACATGGGCTTCCAAGGGCTGTGGATCAACTATGAATCAAGGGGCCCCCAGCTACATAAGGTTTGTTCTTCTATTATTTGATTGGTCGGAGTGTGCTCGAGGCATTCTTTTATTGGCTCTGAGCATCATAGATGCTATTCTTTTACTACCTTGCAAAGTACGGCCACACAAAATGACTTACATTACATATTATCAAATATTATTAATATTATTATCATACATTGTAACATTATCATTATTATTTTCATACATAAATAAGATGTGCCAGTCTTAAACCTGATATATAGCAATTGGTTGCATCTAACTAAAGTATGGTCAACCTTCGTACAAACACATTAAAAAATATAAAATTGAAATTGAATACTTTCAGTAGTGAACAATCTTAAAACCATGATTGCTGCAATTTTGTTTTTTTATTCATATATCAATCTGGAAAATCTGTTATGTGTCTGTCATCTGTCATGCAGGCATCAAGCAAGACAGTTTCATGTGACAGTATTGTATATTACTGATTATTTCACTGTTAAACGAATGCGTAATGTGGTGGTGGGGGGGGGGGGGGGGGGGGGGGGAATTGAAACATTTTAACACCCTTTTTTATTTTTTAAAATAGGATGCGATCGCATCCCGGGCCCTTTTGGCAGTCCGGGCCCCGGGGCTGCCACCAGAAAGTTCCTATGATGTAAATATTCTCTTTAATCTGTATATTGCTAAAAACAATCTTAAACCCCACTCTATAAGTATTATTTTGAAATTATAATTGAATTTAATGTAATATTTATTGTAAATATTCATTGTAATTAATTGAATACAATTGAAATTATTTTGACTGCTAGGGTGTCCTCTGTTACTCGCGCCCTAAAATCCGATTTTAGGCCATAAAATTCAATGCAACACCAAAAAATTGTTTACGTCTTCGGCGTATTTGCCTCCGGCGGCTGGGACTTTGCCCCAGACCCCAGCTGCACCACCCCACCTCGTGCAGGCCCCCCCGAAACCCAGCATCCCGGGCCTTTTTATCCCAGTCCGCCCCGGTGTCTGCCAGTGTTTTCTACGCAGCCAGCCACCGTGGCGGACGACCTAACGTACATATGCCATAAGTCCGCCTGTACTCGAGTACTTTTGGCGGGCGACATAGTTATTACGGCGGTCTCGCATTATAGAATGTACTAGTGCAAAATTCCCCACTGCTAGCAACAAACTTCGTATGAGTATAATGAGTATATACTGATGAGTGATGAGTAATATTTTTGTTACTCGTATCACTGCGGTGACCAAGAGGTTTGGAGACTCGGTTAGCGCACGAGGGTCCGGGGTTCGAGTCCCACGGTTAACAACTGTTTTACATGCCCGTACTCGTATATAAAAATTGTTCTCCTTGTTTACTGCGTAAATAATTTTGTTATTAAGGTGTACTGTCGGATTTGATGTCAAAATTGCATCGTTAGACGAATAAAATAGTGGAGAATTTAAATTAAAAATAGTGGCGAACACTGTTGGACGTATAGTCTGTGTTTCCTAGGATGCCCACCAACGGTGGCGGGCGGCACCGCGTAGAGCATAGAACACACACGCCCTGGCGGATGTATAGACCTGACCTATTTTTGTCCCCCCCCCCCCCCCTCCCCCCCCCCCCGTGCTATTAGCCTATACTTCATATTGATTTTATAGAGTACAGTCGATTTGCAATAATCAATGTTGCGTTTAATATACATCACGTTGAGGGTTAAATGTCAATATATCGGCATACTAATGCACCTACGCCCCTCTGTATGTATCGCCATTTTGTTTTCAATTGTGTCGAGTTGTCAAGATAGTAGGGTTATCTTTGTGAAGTTTTAATCGTGCCCTTGAGACAAAAGTTTTGTCTAGTTTTATTGTGCAATGTCGTTCAGTCTACCTTCTCTTTCACTACTAATATATCACGTGGTTGTGCCTTGCAGTAGTCCCCGAGATTGTTTCTTTTGTTTGTCGGAAGATTCTTCCAAGAGCTTACAAATCTTATATTTCCTTACACCTTATTTATTTATTTATTTATTTATTTATTTAATGTCTATCCTATTCAGTTATAAAAACTGATTTACAAAGGAGGACCTTAAAAAATTAGCATTGAGCATTTCCAGATCTGGGTAAATTAATTTCAAAAGTAGTGAAATTACTTACTACTGGTGCCAAAATTTAATAAAATTACCAGAAGTTACTTTTTCAAAAATGTTATTAAATTATGCTATTTTTTATGAAAAAAAGTGAAATTTCTTAAAATCGCAAAAACACGTTACTTCCGTTATGTTACTATCCAGCTCTGAAAATTTTAATAAATCAGAACACAATATATAGTTGGTGTTGGTGAAAATCTTATACCTGTTAAACATTACTGACATATTATATGGGTAGGTGAAATTACGTGGTTACTGTGTGTAACGCTTGAAAGTTGCTACGTTGGTATGAAATCTAACTCGAATAGGCCTATATCCACCCGAGCTAGATTTCGTACCACCGTTACTGGTATTAGCAGTATCGCATCCATTAATTTGTCTCGTTCTTTGTTCCAGGCCAATGGAATTTGTTCATACCCTTTACAAACACATCTTACCAAACTTCTACTACATCTCTTCTGACTACTTGCATCTCTCGCTCGAGCGTCATACGACAAGTCTCCAACGCCGATCCCGGGCACGTGCCAGCCATTCTCAAGGCCATGGAACCTCTACTTGCTGTGGTGAATATATACTGTACTAATCTTCCCAATGCCATTTAACTCATGCTGTTGTGTTCATTTATTGCACTAACACCCTGCTTCTCATTCCCATCACAGTTCTTGCTCTGTTAACTGTACAATACGACTGTTCAATAAATCTTGTTCAACTCAAGCTGTTTGTTGTATACACTAATTTATACTTTGCACCTTGCTTCCAGTCTCACCTCCCTTCTCAGCAACAACCCTTTCATGGCAAACTCCCGGCAATGAAAGAGTTGTGACCTAGTACAAAACCTTCAAAACTAAGTGAAAAGGTGAAGTTTTGAACCTCGTCTAGAGGTTGCGACCTAGTTTATAGGCGGTATTTCCTTTTGAAGGTCATCTAGAGGTTGTGACCTACTTTGTGGACTTAGTTTTGCAGGTTCTGAAGTTTTGAAGGTCATCTAGAGGTTGCGACCTAGTTTCAACACTTAGTATTTTCTTTGAACGTCATCTAGAGCTTGCGACCTAGTTTTGAAGGTCATCTAGAGGTTGCGACCTAGTTATGGTACGGTTTTGGACGGCATTCTACTAACAAAATTTCTTGAAAGTCATCTAGAGGTTGCGACCTAGTTTTGAAGGTGCTCTAGGGGTTGTGACCTAGTTATGGTACAGTTTTGGACATCATTTTCTGAAAAAAATTTCTTGAAAGTCATCTAGAGGTTGTGACCTAGTTTTAAAGGTGCTCTGGGGGTTGCGACCTAGTTATGGTACAGTTTTGGATGTCATTTTCTGAAAAAATGTTCATGAAAGTCATCTAGAGGTTACGACCTAGTTTTGAAGGTGCTCTCCAGGTTGTGACCTAGTTTATGGTACAGTGTTGGACGGGATTCTACGAAAAGTTTTCTTGAAAGTCATCTAGAGGTTGTGACCTAGTTTTGAAGGTGCTCTCGAGGTTGCGACCTAGTTATGGTACAGTGTTGGACGGGATTCTACGAACATTTTTCTTGAAAGTCATCTAGAGGTTGTGACCTAGTTTTGAAGGTGCTCTCGAGGTTGCGACCTAGTTATGGTACAGTGTTGGACGGGATTCTACGAAAAAAATTTCTTGAAAGTCATCTAGAGGTTGCGACCTAGTTTTGAAGGTGCTTTAGAGGTTGTGACCTAGTTTCTGGATGGTGTTGGAAGGCATTCTACTAAAAAAAAATTTGTAAAGTCATCTAGAGATTGTGACCTAGTTTTGAAGGTCATCTAGAGGTTGCAACCTAGTTTCTGGACTTACTTTTGAAGGTTTTGAAGTTTTGAAGGTTTTCTAGAGGTTGCGACTTAGTTTATGGACTTAGGAGATTTCTGGACTTTTTTCAAAGCTATTCAAAAACAATTATTTACCAATATTATTTGTTTATTTATAATAAATAATAAATATTCAACATACAACATTTCAACATCGATAGTCAAACGTAACAATATACATATATAGAAAAGGAACATGACAATATGCAGACGATTATTCGATCTAGTTTTAGCAGCCAAAAAGCAACCCGGGAAGCCGCACACGTCTTCGATCTTCCCTTCGAATCTTGAAAATCAGATGGTCTTGAAAATCTTGATCCGAGAAAATCATTTAATAAGTTGAGATCAAACTGAAACAAGAAAATTCAGAAAACTGAATGTAGATCCCCAGCTGACCAACAAACCAATCATCTAAAACAGATGAAAAACCACTAACAATAAAACAACATTAACTTAAACACGCTCGCAACCGAGACAACATTAAAAGTTTGGCATCCTAAACTGGCAAAGAATTCAAGGTTTACATCCTAAGATTGGTACACTACATTTTCCTAACTTATTTATGCTCTGTTCCGATGACTAACAATTATAAAAAATACTCTAGTTAACTGGAAGATATGTAATAAAAAACACTGTCGGACTTACACAGTTAAAATTTTCTCGATGTTAACCATCACGTCACGCAATATTTCGACAGCTGCTCTGCTGTCATCATCAGGCACGACTGAGGGATAGATCGACTCGAAGTGGTAACGGTGCAGTCTTGTGGTGACGTGTAAACCAGCTGGCACACACGGTCTACTTTGATTTCATTATCCGTACAACATCTTTAGCAATTATAGGGTACCCAATTCCCTTTATTTCTACGCTGGGGCTACTAATGATCTTCGCATTACTGCACGCCATAATGGCTGCCTCTTTTACCTTGCATTTTCTCATATCCGTCTTCCTCAACAAGGGGCGAGCGGAAGTCCAAACTGGGTGTCACCACCCAGAGAGGGAGAAAATGGCGTGCAGTAATGCGAAGATCATAAGTAGCCCCAGCGTGGAAATAAATGGAATTGGGTACCCTATAATTGCTAAAGATGTTGAACGGATAATGAAATCAAAGTAGACCGTGTGTGCGTGTGTGCCAGCTGGTTTACACGTCACCACGAGACTGCGCTGTTACCACTTCCAGACTGCTGATCTACCCCTCAGTCGTACCTGATGATGACAGCAGAGAAGCTGTCGAAATATTGCGTGACGTGATGAACACACATCGAAAAAATTTTAACTGTGTAAGTCCTACACTATTTTTTATGACTAACAATGTCAAAATGAAAGAAAATGTTGCGCATTTGGTCAAAAAGAGTGTTATCTTTTCGCGGCCAACTAATGTGCTTCCAAATGTATTTATGCTCAAAATTATAAGGTACAACAATAGGCTGTTCATACAGGCAACCACAAACTATTTGAAATTATTTCCATTTCATAAATAAAATGCTTTACAAGCTTAGAATATGTTTTATAGATAGTTCTTTTATTTTGGGTCAATTCATAACAATATGCCTGGCTAGAAGTGTGTAAAAATAGCAAATGCTAGCCTACCAAATCAATAAACATAAGATTTGTTCATAACAAATTAAGGGTTTTAAGTTTTAACTGTGTTTCTGATATTTCTTTTACAATTTTACTAATTAGTAATTACAATTAAATTTTAAATTGACTAATATTTACTATTGAGGCTGTGCGCCCCACTTATAATCGGTGGCACTAAAGAGTGGGATATTAGTTTAAATGTAAAGAAAAAGATCTTGTCTTTTTGCCTAGTTTTAATTCAAATAACCATGGAATTAGTTCTGAAACTGCTCAATGTTATTATTTCCAGGTGGAAAAGCAATAAATTCTACTTTTCTGTTAAAAACAGTAAAAAGCACTAGAATCCATCATCATTTTATAGGCTAGGTTATTATATTTATTTCATTTATTTTATTTATATATGTACATTGAAGGCCCACAGTTAATATCAAATATGCCCTATATCCATGTAATTTGAACAAGGTAGGGCCTTAGTTATTTCTTTTTTAAGTTGTATTTTCAAGTTATTTTAAGTGTATATTATGTTCGAAGCCACTATTGCCAAGAACAATGACTCTGCACAGTGTTTTATTTGTGAGAATTTGCATTATATATTTAACGACCTTAAAATCGTTCAATATTAATATAATATATATTCATTAACATATTCATTTTTATCTATTTAAAATGCAAATAATCCCAATTTGTCGCTCTTTTATGGAGAAAAAAGCAAAGCACTAACTAAATTTCAAAGTAAAATCCTATTTTCACCTACCTCCAGTTATGTTAGAGCTAAATTGTGTTGCCAATATGAACATAGGCCTACTATTGTAAATTCTAGCTACACCAGTGGTACACAATACACCACCGGTAAGAAAGCTGCTGTACAGAACAACAAATACAATCTCGGCCAAGTGCAATGGGTTACATATCAATTATACTGAGCAGCAAATAGCATATCTACTATAGTCCTCCCAACGAATCTATTCTCATGCTTTCGTCATAACCCCTGAGGCCTCGAAATAAACTTCCGCGGACGGTTTACTGCCTGTGTTCATGCGCGCACTATTGCCGAATACTAAGATGGCGCTCGACGAAATTAGCAGCTCCTGCACTGCAATCACGTAACTTTCCTGGCGGAGTACGTTTCGTCACCTTTCAAACATCATTGGGGTAAGTCTACACAAAAATATATACAGTCCACTAAAAAACTCCTCGGAGTGAGCACCCCGGCTCAAACATATGGTCCTCGCGGAGCCGAATTGTCCGGTATTTTTCTGCATTTTTCTCAAAGATTTTCTCAATCAAGGTCAGTCCTTAGTTGGTCGCACAATACACACGTCATTGAGTGTTGTGTGTTTCCGCTCTCGTATTCTATTGATTGTGCTGTTCAGTGTGTGTCTCTTACGTACGTCGTACATCCCTTGTATTTTTAACATTGTCTTTTGCATTTTCGATTATAATGGTCGATATTACGGCAGAATTAAAAAAGTTAGTTGCTCGACGCGAGTTTATATTCGCGTCCGCCCAACGAACGTACACTGCGTTCGAAAAAATAAACCCTGAACAAGTTGAGTCACATAGGCCTCGGTTCGATGAATTATCTGTTTTGAAATCGGATTTTCAAGAAATTCAAATGTCCATTGCCGATCTCAACACTCGAGTAGTTCTTCCTGCCAAGCCGATCGAAATAGACAAAGTTCAGGAGAGTTTTGAAACGTTGTTTTACGCTGCCAAATCTCGGTTTCTCACGGCTGATAAATTAAATCAGCGTCCTGCTGTGACTCAACCTGGGTCTCTACCCGCTTCAGTCAAACCATCCATTGCATTGCCTGTCATAGATCTTCCCAAGTTCAAAGGTGACATTTGTAAATGGCCCGAGTTCTATGCTCTATTCAAGTCTCTTATTGATGATAACAAGTCATTAAGTAATGTTCAAAAATTACACTATTTAAAAACTTCGTTGTCTGAAATACCGTTGGCACTCATCTCAGAGTTTCAAATAATTGAGGAAAATTATCCCCCCGCTTTGCAAACGCTCGTCTCTCGTTATCAAAACAAGCGATTATTAGGGAGCTTATATGTTCACAAGATTTTAGATTTTGTTCCTCTGAAAACGTCATCTTATGACGGTCTTCAAGCATTTCTCAAAGTACATCGCAATTCTGTCGACTCTTTGAAAGCCCTGAATATTCCTGACCTGGGCGATTTCCTTCTACTGTGTTTGGCATTAGCTAACCTCGATACGTCATCTCGCAAGGCTTTTGAAACCAAACAATCGTCTAATTCGACTCCCGAATATAAATCGCTTATTGATTTTGTCGAAGACCAATCTAAAGTAATGGAGCTATGTGCTGTCGGTAAAAACTCAGTTTCTTCTGTCAAAAGTTCTCCCCCTGTGAAGAAAGTAAATACGTTGATGGTGTCATCTGATGTTTCGAACTTGAGTTCAAAACCATCTCACAATGACTCATCTCGCAATCACGCTCATACTAACGTGTCCACTTGTCCGTTATGTAAGGCTTCGCATTCATTCTATCAATGTAATGCTTTCCGTGGTTTAACCGTAGACCAACGTTACGACACTCTGCGACAGTTAAAACGCTGTTTTAATTGTATGGGTGCACATCTACGAACTCAATGTAGTTCGACAAAGTCTTGTTCCGTGTGTCATAGTACCAGACATCACTCTATGTTGCATGTAGACTCCACTCAGTCTTCTGCGGACGATACTCCTGTCTCCGATCAAGGCCATCAGGTGCCACAGACTCTGTCGTGTCAAGTCCGGGGTTCGAACCCCACTCATCAAACCGTCATATTGGGCACCGTTCGCGCCCTCATAAGTGATGCCCACGGGATATTGCACCCATTTCGTGCGGTTATTGACTCCGGGTCGCAAATCTCTGCCATCACTAATTCGTTAGTGCAACGTTTAGGCTTAAAGGTCAAACCAGCCACCGCCCAACTGTCAGGTGTTGGTCAAATTCATGCTCGTGTGCATGGTATCGTTCAATGCAGTATAGCTTCTCGACGTTCTAAGCAACCGGCTATGCATGTGAACGCGCACGTTCTCTCAACTATCGCCGGCAATTTGCCTACTTCCTCCGTGTCCACTAGGTCATAAAGCGCTATCATGACCTCGACCTCGCTGACGATCACTTCAATGTTCCCGGACCCATTGATTTTCTCATTGGTGCCGATCTCTACTCTGACATTCTCTGTAAAACTGGAAACACAATCGTAGGCAGAAAACCTGCTGCACTCAACACGGTTTTCGGTTGGGTGATTTTGGGTCCAGTCAACTCTTCTGAACCTGCACCTGAGTCATCCTACTCATTTCTCGCCGTGGCCAATACTCCTTTGGAACACACTCTTCGTCTCTTCTGGGAAACAGAAGAAGTAAGTCGACCCCCCTCTCTAGACCCATTGGATTCGCTCGCTGAAGAGCATTTCATTAAAACCCACTCTCGCGACCCATGCGGTCGCTACTCGGTCGCTCTACCTTTCAAGCCTGACTGCATCATGCCAGGCTATAATCGTGACGTCGCGCTCAAGAACTTTGTCAGTTTGGAGCGTCGTCTAAAGCGTGATCCTCCACTTTATGACACCTATCACGAGTTCATGAGTGAATACGCTCGTTCACTGCATATGCAGCCTTCTCCTCAACCTTCAAAGTACATTATCCCGCACCATTGTGTACACAAGGTCACAAGCTCTGCCACTAAATTGCGAGTGGTATTCAACACCTTCTCCCCTGATAAACGTGGAGTTGCTCTCAACCACGTCTTGCTCAGTGGTCCCAAACTTCAGAGTGACCTTCCCCGGGTTCTCACCACCTTTCGTGTCTATCCCGTAGCCCTGTGCGCGGACGTGAGACAGATGTACCGTCAAATCCTTGTACACCAGGACGACCGTGTCTATCAGCACATATTTTGGCGCCCTGAGCCTTCCTCCCCTGTTATTGAGTACGAGCTCAACACAGTGACTTACGGTCTCACGCCCTCTGCTTACCAGGCCCAAAGAGTGTTGCAGCAACTTGTCAAGGACGAGGGCGCGCAGTTTCCTCTCGCTTCACGCGCCCTCACTACAAACATCTACATCGATGACATAGTATCCGGTGCCAGTGACCTTGACGAAGCTCTCGCGCTTCGCGCTGAGTGGCAATCAATCACTCAGTGCGCCGGGGTCGAACTTCGCAAATGGGCTAGCAACTCTCCCGACGCTCTTAGCGCTCTTCCCCAGGACCACCTGGAGACTGCCCTGGTATTCTCTAACGATGAGCAGACTCTGAAAATTCTTGGATTGTTGTGGGACCCACGCTCTGATTGCTTCAGTTTTCACACTCTACCTTTCGAAGGTTGTGTCACCAAACGTTCCATACTCTCCTACATTGCGCGCATATTCGACCCTCTTGGGTTTCTCACCCCTTTCCTCTCCTGGATGAAGGTGTTCATGCAGAATCTCTGGCTCTTGCGCGTGGAGTGGGACGAATCACTTCCGGAGTCGCTTTCTCAGACTTGGATCACTGCCATCGAAAGCGTGTCCAAGTTGAGTGATGTCAGTGTTCCGCGCCTCCTTGTTTTGAGTGACGCCACCTACCGGGTTGTGGGGTTTTGTGACGCCTCCGAGAAGGCCTATGCTGCTACTCTCTATTTGCACGTTGAGACGTGCTCGCAATCTCATGTCAGACTGTTGAGAGGCAGGAGCAAGGTCGCGCCCGTCAAGCTTCTCACTGTCCCTAAACTGGAGCTCAGTGGCGCATTGTTATTGTCTCGGGTGTTGAAAGATGCCCTGCCCGCTCTCGAGTCCTTGCACATAGAAACAGTGTTGCTCTATACCGATTCCACGATCGTACTTGCCTGGCTCTCTACCCCCCCGCACCAGCTTAAGACTTTCGTCGCCAATCGAGTAGTCGAAATTCTCGAGACCACTTCTCCTCTGAACTGGTCTCACGTTCGTTCCGAAGAGAACCCTGCCGACTGTGCCTCTCGGGGACTTCTCCCCCAGGACTTGTTGAACCATCCCATATGGTTCTCTGGTCCCCCGTTCATGCGTTCGCCCCCCTTTACGTGGCCTCGCTTGGTCCCCTCGCGTGAACCTAGCCACGAGGTGCCTGAGCTGAAGGCGTCTTCCACAGTTCTGATCAGTCTTGACCCCGTTGTTGACCCTCTACTAGTTAAGCTGCAAAGCTTCTCCTCGCTCGTCAAAGCCAAGCGCGTGTTTGGTCACGTGGTACGCTTTTCCCGCATTTTGCTTGCTCGCCGAAGTCAGCTTGCTTCCCCCACTGGTCCCCTGCTCCCGTCCGAACTTGAGGACGCGATGCGTTTGTTCGTACGCATCACTCAACGACATTATTTCGCCAATGAGTTCAAGCAATTGGCGAAACACTCGCCCGTGTCTCACCGCATCGCCCCCCTCAAACCCTTCATTGACTCCCGTGGGTTTCTCAGGGTGGGCGGCAGACTTCACTACTCTTCACTTCCCGAAGACGCACGTCATCCGCTCTTGCTTCCCAAAGAAGCTCATCTGTCCGCACTCTTGTGTGATGCTTTCCATCTCACGTCATTGCACTCTGGCCCTCGCACTGTGCAAGCTCTCATTCAGCAGATGTATTGGATCGTTGCTCTACGCGGTTTATTGCGGCAACGCATTCGACGTTGCTTAATAGACCGGACGCCACCCCAGAAATATGTTTTGCACTGCTGCACCCCTTTTGAGGCAGAAAATGCAATATGCCATGAGTTAGACGAAGTAGATGTGCATCTCAAGTCACCGTGCCTTTTTTGCCTTAGTGGTGCAAACGCCGAATAATTTAATTTGAAATTCATAATTTTTGCTATTGTAATCGCACGCATATGATTGAATATAGTCGTGTATCATCACTATTTACTATGATACGACAACGTGTAATATATCAAATGAAAGATCTTGAAACGCTTGTTCATAATATATGCAATGAAAGTTCATCAAATGGATGTAACTAAACACAAATCGTGAATTAATTACGAAATCAATCTACTTCGAAGGAAGCTTATATTATCAGTTTTTTTTACAATAGAAGAAATGAAAAAAACACTGCAAATAATAACTTATACGATGCATCATAGTGTAAGCTTTAGATATTGTCTCTTGTCATTTTTATGTATTATTGTTATTACGCCCACAATGAACAATAATAGTGAACCACGTGACCGTCTTACGGAAACCATGAAAGTTTGTTTTTATCCATGCAAGGTCACAGTAATTTTTATTTGGTGCAAAATGTACTTTAAAATGGACCTAATACTAAATTGTATGTTAGGAACAGTCAGTTATGGATTTTTGTATTTTTGGTTAGTAAACAAAGAATAATATAGTATTTTGAATTTACGTTTTCTTTAGATTTTGCGACTTCGTCCAGCCCTAACCTCGATATAATTACTTAAATGTAGACAAATGTTATTATTATATTAATGAACATTAAATTGTAAGCTCTATTGAAGTTACCAATTGGCAATATCTATTTTTGTTTTCGAGTTTTTCGTCTTCTTATCCGACGATGCGTATTTCCACTAAGACTGCTATTTTTCAAGCATCGAGATTTTTGTTTTGAGCGCGGAAATTGGAAGACTCGCTCTTTAGTTCTCGTAAGGATAGCCCCGTCCCATTCGGTGGCGAGTGACAAAAGGGCCTCAACCTTCCTTGTATTGACAACCCATCTGGGACCAATAAACAAGGTTGTATAAATAAAACATGAATAGGCCTAATAGCCCCATCTGCTAAAAGCAAAGATTACTCACTCTTTATAATCTTTGCTAAAAGATTTGTTCTGCTAGTTTTTCAAGTCGGTGCTTTCAATGTGTGACAAGACACTGACGGGAGTTGTCACATTGTGTTGTTGGTCCCGCACAGTATTTCGTTATCTTTATCGAGTTTTGCATCATATTATAATTTATAACATATTACATTTTAATTTATGTCTACGTTTGTATTGTGTTTCTGTTGGTATATATAGTTAATTGTATTGTTTTCATAGTGAACATAGTGTAGTGCATGTCATAGTGTATTGGTGCACATAAACGTGTAGGTGAATGCTTTTGATTTATGTTCATGTTTTACCGAGTGTTTTATACTGATTTATGGAAGAAATTAGTCCTTTGAAGATAAACCTCCCAAAAAACGTTTTAAAAGGTCAATTGACTACGAAAGGTGTGTTTTTTGCCAAAATGAGACGGGTGAAAAGTTAACTAAGCCATTATCTAGCACTGTAGAATCGTTAGTTGATTCAATCTAAGGATGTAACGACATTGTTTCAATAAGACTGTCGGAGAATCAAACTTCGTGCAACCATTTCAAATGGCATCGGTCATGCTATACACAATTTTGCCGAAATACACTATCAACAAGCCTTTCTGTACCTTGTAAATAATTGTCGAAACTCACAATCAATTACAAGTGGAAGTGCAAAGGTTTATCGTTTTATCGTTTTATTTTCATTTACGACCACCTTCCGCTCCGTCACAACAACCGTCCCATTCAGTCTATTCAACCTTGGCATGCCGCTTTACACCCTGTCTCCCCCCACCGATATCCTACTGCGTTTAGGGGCTAGTTAGCGAGCCTCACAACTTCTGGAGACGAGAAACTATGTCATTTTGTACTACATCATCTCACAAACCAATTTTTATCTCGTAAGTTATACACATATTGATAAAACAAATTGTGGATGTGTATTAAATGTGAATGTGAAATCATTCTTGTTTGATTTTTACTTCTATGAAGGCATCGTTGTTTCTACTATTTCACTGAGAAATGTGTGATCGTTAAAAAAAGTCTTTTTATCACGGTAAAAAAATTCATAATTCCCGAATTATAATAAAAGACAAGCATTTCACTGTTGAAAACCATGTAATCTACTTATATGTATTACGTACTGAACTTTTATTAAAGAAAATTCTCATATTGATCAAATTATAAGAGATCAAAAACGTATCCATCTTTGCGGATAAGCTACAGATTGCCGTGGAAAACTACTCATAACTGGCGTAATTTCATAAATACAAACAAAATGAAAGAGACATAACTTTTTAATAACTAAATGGTCGTTATGATCAATGCTTCGTATATTAAGAATTCGATTTGTTTAGTACCATAACAAAACTTATAAGATATTACCTAATTGAAAAAGATAAATTTCCGGATGTTGATTACATTTTATGACATGGTATATAATGTAGCTTCTTAAATGTTAAACAGTTGTATTGTGTGTTTCAATAGCTTTCATTTGATATATAACACATATAATATTTATTATGATAAAAGGGTAATGGTACCCGACATTCGTATCCGTGCATGCCCATTAATTCGTGCAAGTGCCGTCACTTAGATACGATTATTTTCCGTTTGCACCACTGAGGCAAAAAAGGCACGGTGCCTTGATATGCACATTACTTTTATCTATCTAATGATGTATTGCAATTTCTGCCTCAACAGGGGTGCAGCTAACACCCCGAAATATCAACATTTTTCAAGGGTGGCTCCCGAACTATAAACTGTTTCAAATTCCGCGCCAAGCCTGTTCAGCCAATCATGGCTGAGCTGCCTGAACCTCGCGCTAAGCCTTCACGCGCTTTCCTCAACGTAGGCACTGTTCCCGCCGTAACGCCCCCATCGTCAAGGGTTACTTGTGCCTGTTCATCTGCATGGCCACTAAGGCTATTCACCTAGAGTTGGTCTCGGACTTATCCACTGAAGCCTTCTTGGCCTGTCTTGATCGGTTTCTCGCTCGTCGTGGCCTCCCCGCTCATATTTATTCCGACTGTGGTCGTAATTACGTAGGTGCTGCCCGTACGCTCCGCGAGATACACGATTCTCTCACCTCAGCTGAAACTACCATCGCTGACAAGCTCGCTCTACGTAATGTTCAGTGGCATTTCAACCCCCCTTACGCCCCTAATTTTGGTGGCCTATGGGAAGCTGGAGTGAAGTCCGCCAAACTGCTTCTGCATAGATTAATTAAGGGTTACTCCCTTAATTACGAGGAGTATTCTACCCTGTTTGCATGTATTGAAGCCGTGTTGAACAGTCGACCTCTTTGCGCCACTTCGTTCGACCCCCTGGAAGGCCCTGATTACCTTTCCCCCGCCCACTTGTTGATTGGCACCTCACTTCTCGCACCTCCTGAAACAGCTATCGCCGAGTCCACTTCTCACCTTTCTCGTTGGCATCGAGTTCGTCAGCTGCATCAATCCTTCTGGACGCGTTGGTCCAGAGAGTATCTGCATACGCAAATGCAGCGTGGGAAGTGGGTGCGCGCATGTCCTAATCTCAAGGTCGGTGACGTCGTCTTCGTGTTGGAACCCGCCACTACCCCTTTATCTTGGCCTATTGGCAGGGTGGTTCACGTGTGCCCTGGTAACGACAACGTCGTCCGAGTCGCGTCCGTTCGCACGTCTAAAGGAGTGTTCACCCGACCGGTGAACAAGTTAGTTACCCTCCCCTCTCTTTAGTCGTTCGTTTCGGAGTGTTGTTAGATTTAGGTTTTGTAGTTCTTAGTTTGTTATTTCTCATTGTCCTTTCTAAAATTGGTCTATTTTAGGTGGGCGGTATGTTCGCGCCGTTTATTCGTCGCTAGTGATATGTATTATCTCGGTGTTGGTATACTTGTATATTATTTTCATATGTTTCGATTTCGGCCAATCACATCTCTTACAGTTTTCCGTGCAAATGCACTATCTCCAATCTCGTCAGTATCGTTCGAGCTTCGAACTCGTAAAGTTCATTTAGTAGTGTCCCAGTCTCCGACCTCGTCGGTCACGTCAGTATTGTTCGACTCTCGACCTCGTCCAGTCAAGTGTATTTCTCTCTAGTTTATTCTCTCGCGCCCAGACGGCTTCTTCGACGCTGCATGTCCTGGGTTCGATCGCCTTCCAGGCATTTTCATCTTTCCTTCTTTTCTCTTCTAAACTCGAGTTTCCTTCTTCTATCTCTTTCTCACGACGGCCACTTTCCGCCCGTCGCTGTCATCTACGTTTCGTCACCTTTCAAACATCATTGGGGTAAGTCTACACAAAAATATATACAGTCCACTAAAAAACTCCTCGGAGTGAGCACCCCGGCTCAAACAATTATTAATAGCAACCTACACAAATGAGAGAATTACCATTTATCAACGTCGGTCAAGTTGGCCAACTCACGAACTGAGACAATCCGACGCAATCTTCCATCAAGCACACGGAGGAATGACAAGTTAAGTTGCCATTCTGGACATGGCCTGTGATGAAAGCATGAGAATAGATTCGTTGGGAGGACTATAAGCTAAGCGGAGAATGATACCGTGTAATACAGTTTAACCGTTTGCATTTGGCCGTGATCGCAGAGTCAAACTGCAAAGGTGACCAGTTAGTGTTGGAGTTTCTAAGTATTTCCATGCCAGCACCGTGTTTCTTGAGCAATTAGAATGTTGTGTCCTGTTACACAGTAGCTAGAGATGTGCTTTTTTAGTTACAACCAGTGCTTTTTTTCTAAAATAAAGTTAACCGGTACGTTCGGTATAACATTTCATGTGACTGGCGTGGTATAGCTGGGGTCTGGGGCGAAGCCCTAGCCGCCGGAGGCAAATTCGCCGAAATCGAAAAATTTTTGGGGTACTGCATTAAGTTTGATGGCCAAAAACGCATTTTTAAGGCGGATTTGTATCGTAGATATCAACGAAATATGAAGCTTATGTTGCACAGCTCATGACTGGGATTAGATCCTGTGTCCACACGATCGAGCAGCGTCCGCAGAAAACATAAAATATATTTTTTTTAAACGTGCCAATAGTGATGGTTTCATTTTAATAAGACGGAAACTAAAATTATTTTTTCAGCCCCCCCCCCCCCCCCCCCCCCCCCCGCCTCATGTTGAATCCGCCCCTGTTTAACGTGACCCATACACGAGACGTGCATTTACTCACTTCAAACTTAATAGTTAATATTTGTTTTAAAATAATTTATAGCTCACCAAAATCAATGATATCGAATGCAAAGCAATTTCCTTACATGACTCATAGTCATGTTCTCGTCAACAACACGTCGGTTTCTTGCTCTGTTTCGGGTATAGGTGGCGAGGTGACGGCCCAAGAAGTTATTTTTCGGTTTATTTTTATTTTTTACACTCTCACTAAACACACACACTCGCTAATCACGACGACATCTCCACTCGTCACCAGAGAGGAAACTAACCCTGCCACACACAACTTACAATCCCTTGACCACCGATCTCCCCCCCCCCCCCCTTCCTCCCCCATTACAACCCAATCGTTGTCTGTAAATTGAAAAGGCGCTTTCCAGGAAAACAGAAAAGTAAGAATGGGTACATTCTCTTTTGCGGTTCCCAGAAGCTACTCTTGACAGTTGACATTTTAGTCAAAACAACCCTAATTATCTTTCCTTAGAACTGATGACCCAAATAATAGAAAAGATTACTGTAGTGAGTGGTCGCCAAGAGTCTAAAAAGAAGTGATTTACACTACAATATGTCTCACCCATGTCACCAGCAGGTGGCAACATCCTTCTATTTCAAAATGAAACATATTTTGCAGTCACAAGCCTGTCACACTGCACAATTCAAAGTTATTCACGCGCATCAAGGCTAATCGTAGCGTACCGGCTATAGTGTGACTTTATTGCCTTTTACCGGTACGCCTCTTGTGTTAGCCGGTACGCGTACCGGCTCGTACCGGCCGAAAAAAAGCCCTGGTTACAACTATTGCTAAATATGAAGACATTGAGTTTAAAATGAATTTTTTTAACTTTGTTACAGGTTGTCTAGGTGTTTCAGTATTTTAATTTTTGGTTAATTAGGATTAATCTTAGACCATCTATACCCTTCGAGTAGAGGGATAGCTCGGCTCTGTTGGTGAAGCCGAGCTGCGGCAGTTCTAAGCACTAGGTCTGGGCAAAACATTGCCCAGACCTAGTTCATGGTTAACTCTTGCGCTGCGTTTGGCTGTACGTCAAGAGCTGGAAAACAGTCTGGATTATCATTACACGCTAAATCGGAATGGAACTAATATCTCTACCCAGACCGACTTCCGAGAATCGCTCTTTTTCTCTCACTCATTTTGTTCTCAGCTCGGCTTCAATCGCTGCAATGGCAGATATAGGCGTGCACTTTGTCCACCGCCTTTATATGGTCTAAGGGATTAATGCTAAAAAAAAAGAACTATTAAATACTAATGCTAAAAATGTTGCATTTGCCACTTTCCACTAAAAGCAGCTTTTCCCTTGTGATATATAATTTTTCATAATAATTGTCATATTTAGTCTTACTGTAGAAGAAAATAATTTTATAAATACATATTCAAAATTCACTAATTTCACAAATAATTTCCAGTAAAACAAAATTTAGCATGTCAAAATTTGTATTAAAACAAAAGTTTTTACCTATTTGCTCATAAAAGCTAATTTTGAAAAATGAATGCTCAACTAATTGGTTGAATGCTGAAAAAAGCTCATCCCTAGTAACAACAGAAAGGTGACTGCAAACAGACGGAAGTCTACGTCGACGGGACGGAAATCAGATCCCTGGTCACACAGTCAACGGTTGCACAGACAGACCAGCAGCCGTACATTACAAACCCCTTCTCGGCTTAATGGTAAGAAGTAAGAATGCCTGAATACTCTGTGCTGGTTATGTAAATACCGGTACCGGTACTTGATGTTGGCTTTACATATATGTACACTGTATGGTGTGTATGCTCACCAGTCAAAATACCATGGATGGATTAGTAAGTAACTGATGCGAAATCATTTCATGTTCATAGGTAGCTTAGACTTGTAAGTGGCAAATAAAACATGAACACTGTCATGTCATGAACATGTTTCATGTCTTCAGTGGGATCCGACAAATATAATAGTTATGATCCAACAATAAAACAATAAACACAAGATCAAACACAAGAATAAATACATTTCATTACAATGGTAGGTATTCAAATCATAATAAAAAAATTTGGAACCTAGAACTGAAATTAGAATTTTGAAGTTTGGTTGATGACTGTAATTTGGATACATTTTTTAAATTTAAGAAGTAAATTGTTCATACAGGCTAATAACTAATATGCACACGTAGTTTATGTGTTGCTATGGTAGTGATTTACAAGCAATTAACAAATAAATGGTTTATATTGGTACACTGTTATACTGGGCCTAAGTAGCGTGCAATGTATTTAAAAAACATATTGTAATCCATCCATGATTGGGAAATGCAGAAGTTTTGACTTCCCTACTAAAACAATATGGAAACACATGAACAATGACAATACTATTTATAGGCCTACCAGTTTATTTGTTTAAAAATGGAAGCAAGCTAGGGAAGTATTTAAATAAATAATAGGTACCAATAAGTGTGGAACCCACATAATCAAGAATCGATTATACCCATGAGTGATTGGGCTGCGAGCACTTACAACTCCGATTAGTTCAGTACTTATTTTCAGTTCAGTACAGTATTTATTTAATTTATGTAATGTGGCAGAATTGAGCCCGCGACAATCATGTACAGTGAACCAAACAAGAGCGGTCTAAAGGTTAATGAACAGCGATGCGAGTCAGGAAGCACTTTCACTGGCATGTTAATAATACCGTTTTAAAACGCAATGTAATAGTCCTACATAAAACTCAAACCTACGGACTACGGTCATAGTTCAGTAGACCACCACTTGCATGTTTAGCTGTACAATAGCGTTACTTGTACGGATCCAACTTTCTTAAAACATGCATGGTTAATCATTTTAAAGCATTTATTGTCTTCGGTTGAATGATGTGGGCGAATGCTTTGTTCACCTAAGTTCAAATAGTAATGTATTTCAGAGTTCCCTCAATGTACGATATTCATAATACACATGCAACCGATTTGCCATCACTCATCGAGTCATCAGGCAAGAAGCATCACTTGTTAGAGTGAAGAAATCAAATTTCAAAAAAGTAGATGAAAGCCCAGACGGATAAGAAGCTTGGCTAGCCATAGTCGTTTAGCATGGCTCTGATCAATGAAACTACAAGTGAGTGTAGCGTAGCGGTAGTTAGATCTAGATGTGCATGTCTATACTATCCTACTTAGCTCATATATCTTGAGAGGGAGCCACCGACTATGCATGCTTAGGTTCATAGCTTCAATTGGTATTTCTTGCAAACAGCTGATCGGCTGTTCTACTCACTTTTTTTGTGTATTCCTTTGCGCGATTGATTATGTACGTAGTAGGCCTACATACACATGATTTGATTATTTATCCAGTGTTTGTCTTTACAAATAGGCATAGTATGTTTTTTGATGGTTAATTTCCATTTTTAAAATACGTACATCGTTTTGACATGTGAATCACGTTAAATATGGCAATATGGCGTGTACGTAAGTACATGAAAAAACCCTAAAACCAGTTCGACTGTCAGTATGAATCCTTGGATGAATCCGTGGCTTTTGGTTCAAGACGTTCAAAAGGTTAAGGGAGGTGTTGACCTTGAACCACAATAACAGCCGATCAGCTGTTCGCATGCTTTATCCTTCAATTTATACTGTCCTGCAGAGCCAATATCAAAACAACAAACTAGTTATGTATATAAATAAAAGATGCCCAATAAACCCATTTTTTAAATGTAAAAATACAAAAATCACAAATGATTCAGCTTCGATTATAATTCGATGACATATAACTTGGTGGTTTACTGCAACTACTTGACTGAGGTACCAAGACAGAAAATACGTATTTAACTAGGCCTCACTCCATTCCATTACAGGCCAACACATAGGCCTAGGCCTAGGGCTAAGCCTAGATTGAAGAACTTTCACTTGACACAAACATAATATAGTGCCTATTTATTTATCGAGTAAAACTTACGATTAAAAGTCCTTAGATCGAGCGAACTGCCTAACTGGATGGACCTGGGCTAGCTAGGTGCTAGGCTAGCCTAGCCTACGCCAAGGCACGTGCGCCCTCTGCCTGGCGACTGGAAAATACGTGGACTTGAGGATGAAATCCCCAGAACCCTAAAATAAATAAAAAATTGAGACTGAATTAGTATTCTTAACCGTTCATAATTTGAATGAATAAAGCCTGTTTTACACAGTCAAACTTTTTCCTCCAACTCCTTGAATTCAAGGACAAAAGGGCATCAATAAATAATTCCTAGGCTATTATTGTGTTTGACTACATACTGACTGTTTTCGATGCGCTTTTGTCCTTGAATTCAAGGAGTTGGATGAAAAAGTTTGACTGTGTAATACAGGCTTAAATGTAATCTATACATCCTTTACCATAATATTTCGTCGCTAAATTAGTTTTCATGGCCCAGATGGCAGTACGGCCTAGATCTAGGACTAGGCCTAGCCCTACGCCCTCGGAAAACTGACTGGAGACGATTGACTTTAGTATTAAGTCCCCAGCACCCTAAAATAAATGAGACTGAATTAGTATAGCCTAGTTAGACACAAACGTAATACAGGTCTATTTATTTATCGAGTAAAAGACTACGTATATCACGCAAGTTTAAGACGCCTAGGATGAAGGCGCCTTGGTTCCAATCGGTTGCAGAGTGTGGTATACACGTCGAATTTACCACATGACAGCGGCGAGCCAACTCGCTTGGGCAAGCGAGTTGGAGGCTAGAATTCACTTTGATTTAAGTGATATACACGTCAAAGCGGCTCCGCGATGCACGGCCAGTGTTGTGATTGGCTGAATTCGCAGCCGGTGTACATAAGGGCGCTTCAGATTGACGTGATATAGGCTACGGAGCAGATTCCTCACTCGGCTACCGATTGAAAGCGAGGAGCCTTCATCCCAAGCACGTTAAAATTGTGTGATATACGTAGTCAAACTTACAGAAGTCCTTAGATGGAGCGTACTGCCTAATAAATGGATGGACCTGGCCTAGGTGCTAGGCCTAGGCCTAGCCTACGCCAAGGCACGCCCTCTGCTTGGCGACTGGAAAATACGTTACTTCAACAGATAGTGTTACTTCTTCCAGCAGGTGATCATTGTATATGTTGTTGTTGCTGGCTTATTCTCTCACAGTTGGCCGTACGCCGGTGGCAAGAGACTCTACGCTTCCTTCATTACTCCTTTCCCATCCTTTGCATCATCCTCCCTTCCTCCATCAGGCTTCATCTTTCCATTCTTCTCAGTTTCCCATGCTTCCTTCTCATCCATCACCCCCCTTGCTTCCAACCTTCCTCCTTCTCCATGACCATCGCCTTTTGTCTTTTCCATCACCTGGGTTCAGGTTTAGGCCTCAGCCTGTCGGCAAAAGCCTTTACCTTCCCTAGCCTCACAACCTCCCCATCTAACTGGTTCCACTCAACCTAGACTTGTCGACTTGAGAATGAAATCCCCAGAACCCTAAAATAAATAAAAAATTGAGAGTGAATTAGTATTATTTACTGAATAAACATCGCTAAATTAGTTTTCATGGCCCAGCCGGAGGTAGGGCCTAGACCTAGGCCTACGCCCTCCGAGACCTGACTGAATTAGTATAGTTAATATTTAGTAATATTCAATAGACGTACATCTAACAGGTTCCTTACCGTAATAGGCATATTCCATTGTTAAATAAATGTATAAATGTTTTCATTACTAGGGCTGCAGCGAAAATGTTTGCTCAGCCAGAGAAAAACAGGTGCTCAGAGACGAAGGATAACGCAGTACTACAGTCGTCTGGGTAACAAGTATATATATATATATATATATACACAAGGCTGTAATTAAGCCGCGGGATTTAAAAACTTTCATTCCGATGGTCTACTCATAGGTCTATTCGCGTTTCCGACCACCTGCAATCGTGAATGAATGAAGGTTTTGTTTTCAGGTTTTTTTCACCCCTAGAGCAGGGATTCATATGAAAATTAATTACCTGTAACCTGCTGTCTGTATTATTATTATTATTTTATTGAATGTATCACAATCATACAATCTCGGTCAAAACCGGCGTTAACATGATTGTTATACAGACGTAATGTCAAGTATTTCCATGTGTCTACCTTATTTAACTTCACTAATCACATGTCACTAGTTTAAACAGTCATCAATCTCGGTCAAAGCCGGTGTTTAGGACAATACAGATGTAATGTCAAGTATTTCCATGAGGTACCTTGTTCAACTTCAGTCGTTTCTGTCTTATTAGTACTTGTTCATAGTATACACTGCATAATGATAATATGATCGTATTTGCGTTGTCTTCGTGTGTGTCTTCTTTGCGTCGTGTTACTGTGTGTACGGTCGTGGCCGATTTCTCGAAGCCATCCTAGTAATTCTACTCTATGGACCATGGAAAACCACGAAAACCATGTCAGGATGGATGTTGTCTCGAAGGATTCATTCTCATAAGTTTAAACTAGTTCTAATTAATGTTCTTCGGTATGTTAATGTTCACGTCATGTTCTGTCAAAATTATTTTCTATAACAGCAGCTGTCAAAGCTCGTTTTGTTGTTTCGATAAGTCAATGCACTCAGTCGATACACTTCCCAGTTTGATCGAAAGTCCACTATTATTTCCCTTCAACGTCCTTGATAGGAGTCCTCTCGCGATTCCCCTGGTGAGGTCTCGTCGAACTCCAGAACCGCGCGCGCTGTTAGCGGCAAATTTGTGGACTACCATCTCGTAAATTTCCAATTACTTCTCAGATTTCAAAGACGAAAAGTCCTCTCAATTCTGAAAAGATTGACAAGTGCTTACGTACAACAGCTAATACATCTAACTGTATTAATATAATCTTGGTAAATTATGTGTAATGAATAATATGAACTTAATCTACGCCCATATTGACCTAATTTGTCTGCCAAAATTATGTACCTTCTATTGTTCCTATGTTAAACAAAACGGAGTCCCGACTATCTCGGAACAACCACTTAAAATTAAATTAAACTATTATTTATTTGAATATAAATGCAAACTAGTAGGCCTACTTCCCTTCAATTTTCCTCGTAGAAGACATCTTATGGAACACCCCTATGTCAAAAACTGGGACCGATTCTTCCTTCTATCATGGAAATTACATTTTTAATTAGGAGCAAATTTTTACGTGACTCTTAGACCCGGTTCACACAGGTTATTATTATTATTATTATTATTATTATTATTACTATTATTATTATTATTATTATTATTATTTTTATTGTTGTTGTTGTTGTTGTTGTTGTTGTTGTTATTATTATTATTTTATTGTTGCAATACATACAAACTCGGTCAAAACCGGCATAAACATGTTGTACGGACATAAAAGTCAAGTATTTCCATGTGTTTACCTTATTAAAAACTACTTAGAACTAATTAAATATATCATTGTCCATATTATTTTTCCAAACCAAACTGTGGATGTACGGTCGTGGCCGATTTGTACACATCCCAGCATTCGCTCTTCGTACGGTGGAAAACTACGAAAACCACCATCAGGAATCAGGATGGAGAACTTCTTGAAGTCTTCATTCTTCTTAGTTATTATTACTATTATTATTATTATTATTATTATTATTATTATTATTATTATTATTATTATTATTATTATTATTATTATTATTATTATTATTATTATTATTATTACTATTATTATTATTATTATTATTATTATTATTATTATTATTATTATTATTATTATTATTATTATTATTATTATTATATATTGTTTAATTCTCTGCCTAATCACGTCAAGTCATTAGAAAAGATATCCTTGGTAAAGACAACATTAAAATCACACTACCTTGAAAATATTTCATTATGTCTATCTTAGGATCTTAGTCGGTTTCCGGCTCGTTCTAAATCTTGATGTATTTATTGTCTTATATCGTTTCCATAATTTTTGCTAAATTGACTACTTTATAGTTACTTTATGTTGTATTTTGTCTAGGAATAAGTTTGTAATTTTAATTTATATTGTGCCTTCCGCTAAAACATACTTCTTGTATAATATAGACCCACTGATAAGCCTTGTTTGGCTTAGTGGGGCATATGTATGCAATTTTTTGTTGTATGTTGGTTCACTTGAAAATTAAAAAAAAAAAATAATAAAATTAAAAAAAAAAAAAAAAAAAAATTATTATTATTATTATTATTATTATTATTATTATTATTATTATTATTATTATTATTATTATTTTATTATTATTATAATAATTATTATTATTATTATTGTTATTATTATTATTATTATTATTATTTACATAAGTATTTACAAGATGATTTTAATACATTGTTATAAGTTGGACGCACGGTAGAGAATTAGCTGTTGTAAACGGTGAGAAAACAAAAATAATGCATATCTGTACTCACAAAAACAAGGATCGATGGGAAAATATAAATATTATTTGTCATTCAAGTAGTTGTTTACACGAAATGGGTAAAGGTCAAAATTGTGATAGCATTATTGAGCGCGTGTCTACTCATAAGTATGATAATTTTTCATGGCGTCCGCATGTAGACACTTTATGTCGACGTTTGCGCACGTGTTCCTTTCATTTGTATTTACTTAAAGATGTTGTTACTTTTAAGTTGCTTAAAATGGTTTATTTTGCTTTAGTTCAATCAATTTTGTCATACCGCCTTTTAGCATGGGGAAATGATTCACAACATCATCTGCAAAATGTTATCAATATTCAAAATAAAAATTATAAAAAATATAACGCCAGTTAACAAGAAAGAGTCGTTAAAAATGTGCTATTTAGCATGCTTTGCGTTACCCATTACTGAGCTCTTCAAGTATCTAATATAATATGTTAAATATTATTATTCTGATACCTATAAAGTAGTGATCTCACAAGGTAAATTTACAAGATCTCAAAACAAAGCTAAATTTGAAGTTCCTAGTACAATAAATAAATATGGAGATAGGCAATTTCCTATGATCTAAATTTAATTTACTTATCATCTCCTGGATGAGATCTTTCATTTAACAAAATATCAGCCAACTCGGGGGAGCAAGCCATTTCGAAAATTTCTAACCATCTTAGTCGAAATTCTGACGCAAATATTTTTTGGGATTTTGATAATTTTTATAATCTTATCGTAATCTTGGGGACATTTTGAATCAAAATACAAGATAAGTTCCTAAATCCATGGATATTTGGGGTTGCAATCTCGAAAAGAATAATTTGGGTGAAATATTTGAAGTGGCCCCAGGGCCATGGTATCAACATTAATGATCTAAATTTCATTTTTTTTATCAATGTTTCATTTTACAACATATTAGCGAATTCGGAGGGTTCATCTTCAATAGCTCATGTCTCATATTTACCAACCCTGTATAAGACAAGACACAATAGCATAATATAGACATTCGGAGGTTACCTAGGAAAACTATGTAAGAGTATGACTCACTCCTTAGGTGAAATCGATCTTTGAACCATCTTCAATAGCTTACGTCTCATATTTACCAACCCTGTATAGGACAAGACACAATAACAAAATCAAGACATTCGGAGGTAACTTAGGAGGACTGTATGTAAGGGTATGACTCACTCCTTAGGTGAAATAGATCTTTGAACCATCTTCAATAGCTCACGTGTCATATTTTACATTTACCATTTTACATATTCTTGCTATACAAACGTCTACATCAGTAGTCAGTATGAAGTGGGTCCGTCTCTTGAGAACACCCTGGCTGTTAAGTGTTGACCCATTTTATGCGGAGAGCATAGAAACAAGCACACATCACATCAAGATGTGACGTCATGGGAGGGGGGTGGGGGAGGGGGGTGGGGGGGGGGGGGGTCAAACGGGACCTCAAGTCGTGCACATACTGAGGTTGCCAAAGAGGTGGAGGTTTCGCATTATCTCGTTACAATAAAAGAATGTTCAAGCAGCAAGAGGAGAAAAATAAGAAAAGTGCTGAATTTTGAAAAGAAGAGTAAAACTTTTCCGCTTCCGGTTTCGTCTATTCGCTCAACACAAACACTCCATCCCCTCCCCCTTACCCCTCCCCCTCCTCCACCAACCACGCCATACACACCCCTTCCCCAGTCTTTATCCGTATTGTCGAACCCATGCACATACTACTGCAATCACAAACATATCTTACAAATAAGTAGTCTAATTAATAATTTGTTATGACGTATTCAGCAAATGCAAACAGTTGCGTAGTATAAAAATAACAAAATATGTATCCTCCTTTGTAAATCAGTTTTTATAACTGAATAGGATAGACATTAAATAAATAAATAAATAAAATAAATAAATAAATAAATAAATAAATAAATAAATAAATAAATAAATAAATAAATAAATAAATAAATAAATAAATAAATAAATAAATAAATAAATAAATAAATAAATAAATAAATAAATAAATAAATAAATAAATAAATAAATCAATAAATAAAGCTTTTAATTGAAAACAATCAATCCCAATTCGATTAAGTATCGCCGGTTGCACTATGAAGTGAACCAAAACTAAAATCTTTTGTTAAATAAAGATGATCAGCGGAAAAATTAAACATGAAGAAGAGTATAAATAAGTAAAATACGAAATGAATACGTATATTAGTATTAGTAAACAACAAATTATTAATTGGTAATAAAAGAGATAAAAAACGGATATGGAAAGACGAAGCTTTAGCTATATCGTCTAACAAGTGGAAAACTGAGAGAGGGAACTAAACAAAACACAAATTAGTAAAGAGGCAAGGTCCGTAAATTCCCTTGGCGGGGGCTCGTCGAACCTCCGCCAGGGGATCGATGGACCTTGGTCAAGAGGCAAATGGAAATGATTGTGGTGAAAAATCAGAACTAAAACTGAAATAGTGAACCAGGACCCATATTCACAAAGGTGCCTAAGTGCTAAGGCGTCCCAGTTTAGGCAAATCTTAGTGATATAAATCACCCATATGTTGTTCTGCAATGCCATAAAGATAAAATATAGTAAAATATCAACAATTTAAGTATTGATATTTTATTTATGAATGTATGGTAATACCCAGAGATGATTTATCTTGATTAATCTAGCTAGGATTTGCTTCTTAGCACAAACTTAAGCCCGCCATACACGGTACAACTTGCATGACAAGCCTGGCTTGTCATGCAAGTTGTCAAGTAAATCTGAAGGTCTCAAGTCACCCACTCACACATCCAGTCAGTGATCCAACAGTAACACTCTCAAGTAAAATACTTTTCCATAACCTCAAATATTGTTCTACCTTTGAAAAGTCCTATACAGTATACAATGCAGCTGTTTCATCAAAATATGTCAAGCCACTTGGTGCTGCTGCAATTATTGCAAGCTGGTGTTGTAGTCAAGATAAATGCCAGAAGAAGAGAAGAAAATGGACCAAAAAGTGGCTATATTGCAACGAAAGACATTCTCCCATATAAACCTGTTGAAGGAATTGGATCCAGATGATTTTCGTAATTATTTGCGGATGGATGATGCCTCATATATTTATTTGCTTCAAATAGTAATAAACTCCTCTAATAGTCTGATACTAACATGCACTTAACTTTAAAACACAATCGTCACAGCAACGCTCACGCCGCGCAGGTGATTACCGTGACGTCAGGTTTAAACACGTGACTTCAACTCGGCTTGTGATTGGATGTAAGCCCTTCCAACTTTTTGGCATGATGCAAAATACCTGACGAGGACAGAAAACCGTCAAGCCAAACGATTTGCAGTTCAAGCCATCCAATTTCGACCACTAACGATGCAACTTACTTGAATGTTGGCATGATCAAGCCGGGCTTGTCATGCAAGTTCGCCAAGTTGTACCGTGTATGGCGGGCTTTAGAGTTAGGCATCTTTGTGAATCCAGGCACAGGATTATATTATAATATCTTCTTCACGTCGGATGATTGTGAGCTCGCCCTGTTCAGCTACAGTTGCAAGACACGACGCCACTGTCATCCGATCCAGCGGATGAAACGACTGCAATACCTATTTAGAACTGATAAAAGAACAGCAAAACGAATCACCGCCACAGAAATCTCTTTCAATACCCCCTCATAAAAAAAAAACCTCCCGACATTGATCAATTGACCAGCATGAGAAAGATGAAAGAATTCGAAATTTATTATAATGTCGTAGATTTCCCGCGGAAGTTGTCTCGTTATAATTCAGTAAAGAACAACCCTGGCCATTTATTGGTCGGTTAGCCATTGTCCAGCGCATAATGGAGGCAGACCCATTGGCTTGGAAACAGTAAGTACCTCGTAAACCAAGCCGGCGCCTTTACGGCTGTGCGACGCCAACGAGCCACCGAGACGGTCGCCGTATAATCAAGACATACAAGGAAATAAATACATAAAAAGATAGATAGATAGATCAACATTTTCTGAAATGATCAACTGTAATGGTTGGTTGGTATTTTTTGGCGGGTGACAAATAAACCAGAAATAAAAAGCTGTTTCATCATAACGAATAAAACTAAACTCCCATGGCTGCTTTTTTCCAACGCAGCCCACTGCGTTGACGCTGCGTTGACATTGCGTTGACGCTGCGTTTACACTGAGTTGACACTGCGTTGACGCTGCGTTTACACTGTGTTGCCACTGCGTTGCCACTGTGTTGACACTGCGTTGACGCTGCGTTTACACTGTGTTGACACTGCATTGACGCTGCGTTGACACTGCGTTGACACTGTGTTGCCACTGTGTTGACACTGCGTTGACGCTGCGTTTACACTGAGTTGACACTGCGTTGACGCTGCGTTGACGCTGCGTTGACGCTGCGTTGACACTGTGTTGACGCTGCGTTGACGGTGCGTTGCCACTGCGTTGCCACTGCGTTGCCACTGCGTTGCCACTGCGTTGCCACTGCGTTGCCACTGCGTTGCCACTGCGTTGACACTGCGTTGACGCTGCGTTTACACTGTGTTGCCACTGCGTTGCCACTGTGTTGACACTGCGTTGACGCTGCGTTTACACTGTGTTGACACTGCATTGACGCTGCGTTGACACTGCGTTGACACTGTGTTGCCACTGTGTTGACACTGCGTTGACGCTGCGTTTACACTGTGTTGACACTGCATTGACGCTGCGTTGACGCTGCGTTGACACTGCGTTGACGCTTTGTTGACACTGCGTTGACGCTGCGTTTACACTGTGTTGACACTGCATTGACGCTGCGTTGACACTGCGTTTACACTGTGTTGCCACTGTGTTGACACTGCGTTGACGCTGCGTTTACACTGTGTTGACACTGTGTTGACACTGTGTTGATACTGTGTTGACACTGCATTGACGCTGCGTTGACACTGCGTTTACACTGTGTTGCCACTGTGTTGACACTGTGTTGACGCTGCGTTTACACTGTGTTGACACTGTGTTGACGCTGCGTTGACACTGTGTTGACACTGCATTGACGCTGCGTTGACACTGCGTTTGAACTGTGTTGCCACTGCGTTGACGCTGCGTTTACACTGTGTTGACACTGTGTTGACACTGCGTTTACACTGTGTTTACACTGTGTTGCCACTGCGTTGACGCTGCGTTTACACTGTGTTGACACTGCGTTGACACTGCGTTTACACTGTGTTGCCACTGTGTTGACACTGTGTTGACGCTGCGTTTACACTGTGTTGACACTGTGTTGACGCTGCGTTGACACTGTGTTGACACTGCATTGACGCTGCGTTGACACTGCGTTTGAACTGTGTTGCCACTGCGTTGACGCTGCGTTTACACTGTGTTGACACTGTGTTGACACTGTGTTGACGCTGCGTTGCCACTGTGTTGACACTGCATTGACGCTGCGTTGACACTGCGTTTGAACTGTGTTGCCACTGCGTTGACGCTGCGTTTACACTGTGTTGACACTGTGTTGACACTGTGTTGACACTGCATTGACGCTGCGTTGACACTGCGTTGACGCTGCGTTTACACTGTGTTGACACTGTGTTGACACTGTGTTGACACTGCGTTGACGCTGCGTTTACACTGTGTTGACACTGTGTTGACACTGTGTTGACACTGCATTGACACTGTGTTGACACTGCATTGACGCTGCGTTGACACTGCGTTTGAACTGTGTTGACACTGTGTTGACACTGCATTGACGCTGCGTTGACACTGCGTTGACGCTGCGTTTACACTGTGTTGACACTGTGTTGACACTGTGTTGACACTGCGTTGACGCTGCGTTTACACTGTGTTGACACTGTGTTGACACTGTGTTGACACTGCATTGACGCTGCGTTGACACTGCGTTTGAACTGTGTTGCCACTGCGTTGCCACTGTGTTGACACTGCGTTGACGCTGCGTTTACACTGTGTTGACACTGTGTTGACACTGCGTTGACGCTGCGTTTACACTGTGTTGACACTGTGTTGACACTGCATTGACGCTGCGTTGACACTGCGTTTGAACTGTGTTGACGCTGTGTTGCCACTGTGTTGACACTGTGTTGACACTGTGTTGACACTGCATTGACGCTGCGTTGACACTGCGTTTGAACTGTGTTGACACTGTGTTGACACTGCATTGACGCTGCGTTGACACTGCGTTGACGCTGCGTTTACACTGTGTTGACACTGTGTTGACACTGTGTTGACACTGCGTTGACGCTGCGTTTACACTGTGTTGACACTGTGTTGACACTGTGTTGACACTGCATTGACGCTGCGTTGACACTGCGTTTGAACTGTGTTGCCACTGCGTTGCCACTGTGTTGACACTGCGTTGACGCTGCGTTTACACTGTGTTGACACTGTGTTGACACTGCGTTGACGCTGCGTTTACACTGTGTTGACACTGCATTGACGCTGCGTTGACACTGTGTTGACACTGTGTTGACACTGCATTGACGCTGTGTTGACACTGTGTTGACACTGCGTTGACGCTGTGTTGACACTGTGTTGACACTGTGTTGACACTGCGTTGACGCTGTGTTGACACTGTGTTGACACTGTGTTGACACTGTGTTGACACTGCGTTGACACTACGTTGACACTGTGTTGACACTGTGTTGACACTGTGTTGACGCTGTTTTGACACTGTGTTGACACTGTGTTGACGCTGCGTTGCCACTGCGTTGACGCTGCGTTGCCACTGCGTTGACGCTGCGCTGACACTGCGTTGACGCTGCGTTGACACTGCGTTGACGCTGCGTTGACACTGTGTTGACACTGCGTTTACACTGTGTTGACACTGTTTTGACACTGTGTTGACGCTGTGTTGACACTGCGTTGACACTGCGTTGACGCTGCGTTGACGCTGCGTTGCCACTGCGTTGACGCTGCGTTGCCACTGCGTTGACGCTGCGTTGACCCTGCGTTGACGCTGCGTTGACACTGCGTTGACACTGTGTTGACACTGTGTTGACACTGCGTTGACACTGCGTTGACGCTGCATTGACACTGTGTTGACACTGCGTTGACACTGCATTGACACTGTGTTGACACTGCGTTGACGCTGCATTGACACTGCGTTGACACTGCGTTGACGCTGCGTTGACACTGCGTTGACGCTGCGTTGCCACTGCGTTGACGCTGTGTTGACGCAGATTAATTAATTGTCTTAAACTTTCAACACATCACTAGATCCGCATCATCTAATTTTCACACATGATGCGTTGAAAGTCACAGACAGTTGAAGCTGTCTGTCGGTTTATATTGCAAGGGTTCTTGTTACTGACGCCACAAACTGGTGCAAGTCAACATGGTTATTATTATTATGAATTGTTTATTCTTGTCACCATAAAATGCAATTACAATCAGGTAGAAGAAACTTAAATTAAAAAAAAAATTAAAAGGTTACAACTGATTTTATCTCATAATTATCAGCAGTGTTATTTTGTTGACAACCTGTGGCTTGTCAACAGTTTAATTAATATGTTTCTTTGTTCTCCTCTGGCTTGCAAGAAGCCTAAGTTTGGTAAACACAAGACCCTAATTCAGAAGGTCGCGAGTTCGATTGTTGCCACCGGCAATAACGCCTTTTCTTTTGGTGCTGGGATTCAGTCCTACATTAGGCTACCCATAAGTACAGCCCACTTTCACAACACAGTCAGCTTATATTCATTATTTTAACTAGGCTGAAGCCAATAATTATTTGTGATGATATAATACAGTGATCGATAGTCAAATCTAGAATTGAAAGAAATAAACATCATTTGAATTGAGTAGTTTTCTCTAGCCTTCGTTTCACGCATGGAGAGCACATGTCTTTTTAAAGCAATCAAAAGATTGGGGTGAAAAAACTTTCTGATTGGGCAGTAAAAATTTAAATTGTGTGGAGACATACCGAAATAAATGGAAATAAAGAGATTGTTCCCATAAAAAAGGAATTGTAAGTAGAAAACTGAATTCATTGGGTGATGGAAGATGTGACGAAATGAGACTGGGGAAAAAAGAGTAAAAGAAGTGCAGACAAAGATATCTTTCGTTTGAAAGATGATGATGACGACGAATGAGTTTTACACTGTAATAGGAGCCCGTGCAAATATTTCAATATTCATTCAATATTAATTAATATTATTCTCTTTTGCGTGGGAACATTTTTGCACCATCTTTCTTACAGGTCTCAACAGCTCCAGACCAGGCATTTATTAAATCATTTCATATTTTTCACCACCCATAAAATTATTAGTTCCTCAAAAAACGTACAGCAATTTACAAATACCACGTCATTTTTTCGAATATTATATCGCGAGGTCACGTACGTGTGAATCTAAGCGTACCTAGGAGGGGAGCTGAACCAGAGTGAAGATAAGGACAATGTTATTGCATCGCGAGGTGACATACGTGTGAATCTAAGCGTACCTAGGAGGGGAGCTGAACCAGAGTGAAGATAAGGACAATGTTATTGCATCGCGAGGTGACATACGTGTGAATCTAAGCGTACCTAGGAGGGGAGCTGAACCAGAGTGAAGATAAGGACAATGTTATTGCATCGCGAGGTGACATACGTGTGAATCTAAGCGTACCTAGGAGGGGAGCTGAACCAGAGTGAAGATAAGGACAATGTTATTGCATCGCGAGGTGACATACGTGTGAATCTAAGCGTACCTAGGAGGGGAGCTGAACCAGAGTGAAGATAAGGACAATGTTATTGCATCGCGAGGTGACATACGTGTGAATCTAAGCGTACCTAGGAGGGGAGCTGAACCAAAGTGAAGATAAGGACAATGTTATTGCATCGCGAGGTCACGTACGTGTGAATCTAAGCGTACCTAGGAGGGAGCTGAACCAGAGTGAAGATAAGGACAATGTTATTGCATCGCGAGGTGACATACGTGTGAATCTAAGCGTACCTAGGAGGGGAGCTGAACCAAAGTGAAGATAAGGACAATGTTATTGCATCGCGAGGTGACATACGTGTGAATCTAAGCGTACCTAAGAGGGAAGCTGAACCAGAGTGAAGATAAGGACAATGTTATTGCATCGCGAGGTGACATACGTGTGAATCTAAGCGTACCTAGGAGGTGAGCTGAACCAGAGTGAAGATAAGGACAATGTTATTGCATCGCGAGGTGACATACGTGTGAATCTAAGCGTACCTAGGAGGGGAGCTGAACCAGAGTGAAGATAAGGACAATGTTTTTGCATCGCGAGGTGACATACGTGTGAATCTAAGCGAACCTAGGAGGGAAGCTGAACCAGAGTGAAGATAAGGACAATGTTATTGCATCGCGAGGTGACATACGTGTGAATCTAAGCGTACCTAGGAGGGAAGCTGAACCAGAGTGAAGATAAGGACAATGTTATTGCATCGCGAGGTGACATACGTGTGAATCTAAGCGTACCTAGGAGGGAGCTGAACCAGAGTGAAGATAAGGACAATGTTATTGCATCGCGAGCTCACATACGTGTGAATCTAAGCGTACCTAGGAGGGAGCTGAACCAAAGTGAAGATAAGGACAATGTTATTACATCGCGAGGTCACTTACGTGTGAATCTAAGCGTACCTAGGAGGGAAGCTGAACCAGAGTGAAGATAAGGACAATGTTATTGCATCGCGAGGTCACATACGTGTGAATCTAAGCGTACCTAGGAGGGAGCTGAACCAGAGTGAAGATAAGGACAATGTTATTACATCGCGAGGTCACATACGTGTGAATCTAAGCGTACCTAGGAGGGAAGCTGAACCAGAGTGAAGATAAGGACAATGTTATTGCATCGCGAGGTGACATACGTGTGAATCTAAGCGTACCTAGGAGGTGAGCTGAACCAGAGTGAAGATAAGGACAATGTTATTGCATCGCGAGGTGACATACGTGTGAATCTAAGCGTACCTAGGAGGGGAGCTGAACCAGAGTGAAGATAAGGACAATGTTTTTGCATCGCGAGGTGACATACGTGTGAATCTAAGCGAACCTAGGAGGGAAGCTGAACCAGAGTGAAGATAAGGACAATGTTATTGCATCGCGAGGTGACATACGTGTGAATCTAAGCGTACCTAGGAGGGAAGCTGAACCAGAGTGAAGATAAGGACAATGTTATTGCATCGCGAGGTGACATACGTGTGAATCTAAGCGTACCTAGGAGGGAGCTGAACCAGAGTGAAGATAAGGACAATGTTATTGCATCGCGAGCTCACATACGTGTGAATCTAAGCGTACCTAGGAGGGAGCTGAACCAAAGTGAAGATAAGGACAATGTTATTACATCGCGAGGTCACTTACGTGTGAATCTAAGCGTACCTAGGAGGGAAGCTGAACCAGAGTGAAGATAAGGACAATGTTATTGCATCGCGAGGTCACATACGTGTGAATCTAAGCGTACCTAGGAGGGAGCTGAACCAGAGTGAAGATAAGGACAATGTTATTACATCGCGAGGTCACATACGTGTGAATCTAAGCGTACCTAGGAGGGAAGCTGAACCAGAGTGAAGATAAGGACAATGTTATTGCATCGCGAGGTCACATACGTGTGAATCTAAGCGTACCTAGGAGGGAGCTGAACCAGAGTGAAGATAAGGACAATGTTATTGCATCGCGAGGTCACATACGTGTAAATCTAAGCGTACCTAGGAGGGAAGCTGAACCAGAGTGAAGATAAGGACAATGTTATTGCATCGCGAGGTGACATACGTGTGAATCTAAGCGTACCTAGGAGGAAAGCTGAACCAGAGTGACGATAAGGACAATGTTATTGCATCGCGAGGTGACATACGTGTGAATCTAAGCGTACCTAGGGGGGAAGCTGAACCAGAGTGAAGATAAGGACAATGTTATTACATCGCGAGGTCGCATACGTGTGAATCTAAGCGTACCTAGGAGGGAGCTGAACCAGAGTGAAGATAAGGACAATGTTCTTGCATCGCGAGGTCACATACGAGTGAATCTAAGCGTACCTAGCAGGGAAGCTGAACCAGAGTGAAGATAAGGCCAATGTTATTGCATCGCGAGGTCACATACGTGTGAATCTAAGCGTACATAGGAGGGAGCTAAACCAGAGTGAAGATAGGGACAATGTTATTGCATCGCGAGGTGACATACGTGTGAATCTAAGCGTACCTAGGAGGGAAGCTGAACCAGAGTGAAGATAAGGACAATGTTATTGCATCGCGAGGTGACATACGTGTGAATCTAAGCGTACCTAGGAGGGAAGCTGAACTAGAGTGAAGATAAGGACAATGTTATTGCATCGCGAGGTGACATACGTGTGAATCTAAGCGTACCTACTAGGGAAGCTGAACCAGAGTGAAGATAAGGACAATGTTATTACATCGCGAGGTGACATACGTGTGAATCTTAGCGTACCTAGGAGGGAAGCTGAACCAGAGTGAAGATAAGGACAATGTAATTGCATCGCGAGGTGATATACGTGTGAATCTAAGCGTACCTAGGAGGGAAGCTGAACCAAAGTAAAGATAAGGACAATGTTATTACATCGCGAGGTGACATTCGTGTGAATCTAAGCGTACCTAGGAGGGAAGCTGAACCAGAGTGAAGATAAGGACAATGTTATTACATCGCGAGGTGACATACGTGTGAATCTAAGCGTACCTAGGAGGGAAGCTGAACCAGAGTGAAGATAAGGGCAATGTTATTGCATCGCGAGGTGACATACGTGTGAATCTAAGCGAACCTAGGAGGAAGCTGAACCAGAGTGAAGATAAGGACAATGTTATTACATCGCGAGGTCACATACGTGTGAATCTAAGCGTACCTAGGAGGGAGCTGAACCAGAGTGAAGATAAGGACAATGTTATTGCATCGCGAGGTCACATACGTGTGAATCTAAGCGTACCTAGGAGGGAGCTGAACCAGAGTGAAGATAAGGACAATGTTATTGCATCGCGAGGTGACATACGTGTGAATCTAAGCGTTCCCTGGAGGAAGCTGAACCAGAGTGAAGATAAGGACAATGTTATTACATCGCGAGGTCACATACGTGTAAATCTAAGCGTACCTAGGAAGGAAGCTGAACCAGAGTGAAGATAAGGACAATGTTATTGCATCGCGAGGTCACATACGTGTGAATCTAAGCGTACCTTCGAGGGAGCTGAACCAGAGTGAAGATAAGGACAATGTTATTGCATCGCGAGGTGACATACGTGTGAATCTAAGCGTACCTAGGAGGGAAGCTGAACCAGGGTGAAGATAAGGACAATGTTATTGCATCGCGAGGTCACATACGTGTGAATCTAAGCGTACCTAGGAGAGAGCTGAACCAGAGTGAAGATAAGGACAATGTTATTGCATCGCAAGGTCACATACGTGTGAATCTAAGCGTACCTAGGAGGGAAGCTGAACCAGAGTGAAGATAAGGACAATGTTATTGCATCGCGAGGTGACATACGTGTGAATCTAAGCGTACCTAGGAGGGAGGCTGAACCAGAGTGAAGATAAGGACAATGTTATTGCATCGCGAGGTATCATACGTGTGAATCTAAGCGTACCTAGGAGGGAAGCTGAACCAGAGTGAAGATAAACACACTGTTATTGCATCGCGAGGTGACATACGTGTGAATCTAAGCGTACCTAGGAGGGAGCTGAACCAGAGTGAAGATAAGGACAATGTTATTGCATCGCGAGGTGACATACGTGTGAATCTAAGCGTACCTAGGAGGGAGCTGAACCAGAGTGAAGATAAGGACAATGTTATTACATCGCGAGGTCACATACGTGTGAATCTAAGCGTACCTAGGAGGGAGCTGAACCAGAGTAAAGATAAGGACAATGTTATTGCATCGCGAGGTCACATACGTGTGAATCTAAGCGTACCTAGGAGGGAGCTGAACCAGAGTGAAGATAAGGACAATGTTATTGCATCGAGAGGTGACATACGTGTGAATCTAAGCGTTCCCTGGAGGAAGCTGAACCAGAGTGAAGATAAGGACAATGTTATTACATCGCGAGGTCACATACGTGTGAATCTAAGCGTACCTAGGAAGGAAGCTGAACCAGAGTGAAGATAAGGACAATGTTATTGCATCGCGAGGTCACATACGTGTGAATCTAAGCGTACCTTCGAGGGAGCTGAACCAGAGTGAAGATAAGGACAATGTTATTGCATCGCGAGGTGACATACGTGTGAATCTAAGCGTACCTAGGAGGGAAGCTGAACCAGGGTGAAGATAAGGACAATGTTATTGCATCGCGAGGTCAGATACGTGTGAATCTAAGCGTACCTAGGAGAGAGCTGAACCAGAGTGAAGATAAGAACAATGTTATTGCATCGCAAGGTCACATACGTGTGAATCTAAGCGTACCTAGGAGGGAAGCTGAACCAGAGTGAAGATAAGGACAATTTTATTGCATCGCGAGGTGACATACGTGTGAATCTAAGCGTACCTAGGAGGGAGGCTGAACCAGAGTGAAGATAAGGACAATGTTATTGCATCGCGAGGTCACATACGTGTGAATCTAAGCGTACCTAGGAGGGAAGCTGAACCAGAGTGAAGATAAACACACTGTTATTGCATCGCGAGGTGACATACGTGTGAATCTAAGCGTACCTAGGAGGGAGCTGAACCAGAGTGAAGATAAGGACAATGTTATTGCATCGCGAGGTGACATACGTGTGAATCTAAGCGTACCTAGGAGGGAGCTGAACCAGAGTGAAGATAAGGACAATGTTATTGCATCGCGAGGTCACATACGTGTGAATCTAAGCGTACCCAGGAGGGAAGCAAAACCAGAGTGAAGATAAGGACAATGTTATTGCATCGCGAGGTCACATACGTGTGAATGTAAGCGTACCTAGGAAGGAAGCTGAACCAAAGTGAAGATAAGGACAATGTTATTGCATCGCGAGGTCACATACGTGTGCATCAAAGCGTACCTAGGAGGGAAGCTGAACCAGAGTAAAGATAAGGACAATGGTTTTGCATCGCGAGGTGACGTACGTAAGAATCTAAGCGTACCTAGGAGGGAAGCTGAACCAGAGTGAAGATAAGGACAATGTTATTGCATCGCGAGGTCACATACGTGTGAATCTAAGCGTACCTAGGAGGGAAGCTGAACCAGAGTGAAGATAAGGACAATGTTATTATATCGCGAGGTCACATACGTGTAAATCTAAGCGTACCTAGGAGGGAATTGAACCAGAGTGAAGATAAGGACAATGTTATTGCATCGCGAGGTGACATACGTGTGAATCTAAGCGTACCTAGGAGGGAAGCTGAACCAGAGTGAAGATAAGGACAATGTTATTGCATCGCGAGGTGACATACGTGTGAATCTAAGCGTACCTAGGAGGGAAGCTGAACCAGAGTGAAGATAAGGACAATGTTATTGCATCGCGAGGTGACATACGTGTGAATCTAAGCGTACCTAGGAGGGAAGCTGAACCAAAATGAAGATAAGGACAATGTTATTGCATCGCGAGGTGACATACGTGTGAATCTAAGCGTACCTTGGAGGGAAGCTGAACCAGAGTGAAGATAAGGACAATGTTATTGCATCGCAAAGTGACATACGCGTGAATCTAAGCGTACCTAGGAGGGGAGCTGAACCAGAGTGTAGATAATGACAATGTTATTGCATCGCGAGGTCACATACGTGTTATTCTAAGCGTACCTAGGAGGGAAGCTGACCCAGAGTGAAGATAAGGACAATGTTATTGCATCGCGAGGTGACATACGTGTGAATCAAAGCGTACCTAGGAGGGAAGCTGAACCAGAGTGAAGATAAGGACAATGTTATTGCATCGCGAGGTGACATACGTGTGAATCGAAGCGTACCCAGGACGGAAGCTGAACCAGAGTGAAGATAAGGACAATGTAATTGCATCGCGAGGTGACATACGTGTGAATCTAAGCGTACCTAGGAGGGAGCTGAACCAGAGTGAAGATAAGGACAATGTAATTGCATCGCGAGGTCACATACGTGTGAATCTAAGCGTACCTAGGAGGGAGCTGAACCAGAGTGAAGATAAGGAAAATGTTATTGCATCGCGAGGTGACATACGTGTGAATCTAAGCGTACCTAGGAGGGCAGCTGAACCAGAGTAAACATAAGGACAATGTTATTGCATCGCGAGGTGACATACGTGTGAATCTAAGCGTACCTAGGAGGGAAGCTGAACCAGAGTTAAGATAAGGACAATGTTATTGCATCGCGAGGTCACATACGTGTGAATCTAAGCGTACCTAGGAGGGAAGCTGAACCAGAGTAAAGATAAGGACAATGTTATTGCATCGCGAGGTCACATGAGTGTGAATCTAAGCGTACCTAGGAGGAAGCTGAACCAGAGTGAAGATAAGGACAATGTTATTGCATCGCGAGGTGACATACGTGTGAATCTAAGCGTACCTAGGAGGGAAGCTGAACCAGAGTGAAGATAAGGACAATGTTATTGCATCGCGAGGTGACATACGTGTGAATCTAAGCGTACCTAGGAGGGAAGCTGAACCAAAATGAAGATAAGGACAATGTTATTGCATCGCGAGGTGACATACGTGTGAATCTAAGCGTACCTAGGAGGGAAGCTGAACCAGAGTGAAGATAAGGACAATGTTATTGCATCGCGAGGTGACATACGTGAAAATCTAAGCGTACCTAGGAGGGGAGCTGAACCAGAGTGAAGATTAGGACAATGTTATTGCATCGCGAGGTCACATACGTGTGAATCTAAGCGTACCTAGGAGGGAAGCTAAACCAGAATGAAGATAAGGACAATGTTATTGCATCGCGAGGTGACATACGTGTGAATCTAAGTGTACCTAGGAGGGAAGCTGAACCAGAGTGAAGATAAGGACAATGTTATTGCATCGCGAGGTGACATACGTGTGAATCTAAGCGTACCTAGGAGGGAAGCTGAACCAGAGTGAAGATAAGGACAATGTTATTGCATCGCGAGGTCACATACGTGTGAATCAAAGCGTACCTAGGAGGGAGCTGAACCAGAGTGAAGATAAGGTTAATGTTATTGCATCGCGAGGTGACATACGTGTGAATCTAAGCGTACCTAGGAGGAAGCTGAACCAGAGTGAAGATAAGGACAATGTTATTACATCGCGAGGTCACATACGTGTGAATCTAAGCGTACCTAGGAGGGAAGCTGAACCAGAGTGAAGATAAGGACAATGTTATTGCATCGCGAGGTCACATACGTGTGAATCTAAGCGTACCTAGGAGGGAGCTGAACCAGAGTGAAGATAAGGACAATGTTATTGCATCGCGAGGTGACATACGTGTGAATCTAAGCGTACCTAGGAGGGAGCTGAACCAGAGTGAAGATAAGGACAATGTTATTGCATCGCGAGGTCACATACGTGTGAATCTAAGCGTACCTAGGAGGGAAGCTGAACCAGAGTGAAGCTAAGGTGGCCGCGCAGATTCGATTCAAGTGACCCCTCTCGCTCAGTGTTAACATTCGATTACATCTCGTCTCTGTTTTTCTCTCGCCAAGTGTGAGTGATCGTCTCCCTCAGGGCTGCATTGGTATTCATGAAGTGGGAACGGTGGCAACGCTGTGTCAAGTCGACTCTGACTGATGGACGGACTCGCAGAAGCGTCATACGCGCAGACAGTCGCCGCCCACGCTTCGTGTAAGACGAACATGTACTACTCTCGTCGCAGTACCGACAACAAGTGTATTTGAAATGTATTTTTATACCGAAAATTGAAAATTAAAAATCGCAAAAAAAAAACATCTGTGTGTTCCCCTACCTTGTGGAACACCCAATTACGGTCTGTTGAAATTGTTTTATGATGGTTTTAAATTGTCCCGAAAGAAATTCAAAATATATCATCCTATAGAAATGTTGATGCTCTTCTGTTGAAATTGTTTTATAATGGTTTTAAATTGTCCCGAAAGAAATTCAAAATATATCATCCTATAGAAATGTTGATGCTCTTCTGTTGAAATTGTTTTATAATGGTTTTAAATTGTCCCGAAAGAAATTCAAAATATATCATCCTATAGAAATGTTGATGCTCTTCTGTTGAAATTGTTTTATAATGGTTTTAAATTGTCCCGAAAGAAATTCAAAATATATCATCCTATAGAAATGTTGATGCTCTTCTGTTGAAATTGTTTTATAATGGTTTTAAATTGTCCCGAAAGAAATTCAAAATATATCATCCTATAGAAATGTTGATGCTCTTCTGTTGAAATTGTTTTATAATGGTTTTAAATTGTCCCGAAAGAAATTTAAAATATATCATCCTATAGAAATGTTGATTCTCTTCTGTTGAAATTGTTTTATAATGGTTTTAAATTGTCCCGAAAGAAATTCAAAATATATCACCCTATAGAAATTTTGGTGCTCTTTCTTATGAATGTTTTTTTTATTCCAATAAATATTTAGTTTTGCAGGTGTTCTTAATTAGGTGTGAAAGGTGTCCAGCAACATCACATTACAAAAGGTTAGTAAGAATGTAAGAACATTTTGAAAACGGAAATTTGGAACAAAGAAACATTCATAAGAAAGAGCATTAAATTATCTATAGGATGATGTATTTGATTTACGGTTGGGACAATGAAGCACATTTTATAGCAACTTTACCCGACTGAAATCGTGGTTATTCAACTATAGTGTATAGCCAATTGAAGATATTTTTACCTGGCTATTTATATACTCGTATAAGACGCAGTGTAACGCTGCACGGCCAGTGTAAGACGCAGTGTACGACAGGCGAACGAAGCTAGTATCTTGTATTTTGTACCGACATTTTTTTTATGATTTCATAAAATTGTAGAGGGGACAGAACAGATGAGGATGAAGGACAATACAACAATCAATGCGGTGTTAAATAAATACACACATTTGATTTAAGGTTTGTTACTCAAGTTACAAGAGCTGATTTTCAATGGGTGACATTTATACCATTTATTACATGCTTCGTTGCTATGACGGATATCATACGATTAGGACCTGCGTTTTAAACGCATGACACAGCGTGGAGAGCAAAGGTCAAAATAATAAAACGCAAAACACTGCCTAAATGTGTCGGCACAAGAAAATTCCTACAGACCAACTAGACAACAATAACATCATGATGCGTAAAAGACTGAGGCCAACTTTCGGGAAGTTCAAAACTTTGTAATTGAACGTTCCAAACCCTCCCATGCATGGAACACGCACACATATTCTCAAACTTTGTTATAAGGTGTGAAAACAACGTAGACCCGACTTAATTAATTTATCCTAATTACAGGTCTTCTGAATTTAAACTGATACTTAAAATCTCTGAATGTTCCATTCCTCGACCACGTATATTAAGATAATAATCCCGAATCACAATGTTGTGTTTCCATGAAATGTGATTGTGAGATGTGATGTGATTGGAGTGGAGCCCGACTGGCTTCGCTGGACGAATACAAGACAAGAGAAGGAACCGCAAGCCCACAAAGTCACGCACAGATGCGTAGGCCTACCACGCACACGGTAAGACAGTAGCTATACACGCAATGCGTGCAGTTTCACGTTGCTTGCATACGTGATCACGATGGGAAATATCGTATATCCTGTGTTGGGTGATTTCATCGTTGATACGACAAAGAAAACGGAAAAAGTTTCTGGTTTAATTTTCTTGTCAAGTGGATTCGAAATAGGTTCATTTTTTAATTTTTTTAATTTGATATGTCCGTAAATTATGCCATTTCCGTATATGTAGCTTACACACACGTCTAAAGTCCATTGCAGGTAAAGAACAATCCCAGGTATCAAGAAATTTTCCCTCCTCGTTACCACCTCCATTCGGCACGGGTGAGAGTGCTCGCCAGGCGTTGGAATGCGGTAGGCTGCATGACCCATTCATCCAGGTGTCATTGTTAAGAAAGCAATTTTTTGATGTAGCTAAAATGTTATAATTTCTCATTTATTTTCAAATATATGGAATAATCATGTAAAATAATCTAAAATAAACTTTATATTTTTAAAATAGCTTGAAAACTGCCGTAATTAGAGTAAGTTACTTCTAGCCCTCATTACGGCAGTTTTCAAGCTATTTTAAAAACACAAAGTTTATTTTACATTAATTTAAGTGATTATTCCATGTATTTGAAAATAAGAGAAATTATCCCATTTTAAATAGGCCTACATACAAAAATTGCTTTCTTAACAATGACACCTGGATGAATGGGGCATGCGGCCTACCGCATTCCAACGCCTCGCGAGCACTCTCACCCGTGCCGAGTGGAGGGGGAACGAGGAGGGGAAATTTCTTGATACCCTGGGATCGTTCTTTACCCGCAAAGGACTTTAGCATGTACGCAAACACACTAACCGCATGTCAATCAAAGTCTAGAGGTATTCTACACACTTAATGTGAACTGCCTGTGGTTTTGTTCCAACTGTGTGGGGGTAAACAGCCAGACGACAAAGTAAAGAAGACATGATGATATTTGGGTTTTACGTCCCATATTTTTGCAACTGGCTAATCGAGACGATGAGTGGGTGATAATGAAGATGAAATAAAGAAAACGTCACGTTTCCGAATCAGGTCCATTGCACATCGCTGGGGTCGTCATAAGGGGAGCCCAGCAAGGGAGGACAGGGCCAAGTGGGAGGAGACATTTTCAGTGAGACAGTACGGGAGGGGGGAAGGGACAGGGTCTCCTTTCGTCGCCTCTTACGACTAGCAGAGTCAACTAAACACGTCAAAATAAATAACAGATAATTAATTGCTTATAATGTGTTATTTAAAAGGCAAATTATGTTACGCTTTAGGTGGTGACACATAATTATATTTACTCTATGATAAATAGGCAAATGATAGATAATAGAAAAAAAGAAAAAATAGATAAATGCAGATCTCAGTTACTAAACATATATACATATATTTGAGGTGATGGGATGAAATGGACAAGTAGGAGAACTTCATTGAAAGGGGTTAGGGGGAGAATAGGGGAGGACCCAACTTCGTCGCATCTTTCGACTGGCAGAGTCACATATTTACTGTATGTAGGAACTGATATCAGCGGGAGACGTTGTATCATTGATTCATCTCGTGTTTGCATTGAGGGCTCCAAAGTCCCATTTTAGTATGGTATGTACACAATTCCAGACAATCCTATAATATGTTAGATTGAACGGGGAATTGAGCCCTGAGCATTGGGTTTGACTACCCAATGCCCAGGGCCTTTGTACTTAACAGGGAAGGATACCTTACGTCAAAAACCGCAAAAAATATTCATTTATAAATTACATCACAAGAATGAACTTCGAAATCGAAAATCTGAATCAACAGCGCACTGTGGTTTAGTAAGCTCTACATACTGAATGCTCTAAGTTGTATCTTACATTGTAATCAGTATGTCTTTTTTTATATATAATTAATTTTATTTCGAATTAATAATCAAAATAACTACGCTAATGGTTATAGTTCATTCAGTCTTTAGGGCTTACCAAAACACAGTGCGCTGTTGATTTAGATTTTCGATTTCTTGTTGCAATCTTGAAATATAATTTAAAAATGAACATTTCATGTGGTTTTTGACGTAGAGACTACCCTTCGCTCATCAGCTCTAAACTCTATTTAAGAAAACGTATCATTGTTTAGGATGACCTCAAGGTCATACAATTTGGTAATCCCTGACCTAACATATCTGGTTGTACTTTTTACGATTTAATTCATGTGAAGAGTTGTTCAACCTTTTGGCATCACTTGATGCAAGACCAGTTCTCTCGCTGAGAACACAATGCCATAAACCCTGCTAGGAAAGAGATGTAAATATTATACTTTCCTGATAAATTCCCACGCAATTTAAAATATGTTTTATACAAAAAAAAAGTGATTTCAATTCGCAAACAACATTTATTACGAACGAACTCAATGACGCAACTAAGCGCATAATTCATCTTTCCACAATAGCTTTGCGCAAGGTAAGTAATGATTTCCTATAAGAGAAGTTCCCATGGAAATTACTATTGAAACGTGCCCATCAAATAATGAAACTACTGTTGGGGTTTCACTTTCAAATCACGAGAACTATGAAATACGCTCACTTTTACAATTCAACTGTCCCTTATTGCGTTACGATATAATAGTCCAGTGGTTCTATCATCGCCTAGGGTTATTGGATAAACATTCATTATGCATTATTATGAAAAGAGAGCGATTCTGCTACTGGTTTGTTTGGTAACGGAACCAAGTTTTAGGACTAGAACTGTATGTTTTATAAGTCCCGCAGTGAGATGACTGATTGAGCTACAGTGAGTCACGTGAGTCAGGATGAGTCATACCAACAAGTCCCGCAGTGAGATGACTGATTGAGCTACAGTGAGTCACGTGAGTCAGGATGAGTCACACCAACAAGTCCCGCAGTGAGATGACTGATTGAGCTACAGTGAGTCACGTGAGTCAGGATGAGTCACACCAACAAGTCCCGCAGTGAGATGACTGATTGAGCTACAGTGAGTCACGTGAGTCAGGATGAGTCACACCAACAAGTCCCGCAGTGAGATGACTGATTGAGCTACAGTGAGTCACGTGAGTCAGGATGAGTCACACCAACAAGTCCCGCAGTGAGATGACTGATTGAGCTACAGTGAGTCACGTGAGTCAGGATGAGTCACACCAACAAGTCCCGCAGTGAGATGACTGATTGAGCTACAGTGAGTCACGTGAGTCAGGATGAGGCATACCAACAAGTCCCGCAGTGAGATGACTGATTGAGCTACAGTGAGTCATGAGTCAGGATGAGGCATACCAACAAGTCCCGCAGTGAGATGACTGATTGAGCTACAGTGAGTCATGAGTCAGGATGAGGCATACCAACAAGTCCCGCAGTGAGATGACTGATTGAGCTACAGTGAGTCACGTGAGTCAGGATGAGTCACACCAACAAGTCCCGCAGTGAGATGACTGATTGAGCTACAGTGAGTCACGTGAGTCAGGATGAGTCACACCAACAAGTCCCGCAGTGAGATGACTGATTGAGCTACAGTGAGTCATGAGTCAGGATGAGTCACACCAACAAGTCCCGCAGTGAGATGACTGATTGAGCTACAGTGAGTCACGTGAGTCAGGATGAGTCACACCAACAAGTCCCGCAGTGAGATGACTGATTGAGCTACAGTGAGTCACGTGAGTCAGGATGAGTCACACCAACAAGTCCCGCAGTGAGATGACTGATTGAGCTACAGTGAGTCACGTGAGTCAGGATGAGTCACACCAACAAGTCCCGCAGTGAGATGACTGATTGAGCTACAGTGAGTCACGTGAGTCAGGATGAGTCACACCAACAAGTCCCGCAGTGAGATGACTGATTGAGCTACAGTGAGTCACGTGAGTCAGGATGAGTCACACCAACAAGTCCCGCAGTGAGATGACTGATTGAGCTACAGTGAGTCACGTGAGTCAGGATGAGTCACACCAACAAGTCCCGCAGTGAGATGACTGATTGAGCTACAGTGAGTCATGAGTCAGGATGAGGCATACCAACAAGTCCCGCAGTGAGATGACTGATTGAGCTACAGTGAGTCATGAGTCAGGATGAGTCATACCAACAAGTCATTAAACGAGTCTCACTGATTGAGCTACAGTGAGTCACGTGAGTCAGGATGAGTCATACTGTGTCGCACGGTCCCACCAATACACACAAACATCAGGAGGAGATTCAGGGTTACAACCGACGATTGGTATTTACGAATCATATACGTATGTACATACACGGTTTACGACTCATATTTTAGAGACGGAATATAAATAAATGAAACCAAGATTACTTAGTTATAATGTGAGTAAGTACCGTCAAACCTGTAAAAGAGATAGTATTAATTTTTTTTATTATTATTATTTTTAACTTTAGTTCAGCTCCAGTATACAAAAGAGAATAACATTATTTCTCTAATTTTTGTATTTTTTTTTTTGCGGAACTATTTTTATATTTTAATTCCATTGTTTCATTTCACTTTGAGAATAATATTTGGTTGAGTAGACCATTTTAAAAATGATTCAGGTATCTATTTTTGTTTCTCCCCACGGTCCTTTAAATCTTCAAGAACAACAATACACAACAATTAAAAATGTGAAATCAAGGTTAATAGATAAAAATCTTGTGTCCATCAAAGAAACTTGATATAACATTTGACAGCTCATGTTTGATTGTTCTACGTTGTTTTTTGTAACGGTTTAGGGGGCCGACGAGGAACAAGAATAGATACCTGGATAATATTTAAAATGGTCTGTTGGTCGTTATTTTATATATTTTTTTTTTTATAAACGTGAAGTATATATTTGTTTATATTTTATATTTAATGTGCATAATATATTATCACAGACACACAATAACTTACCAAAAACAAAATAAGAAAATAATAATATTTATTTTTATTACAAAATAATAATATTATTACAAATGATAATTTACTATAATTTACGGTGAAGCAATAAGCTACACTCTTGTCTTGACATAGCATAACTGTGTGAAAGCATCTTACTTATATCATATCACTATATTGACTCCTGAACCTCCAACCTTTCGCCTACCTAACATTATCTCTCGCCAACAAATAGCAGGTCCTGGATTCAAATACCACTTGAAATAAATGGTTAGATGATTCCAATGCATTCAGATTGATAAGGATAACCTTCGAACCGACCCCCGAGGTCTCAATAATACTAGACCAAAGTAAACAGAGGTACAAATGACAATCACATTCACCAATCACAAAACTAGGCGTGGACGTGACCTTAAATTCACATTTGCAATTTAATTGGCTGTTTTAGAACAAATTAAAACATACCCAAGCCGCAACAGGTCAACCCAGCAGTCACAAACAAGGTCAAACAGAGCGATAGCCAAAGAATTCTCGGAACTGGTATAAATTTCTTTCACAGTTCCACGTATCGGATTTGCACAAAACCTTTATAACATGTAAATGATGTTTATCTATGGCGACCGAACAAGTGTTCCGTGTCGTTAATAAATAATGCAACACTGTACGGTGTGTATAATACGCATGTGAGAGAATGTCATGAAGGATAATTAAAGGTATAGTTTACTGAAATTCAATTTATTCCGGTCCTTATGTTTAAAAATGTTAAATGCACGTTGGCGCTCCGGAAAGGTGGTGGCCAAATCACGAACTACTTTTATTTTATATCACATGCGCCATTCTCCCCTTCGTATATTATTTTGACTAAAAAGATAACATTAAAATATATATCCCTATAATTGCATCCTTCCTGGTCGGAATTTCACCTCTCTCATTCTTTGATATAATAATTTAGTTTTAATTGGTTCACATTTGCAAGTCCACGAAAGAATTACTCAAAACCACGCCCCGACAACCAGAACATTTCTGTATCATATCTCACTTTAGCTGGAGAAATAATTACTATGTCACAAACACGCAGAATCATTTCGAAATTTTTATGGAATGAATAAGGCAAACTAGTGAGGTTATTTCTCTGGAACTCGAAACAAATGACCCGTATACATTGTTAATACCAACTAGCCACGGTCTGCCGACTGCCCACAGAACAATCTTGTACGTTTGTGTCTTGGTAACTTATTTATTGAGCCGTAAATTAGTTTACTGCGGAAATGAATCAGAGATTTACAACAACCACTCACAAAGTAGAACTAGAGATTGAATACTAAATAATAACCTACAAATCAAGTTATAATATAATCCGATGTCAGTTGTTACTTAATTAAAAGTTTATATTCTGCAAACTGTTGCTTTAACTAGAGAATATTAACATGAGGATGACTAAGGCCCGGTTTTCAATCGGTTAACGGGTCCGTTAGCTGACGGTCCGTAATCTGTAACCTAAAAAACCCTATGCAGATAACGGACCGTCAGCTTACGGCACCGTTAATGACCGATTGAACATTGAAATCATTGATGGGACCGTTAGCTGACGGTCCGTTATCTGCAAAGTGTTTGTTGGGTTACAGTTTACGGACCGTTACATAACGGCCCCGTTAAGGACCCGTTAACCGATTCAAAAACCGGGTATAACAATTATCAAGTGCTCGATTTCTCGTAAATGAGTTTTATAGTACAATTTATGAAGGCACTACGTCCCCCCCCCCCCTCCCCCACACCCCGGACAAATTTTGTCCTTTGGTCCAACCTTAATTCTTGCTTATGGTTATACAAAAACATTGATTCAGTTCCTTTCGTTGAACAGGAACCTTAACATTACTTTACACCTGCTTTCGTCACATTCGGGGTACTCATAGCCAACCAGCGAACCGCCCGAGACACATCCGGGCCAATACCGATCGCTGATTGGCTACGAGCCCCTCGCCTGTGACGAAAGCATCTGTAAAGTAGTCTTGGGACAACTTTATATTAGCTGTTACACTTGAGGCATTTGTCCCAAGACTACTTCTTAGCACACAAATGATTGTCGTTTTAGGGAGTGATATTTTGCTGTTAAAATAGCTTCAAGTTTTAGTTACACACATACTTTCTAAATAGGCAGAACAGTCAAAATCAAAATCAAAATGTAAAAAGTAATATTTATTGAAACCGGCTGTCGTGTATCGGCGATTACGTTTTAGTAACCTCAGGATAAAAATTTTGTTTTGTCAAATTTATCAATTCTGGTGTACACTGTTCAGCAATGATCACGTGATGTAGTGTTCTCATACAATAATATAAGTAATGTGTATTTATAAATATTTGTTGTTGGATACAGATCACTACGTTTAACACTCCATAATATTTAAAACGTGCCCTAAGTAGATGTGAAGGTGAAGGTTTTTTATTGACAGTTAACAAATACATGTTAGGCCTACAGCCTGGAGACTAGCCCCCAAAGACCCTAAGCTCACTATAAGGGGCTTTTACATTACAGTTATTTGTCTATGATGGACGGAAATTGAAACTGAAAGTAGTAATAGGCAATGGATTTGGAAAAGCTTAAAAACTAGGACTTATTAATAAACACTAGCTGCCTATCATTGTTAAAACAACAAGAAAACAGGTTATATGCTACTTATTAACTGAAAGAGTATAAAATTAAACTTATTAGTGAAAGTGTGATGAACTGATTATTTGTTCATAATACAGCCTCTTACATAAATATTAACACATTAATTTTAAATATTTCACTCTTTAGCTGTTATTTCCACTAATGTGTGATTTAATTTCATAGATTAATGTTTATGGCTTAACGATTGGCTCATCGCATGCAGTAAGTTTTATGACCGTACAACATGCCAGCAGAGATCTTAAGTACAACACGTGACGTCATAAAATGGTAATTCAGATACGTACAGAGTCTTTAGAGTTATCTGCGGTGTTTAAGTCTAATAAGACTTACTAATATTGTACTTTGCATAATGAAGCTCTGTGGTATTTATTCTTGTAGGGTTTAATTTCTCCCATCATGCTTCGATCATAATCGAGCCTACAAGTGTGTCTGAAGTGAATTATCATCACGAAGAGAACTCAGTATTAGCGGTGAGTCAGTAATATAGGGTAGAGTCGCAACGCAATCGGCAGTTTATCTACCGCCTTTTACTGCCCAACATACTTTAGTCGGGTAGTAGAAGTTCGCCAAGCGACGCGATGACGAAGTTTTCGGCTGTCTTCGTATATTAGCCGACCAATCAGGTTCCGTCATCGCGTCGCTTGGCGAACTTCTACTACCCGACTAAAGTATGCTGGGCAGTAAAAGGCGGTAGACAAGCTGCCGATGGCGTGGGGCCTCTACCCTATATTAGTCACTCAACGGTATTAGCATGAAGACTTCTCCTGGCAATGTAAGAACCAACCATGTTTACTTGACTTCTATAGGCCTACCGACTAGTTAACAAACAACAGAAATGGAGTCTGTCATGTAGGTTTAATCTCTGAAAACCACTCTAACCAACGATATTAAATAACAACAGAAACAACAACAAACAACAGAAATTAAATACGCGATATGGAAAAATAAACTACTTTATTTATTGTTCTTTTTCATGACTGGACAGGGTTTGTTTCAAATTAAATAGTTCTAAATAACAATGCATTTTAAAATATATATTTAGGCATGAAGAATTTAGGCCATACATGTTCATTAATTCTACAATAATATATAATACGAGGATGTGCCAATAAACTCCACATTTCAAGTGAGATCGTTTTATTTATTTCAACTGGAAGCACTTTTAATGCTTCGTCAAACAGATCTAAATACCCCTTTCCGTTCTCTATATTACATCATCTTTAGGATGAGAATAAAACTGAGAAAAACAAACCATATCTTTTGTATGTGCCTTCCCTTTTATCTACGACGACAAGCTTAGTAACATTTATGTTATTAACCACAATAAATACAAATATTTTCGGAGTACTTCCTCTCTATGCCAGACTGATAGCAAAGCGTGAAACCCAGTGATAACAAGATCCCACCCCACGACTCCTGGATCTATCAAACCACGCCCCGCATCCACTTATCAGACAGGCGCCCTTCCAAACCACTCATTTCCCCATCTAGACCGGAAGGTCTATTTTATCCAAAAACAAAAATGGAAATTAAAGTTAATTGAGAAATAATAACGAAGCCACATTGCATGATAGAATATTTTATTGCATTTGTGTGTTCTGTAACATTACTATGTAAACCTGACCTCCGCTAAAGTCACCCCATCAAATGCATCATCACGAATCGTTCAGGGGGGGGGGGGGGGGGAAGGGGAGGGGTGAGTTGATTTGAATCAAACACGAAACAACGTATGTGAGACTCGTAATACAACACGAAGCGGCTTATTAGATCAGGGATGAACAAGGAGGGTGGAAGCGAAGTCTGTCCACGAAGACCTCAGGCGTTTTATTCCACTCAACTCATCAATTGATTCAAAGTGATCCAATTCAGAAGTGGCCATTATTCGACGCCCGATGTCCAATGTAGAGCAGTTGATTCATTTTACTCTACGCCAGATTTAACTATAGAGAAAATGTAAACAGATGGTCTGCTTATTTTTTACAATTTCTTTTTTGCAATTATACGGTTTAATACTGCACAATGTTCTTATTTGAAAAATCACGTTTATTGTTGAAATAGATCGACATTGAGTAAACTATAACTAAAATGAGGCCGCATATTCTCTAAAACTCGCATCTCTCACAATAATTGATCAGTATAACTAGGCCGGGATACTTTGGACACCAATAATTCCAAAGGTATAAAGCAACATAATAATATGAAATACAAAATGATATGTTTATAATTCTGTCGCTACACTTTTTAGTGTATTTTTAATTTGTAGAGTGGTGATAACAGCCAGTAGCAGTGAGCAAACTCATGCAATTAGAGCTAATCCAATGAGGCAATACTAGCTTCACATCCCCTTTGGTCGCCCCTATTTGTAAGAATACGATCGTGACTTGTCAGTACACAGACAGATAACTAAATATATGATACCTACTCCTAATAAGTAGTAAAAGTAATACAAATAATAATAATATCAAGCATATTGAAATAAAATTATAGCTAAAACGGGATGTTTCGCCGCGCCGTGGGTGATGAGGTGACTTACCTCGACGTTTCGTCCCTTCTGTGAGGGACATCATCAGGGGTGTCTAAAGCGTTCACTAATACGACTGCTCCTTGGCTCTCACCGGACTCTCACGACGCGGTGATACATCCCGGTTAGTTATAATTTTAAAATGTGAACAAATAAAATTATTATTAATAACTTGCATTGCACCAGAAACGATGGTCACACAATCCGTTTTCTGTGATCTGGTCATGCGCTCGAAATGATTGCACAGTAATTTGGCGTTACTACCTCGGACAGGCCTGACTCAAGAATGCTATTATAATTTTTCACCGCAATGGCAGGTGTAATGATGACTTACCTTGGACAGCCCTGACTCAAGGATGCTATCATCATTTGTCACCGCGATGACAGGTGTAATGATAACTTACCTTGGACAGCCCTGACTCAAGGATGCTATCATCATTTGTCACCACAATGACAGGTGTAATGGTAACTTACCTTGGACAGCCCTGACTCAAGGATGCTATCATCATTTGTCACCGCAATGACAGGTGTAATGATAACTTACCTTGGACAGCCCTGACTCAAGGATGCTATCATCATTTGTCACCGCAATGACAGGTGTAATGGTAACTTACCTTGGACAGCCCTGACTCAAGGATGCTATCATCATTTGTCACCGCAATGACAGGTGTAATGATGACTTACCTTGGACAGCCCTGACTCAAGGATGCTATCATCATTTGTCCCCGCAATGACAGGTGTAATGATGACTTACCTTGGGCAGCCCTGACTCAAGGATGCTATCATCATTTGTCACCGCAATGACAGGTGTATTGATGACTTACCTTGGGCAGCCCTGACTCAAGGATGCTATCATCATTTGTCACCGCAATGACAGGTGTAGTGATGCTACCTTGGACAGCCCTGACTCAAGGATGTTATCATCATTTGTCACCGCAATGACAGGTGTAATGATGATTTACCTTGGACAGCCCTGACTCAAGGATGCTATCATCATTTGTCACCGCAATGACAGGTGTAATGGTAACTTACCTTGGACAGCCCTGACTCAAGGATGCTATCATCATTTGTCACCGCAATGACAGGTGTATTGATGACTTACCTTGGACAGCCCTGACTCAAGGATGCTATCATCATTTGTCACCGCAATGACAGGTGTAATGATGACTTAACTTGGACAGCCCTGACTCAAGGATGCTATCATCATTTGTCACCGCAATGACAGGTGTAATGATGACTTACCTTGGACAGCCCTGACTCAAGGATGCTATCATCATTTGTCACCGCAATGACAGGTGTAATGATGACTTACCTTGGACAGCCCTGACTCAAGGATGCTATCATCATTTGTCACCGCAATGACAGGTGTAATGATGACTTACCGTGGACAGCCCTGACTCAAGGATGCTAGTATCATTTGTCACCGCAATGACAGGTGTAATGATGACTTACCGTGGACAGCCCTGACTCAAGGATGCTATCATCATTTGTCACCGCAATGACAGGTGTAATGGTAACTTACCTTGGACAGCCCTGACTCAAGGATGCTATCATCATTTGTCACCGCAATGACAGGTGTAATGATGCTACCTTGGACAGCCCTGACTCAAGGATGCTATTATCATTTGTCACCGCAATGACAGGTGTAATGATGACTTACCCTGGACAGCCCTGACTCAAGGATGCTATCATCATTTGTCACCGCAATGACAGGTGTAGTGATGCTACCTTGGACAGCCCTGACTCAAGGATGCTATCATCATTTGTCACCGCAATGACAGGTGTAATGATGACTTACCCTGGACAGCCCTGACTCAAGGATGTTATCATCATTTGTCACCGCAATGACAGGTGTAGTGATGCTACCTTGGACAGCCCTGACTCAAGGATGCTATCATCATTTGTCACCGCAATGACAGGTGTAATGATGCTACCTTGGACAGCCCTGACTCAAGGATGCTATCATCATTTGTCACCGCAATGACAGGTGTAATGATGACTTACCCTGGACAGCCCTGACTCAAGGATGTTATCATCATTTGTCACCGCAATGACAGGTGTAATGATGACTTACCTTGGACAGCCCTGACTCAAGGATGCTATCATCATTTGTCACCGCAATGACAGGTGTAATGATGACTTACCTTGGACAGCCCTGACTCAAGGATGCTATCATCATTTGTCACCGCAATGACAGGTGTAATGATAACTTACCTTGGACAGCCCTGACTCAAGGATGCTATCATCATTTGTCACCGCAATGACAGGTGTAATGATGACTTACCTTGGGCAGCCCTGACTCAAGGATGCTATCATCATTTGTCACCGCAATGACAGGTGTAATGATGACTTACCGTGGACAGCCCTGACTCAAGGATGCTAGTATCATTTGTCACCGCAATGACAGGTGTAATGATGACTTACCTTGGCCAGCCCTGACTCAAGGATGCTATCATCATTTGTCACCGCAATGACAGGTGTAATGGTAACTTACCTTGGACAGCCCTGACTCAAGGATGCTATCATCATTTGTCACCGCAATGACAGGTGTAATGATGCTACCTTGGACAGCCCTGACTCAAGGATGCTATTATCATTTGTCACCGCAATGACAGGTGTAATGATGACTTACCTTGGACAGCCCTGACTCAAGGATGCTATCATCATTTGTCACCGCAATGACAGGTGTAATGATGACTTACCTTGGACAGCCCTGACTGAAGGATGCTATCATCATTTGTCACCGCAATGACAGGTGTAATGATAACTTACCTTGGACAGCCCTGACTCAAGGATGCTATCATCATTTGTCACTGCAATGACAGGTGTAATGATGACCTACCTTGGGCAGCCCTGACTCAAGGATGCTATCATCATTTGTCACCGCAATGACAGGTGTAATGATGACTTACCTTGGGCAGCCCTGACTCAAGGATGCTATCATCATTTGTCACCGCAATGACAGGTGTAATGATGACTTACCTTGGGCAGCCCTGACTCAAGGATGCTATCATCATTTGTCACCGCAGTGACAGGTGTAATGATGCTATCATGGGAAGCCCTGACTCAAGGATGCTATCATCATTTGTCACCGCAATGACAGGTGTAATGATGCTATCATGGACAGCCCTGACTCAAGGATGCTATCATCATTTGTCACCGCAGTGACAGGTGTAATGATAACTTACCTTGGACAGCCCTGACTCAAGGATGCTATCATCATTTGTCACCGCAATGACAGGTGTAATGATGACTTACCCTGGACAGCCCTGACTCAAGGATGCTATCATCATTTGTCACCGCAATGACAGGTGTAATGATACTTACCTTGGACAGCCCTGACTCAAGGATGCTATCATCATTTGTCACCGCAATGACAGGTGTAATGATGCTACCTTGGACAGCCCTGACTCAAGGATGCTATCATCATTTGTCACCGCAATGACAGGTGTAATGATACTTACCCTGGACAGCCCTGACTCAAGGATGCTATCATCATTTGTCACCGCAATGACAGGTGTAATGATGCTACCTTGGACAGCCCTGTCTCAAGGATGCTATCATCATTTGTCACCGCAATGACAGGTGTAATGATGACTTACCCTGGACAGCCCTGACTCAAGGATGCTATCATCATTTGTCACCGCAATGACAGGTGTAATGATACTTACCTTGGACAGCCCTGACTCAAGGATGCTATCATCATTTGTCACCGCAATGACAGGTGTAATGATGCTACCTTGGACAGCCCTGACTCAAGGATGCTATCATCATTTGTCACTGCCATGACAGGTGTAATGATGACTTACCTTGGACAGCCCTGACTCAAGGATGCTATCATCATTCGTCACCGCAATGACAGGTGTAATGATGACTTACCTTGGACAGCCCTGACTCAAGGATGCTATCATCATTCGTCACCGCAATGACAGGTGTAATGATGACTTACCTTGGACAGCCCTGACTCAAGGATGCTATCATCATTTGTCACCGCAATGACAGGTGTAATGATGACTTACCTTGGACAGCCCTGGCTCAAGGATGCTATCATCATTTGTCACCGCAATGACAGGTGTAATGATGACTTACCTTGGACAGCCCTGGCTCAAGGATGCTATCATCATTTGTCACCGCAATGACAGGTGTAATGATAACTTACCCTGGACAGCCCTGACTCAAGGATGCTATCATCATTTGTCACCGCAATGACAGGTGTAATGATAACTTACCCTGGACAGCCCTGACTCAAGGATGCTATCATCATTTGTCACCGCAATGACAGGTGTAATGATGACTTACCCTGGACAGCCCTGACTCAAGGATGCTCTCATCATTTGTCACCGCAATGACAGGTGTAATGATGCTACCTTGGACAGCCCTGACTCAAGGATGCTCTCATCATTTGTCACCGCAATGACAGGTGTAATGATGACTTACCCTGGACAGCCCTGACTCAAGGATGCTCTCATCATTTGTCACCGCAATGACAGGTGTAATGATGACTTACCTTAGATAGCCCTGACTCAAGGATGCTATCATTATTTGTCACCGCAATGACAGGTGTAATGATGACTTACCTTGGACAGCCCTGACTCAAGGATGCTATCATCATTTGTCACCGCAATGACAGGTGTAATGATGACTTACCCTGGACAGCCCTGACTCAAGGATGCTATCATCATTTGTCACCGCAATGACAGGTGTAATGATGACTTACCTTGGACAGCCCTGACTCAAGGATGCTATCATCATTTGTCACCGCAATGACAGGTGTAATGGTAACTTACCTTGGACAGCCCTGACTCAAGGATGCTCTCATCATTTGTCACCGCAATGACAGGTGTAATGATGCTACCTTGGACAGCCCTGACTCAAGGATGCTATTATCATTTGTCACCGCAATGACAGGTGTAATGATAACTTACCTCGGACAGCCCTGACTCTAGGATGCTATCATCATTTGTCACCGCAATGACAGGTGTAATGATGACTTACCTTGGACAGCCCTGACTCAAGGATGCTATCATCATTTGTCACCGCAATGACAGGTGTAATGATGACTTACCTTGGACAGCCCTGACTCTAGGATGCTATCATCATTTGTCACCGCAATGACAGGTGTAATGATGACTTACCTTGGACAGCCCTGACTCTAGGATGCTATCATCATTTGTCACCGCAATGACAGGTGTAATGATGAGAGCTATGGCGGTTTGACGCATCTGTTTCCCGCCATGAGTGACGTCATGCGTCAGTATTGTTTGTCACCCACACCCGTAAGTGCGCACTGCAGAACATTGCGATGCCGAAACATGAAGCAGCTGCCGTATATCTAAAGGATAAAGCACATTTTTTTTTTTTTAATAAATCACAATTTCCCTCCAAAACTCCCGATTTCGGCCTGTTAAAATTGTTTTAAACTGTTTTTAAATCGTTCCAAAAGAAAATCAAAATATGTCACCCCGGAGAGAATTTTCCATAGTGCTCTTTTTTGTTCTTCTTTTTCCAATAAATATTTCCGTTTGTGTGTTGTTGTAGTTGAGTCATTGTATATGTGTAATTTAGTTAATATTATGTTAATATTTAGTTACCATTGATTTATTACAGATTTAATTTAACTCTCTGAATCGAGACTGCTCAGTTTTGAGGATTTTCTTATACTTATGTATACTATTATTTTACGTATAGTTGTTTAAGTGTTTAGTCTATAGTTATTATATTAGACGTAATATCTGATACTAATGTGAGATTCTCTGAACGGAAGCTGAGGACAGTCACGCACAAGACTACCTTATGTGAGTTCTTTAACTTCCTTCAGTGCCAAATCAAAAAACCCAATAGAACTGTATCATGAAATAATTAAATAATTAAATAAATAAATAAGTTCCAGCTAGCTGAAAAAAGCTGGTTTGACCACTGAAATATTTAACTGGTCCAACGAATCCCAATGGGCAATGAGCTAATGATTAATAAATTAATAATAAATATTAAACACTTCTGGCAATAATTATGATAAACTGTGATTATTTTTGGTGAATTTTTTTGTGATAAATTTTCGTCAACCCGTACCGCACCCGCAACTTAAAAATTATATTTTACCTGCGAACCCCCAAATGTCATCCGGATATGCGTTGCAACGAATGCAGTTCGGCATTGCCGCGCTGCGACAGTACAATGCAATCACTATGCAACGGTTGGTTAAGCCTATGATAATTGGAGGTTTGGCCGATCGCTCGGTCGAAAGGTTTTGCGTGATTAGTCCGTGACACGAAAACTCGCGCAAATTACAATTATGTCCAGTGGATTACGCCGCAGTCAGGTGCGATCCGATCACGTGACATGAAATGGGCCGTGACGAATGCGAGGGCAAACACAGGTGTGGTTTGGGGATGACGCGTAATGGCGGATCGTCCGCGCGCGAAATGGCGCAACGGATATTAGGGTGTCGTTTAGAAATGTGACCTATTGTAATGGATGATGAATTGAAATGATCAAGGGTGGATTGTAGGGGGTGGAGTTTTACATAGGCTAAGTGAAAATAAAAATTCAGTGGAGTAACCAATTGTGCCTTACTGTATGATGAGCCACCTGTATTAGGGGAGACTTTGTAATGGATGAGAATGCAGACAGTTTTCCGTTACATGACGGGAGATCGGGGTTGGAATCCAATTAAGGATGGATTTTGTGAGCATTTTCTTTCTGTCACAAAGATTTTTTTCTTTTTCGTATAACCCTAGTGGTCCTTTTCTTACTGGCAACCCCCGCCCCAATTAAGACTAAAGTGAACGTCAATCCATCGTGAGTTATGAAGTAAATGTATAATAACATTCTAATTCAGAAGTTATTAGGTCGATACCCGATTAGAAGATAATTTTTCAATCCATATTCATACGTACATTAGATTAGTTACCAATAGGATCCTCAGATACAAAGGTGGCTTTGGTTTTATAATGTACATGCTTTAATGGTTATGTTGTACTAGAACTTTGTACATAATGTACATTTATTTAATTTAATAATATTTAATATTACATTTGATTGAAAATGCACATTTATTTCTATGATTAATGATAGCATTAGTAAAAATGTTACATAATGATAATAATTAGTTTTAAATTTATGAGGTAACAGGCAAAGTAATGATAAAATAGCGTCAACATCAACATCAACATCAAAATCAACATCAACATCAACATCAACATCAACATCAACATCAACATCAACATCAACACCAACATCAACAACAACGCCTTCTCACTGCAGACAAAACATGTGTGTATGCCGACACCAGCCGGTGCTGCTGTTAGTCAGAGAAGCGGACACTGCTGCAACTACCGACTGGCTTTCCGACTACGTAGCAGCTGTTATTCCAGTGGAAGTAGAGTAGCTTCGGGGTTGAGGGTTGGAACGAATTACGGTTATTTAGAGAGAAGAGGGGCGGGTGAGGGGAGGGGCGGAAGGCATTGTGGGAAACATGAAACAATAGAGCGTCGGGACGCCCGCCACAATTAGCTTCACCCGACCAGGAAATGCTTCACTTGATCGCCGACAACTCACCACTCAGATTTACCCCCCCCCCTTCCCCCTCCCCTCCCCTAGAACCTAATGGCATCATTAGACATGTTATAACACTGACTCGAACACTTCCCTTATGATGGTCGGCAGGGTAGGAGGGACACTTATAATCAATTATTAGTCATAGATACTTATCGGGGAGCAATAGGGTGACGTGAAGTGTTGCAAGATCTCTTGATGGTTTCTGAGAATTATTTATTTTCTTAGATTAATTTTAAGTTAATTTGGAGGACCTGGGTTCGAGTCTACGTTAGGTGATTCTTCAATTCACGGGAACGAACAATTTTTGAGTAATGGTATTGTTTAGGTGGTTTTAGGATTTCAGTTATTTACAAGTATTTCATTGTAAAACTTTTTTTCTGTAATACAATAAAATTATTTATTTAATTTTTATCAAACTTTTTCCCGCAGTACAATATATAACACAACAAAATAAAACAAAAATGTATTATCACCTGGTTAAAGGGCTTTTATCTTAACAATTATTTAAAAAATAAATGTCCTTGTTAGCGTTCTTCTCTTATCACCACATACAAATATTTGTGGACACCTAATTTTAGAAAAACTCACCTCAAACTAAATAGTTATCCGTGTTATTATTGTTTGAAGGAAATTCAATTTTTTTAGAAAAAGTATTAGACAAATTATAGCATAATGCTACGTTTACAGCTACGCGTTGCGAGCGAAGCGAGGGCGCGAGCTCCAATCAGCGGCCGAGTTTCATGCAAAGAAGTTACAAACTCGGCCGCTGATTGGAGCTCGTGCCCTCGCTTCGCTCGCAACGCGTAGCTATAAACGTAGCATTAGACTTAAAACTGATATATCAGAAGATGCAAATAAAAAAATGGTAAACAAAAGTAAAGTAAAGTGTAGAGAGGATTTAAACTGTTCAGCTATAAAAATGAACACATAAACACATACACACAACCTGATTGTCTTAACGACGAAAAGCTTTGTCAAGAAAATGGTTTGCGTCCAATTATCATCTCTAATTGTCAGTTTGTTGTCACCTGTCTGCATCAGCCCAGCATTCCCAACACTAACAGACAACAATTAAACAGTTCTAGGACACGCGTAATTGTATACAACAACAACAACATAAATAATAACAACGTGCATTGTCACATTCTCACAGATTTAACTGCAATCTGCAGCACAACACAATGGAAAAAAGTGTGAAATACATTTAACATTAACAGTAGTTCATGAAAGAAGATGGAATGAGATAATAATATAGTTGATAATAAATTATTCTGTAGCTTAACCTGGTTTGTTACCGTTATATGGAAAGAATACTATTATTGTTCACCGCTAAAATGACATTCAGAGATTTTCTGTGGTTGCAAATATTAATATAACAGAGTATGTTAATAAAGGAGGTCAACAAATTATTATAGCAGCACTGAAATAATTGTCGTTGTATAGTTGTCCCAAGACTACCTTACACAAGTTTTCGTCACAGGCGACGGGTTCGTAGCCAATCAGCGATCGGTATTTGCGGGGGTGTGTCTCGGGTGGTTCGCTGGTTGACTATGAGTGCCTCGCCTGTGACGAAAGCATATGTAAGGTAATCTTGGGCCAAGTATAGTGACTCAAGGCATTGGAAGACATAAAATGGATACTGTAGAGTTTACAAATCTGTTTCTAGCTACAGTTCGTTTATTTCGCAGTTGGACAGGCCCGAGGGCATGAGGCTCGGGTAGCGTTTGTACCAGCCTCTGACCAAAGTACGGGTTTCCCTCCCTCTCGCCTCGACCGTAATTACCCTCGATCGACGAGCCAGGATGACCTGTCACAACAAAAGTCATCTTATAGGAAAAACACTTTTTTAGGAACTATACGTATATTTCATGATCGCGTTAAACAGCGTTAAACAGCTTGAAATTATGTACTCAGGTTTTTTTTTATTTGTCTTTCTATGACGAAAACAACCGGACTTAAAACATTAATGTAGCAATATAAGCAAATAATATTATAGTCTTACAAAGAAAATCAGAGTATGAAAGTTACAAAGTCAAACAATACCCAAAGTAATTATCAATTTTATTACACAGATTATTATTATACTGATCAGTTTTATTGCACTAGATTATTGCCTTACGCATAAAATATAAATGGAATTTAAAAAATGTGGTAGTGTAATTTGAAGCCGTTTTATGAAAGAAAACCCACATTTTCTTATACGTTGGCATTTATTCTCAAAACTGATTGTAATTAAAATGAAAGATATTTTTTTTAGAGCAGCGGGTCCTCTGATTGTCTTTGTAAGACTACTGTTTCCTCTAATACACGAAAAAACAAAACTTATCTACTAAAATTAATTCATTAGTAGGCCTAAGTATGGTTGTATCCATCATAAAAAGACAAATAAAAACAACTAATTTTGTAATTTCCAGCTCTTTATAGCGCAATGTAGAAATATCCATATGATTCAGAAAAAAAGTGTTGTTCTAAATTCTATATGAAATTTGTTGTGACAGGTCATCAGGATTAATAAGTAAGATTATGAACAGCTCGCCGATCAAAGGTATTTGCGGTCGATGGGTCGAAAGAAGGAATGTCGGAAGGTTTTCCAAACGATCCAACTCTCAGACCTCGAAAATATCTGTGTGTCCAACTGGGGGTTGTATCTACTGTAGGTAAAGTGAATACAATAATTTATAATGGCTAAGCTATAAGCAGCGTTTCTATGCCTGAGTTTTCCCAAATCAATCCTTAGCATTAAGTTCGATTTTTAAAAACTTCCAACGGATCGTGTTGTCCGTTAATTGTAGTGTGCAATGATCATGCCCTGCTGCGTTGAGAGATAATCAAAAGTCAAGTCAACTGAGTGAACGCATTGACATTGGAAAAAGTAGGAATGGAAACGCCTACCTTTTAATTGCATGTCACCAAACCAACTTATTGTTATATACACCTTTGAATAATAGTCTAAGATCCGGTTCTTCAATCGGTTGACGGATCGTTAACGGGGCCGTTAGCTGACGGTCCGTTATCTGTCAACCAATAAACCCTATGCAGATAATGGACCGTCAGCTAAATGACCGATTAAAAAACTGAACCTTAGTATATTCGTTTTAGATTTTATACGTTTTTGTACTGAATTGCATTTTGACATATAATATAAATAAATACACATTATATTGTCTTCGAAGCTAATAAAAACACTCGCACCTAGAAAATAGCAAAAGTGGAAAAACGTCATTTGCGGTTTAATGAAATTATTAATATGCTGTTTAAAGTGATCGTAAGTCTGTATTGTAGGGACTTTTATGCTCATTGCTTAGGGCTTTAGTGATTACTATATTAATTACACAGACGATATTCTATTCAATCTGGTATAAGTGGCAAAACTATTCCTTCATTTCTCCCAACATTTACAATTTATGCTTCGGTGTAGGATATTTTAGTAGCTGTTTTGGGAAAAATTTTCTCTAATACAAAAAAACCAACAAAAACCCTATTAATTCACTTTATTTTTATTGCGAAGTACCCAGTTTAATTTCGTCCAATATTTGGTCATGAAATATAGTTTATGAAGCTAATAAAACTTCACCATAGTGCTCTGTATAATTTCGACTTTAATACGCTGATATTGATGTACATTATGTTTGTCGAAACAATGTGTTATAGGCTATAAACATTGATAAACAAAACGTAAACAATTCAACCTTTGCTCCACTACGCATAAACTAAACATCAATACTAAACAATACAAGAAACAAAACCCTACTGCTTCATTATGATTTACACCGACTGCATAATTCCCTCGTTTTATACAAAACACACTGCATAACATTTATTTAATGATTGTCAAAACAATTAAATTCGTAACGTAATTCAATGAATAGAAGCAATTAAAGCTGCCTCCTTAATGCCCGCCACAGAGACAATAGCGAGTTAATACGCTAGCCACGGTAAACTGTACTCGCAGTGAACTTAATGATAGCCAGGAACAAAGCGGGTCACTAAACAAAGCGAGCGCTAGACAAACAATGGCGGTGCTCTTTGCGACTATGCCATTAACTTTTTAGCCAGAATTTCAATGTCCAATGTGTATTGTCCCCATTTTAATTGTATTCTATTTAGGGGACATCACTGTGCAAAGCAAGATTCAGTCGCCATGATTCCTATCTATAAACTCGTATGGCGACTATATATGTAGGCCTGTAGTGCAATGGTGACCCATTGCAGATGTCGCTCAGGGCTAGTCCTGATGTCCTGATGTCCTGATGTCCTGATGTCCTGTGTCCTGATTCGTGAGGTCACAGGTTCATTCCTGACACGGGAAATTATAGGCCTACGTCGTATACTGGGTATACTGTATGTATCTCATATCACAAATGAGTGTATGGTATAACACGTCACTATAAAATATTCCATACATTTATAATTTCAAGTTAAAGGTTGTGTATATCTATATTATTTTTTAAACTGCAACTCTTCTAGACAAATTTTTCAAGCAACATTTTAAGTATCTTTTTATATTCAAAATAGCGTTCAGTTACTTTTTTATAAGGAACTTTGAACGTTTAGAAGTTACTTTCAAATGCAAGTAATTTAACTTTCTAAGAGATACTTATTAATAGTAACTTACGCAAGACTGTCCCAATGTAAGATCTCTATATGGACACAACATCTAAATGTTAATCCCAATAAGCTCGGTGTACACACTTATTTAAGATTTTAGCTTTAAGGTTTAACAAAATCAAATCAAGCTAAAAGCATTATAACGTTCACACACTTTCCTAGGATTTATGATTTAAGAAAACCATAGCAACGTTAATTTAGCTATAAAAACCTAAAACTCTTCCCGGCCAATGAGATGCGACACTTTATAAATCCGGCCAATGGTAGCGATTCAAAGTAAAACATTTAGGAAAATAAAACCTTAAATCTTAAATAAGTGTGGTGTAAACCGAACTTTAAGAGACTGGTTTATGTTTATTATTTAAATTTGCTTAATTTGTGTCAAAAATGCGATTGAAACATTAAAACCAAATACCTTTAAAACATTACAATGAAAATATCAAGCTTGAAAACAAAACAAATAATTATTTCCTGTTTCTATCAGGACTTAGGTGCTGAACATGTGAGAACTGATTCCTGGTACCCAACACAGTTCGTGTCAAAGTGTATGACTGACATTAACCTATCGTGTTGGGACGCGCTAACTTAGATGTAAACGATTATAATATCTTTATCGTGAGAAGATAAATGCCAACACCGCTTATTTAAGAACTGCGCCGACAAAAGCAAGGACCGCACTTGTGACTTCCACTAAACATGGAGCGTACGTGTGCTGACTAGTTTCCATCCATCCCCCTAAACCCTAAAGGTAGCTCAGCGGTAAGACGCGAGACTCCAATTCGGGAGGTCGCCGGTTCGATTCCGGCCACCGGCAGTCTTGACTGAAGGTGTTTCCGAGGTTTTCCTCAGTCGTAAAGGCGAATGCTGGGATACTTATAGCTCTCGTACATTCCTTCCCAATTATCTAAACACCCTAATAACTTAGTTTAGTCACCTGAAGAGGGGCACATCAGGTAAAGCTGGTGTGCACACTGCACACTATAACAGGGATTCCTACGAAAATTATTAGCCGGACAGGTCGAGGTGGAGAAGCCAGACGAAAGCAAGTCCACAAAATCCACGTCCTCCCCTTTACGTCCTACATATCCTTTTCCTCCAAACACCCCGACATCATATGATCATAGTTGTCGAGTACGTCGTTACACAACAAACAATTAATCAAATGGTCACAAAATGGTCACACGCCATGTCATATATATAAAAACACTGTATAATATTTGAAATCGACTCTTTGATTTATCTGATAGTAAAGAATTGTTCTGAAAACAAGTCATCAAGTTGTCTGATAGCAATTAAGTAATAAATATAAAGAACGGATTCTTATATCGGCCTAATTAGAAGCACAATGACTTCCTTATTGTGAAACAGACATGTTTTGACTAAATCGTTTCTATCACAAGCGCAGCCGGCAAACATTTGTTGAAACACGTTTGTTGCATTCCCACAGGTGAACCGCTAACACTTCTATGACGTCAATAGAGTCTAGGGCGCCGTGTCCTATTGCCATGCTGTATAACTGACTGTGTGAAGCATAGACTGCACACAATGTTCTCAGACGCCAGTTTGTCAAGCTAAAGGGCTATACTGTACCCAGAACTGTCGGGAGTGAGGGTTTTCTTTCACGGTTTTGTTATGGTGCTGTTCACAACTAAATCGTAATGTCACAATAATTGAAATAAGAAAATGTACATTTGCGATCCCGATCACGAGGCAACAAAGAACTAACTACCAGAATAAAAACACAGACATTACTGGAATACTTGAATGGAATGATTCATTCTCCTGTACATTAAAAGAAGTCTAGTTAAACCTTTATGTATACACAAATATAATATTGTATTAAGAATTTAATATTATAATGAAAGTTGTCATCGTTGACTGGGATTGATATATATGATATTAAAAGTTAAAATACTGTCAATATTAACAAGAATCTACATCGTAGATGATAAAATATAGGCTCAGTTACAGAATTATTGACGTCATTGCTACATTTGAAGTGGTTGTATCGACGATATATACTGATCACCGCTTCGGAGGAGAGTATTGTGGAGGGGGTAGAGGGGGGGGGGGGGGGGGTGGAGGGGTGCTTTGCTAATTAATGATCCGCGACCTCGTTTCGACGGCGAGCAGAGTCGCACAGTTTTACAAGGAATAGACTTTTGGCGGGAGTTTCCCCCTCCACTTCCCCTCTCGCGCCGTTTAACAATGTGCGGCTAAGAGCCACCCCATACATCCGCTACCCCGGACCATTGTCAGCCGGTAACAATGTGGAACGCTTAGAGAAACGGTAATTAATTGAAACTATATCCAATCTACCCTTAAACTCGAGCGGCTTTCCGGTAACCCTTAGTTACGAGGGTGGGGGGAGGGAACCGTGCAAAAAGAATTACCTAAATCACCTTTCTGCGCAGGAAACTGAGGACGCTGTAAAAACCGGGGGATGATGACGAGTGATTTTAAACAAACGCGTCGGAGATGTAACACGTGGCAGAAATCACATCTGACGCATGTTTGTCCCACACGCACGTACAACGCATTGTTCACGGCTTGTGCGAGAAGCATGACTATACACAATAAACAACACCTTATGTTAACAATTATACATCAACAATACATCTTTTCGGCATTAATTATCGCTTAATTTAGCATTATTTTAAATTAAGCATTTTGTAACAGTTTTTTCTTAGAAAAATCATATTTAGAGTCTATATCCACTCAGTAGTTTGGTTTACACACTTATTTCAGATTTAAGGGTTTACTTTTCAAACTGTTTTACTTAAGATCGCTACTATTGGCCGGATTTATAAAACGTCGCCTCTCATTGGCTGGGATAAGAATCTTAGGTATAAGAGCTAACGTTGCTATAGTTTCCTTAATCTTAAACCTTAGGAAAGTGTGTAAACACCATAATGCTTTTGGCATGATTTGATTTTGTAAAACCTTAAACATTTTAAATAAGAGTGTAAACCGGACGATTTTCAGTGGGGGACTCTAATTTAAACTTTAAAGCGACTGAGTCAACCATGTAGGCTCCAACACTAACGACGAGTGAGCGATAACGTTTCTTAAACACAATTAAAACATGAAAATTATCTGCGGTTTTTGACGTAGAGGTACCCCCTCCCTCTTAATTTGGCGCTGTTTTTTTTTTATAGTAAAACTAACTTTTGCTATTAAATCTGATCCTTCCACACTTCTGTATTTTTATAAGTTCTTAAATCGCAGAAGAATCAAGGTATTCCGTAATCATACCACAGTTATCTAGTAAATGCATCTGTGTTACCCATGCCCACCACGCTCAGGGAGTGTATCAGCTGACGCATATGACGTCACAAGCCATTAACTCGGGTCCCATGAATCAACCTATCGTCTCGGTGTACGCAAATTACCGCTGCTCATATGAAGCCTCGTGAGGGGTACTTGAGTCTAGCGTGGCGGATCCGAGTGTGTACAGAGTCAAGTGCCCCTCCCCTACCCCCTACCCCCTCCCCTAGGCCGCCGCGCGACACTCGCAGCGCCAGCGGTTCAATGGCGAGGTATCTGCACACGCGCCGCGTTAACAGTCGGCGCCAGGCGGAGAGTGAGAATCTAAGGTTTTCTTTGTGTTCGTATCTTTAAAACAAAATATAAATTGTAGGTAGATAGAGGAGTTACATTATTATCAGGGTCTACTGATAACGAAACAAAATATATGCAAAATTTGGATAAAATCTTATAATACAATAATATCTCACAATTATTATTAGTTTAGTCTTATTTTAGAACCAGGATTAATAATAAAGCATATTACCAACAATGTTACTACAAAATCTGTAAAGAGTGTAATACACTCAAGATTGTACTACAATGAAGATTCATATTCATATCGGATTTAACCTAAATTCCTAAACGTAATGAATTTTGCATATATTTCATTCATATAGACCCTGATAATATCTAGCTAAGTAGGCCTATCTACTGACAATTTCGATTTTAAAAGCTATTTTAAAGATTCGCATGGAAAGTAGAAAATTTAGATTCTAACGGTTTTTAAAAAGCATGTTTTGTAAATTTTAAAATTGGTCTCTATTGTTTTTAAACTCTCACAAGAAAATAAAAATTATATGAATCCATCCCCTTGAGAGATGTAATGCCCTATTTTATTGATGTTCCTAAGTTTCATATATATTTTTTGTTACTTGAAATAATTGATTTTACTTTCTTAGTTTGTTTGTGGAACGATATTTGAAAATAATGAAGTAATCACATACAGAAGTAAAATTGATTATTGAAACTTTGAAACATCCATAAAATGAAGTGGCAATGACTTCATTTACTCATGTCGCATATCGTACCTTCAACAAAATATAGTCATATTTTATAGATTCTAAAATATAACTCCCACACTGATGAGAGTAATCACACATGAGAGGGGCCCGAGGCCCAGTACTTTGATGGCTATCTTTGAGTATTTAAACACAACAAAGACCCGATAAGAACGAAATAATGCATTAGGGCACTGCACACTTTTTCAGAAAACAAATCATTTCATAATATTTGTTATCGATTATTGACATTTTATAAATATCGACTATCTAACGATAATATCGATCGATTATCGTGTGCATCTCTACTAAAAACACAAGATTTCTTCGTGCGTGCGGAATCTGTATGATATCCAGGGTAAAGGAGTGCGCTGCATTTACCCGGCGCCTCCACCACAGAGGGGTAACAGATTGAACCCTTGACCTCCCGACGACGACAAATGCAATTAGTATAACTAGGGATGCACACGAATCAATATTCAACATTTTGATAATCGATAGTAAAAATATTATCGAATGGTTTATTTCTTGAAAATGCATGTTCGTTTTTCTCGCGCTCCTTTGTAGTATTGAAATATTCAAAGATAGATCCCGCCAAAATACTGGTACTCGGGCTTCAAATCTTATTACTACTCTCAACAGTAGTGTCACGTTAGATGTGTCCAAGGAATGTTGCTAAAGTCGTCGTATAAACTTACAACAACTTTGGTAAAGCTTTCGTCATCTATCAATGACGTATTTACGGTCTCGGCCAACCCGAGCAGGTATTTGAATTAGCCACGACCACTGGTGGGCTACCGCTCACCCACCCGTGACGGAAGCAATACCGAAGGTGTTGTACGACGACTGTATATCGTTATGCGCTCGGTTAGGCGACATAACATCACGTAAATATAACAAAACATAACATCTGTAAAAGATTGCTTCATGTTTGTAAATTTATTACGATTCGAATATTATCGATCGATCGATAATGCAGTCATTTTTTCGAATATCGATTATTTTTTAATCATCGTTGTTTATCTCCAATTTTTTAAATTTATATTTTAATGTTTCAAGTTTTCCAAACGGCAAAATAGGCAACATCCATCCTTTACAAGGAATGTCCCATTTGTCGGCTAATATCATTATCCGAATACTAAAGCAGAAGCTAGAACCCCCAGTAACCGTGTGAAAATATCGCAGCTTATTATTCGCAGTGTGAACAGGGCTCCACTTGAATCACAATAATTGCTTTTCAGCGGTTAGTCTTGCCATGTTACTAGTGGGGTCTCAGAAGTGGTGACGCGTTCACTTCAAGCCTCATAACTTGCAACTAACTTCTCCGCCTCAATGCACACATTACAAACAGATTAACAGCGTGGCCTAATAGTTTTAGAAATAATTAAAGAGTTAAGCCACTGTTAATAATCAACACTTAATAGGACCGAACGGCGCCATTCAGAGTCCGACTCGGATATGCAAATTTAATTGTGTTTCAAGTCTTTTGTGGTTATAACCCCCCCCCCCCTTCGAAAATGTATTTGTGATTAATTAAACAATAATATCTGTATTTCGCCAGACGTGTAATGCGAATACAACTGGTGTAACTCTTGAGTTGCTTTAGGACCTGAGATCCCAATAAAATTTCCCATGAGAATAAAACAAAACAAAAAAATCATTTTATTAGTGAGTGGCGCAGCCAATTACTTTGAAACCTAAAATTACGAGATCATTATTTAATAATCTGTACCGCAAAAGTTTCACGTTAAATTTGACATAATTATTTAAAGTTGTGATTGTTTTTAATTGTAAACATGTAAACATTCGTAATATAACATTGGATTGAGAAGGCCTATATTGAAAGCAGATGAGTTGCTACAGCATATACGGACTTTTCCCGACCTTAATTTTAATGTCGGTGTTCGGTGTAGTTCAGTAATTGAATTAATTATTGACACCGTTTTTTAAACTTCTACGTCGAGGACATTCTAACTTCATTAATGAATTCATTATTTATTTATCTAATTCATTCATTCATTCATTCTAACTTCTAGGACCGTTCCAAACAAAATAAAGAGAAAAAAAAAACATCAACATAATAAGTTTTTAACAGAAGTTAGACATGTTCAAAGCGGTTGAGGATTGATCTATTATATTTTAAATACTTGCACCACTTTTGACCAATGAGCAGACTTCCTTTTTATTGACACAATAATTAAGAAGAAACTGGCAACATTTTATGAAAAGTAAAGTATCCGTAGACGATCTAAAACTGAATAATTTCTCTTGAATTGATATCTTGTTCACTTCGTTGGGTTTAGTTATCATATTAATCCCGTTGTTGCGGCCGGGCCTCTTTCTGATTCACACAAAAACTAATTCCATTATTGCAGCACTAAGTGTTTATTCTGGCGAATACTACACAAGGGGAAATACATTCTGTTGTTTCAGCCAATTAGAATGTCTTTCGAATATATAGCGGGGCCATTTCCGTTGCCAAAGTTTAATTATATTATTTACAAATGTAAATATTTTCTTAATTAAAATAGACAGACGGTCTCTGAGACCAATGTAATTCATTATGTTCAGAAGTTCAGAATTTCTCCGCAACTAATCACCGGGGATCTTGAAAGTTTCAGGAACTTTGCGTTTATAAACAGTATTTGACGTATCAAGCGGGATTTATCATAAAAAATAATACTAAATAATTGAAAAAAATAAGTCTAGAACTGTATTTAATTTTTATGTGTTAAAATATCCATTACATAACATTTACACAGACATTTTTAATAAGAATAATTGTATTATAAATTTGGGAATATTGTACTAATATTGCCCAACAGATAAAGTACCGTATATTGGTGATCTCGTCGGTGTAATGTTATCTTTTGTGTCAAGGATTATCTCTCTGTTTCTATAAGTCATACCAGTGTCACTGTTGAATGTTTTACATGTTGGTACTTACTTATCTTCCCAGATGTAACAACTGTAGTTTGTCTCTTTTATCGAGATTTGGTCAACGGTTCAATTCCCGTTTCGGGATGGGCTTTATTAAATTTGTTTATTTAATTAATTAATTATATAAACACATTTTAATTTTAATTAATAATTAAAATTTAATTAACAATTCAATTTTAATAATTAATTAAGTAGGCCTATATAAATAAATTTGATTTAATTCATTAATTAATTATTATTTAATGTAATCCTATTCAATCATAAAAACTGATTTACAAAGGAGGACCTTAAATAAAACTAGACTATGCAAACAATTAATAAAAATGAAATCATGAATAACAAAAACAACAACAACAAAACAAACTACTGTACTATAAAACAAATCAAGAACAAGAAAACATAATTTAACAACATTACTTTATAATACCTTCATCAAAAAGACGTAGGCTATACTATATTAAGTGCCGGTCTTACAATCTCCTAATAAGAAAGTTATTTGTAGCAATGAAGCTATTTGGAAGATTTCAAGGGTTTTGATTGGTGGTTGCCATGGAGAAAACAAGCGATGCGACGAATAAGTGTTCATTGCATGGGACATTGTAAGACTGGACCTTGGCATATTATATGTAACGATGACTTTGAAGCTGTCATACAAACGAGGCGCAAAAATATAATAATTAGTATAATGTCCCCCACTGAAAATCAATTCTTGTAATTGAGTGGGCATGAAATAATTACAGTTATATTTATTTTATTACCATTGGTCAAAATTAACAATCGCAAAAGTAAAACAAAGTTTCCACAAACCCTGAACTTTCAACAATGTAATAGGCACCGAGTTTGGCCACAGACGGCGCTAGTGAAAACGAATGAAGCGCTCAAGTGGCAATGTCACGCAACTTTCTGATGAAGTTCTTCGTTCTTCCTACGTCGATAATGGCAAAATTGTGAAAATTGTTTAATTAAATACGGCTTTCAAAAATTTTGGGCAGATTATGATTACCATCAGTGCATCTTAAAAGGCAAGGCGCCATTTAAATCAGGACACGTTTTAGACTTGCAAACAACAAACAACACAAAACAAACACAAAACAAAACTACAAAACAAAATAAATACACATCAACAAGAATAAACAAACACAAAACATAAAACAAGATATTTCACAATAATGTCCGGCACTATTTTCAGCCGCGGAAGGAAATCTTCACAAATAAGTTGCTAAATTTGGCCACATATAGCGCTGTATGTACTAATAACGCACGGTGCTTATTGCGTATTTATGTATTTACTGTTACGCAACTCCTGCAGTGCCGGACACGCGCCCCACCTACATATTTGCACGGATCACAATAACAAGTAGCAACATAAAAGGCGCGATAGCCAGTCCGTGCGAGCGCTGATTACGTCACAACCCCGGGGGTTTCACCTCACGCCAGCAACAATCGACGCAGTTTTCGCGAATCATTTCCATTTTTCACACAAAGTCATTTCATCATGTGAATAATGTGTATCATTGTATTAAAGAATGTGACCATTATTTTGATAGAGATAAAGTTAACTGTTCCTAAGAAGGGAAATCGCCAAAGTTTCTATGGAAAAGCTAAAATTTACAAACCTCAATTAGTAATGGTAATGTTAAGAAGCGAGGTATATTTTTTTCATAATGAGTGCAATAAAAGTAATTTTAGTGTGGGGAACCTATAGAATAGCCTACATACCTAATTTATACCTATGGGCGTTGATAAATTATCTCCCAGTAACTGGGAATACCTGATTTGGCCGTTCTAGATTTTACACGTTATTCGCAACCGTCTAACTCATAGTTCCCACGTGACGTCACAGCGGCCATGATTGCGACACAATTGATGAGGACCAATCCTAGACCATTGGCAAATACTATTTGAATTGAATAAATAATCCTTATTTAGAATTTAAAAAGTAAACATATATTATACAAAAATAAACTATTACTACACATACCAATTTTTGTTTGAAAACAGGCCGAATTTTAAAGAACTAAAAATTAATGTGTTATACCACCACAGGCTTCAATTGTTTCTCCATGGCAACGTCAAATTTTGATCACAAATGTGGCCGCCACGCGCAAAGATGTGACGTACGATGCAACCTATGAAGAGGCTTCTTGCAAGCTTGCTTTACAACAATGAAACAAATGAAATGAATCGATGGGCAGACAACAAGCTGTCAAACAATAAAATATTCTCATTTTGAAAACAAATCTTCAAAACAAACAAGAAACATACAAAACTTTCACAACGTGGTTACCCATCATTAAACATTTTAACTGGTGAGCAGTTACTATCGCCATACCTCGTTTTCTTCATAATGTTGCAATTGTATTATTTTGACAGCTCGTTGTTTGTCCATCAGTTCGATTCATTTGTTACATTGTTGTAGTTCGGCTGTGACGTCAGTTGCAAGTTCCCTATAGAAACACGCTCAATCGCTCATGGAAAAACAAACACGTCGCGTAGCTTCCCACGCTCCGCTCGCTCATCCAGTCCAATATTTCCAGTAGTCACAGCCTGAGCCTGCCTATGCAGTCAGTCAGACAGTTATCGCCCGCAGTCACATGACTACGAGGCCGATCACTAAGATGGCGCCATCAGCTCACCGCTCAGAGCTAGCTCGCCCGCCCCCATAATGAAACGTTATGAGCTCCCGAGACCCGGCCGCAGTGACTGTCATTTTAGACGCCGGGCAAAAAACACCACAACATACTAGACCATACCGCGGTATCGAGCAAAGTATACAGGCGGTGGCTGTACAGACATCATCAGAGTTTTCGCCAATCACTATTCTACGTATCAAATGTATATATACGGAAGGTCTAGACTTTGCGAATGTGGAGTTAAATATTGAGATTAGGATGAAAATGCGCCCATAGGTTAATCTGTTTCCGTGTAAGTTTACCCCAAACTGGAACATCTAGTAACAATGGTATTTACCGTGCTGTGATTATGTTGTAATCTGAAGCGAATAGTCGTAACGTGACGAAATTGTGCTAACATGTGTTTTTGTGGTTGATTTAACAAATAGTTCTCGGATGAGGAAATATGCTGGGTTACTTGGTAAGTAGGCTCATCATACTATCGGATTCAAGTTAAACATTAGTAATAAACATGGGGTATTAAATAGTCGAATCAAAAGGTGAAGGTCATAATCCGGTCTATAGAACGTGATGTAGTGAATCACGATTTTTGTGGTAAAAGCGATCGATACACAATAATAATGCAACGTGTAATGTTTCTAAGAATTAATCCATCTCACTATAACTTACGCTCGTTATTTGTTAATTTATGTTACCCAATAATCATCTAATTTTATGTTTAATCAATATAATATTTTGATAATGAAGTTGTTGAATATATTTTAATCTTCTATTAATTGTTTAAAAATGTTTTCTGCTATTTTGGAAACGATTTAAAATTGAAACCATTAATACAAATAATGAAATTTTACAGCAACGACAGCAACAACAACAACAACAACAGCAGCAGCAACAACAGAAACAGCGGCAACAACAGCAACAGCAGCAACAGCAACAATAGTAACAGCAGAAACAGCAACAGCAGCAACAACAACAGCAACAACAGCAGCAACAACAGCAACGGCAAGAACATCATCCACCTCCTTAGGGAACGGCGCGAATGTGACCCACATTTTCTCAGTATTTCAACATTTATTTGCACGTTCGATTTTGTAAAACTTGCTTTCGCCTCTGCTGCTTTATTTCGCAACCATTCCGTTGCACATAATAATAAACTACATTGTGCAGATGTTTTACCAATATTGTCCGTACTTATCGCATTAATATATTTATTTTATTAATTCATAGTACATGCACATATTTTCTAACTGTTGAAGGCTTGAGAGTTTTAGGGGCTGAGATGGTTATGTGATTAACTGTTCAACACGACTTGAGTGCTCTCAAGCGTCAGCCCTGGGAATTGTTTCACCTCTATCTGTTATATCTTATACACCACTTATTCCATTCCTGTCGTCCCCGTCTTAAAGTGTGGGAAACTTTCCATTTTAACCCTACAGCGACGAAAAATTGAAACATTACCATTAAATGACCCTTAAAAGGCATCAATTTGGAAGTGAAATGTCTCTTTTACAGACCTTTATGTATAAAACACGAGGTTCGGAGTGTATTGCTTTCCAGGCATGAGTTGAAATAAAACATCAAAGGAGACGTTTGGTAGAAGACACAACAATAACAATAATCGTGTTTATAAACTTAATGTAAATGGTAATAATGTTAAATAATCGTATTCCAACCATAATGATAAAACCCTGTAATTAAAATATGAAAAAAATCATAATAATGTATAAGTTATATTAATTACAAGTTCTTGAAAAATACATATATATATTTGTGTAAGTGCTTAATTATATTTGAGTATAATTCTCTTGTGAATATCTTGCTCAGTAGAGAACACAAATATATGTACGTGTTAGGAATTATGTGCTTCAATACTGTATGTAGTATGTACTGAAATATAACTTATTTCTTATTTACGAACTGTTTTCTAGACATTTTAGAAATTGTGTAACATGAACTACAACGCATAAATGCAATTGTGCAACTGTATAAATAAGCCATAGCCCATCACAAGCACTACTTTTAAACCAGTAAGTTTTCCAATTTTTGTTATCAATATACTTGCTATTTAATTTAGAGGTCACATTTACAGACCCGTTAAAATATATTTCTATGGCGCGAGCTACACATAACATTTCATCACCTTAAATTGATGTTATTCTCCAACTCACGCCTATACACGCGTTGTGTTGTAACAGTCTTCACTTTAACTGACAAGTAAAAATAGATTATACTCACCGACGATAAAAGATTCCTTCAAACCGACGAAAGAAAAATATTCCCCCATTCAAGAACGCAAAGCGTAAATGAAATTTAACAAGAACGTAAACTCGCCTTTGTGTATCAAGTTTTGTATAAGACCTCGTCATTCTACAAAGCTACAACGTATCCGTACGGAAGAAGTTTCTTTGTATATAAACACAACAAAGTCACTTTCAATATGGATAAATGTTTTCTCCGTCTACTAAACCATTATAAGCCCGATTGTCAGCCTATCTCCATCGTGTACATTATCACTAGAAAATATTTGTGTTTGAAACGCTATTTAATGGTGTCGGTTTTCAGTTTTCACAGGTCTTTGAGTCGGGTAAGCGTTGAGTCTATATCGTATTATGTCAAGTCATTGGCTTTAATAAACTCCAGCTGTTAAAAGGTAAGCGCTATGGTTAGAACTTGTGTATTATTTTAACATTATTATATTCGATCTTTTGTAAATCACTCAAGCCTGTACTCGTCAATGTCGAAGTTGCGCCCTCGTGGGTCAGGGGTGGACAACGTGTGCGGCTGTGAAGCATGGCGATATATGAGGCAGCAGCTTCTCTATTGTACCACTAGGGTGGTAATGGTCCCAATATTTGGACACCTAGCTTGAAAATGAACAGATACATTGAAAACATAGTTTTGGTTTCATAAGACTAAAATGCTGGACAAAGAAATTACAAATACTGTAACTGTAACGGTTGTTATTAAAGGTGGTCTAAAATACATTTTAATGTAATTAGATTTAGTTTACAAAGTAAGAACAATAATGATTCAACTGTTTGAAATTGTTCTAATCCAAATTTTAGTTCTAACGGAACCACATTTGCCCCTGTAAACCTTTTCAACATTGTGTGGTACTGCTATCTACAAAATAGTTAATGGTCATAGTTTTAAATTTAAATAACCCTCGCCAATATTAAAACCTCATTAAACTCATATTTTTCATTTGTTTCCCAAAACCAAAAACCAATTATGAGATTTCGGGAACAATCAGTGGAAGATATCTGCAACCATTCATGTTTACAAATACTCATGTTGATAATATTACATTGCTACTTCATGAATAATTCAATTACGGGTACTGTAATCTTCTCTCTCTCTCTCTCTCTCTCTCTCTCTCTCTCTCTCTCTCTCTCTCTCTCTCTCTCTCTCTCTCTCTCTCTCTCTCTCTTTCTCTAAAAAAAAAGTTGAAGTAAAACTGACGATTCTTTATGTGTTACGTCCTTATTATTGCAATCATGGGTTTCGAGACGATGAGGGGTGAAAGATGTTTGAAGACAATTAAAACAAAACCTGCCTCGTGTGGATTCGAACCTAGGACCTAACCGCATGAGCCACCGTGGACGGCGCAAACTAAACTGACATGAGTCTGCGTATGTTTACATTTGTACACCCCTGAGTTTAATAAGCACCCCGGTCCTTCTATAGCAACAGTTTAATGAATATTACTCAAGCTTTGTGTCTCCCTCGTAGGCTCGGTTAATGGCTCGTTTGGCACCTGCCGCAAGATCGGGAACATAAAGGAATACATGTGAACCATGTGTTCATAACGGTCATGCAAATGCAACTGGGATCAAAAGCAGTGGTTAGTGAGGGAGTGGGAGTCGAGGTATTGTGGGAGTTACTGTGTCGTTGCGTTTTAGACGGCCTTTGTATGAAAAAATCAACCTTTAAAATAACGTAGTAAAAAAGTGAAAAATAAGAAATGAAAGTGCCGGTATGTACAGTATGTGCCCGGAAGTGTAATGTTAAGAGAACATAATTGACCACAGATGTCCTTTGACACAAAATAAGACCTTCGCCCACTTTTGTTTATTTCTGTAGTCACATGTTTATTTATTTTAAACTGTGATTTTATTCTATTTTTTAATATTAGAAGATTGTTTTAAAGCTATTTTCAAATTTTTTTGGGAGAAATCTTTTAAACTAACGCTATAATGTTAATTATAATAACTTTTAATATTTTAAATGGTTACATTAATTCGGGTGGTCTACAGAAGTTACGTTTCTTTAGAATATGTAAGAAATCAAATCAAACAAATGCTGATCAAAAGAAATTCTATACCGGGAAGTTTTGAATATAAAGAGTTCATTCTTGTATTACTAAATTGCGGAGCGCCCCAGTTCATGAACGGCAGAGCTCGCGCTGTGTGATAAGTGATAAGCATTTAGCTGTCAAGCATTCTAGTTCCATGAAGCATTCTAGTTTTATTTTGTTTCCGCATTGACGTCAAAAAGTAAACATAACCGACGAAAACTTTTTCGCATTTATCTACTTCTGCGTTTTTGTGAGGCGGCATCAACTAACTTGAACAATTGAGAATGTTCGTTGATTTAAAACATGATCCCAAACATAGAACCACGTTTTGATTCGGACAATAGTCAGGAGTTTACACTGACAATCTAGTGGTTACAACCAATACGTGCTCAATTTATAGACATCAATTCATCCCCATGCATTCCACACACGCGTACACAATAATCAGCGTACCTGGTAAGCAGGGATGGTACGCCATACATTCAAATAGCCGTCGAGGGCCCCTATATTCAACCCTCTATGTAATTCCCCCCTCCCCTCCCCCTCCACCGCCCCCTCGTTCAACATCACACACCGCCCTACAATAACCAATAATTTACTCGGCCAAATAAAGAATGGTTACTCTATGATTATACGGATTGATTCAATACCAATCGCGGCGCCACTGTCGCGGGCTATACAACTTTTCATGGTAATTTGTTAGTTCCCAGACTCACCGCAAACGCATTGCCTTTTTTTTGCTGATGTTTTTTTATGCTGGAATTAGCTCGCTAAAAAACGTCATTGGTTTGATATAGCGTCCAATCTAGATGCAGTATTATAGGGTGACGTAATCCAACAACGTGGAATTGGAATTCGAAATGTATTTCACTCGATTAAAGGTTAATTGGGGTTTGAAAGCTGTGTATTATGTTTGGACTAGGATAAAGGTTGCTGGTGGAGGACACAACTTACGTGTGGCTTTCTGTATTTGCTGCTGAGTAGGCGAAGGCGAAGCCATGAGTGGAGGTCTATTACAAAGACCAATTCAACTCAAATAATTAATAACTTATTTTTATAGTTTATACCAATAATTAAAGCTGTTGTCTCTTAGAAACTGGACTAGGTATAACGTGCAAAAGTTGCATTTCCAAATTATGTCTAGCCAAAGTTTTGTATTTTCTTGTACATTAATGTTTTTCCCTGTTAATAAAGCTTGTGTAACAACTTCGTTCTTCTCGTCAACTGTACGGCAGTCCATGGTTAGTGGAGGAACCTGTCTGGTAAAAGTTACACCGTCCTTTCGGATGGGACGTAAAGCCGATGGTCTCCTTTGTACTTTTTGGCAGGAGTAGGCTACGTGCCGCTGCAATGTTCCCCTTCTCTGTTCTTCGCAATCGTTAATCGTACCATCATTAAACTTGCACTAGTGGGACCTCGGCCATGTTGCAAACATCAAATCAATCGATCAGTAAATAATTAAGCAACAACAAAAAATGTGAATATTACTACCCTTCTTTATATGTTTCAAAACTATTTGAATGTATCATCGTTTGATGCATTGTATTTGCACAAATGTATTATTTATATTTTTTATAAATAAACACCTAAGTATTTGAAATAATATTTGCGTATAACATCGGACATTCCTATTCCTATTGCACTAAAAAGACATTTTTTAGGGATTTCTAAACTATTTGCATATCTTTTGGGTATTTAGTTCATATTTTCAAAGGCAACATATTATTTGAAGACCCAGTATTACAATCTCCCTATAACTATACTTATTCGTCGAATAGCTTATTTTCTCCATGGCAACTACCAATCAAAACCTTTGAAATCCTCAAATATTTTATTTGATACATATAACTTAACTTTCCTATTTGTTGATTGTAACACCAGCCCTAACACTAACAGCCTCATGCACAATAACTTGCCGACGCAAACTTACCGTTCATTAAAATGGCGGACTTGCTGGTGCAGAATAACTTGCGATAATCCGTACGAATTTTTAGCTATTTGAGCCGCAAATTTTTGGAGTTCCCGCGCGCATATTTGCGCAGGCAAATCTTTTTGTCATCCGATTTAATCAATTTGCGGACGCAAGTCAACAGTTGCGTCCGCAAGTGGCTTTGTGCATGAGGCTAGAAATGTGTAAATATTATATTTATATTCTATTGTTTAGGTATTCCATTACAAACAAACAAACAAACAAAACTCTTTCTCTAGCCATATCTCAGCATATTTATTCCCCTTTGAGTGTATCACCCCCTATCCCTATCGAACGCTCCCCCTCGTCTCATGTCCGCGTAGTTAGCATGGCCGTCACGTAGACTACATCACACCAGCGCGGGGGCTTCATTAGCACAAACCGAGCTACAAATCATATAAACACAACCTAACGTACACCCGCGACTCAAGTAATATTATGCAGTAAATGAACGCGACGCGTTAGCAATACCGAAAACATAATAAAAAGTGTGTTACACAAAACAAAGACAGACAAACGCTCTCGGTGTAATCTGTTGGTTTACACATCCACGCATGGCTTGCCACGTTATTGTCGTCGGCGAGGGGGGGGGGGGGGAGGGGGGGGGAGGGGGGGGGGGGGGGGAGGGGGGAGGCCGCTTTTTATGTGTAAACGAAATGAATGTGGATGAAAATTTGAAATGTTTTTGAAAATCACTCCTGCGGCAAAATAACCGCTTCGCGTACGTGAAAATCAAATAAATGGCCGCGCGGGGAAATGTTGCTCGTTCGTTCGTTTGTTATTTCTTTTTATCTGATATTATTTCTTGTTTTTGTGGTTCGGGCTCAGTGTCCGTCGACATATAAGAACATTGCAAGTTAATAAAGTCAATTATGTTATTTTACATATTAAGTGTATATACAATCATTGTATAAGCTTATAACGGTTAGAATTATTAATAGTAGAATTAAAAGTATTCATTTATTAGGATAAGAATTAGAATAATTAATTATAATTAATAGTAATAGTAGAATTATGATGTAAATAATTTGATATTTTCGTCCTTGACGAATATGAGTCTACAAAGACCCACCTGTGTAAATAAATTTGAACCATTTGAAGTGAAAATAACATGAAAACCATGCAGGTCCTACTCGCTTTTAAGGGAATATCATGTTTTATTAACTAGGCCTATATGTTCTATTATATTACATGTTCTTTTTCACTCCAGTCGAGGTGGGTCCCTTCTCGTGGTGACCGGTGCCCGCAAAGAGGGTTCTCATGTATCTCTTTTCTTATTGCTTTATTCATCTCCACGGGACCTTCATAATTATTCCTCTTCTTCTTTCTCGCTTCTTCATGCACACATACATAGGCCTACTTCCCTTTGCGATCCAAACGCCCACCAACCCCCTCACCCATTAAAACTCCTAAACCCTCACCCCCCCCCCCCCCCCCCCACCTCCTTATTTTGGATTCGCGACGCCTCCGGCAATGTGCACTGAATCTGATTCTGCCGACGTCATAATGTGACCTAGCTCTTTAGTACGTCGTAAAACACAAAACAGAAACTATTTTACTATTTATTATTTTATCACATTGAAGCAATTTTACTGAGAAGACAGTAATTAATTTTGACGTGTGCAAAAGGGTTCCAAAATATTTACCTTAGTGTCGCTCTTAACATCTCGTTACATTTGTACAAACATATGATGTGTCATGGTTAGTCGGTTATACCAATAGACAATAGATTAGTTTACACATATGTTAATAGAAAATATGGCAGCTAATTTTCAAGACCACCGTTTATATAATGTATTTATAGAACCATTGTATGCAAACAGCTCACAGAAGAATAATGTTAATTATTTAAAATATACAACCGCAACCGAACGAAAATTACTAACGTAGTACGGGGATTATTGGTTGGTGTCTTGCCCCGTTGAACCCCGATAAAATTATATCGTACACACGTGCCAGTAATATACGCGTGCGCACAATAGAGGCCATATTAGATGAGCGAAGCGCACATGGTTGACAACCACAGCATTCTACTCATATGAAACTATATTGATATGAGATTTGACTGTAAATGGATATCAAGTTGTAAAAATTTATACACACAATTCATAAAAAATTAAATTTCATCATTTAAAATTGTATTTATATTTACGTTTAGTCGGTTTACGGTGGCTCGTGAGGTTGAGGTGCGGCCCAAACCGTAATTTTTCATTATTAATGTATATATTATAGAGTGCAGAAATGTTTAGTTTGACACAGTTTGGAGCTCCACCCCCTATAATTTTGTGTCCATCGCCCAGTATAACAAATATGAGTGATCATAAGTAATATAATATGAAATAAACAAATATGATATGACTGTCGGGTTGTCACGGGGGTAAGGGGTGGTCACAAAGCGATGGAGGGGAGCAGCAGGGAAGCGTCAAACTAAGAACATCTTAAGTCCTATTTATTGTCCTTTGTAAATTAGTTATATAACTGAATAAAAATAGTTACACCATTAGAAATGCATGCAACTCCAATTCGAGACTGTGGCATAATCATTCTGCAATGCGTTACATGAATACTTCACCTATTGTGAAGAGGGACGGAATTATTAATAATATAAAAATTCTGGTCACAAACAGATACTCACACAATTAATTATTGAATCGATTTTTAATGTGTAGAAAACGTCCATGTACGTCGAATTCAGTGACATGCGCTCTATGGTGTAGGCCAGGGAATGCTGACCACTTTGCGATTTGCTTGTCTCTGATTGGTCACCTGCGAGATATTAATTAAACCTCCCGCTTCCGTTCTAAATCGTGGTAGAATGCGGTTTAAAACTCACAAACCCAGCGGTTTCATTATACGCGGTGATATGAGATCATAACTCTAAATGTAATGAAATAGAAAGTAGATGAATATGACATCAGTTGTTTCCAGCTTATTTCAATCGTGACTTCGTTTGTCAAGATATACATCAATGTTGGGCATTTATGTCATATTAATAACAAATGTGTCACTCAAAACTCAATTTACAAGACTGCACACATGTCTGAAGCATATCGTCGCGATTAGCGAAGCATCGTTGCCAAAATATGAGACAATGCCCAAGTCATCATCATTATCGTCAGAAACCTTCCACGTAAAAGCAGAAGTGCAGAGCTTTACACGATCACTTGTCAAAAAATGTTCACAGATAAATAATACGAAGCAAAATATATAAATAACAACTTTCCGTTTATAATTTGTTTGAATTACACTAAAAAGTTATAATGGCGACACTATACCTAATCTAATTCGTTGCATCTTTGCTATCTACATAATAGTGTGTATTTTGTAATTACTTCTTAAAAAGGACTATACTGTAGGCCTACTTTGTATAAGAGGAATAATGAAGTTATATTCTATACTGATACGAAATATGTACGAATTTTACATTTTCGATTATTTTTTAAATTTCCAAAATCCTAAGATTCCTAATTTATATTTTGATTTGTCAAAAAATTATGGTCGATCATTTACAAACGTGTACAAAACTGTTTATATACGATTATAAATCAATGCAGTCTTGTTCGATTACATCTTTACTACAAAAGCAAGATCGATGGATCGTTGTTAAACTACAACATTTAAAACACACAGTTAGGCCTATGAGTGACTTGTTTAATCATAATTCGTGTCTCTAGCCCAGCCCATGTCAAACCTATTTGCATAGGATAATATGTAATTGCCTCTAACAAAACAAAATTATCAACCAATTATAATGAACAAGAATCACTTTATTTAAATATTACTCAAGTTAATCGGTACACTCACCTTATCAGAGTTTAGTCGGGTGACCTTCTAACATCCATTTGAATCTCGTTTCGGTCTTCCTAGAAGAGAAATATTACAATTAAGATATTGAGCAATCAAACACACAAACAGTCATCGATAATTAAATGGTACGATTTGTCTGGTGAATACATTAGCCGGCGTTATTTGCATGTTAACGGGTCACGCTGGATATGTCGGTTAGTTGAACGAACTAAGATTAGTTTTTAGAGAGTATTTTCATTGTTTGTGTGTTGGGCGCGACAGATCAAGACATAGTAATTGTAATAGTCATACCGCGAATAATATGTTGACCTGTGGAGATAAATACTTCCTGTGTACGATTGTCTTCGTGACCTGACATGTTAGTATGATGATGATGCAAAAGTTTTGAAACTGTTGAGTTTTGAGATGTGGACTTATTTTCATTTATTTACTGTCAACGTATCTTATGTTATTTGTATTATTTTTTTGAAAATAATTAAATTAATTAAAATTGAATCGAATTGAATAGTTAAAAATATTTAAAAATAAATATATACATATTTGTAAAATATATATTTATATATATTTATATATATATATATACACTTTGTGTGCTTCGCATCATGGTATTCTAAATCTTCAAGAACCACAATAAACAACTAAGAAATAATTTTTAAATGTTATATCAAGGTTCATTGATGTGCACAACGTCGTAATCTCGATAGTATTCTTGATGATATGTAAGCTTGACTTGGTATTTGATATTATTGTGTATTGTTTAATGTTATCATGAAGATTTTGAAGGCAGTGATGATAGCCATATACAAAGAGTCTTTAGTTTTTAAAATGGTATATACTATATTCTAATTGAGTTGAACACAGAATTGTATCTTATCAATAAATATACTCGCTTGTGTGTGTGCGTGTGCGTGTGCGTGTGCGTGTGCGTGTGCGTGTGCGTGTGCGTGTGCGTGTGCGTGTGCGTGTGCGTGTGCGTGTGCGTGTGCGTGTGCGTGTGCGTGTGCGTGTGCGTGTGCGTGTGCGTGTGCGTGTGCGTGTGCGTGTGCGTGTGCGTGTGCGTGTGCGTGTGCGTGTGCGTGTGCGTGTGCGTGTGCGTGTGCGTGTGCGTGTGCGTGTGCGTGTGCGTGTGCGTGTGCGTGTGCGTGTGCGTGTGCGTGTGCGTGTGCGTGTGCGTGTGCGTGTGCGTGTGCGTGTGCGTGTGCGTGTGCGTGTGCGTGTGCGTGTGCGTGTGCGTGTGCGTGTGCGTGTGCGTGTGCGTGTGCGTGTGCGTGTGCGTGTGCGTGTGCGTGTGCGTGTGCGTGTGCGTGTGCGTGTGCGTGTGCGTGTGCGTGTGCGTGTGCGTGTGCGTGTGCGTGTGCGTGTGCGTGTGCGTGTGCGTGTGCGTGTGCGTGTGCAAACAAACACTCACACACTTCTTACAACTGTGCGAATATTTATGGGTAAGATGCGCTGTGTGAACATGTGTACATACAATGGAATGTTCAACATATGGGCGTGAGCTTAATGTTATTTGTGTAATGTTTTACCGTGTCTGTGTGTCATTCTTTCTGTTTTATATTAGATAAGGCCAAGTACTTCTTCACCAAGTATACTAATGCCAGTAATGCGGGTAGCTCTAAGCTGAACAGGATACAATTGTTTACTACAGGTTCAGGTTGTTAACAAAGTAGATACACCAATATTCGCGTACGTCGCAATATTCATTGATTCGATATTTTGGAAGGATTCTAGAGTTTTCTGCTATCACGAAAAATTTTATATTTCTAGCGTGTGTTTGCTAAATGTGCTCTCATTGGTGCCTTAAGTTTTACATCCTTAGGATAAGCAGCATCTAAGATACTTATGTTCACAAACTATGACGCGAAAGCTAAAACGGTCTCCTAAGCAACCTTAAACCACTTCGTCATCCCTCAACAGTGACTCAATAACTATTTCTTGAACCATACACGTCAATTTATAAAATCATATTGTCTAGATTGAGCAAACAGCGGAAGCAGGAAACAGTAGAACAATTAACAATATACGCAGCTGGCAAATGCGGTCTATTTTAACCGTGGTTCAGTGTGTGTTATTAAATTGTCCGACTAAAAAGTCCTGGCTCATATCAGGAAACGGTATCTTGTGACAAAATGAATGTTTGTGTTTACTTCCTAACTGTATTATTTCCAACACAACAGTTATTAACGTGAATGTATATGGTTTTGAATGGCGTACATTAACTAATTTAGTCCAACCTAGGCAAGAAAACACTTGAAAGGCGGTAAAAAACTGAACAGAAACGTTGCCAACTAATGGAACAAGTGCATTGTTCGGTATTTCTCACAGACGCAAAAAGGAATGTTACGATTTATGTTCACCTTGCCACTAATTTTAATTACCTCCGCGGGTTAGGCTTTTAGAACAATTATATTCAAATATTACAGTGGTGTCTAGGCCTACGAAGTGAATCTTTGTTTAACTTATCTACAGTACTGTTCCGATATATGTTTTTCTAACAACCAGTGGCGCTGAACTCCGCATCAACCTGCCATGCCCCCCCCCCCCCCCCAATTACATTAAAACGAATATAAAAATAGCAGCTATATCGTATACATATTTAAACACATCTTTTTGTTTGAATAACAGTTAATCTTTCGTTACACATTGATCAATGATTTAAATAAGAATTAGCCTATACATCATTAAAATTACGTTGTTCTTTAACAACTTTTTATTAACATTGTAAAGCCCTAACGAGAACGTGCTAACTGTTAGCTAACTTGCTATAACTGCCAAACTATTCCAAAGACTTATGGTTTCTAATAACTCCATTGTTTGCTAAGTACCGCCACCGCGCAAAACCCTGTTCACAAACTAATTTAAAATTGCCAATAGTAGAAAAACACATAATTATTGTATTATGCGGTAGCCTATCGCGTCGTTATCAATACTGGCGGATATGACGTAACAGTCGTACATGAAACAAGTCAACACGTGCGTTTAAACCCACAGAATTATCATTCCAAACATTACCTACACAGTTACGAGAGAACGCCACAATTTTAAATCGTAAAATTATTTTAAATTGAAGCTAACAAGGCGGTACGTGAGTCCGTAAACCAAACAACATGAAAACTAATATATATGTACTAGTGTGAACATGGCTCTGTGCGATTTGCTCCCACGCTACGTTTCAAAGCACTCGAACACCACAAAGCAGTTGGAATACATTAGAGCAAGGACTCGGAACGGGACAAGCATTTCATTTTCTTGCGTTGTAGTTGTAAGAGGAAACATGTTTATCAGGGTATGAGGAAGGCGGGAGAGTGTTAGAAACAAGAATGTGTGTTTATGAAAGAGTGAATGGGAATAATGTCTGCCGCCTATTGTGATAGTGTTGTTGAACCTGTGGGTTTTACGATAATTGATACTATATAAATTGATGGTTATTGTCGACTCTTACAGCTAAATTATGTCATCTTTAGTCAATACTAAGGTTGATACGGATGAAAATTGAAAATCGATTAAATGAATAGAGGATTTTCAAAATTGATCTAGGGACGGAGTTAATTGCGGTAGTCTAAATCGTCAATGACAACAATGCACAACAGTTACAATTAATGTTCCTTGACACATACCATTTGAAAACCAGTTGTTATCGTTGTGCATTGTTGTCATTGACGATTTAGAAGACTGTAATTAACTTCGTCCCTGTAGAGCAATTTTGAAAATCATATTATATTGGATTTTTTAAGCCACATCCTGCTTGAAATTTTAATATACTTTTTGGTTCAACTATGTAATTTAATTTAATTTCATTTCATTTGATAGTTCAAAAGAAAATATTCTCTGTTTAATTGAAGACTGTGCAAGGCAGCGGGTTTATCTTATTTTTTAAAAACAACTATAATATATACATGTATGGGAGTTATATTTCCCCGTTATGCCACGACATGGTTAACAACTTGCAGTGCGACGTTTTAAACGACGTTTAATTGGAAACTAGTCCCAACGCCATTAGGCGTTTGACCTAAGAGTCCATGTGGAAGGGATGTTGGCTCATATTCCTGCTAATAATCTTTGTTTTATAAACAAACAAATTGGATCCAAGTGTGCTTTTTTAACGTGCTTTCTGAGCAGGTTAGAAACAACATTAATTTTGCGTATGTCCATTTCTTGTGGGAAAAAATAAAGCACTAACTATCCCCCCCCCCCCCCCCCCCGAGGACTTCCATACTATACCAAGAGCCAAGCTAACACCCAAATTAAGAATACTTATCTCGAAACAACCTATACGGTACATGATACGTTCGTCAAAGATAAGTGTCGTGACCAATCAGCGATCGATATTTAATATTAGGGTTCCCTGATTAGTGATTGGCCACGATCATCAATGACGAAAGCATCTGTATAGTTGTTTAGAGACAACTGTATGGAATTATGCAGTGTAGGCCTACTGTACACCCTGACCACAATCGCCGAATAAGATAAACATTTTCCTGTTCTCCAGTCATTAGGGTCGTTAGTTTAAGTATAATGTCTCGTTCACGTGCTTAAGTGTGCTTTAATTGTGATAACGACTCACATTAAAAGTTCTTTGTTTTTCTTAAAGACATCTGAGCACTTTGGGTAACGAGATGTTCTTTTCAGTTATCGTCAACACTAACGTTATATTAATAAACAATTAATGCAACAATATTTATCTTTTCTTTATACGATTTTTTGGTGGTTTGACACATCTTTTCTCTACGAGTTTCTAAAGGGTTTCAAATGCAATATATTTAATTACATTTTGCCAACATTTTATTTTATTTGTATGTCGACTAGTTTAAAATAAAGTAGATGCTAATAAAATAGATTGCAACTTGTAAGAACGCCAGCGCTGAGCGCATACAGCATACTAATCATATCGGCATACAGTCTGCAAAGGAAGTATTTAATTGCTATGAATATTACATGAGACATGTTCCCCCGTCAAAGTTCACTTGGCACTAGTCTCAAATGACAAACAACGAATCTAACACGTGCGTTATAGCTTCGCGCCCGGCCCGGGACTATTTACCATATATCGGCACCAGAAAAACGTCCATTAAGTTTAACCCGCATTTGAATAAAATTAATTGCTATGTGTGTATTATTTGGGAATCTGATTCTGTATTCACCGCTTGACAGCTGATTTGAACTCTTTGAATCACTTAACATTGGGATAAACCAGGGGTGTAGAAAAAATGTAAGTATGCGACAGAATTAAACGCTCGTGGTTATATCACGTGCTTTCTCGGTCTGTAAGTTGCAACAGCTGTTACCAATGTCACATAAAGAGCATTATGAAAATTATATTTATTATTGCTTAATATTTTAAAAGAGTTATAATACTATATGTATATATAATATATATGTGTAATAATAATAATAATAATAATAATAATAATAATAATAATAATAATAATAATAATAATAATAATAATAATAATAATAATAATTATAATAATAATAATAATAATAATAATAATAATAATAATAATAATAATAATAATAATAATAATAATAATAATGAGTAATGATTCTTTTGAAAGAAAAAATTATATACCTGAACACTTGATGCAGTAAATGTCGTGTTTTCTAAGTATTTTCTATTTTGGCTAAACAAACGATTACCAAACTAATCTCCAGATGGATGTAGATAATTCGTTAAGAGTAAGCTACATATTATTATGTATGTTACAGTACCATCGTGTGTAATCACTATACAATATCCATACTTTAAATTCTCAAAGATAAGCATTGAGAGATTTGATTACTACTTTGATCACACACCATCGTTTCTTAAAAATAACATTTATACAGTTAGATGACATTAAATAAATTTATACAATTTAAATAATCAAATTTTTTATTTTTTATTTTTTTCAAGTTTCCAATAGTGATTTGTACATAATTAAGTCCAATATCTCAATATCTACCCTTTAAGAGCAACAAAAACGCAACTAAACAAAAATTTGACTAATTATTGGGTTAATTAGGCTTACAATTTTAATTCTTAAAACAGTTGAAACAACGGCAGTAAAAATAGAGCTCGGTGGCAAATTACCTGCTGCCATGCAAGCGATAATTTTAAGAAAATGCGTGAACAAAACATCATCACTCCAAATACTAATAAATACTGGACATTTATATTGGCATAACGAAATGAGTGACATATCGGGTGAGATTCGAACTTGGGTACCCTTCTCGCGTAGCCACCCAGCTCGGCTTGCAATATATAGACTCCCCCTCGCCACTCACACTCACACGAACACTTGGTCAATTACTGGAGGCCCCAGACGGGAACAAACTGTGTCTCTGCCAAGCTCAGATTATGCCAACGATTACTCCAAATTAACCGGATATACTCAGCCCAGACCGCGAAACACTCGACGCAATCTTGAAATAAAAAATTTACATCACTCCAAATTTGTTCTTAGTTGAAAATTAAATACCGAGAAACATGAACGATTGACCTTGAAAACGAAATTAAATGGCTGTGATGTTTTAAGAAGCACCAATTGAAGAGTTACTGAGCGGGCGGTTGGCAATTATTTCTAGTAGTAACTATTTGCAGTCAGGTGGCAATGGTGGCGATGGCAAGCAAGATTGGAAAATTTATTATTAGCGGAAAGTTTTACAACAACAAAAATGTACAAAATGTATTTTCGATATAAAATACAAACGAAGGGTACCTCTACGTCAAAAATCGCAGAACATTTTCATTTTTAAATTATATATCTCAAAATTGCAACACAAGATAGTAGGCCTAATCTAAATCAACAGCGCACTGTGTTTTGGTAAGCCCTACGGATGAATGAAATATTATAAGTTTTCATTGGCGTAGTTATTTTGATTATTAATTCGATAATTAGTGATGAAATTAATTGGATATAAAAACCATACTGATTATAATGTAAGGCACAAAGTGCGCTGTTTATTCAGATTTTCGATTTCGAAGCACATTCTTGAGATATAGTTTAAAAATGAAAATTTTGGGTGGTTTTTGACGTAGAGGTACACTTCCCTGTTAAGCTCGGGTATTTTCCATATAAAATACGACCAACAAATGTATTTCAAATACGCACTAAGTACATGAATTGTCGATGCTGCCAATTCAATTCAATTTTGTTGTTATTTTTCTGTCCCATGAAAGGACAGGATGGCCAGTGTAAGGTTATGGGCATACCCATACCCTCTTTAGCCTACAGGTACATACAATTACACAAATTACATTCGATTATACAAAGTTAAAAGTTACAAAGTTAAATAGATGGAGAGGAATAGTATGACATTGATCGGTAATGGATATTTGAACTTCGGTCTGAAGGATAAGGTTATAGGGCAAGTTATTATGTCTAGCATGCCTTTGTGGTTGTCGTGAATACTTTTATCTAAATATTTCAGATGAAGGTGATGAATGCGGTTTGAGATATGGTTGTTGCCTGAAAGTTCGTTGTTCCTCAAAAGGGGTCGATTACGTGGCTGCAATTATGGTACGTATACTCCTCAGAACGTACTTGGCGTTCATCCGACCAGTATTCGAATTTGCTTGCAGTGTTCTAGCCCCCTTCTTAAACAAATAAAAAATAAATAAATTCACATTTAGAGTCTACCCACTCAGTTCAGTAACTAAACTGATTTGCAGTGGGGGACTTGAATTTAAAGTGACTAAACCAACCCTGTAGGCTTCGAACACCATCGACGAGTGAGCGATAACCAATCGAAGATCGATATTTCAATTACGAAACATATGAATCAGTGATTGGACAGTGCGAACACCTGCGGACAAATGCCAGAATCAACAAGGCCGATTCAGAACAACTTTGAATTTATTGAATGCTTCGTTGCTAGGACGGCTCCAAAGTCACCGTTCGCTTATTCCTAAGCCAAGAAGTGTTGGAATTGAATATACATTAGAAGTTAAAAACTTCTGCCTGAAGCGGGGTTTGAACCCGGGACCTTCTGCATTGGCCCCCTACTGTCCTTCTAAGCATCTCTAGAACGTCGAATTTTGCGAAGAATTGCAAGACTCCCTCCCTAGTCGATGCTTCATTATCAACCCCTCTTTGTTGTGTGAACATAGCAATAGGCGAATCTAAAAGGGAACCGGCTGCCAGCACAAACTAGCGGCCAGGATGTGAACCTAGGTTTGGAGATTGACCTTACGGATTTTACTTAAAAAAAAATTAAATTTAAATCCTGTTGTGAAGTTTGTTCGTTATTTCCCGATAATAACATATAGGAAAATGTATATTTTGTTTTGAGTATTTTTTCAAATACAACAGTGTATTGTGTATCAAAAATACAAGTAACTAAAAGTCTCTTGTAATTTGTATCTTAAAACACATTTGTTAGACAATTTTGTATTCTGTATCTAAAATACAAATATTTGAGTATACGCCCATCTATGTAAATAAGACACCCTTGATGTATGTAGGCTAGTGTGGTGCTCTAGTTGAGCCAACTCCGCTAGTACACCTAGTAAAACACCCCTGATCGAAACACATTCCCATACAATGAATACCAACTGAATTCTTCACGCATATAAATACACATCTAATGCCCATGTATTACGGCGTGACTATAAGTAAACACTTGGAATACAATAGCCCGAGTTAAATGACTATGTCGAGTGTATCTATTAATTTACCATATCTGTAGCCCACACAAGTGACGGGCGTTCAGGGGGGTGTTCGAATGGTCGGTCGGCAAACATCAAACGCCGAGGGCCGCGTGCGAGTTGGGTGGTGACACAGACCACGACACTTAAACACTTTGCGTCCGGAGATAAACACACGACAATAACCAAACAAAAGCTGAGGGGGAGAGGTTGACGAGGTCATGTCTTCGTGACGTGAGGTGACGGGACGTGACGTGACGTGACGTGACGTGACGTGACGTGACGTGAGGTGATGTGACGTGAGGTGAGGTGAAGTGAGGTGACGTGATGTGACGTGACGTGACGTGACGTGACGTGAGGTGATGTGAGGTGACGTGATGTGACGTGACGTGACGTGACGTGACGTGACGTGACGTGACGGGACGTGACGTGAGGTGACGTGACGTGACGTGACGTGACGGGACGTGACGGGACGTGACGTGAGGTGACGGGACGTGACGTGACGTGACGTGACGTGACGGGACGTGACGGGACGTGACATGAGGTGACGTGATGGGACGTGACGTGACGTGACGGGACGTGACGGGACGGTACGTGATGGGACGTGACGTGACGGGACGTGACGTGACGTGACGTGATGTGACGTGACGTGATGTGATGTGACGTGATGGGACGTTACGTGACGGGACGGGACGGGACGGGACGGGACGGGACGGGACGGGACGGGACGGGACGGGACGTAAGGTGGTGAGAGTTGTGACAACAGATTGTTTGGAAGTGGTCTAGACGGCTTCGATTTCGATCAGTTCGGGGGATGTTTATTGTGACTTGCAGTATTACCAACACTATCACATGAGAACCATATCAAGCATTCACCCCCATCAAAACAAAATCAACAGAAATATCTAAACTAATATTCTAGTGGCTTGTTTGGGGTGTCATGTCATTATTATCTCAGTTTTGACAATGGGAAACAGTTCCTGCTATAGATTTCTAATCTAGTAAATTATAAAGACTTGGTTTTGAATAAAAAATATTTATATCTCTAATTTAAGGAAACATTTGCAATTATAAAAGTTAGCTGGAAAACAGAGCATCGTATCATAATGAGGTAAACCACTTTCAAATGAAATAATGTAAGTTTTTTTATCAACCGTTGTCACAAAACTACTGACTCTCAAAATTTGGCAAACAATTCTATTTTCTACTACACATTTCCAATTTCCAATGATTTTTGTTTTCATTGAATGTCTGTTTTGAAGACGCGTCAATTGAGACAATTTTTTTATCTTATACCGAATATTTACTATCCTGCAACAAAATAAGGTAGCAATCTAAGGTTGGAATTCATAGTCGGCCCCTACACCTAGGGGCACCCATTGTTGCTATGGATTTGTTTTGTTTATGGGAAATAACATGGAAACAATTGTTACCTTAGCAACAATGGGCGCCCCTAGGTGTAGGGGCCGACTATGAATTCCAACCTAACTTTTATTGATTATACCTTTAATTAGTATATACTTGTTTTATTTAAGCTTCTTTTTTAGAACACTAATCACGTTTTGTATCAAATATATATCATCAAATACATTATATTGGTGTAGCTGATTTCCATTCATATTCTTTCAGACACGAATGTTTTCTCCGATATAGTTGATTGAATGAAGGCCAAAAAGCGGTGCAGTGATTGGATTAAAATAAAATAAACACCGTCTCCCCCCCCCCTCACCCCCTCTCTCACCGCACAACGCCCACCGGCCGAACGAATGATTAGTAACAATACAATACAATATTGAAACAGTCTTGTGATATCTCCCGAAACAAAACATGAAATTACCTTCCGTAAGGCCAGAAGCAATCACGAGGCAAACCGCAATGTCACGTGATCATCCCGTGAAACATTTCAAATTTACTTTTTAAATTGATCCAATACGTTAAAGGAGTATTCGAAAAAAATCATGTCGGACATTCCTCTTTGGAGCTACTGTGTGTTATGTGTTATTGGTTAGAGGAATGTCTGTTTGATAAGAAGTGATGTTGGTATAATGGACAGCGATTGAAGCCGTGAGCGGAGCTATTATTGTCGGTCAGAGCAAATAGACCGCCTGGCAATCGTGCTTGTTCTGTTGTGTTGGTATGAAGCGGCTGCGGTTGGGGATTGAACCGCAATGAGAAGTTGATGCGGTATTGTGTGAGTAATGGAGGTGAAAACATGATGCACAGAACTGCAGCAGTGGCATCGTTCCCTCGGGATAAATTCATGGTTGTGATGAAAATGCAATTGGAAATGGGAGAGAAATGTGACGAGTGTGATCAGCTATGGATTGACTGGAAGTGTTGTATGAAAATGATGTGGAAGATGGATGTCGAACCGTTATTGAGGAAGTGCAACATCATATTACTGAACCTCTAAAACGGGGATTGGGTCTTCAGTGAAGCTCGATTGGTCAATTTACACCTGATTTATCATTTAACTGTAAATTATTTATATAAATTAGTTGAATGAAGATAAAAATATGAAGTAAGCACCAATTACGTTTGATAAAACTGTAACATACAACTAGAAGCTAAACAAGTGTAACCTTAACTGGTGATTTCTGGTTTTCATTCGAAATTAGTTCTATCGTCAAAGGTGTTTCTGTACTTATAACAAATGTAATTATTATTTTAATACTGAAAGTAGATAGAGAACAAAACAGTTAAGTGCGTACTTGCAATTGACGAAACTTGCTAAAAATAAAAGAATTCGAGCCAAACTTTCACAAAATTCTCGTTAAAAAAACACATAACTCTAATCACACTGGGTAAGTAAAACATCATGAGCACGTGTTTTAGGTGCTAGTATACGGTCGTCTATAATTTATAACAAAAAATAATTGGACTAATATATTTCATGAGTCACAAAAAAATGTTATAAATTGAAACGGATAACGGAAATGTGCTTTTTCCCCACTTCCGTTTGGATTGCGTAAGAGAAAAATTAGTGCCCTCGGAATCCAATTTGTAGTTCAAAAATGTTTCTGATTATACCTAAGTTGGTCGTAGATTAAAATCAAGCCACGATTTGTAATTTGCAGTGTTGCCGTAGCCTGAGAGAGCGTCTATCATTAGTGATAAACACAAGGGGTAAACACGAGGCTTTCGTGCTTTCCAGAGCACACACACGCTTGCAAATGGTTAACTGTAATTTTACATTGGCGTTCTTTCTGACAAGTCAAGACAAATAAAGAAACTTGATTGATACAGAACATTCGTATGCGTGTTCGGCTGCCATAGACCAGAGTAAATAATGACCTGGTCCATTATTTAAAATAACTTTACACAAACTAAAAGAAAAATTGTTTCCATTGTTGTGAATTGACTGACAAATCGAAATCATTATCCTATCAAAAGCTGGCCGAAAAGTTTATGCAAGAAGGAATAACTCTATCAAAAGGAAAAATGTTCATTTAGTTACATGTTTTGTTGGGAACCTAATTCAATTACTCGTCTTGACAGGACAACGTGCAGCTTTCAATTTGCTGGAAATAACCCAACAATACAAAGTATTACGCGACTAATTGGAAATCGATCTGTTAAATTTCCTTTCTATATTCAAATATCAACGACTTTGGCTACATAGCGTATTGTTGTGTTGTAGCAACGAAAATGCGACGCCGGGGGTAGAAAATAATTAAATTTCATGCAAATTAAGGCTCACACCTTCATAAAAACTTATCAGCGTGTGGGTTTACCTGCGTTTGATGCAATTATAATTTAATAGAGCGGTGAGAAGAATATTCTACGAGTAAAACATGTGTTTGTGGGGGGTGTATTTGCATTTCCTGTGTCTGTGCATGATAAACATGGGGGGTGAAACAGTTACACACTTCACTCTTCACCTGGCGTGGGAACCCAACACCTGACTTATCTATCAACAAAATGAAAGCCACTCCCCTCATTCCGATCATAACTTTTATTAAAAGTGACGTTTTATAGATACTATAACAACTTTACATTGAAAAGTAGACACAATACCACAATAAAGGTCGTCGAATGTATTTGGATCACAAAGGCGGTGGGAATCGAACATCAGTGGTGATCGAGAAGGCTGTGAAAGGCTTCGTACGTCCCCATTGTGTTTCAGACATATCGCCTATCATAGAATGCACTCTGAACTCATTACAGCTGAAAAGATGTGGGGAAGATTATCAATTTGATACGTTCGTAACTGATGAAGTACGCAGTCATTTGCAAGGCTGAGCAGAAATTGATTAATAAATAAGAACATAACAAACAGTAATTAGGTTAAGTCAGTTGTAAGTAAATACATTAATCATAGAGATAAATAAATAAATGTCTAGGTGTTTTGTAATGAAGAGCAACGTTTGTTCTGATAGAACTTAGGGAAATATGCATATTCGGAACTAAGAGAAATACTAATATAATCATGCTGGACTTCACCCTAATTAATATTTAAATACAAATATATAAAAATATAAATTCGTATATTTTATAGAAATATTTAATAGGCCTACATTGTATAAATTAAAGTCCAAAATATTTTAAAATAACGGCATGACGGCTTAAATCGAGAAAGTTTCATTGGTATAACGGTAGAATTTTAATTTGTTTGCAGTTGTTTATTTTTTATATAAGGCTTAGTAACATAATTTCGAATCTCTGTTTTCTTCTTGATTCCAGTAAATGGCTCAATAATGAGGGTGAATGAGGGATGAATGAGGGTACAGGAACCACGGAGGACAGGACAATGGGAGATGAAGCGATGACGTCACAGTTGGTATCGGACAACTAGAGAACGCGTTAAACCTGATGACACTATTAACTCTAAATTTTAAAATTAACATTCGCTTGCGTTAAGCATATTAATACATCAAAACGAACTTTCAATACCATCATTAAGTCAATTATTTGCTGGTTGAACGCTAAACCCGATCGTAATATTATTCTCCCAGAATACACTCTTATTATCCCAATCAATTAAAATCGACTCAAATACATACGACGGACTCGTACCATACGTATAATTATTAAATGTATATTTCATAAGAACTGTTATTATAATTATTGGACTTTTCCACCATCTTGTTCGAAAGTGTAAATTTCTTCAAACGGCATTCAAGAAAATGGATCATGTTCGATGTAATGGGTAGTAGAGTAATGACATTTTGTCGTAATTATAATTATGGGAATGAAGCTCAACGAGCCCAAATTATACAGTCCCAGCTTTGTACGCTGTTGAATAAGATCAAACATGACCGATAGAGCGAATTATGTCCAACATCTATGATTATACCATTCTGTAATTATTTTACAGCTACAGAAAAGTGTGTAGAGATATCTATAGATGTATGGACGAGGAATTTTAATACTTACTCAGTAGTTTGTACAGAAATGCCAATCGTGTTGGGGTTATAATACTGGTTCAAGTAACAAGGACGCGTTTTTGATCGGCGCTGCGTTCTTTTTTTCAAATCAATCATGATTAGATTAGGATTTAGGTGATTAGGAACTGTGGCAGTGGCTTGGAATAATTGACTGAGTGCTCAAGGCTTCGAGTACCGTAAAACGCAATTGAAACCAAATGTGTTCGTTTACAATCAAATGTTTTTTTGTTTGTAATCGAGATCTTACGTCATGCAAATTTTACCAAAAAGTTTAATTTATTTTACCCTAACGTTGTTTGCAGGAAACCTAACCAAGGATAATGTGATTCTCTTCAGATTAACTTCACAACTACTGCTTAGTGATTTAACTTCAACTTGCTATAGTAAAAGATTTGGATTGTTTGGAAGAAATGCCCGCTTTCTGTAAAATACATTGCCAAGTAAGTTAGATGAACACCTTCGGTACGAAGTTAATTAGTTATCTGTGCCTTCGGTCAATATTGTCAATAGTGCGAATCTATCCTGGAACTGTCAGATCTGACACTCGAATGATAGTTCTCAATTAGTTAGTCTAATGGAAGAGGGCGAATTACTTCACCGGTTTCAAATCTAAGGAATTACATTTTAGAGAATTTTAGAGACAAAATGGGAAAATTTCAATATTATCTCAAATTACTTACTTTGACCCAAATGTAATACTTTTTTAATTCTGTTTTTGAGAATAGTTGTAGATCATGCCTATATCTAGCTTCGAATTATTCCATGATGTTGGTATAGAATGTAATTGTAAAGATACGGAGAAAATTTTTTAAATTCCCACGTCTTTTCAAGGTATATTTGCGTCGAACACTGAAACATAAATTCCACTGTCTTAAATTGCATACTTGTCTACAAACTCCATTATAGATGTTTATCAGCAAGTATCATAGCCAAGAAGGAAAGGGCACAGGTAATGTGGAGCCTTAGTGACCCGAGAAGATAAGCTTATACTGTATCCTTTCGGCACAAACACGCTATTTACCAACATTCAAACACGAAATATTACAAATACTTTACAAGTAACAAATATCCCCAATAAACACACGAAAAACCTTGAATAAACATTTCCCCAAACTATTAAATTATTTGAATCACGTTCTTGTGCTCGCCCTTGTACCTCCAATAGGTCACCATTTTGTTCATGACCCCAAAGATCTTATCACTCAACTATCTTTCTGTTTGAAATAGGAACGAGTTTGTAATAAAACGTTCGAAACGCACATTGCTGATAAAACTCTTGTGTAATTAGGATAATCATAGGTTCATAGTTTCGATGCCGTCATGGTTTACAATCCCGACCGTTCTCTTTGTTTCCAAACCTCGTTTTCAGATTTGTTTCTGTAATTGCTTTTATTCTCTCTTACGTTTTCTATGAACAACGGGTGTGGCAAATTTCAATTTTATAACTGTAATTACTAATTACGAGTAATCTAACCTATAAAATTCTCTGTAACTAATCACGAAAAATGAATTATTTTAATGGAGTAGTAGTTGATGCAAAGGTAATGGGTTCAAGACAAGATTTCTAATACTTTTTATTTAAAAAGTGTTTTAATAAAAGTGATCTCAATTTTTGAATGTTCTGACCTCGTTACGGACATATGGACCTCAGCTCAGATACTAAAGGATACAGAATAGAGCTTTATAGAGCTTTGAGTCTTGTTTGCTTGTCAATGCTCGTAACTACGGCATTCACAATATGGCCGCCACGGCCATATTGTACGTGGTAGCCATATTGCACGTGGCGGCCATATTGTGTGTGGTGGCCATATTGTGTGTGGCGGTCATATTGTACGTGGCGACCATATTGTGTGTGGCGGCCATATTGTGTGTGGCGGTCATATTGTACGTGGCGACCATATTGTGTGTGGCGGCCATAATGCGCATGGCGGCCATATTGTGTGTGGCGGTCATATTGTACGTGGCGACCATATTGTGTGTGGCGGCCATATTGTGTGTGGCGGCCATTATGTGTGTGGCGGCCATATTGTGTGCGGTGGCCGTATTGTGTGTGGTGGCCATATTGTGTGTGGCGGCCATATTGTGTGTGGTGGCCATATTGTGTGTGGTGGCCATATTGTGTGCGGTGGCCGTATTGTGTGTGGTGGCCATATTGTGTGTGGCGGCCATATTGTGTGTGGCGGACATATTGTGTGTTGCGGCCATATTGTGTGTGGCGGCCATAATGTACGTGGCGGCCATATTGTGTGTGGCGGCCATATTGTGTGTGGCGGCCATTATGTGTGTGGCGGCCATATTGTGTGCGGTGGCCGTATTGTGTGTGGTGGCCATATTGTGTGTGGCGGCCATATTGTGTGTGGTGGCCATATTGTGTGTGGTGGCCATATTGTGTGCGGTGGCCGTATTGTGTGTGGTGGCCATATTGTGTGTGGCGGCCATATTGTGTGTGGCGGCCATATTGTGCGTGGCGGCCATATTGTGTGTGGCGGCCATATTGTGCGTGACGGCCATATTGTGCGTGGCGGCCATATTGTGTGTGGTGGCCATATTGTGCGTGGCGGCCATATTGTGTGTGGCGGCCATATTGTGTGTGGCGGCCATAATGTACGTGGCGGCCATATTGTGTGCACCAAATCACCATGTTTGTTTACTTTCCCCAGACGATTCATTGCTGGAAAGTTTCAGATGGCGTTTGCTCTAAGTTCTAATGTTCTTCAGGATTATTTGTTATTTGTTATTTTAAGCCAACATTAAGAAACTCTATTGAACACATCCGATAATTGATAAGTTATAGTGATATCGGATTTTATCCAAACGTAATTATGGGCCTCACCAGGATATTTTCCGGGGTGGGGGGGGGGGGGAGGAAGTCGAGCTCCAAATTGGATCATCAAAACATTTGAATGTAAAATTGTAGACATTTCTAGAAATCGCCTGCCGGATTATTACTGAACTGGCTAGAATATAAAAGGATTATTTAAATTATAAAAAAAATATATATAGCTCCAGTCACCGGTGGCCATTTCGCCGATGTCGAAAAAATTCTGTACCGATTGTTATTTCCAGATTTTCTTGACATCCATGGGGGTGGGGGCAAGAGCCCCCCTTTGTCCCCCTCCCCCCCCCCCCCCCCCCCCCCACGCGTACGTGCATGAACGTGCATATGTTGTTTCGTTATCTGTAGACCCTGGTAATAAATATCTAGCTGCGGCATCTACCCACAATTTCGATCTAAAAAGTTGTTTTAAAGAAACGAACAGAAACTCTTACATTCCAAATAACGCTTTCCAAGCTCCAACTGTTGCCGACTCTTATGACCTTGAGTTTATTATGCATTCTACTAATGTTATCACCTAATTTCATTGTGTTATTCTTAACACGAAACCGATAAGTGTTATTGTTTGTGTTTTATATCCTTGGTCTTGATTTAGATGAAGCCCAGTTACATCAAGACATCTGACAGTTGCAGTTATGAAGAGTGCTCTAGTCTTTGTTCTAGCGTTGTCTGTGTGCTCGGGACAGGTGGCACATTCTATGGTATCAAAACTTATCTTATAAGATTTTAACTCTTCGTTTTAACAACATATAACAATCATACAAGTGTTCTGGTTGGATAATTATTATTGCAAAATGAGGCAGTTATTTCATTGGAATGTAAAAAACGAAGTAAAAAAATTATTCGTTTTCTTCTCATAAAAAAACAAATTAAATTGGAACTATTGTACAAGGTTGTTTCGTAAACATCACAATACTGACGTAGGGGTTGGGCAACTTTAACAATTCATTTTTAATGCCTCTGAAATATTTTTCTTCCTTCTAGCACGTCTACGTTTCATATCCATACATTGCAACAATCCATGTGAAGGTTTTCATATTTATGCATCTATAGATCTCAAAACATTGTAATTGTTGGTACGATGGGTACTTTTACGCCAGAAACCGCAGCAAATTGTCATCTTTAAATTATGTCTCAAGAATGCACTTCAAAATCGATCTGAGTAATCAGTGTGCTGTGGTTTCAAAACTGAATGATTAATGTATTTAAAATTATAATCAGTATGACTGTGATTTTTATGTCCTTAAATTAATAATTAAATAAGTATCACGGTCATACTCATTATAATGTTAGATAGATACGTTTATCATGCAGTCTGTACCACAGCATGCTGATTACTCAGATTATCGATTTCGAGTTTTTTTTGCGGTTTTTGACTTAAACCTACTCTTCCCTTGGAAGTTTCTCCCTGCAGTGCATCGTTGTCTAATGTTTCCTCTCTATTAAACCTTATACCTCCTATTATACCTTATGCCTCTATTATACCTCCTCAAAGTCACCTTTGTTTTCTTTCGATTTGTCATCACTTTCACTTTGTAATAATAGTGTTCCATGGAGAAAACGTATACGCGTATTGGGTGATTAAGTGATTCAAGGGGATATTAATCTGTTTCCACCAAAAGCCCAATATTCCATTCAAGTTGCCCTGAATTCAAAAATAAAAAGTATTAAAACTTCAAAGATAATAACACAACAAAAATCAACCTTTTTTCGTTTCTGTGCTTGAACTCCAGGAAACTTGAATAGTACATTAAACCGTCTAAGGTCCCAATAGGGAACACGCGTATGAAAATTTTAATCGATTTTTAAATACCTTGTCTCTCATTTAATAATTTTGTGTCTTTGAATTTTGAAAAACGGATCAGTCTATGCCTCAAAATAATTGGTTGAGTAACTATGAATAAAAGGGCGCGAAAAACGAGCCGCCGCCATGTAGAGTGGATTTGACGTCATGGTTTTGTACTGTGTACGCTCACCGCCTTAGCGATTGGTCTGTTACGCCACGTCTACAGAATCATTGCGTCACAGCCACCTGTTCGCGTTTCAGATCCCCGGGTTTAAACTTTAATAAATGCGACCACATTAAACCTATTTAAAAATTTCTTTTTTACTTGGGACTTGCATTAATATACTTTTTGTATCTTATACTATTAAACTAAGTGTTTGGTTTAACAAAAAAATCGTACGCGTGTTGCCTATTCACTAACTTTGTTAATCTCCGATTAAGTAAACGCGGTTGGGTTTCAACAAACATTACATTTAAAATGCGTGTCAATCACCATTAGAATCTCCGGTTACCGGCTAGTCGGAGTTTAAGAAGTTAACCCAACATCGGGCATAAAGAGTAATAGTATAAATATTTTCAGATTACGGAGTCCGATCCTACTACTACTACTGCCTACTCCGTTATAAACGTCATAGGCCAAGTCATAGACGAGCATGGGTTGAATGCAGTGGGGTTCATTACTGACAAGATCGCTCAAGTCGTCACTCATGGCCAGAAGGTTCTCCGCGAATATCAGGACAAAACCGTCAAGTATGCAGAGACTGCGATGAAAAACTTCAACACTAGCGTCGCTGGTTGTATTACTGATAGTAAGACAAAGGAAATCCAAGTAAACAATCTGGCAAGCAAATGTAGAATCTCAAAGGTTTCCGAGTTTGCGGAATTGGGCGTTTACCTGGCGGAACTGGCCAACAACACCATTCATAACATCCTGGATGCAAAAGTGGGAATTGCAGGTTGTGACAAAGAAGATTACATATTGAGGGGCGTATGTATTGGGTTTTATACAGCAAAAGTAACAGGACAAAGTGCTTATATAAGTGCGCAGGTGGCTTCAACGTTGGCGACAGGGGCGGCGTTAGTGTTTTCGATAGAAGAAGATTATTCTCGTTGTACGAAAGCAAACATTGGAAATTGTACATTACAAGATACAACACAAAATAACAATCCTTAGGTCCAGTCTTACAATGTCCCAATAACTACTTATTCGTCGAATAGCTTGTTGTCTCCATGGCAACCACCAATCAAACCCCTTGAAATCCTCCAAATAGCTTAATTGCTACAAATAACTTTCTTATTAGGAGATTGTAAGACCGGCCCTAATAATAATAATAATAATAATAAAACAAACAGACACCATTGAAACAATCTATAATAACAATAGTAAGACTGAGGGCGCTGTTTCATCATGCAGACAATCTGTTGCTAAGCAACTCAATATTGTTGTATCGTTCTTTGATTGGTGTTTATATTCAATGTTTATCTGAAACAAAAAACGGCCACATAGCTACTTTTTATAATCGTAATGAGCCCTCCCCTATAGGGTGGATTCACATATTGCGCATGGTGGCCATACTGGAGGCCACAATGACATGCGATTGGCAGTTCATTGTGACTATGTTTCAGCTGGTATTTGGTTGAAGTTCAACTGTTCTCCAACTTTGGTTTGCTATTATTACTGAAAAGCAAGTTTTATTAATTCTCTCTTATTTCGGCCACTCTTTTTGTTGTTTACAATTGCATGACACATAATCATTTCCGTACACTTTATCGGGGGATTTACGTGTTCAAACTCTCATATTTTCGTTTTCTATTGACAGCTGATTGAAACTTGAAATAGTACTATAGGTGGCCTCCAATATGGCCGATGTGACGTCACGTGAATACTCCCTATAGTGTGTATTCACGTAATGCGCATGGTGGCCATACTGGAGGCCACCATGGCTGTGATTGGTAGTTCATGTTACAATGCTTCAGATGGCGTTTGATGCAAATTCAACTGTTTTCTAACTTTGGTTTGCTATTATTATATAAAAACAACGTAAACAAACTCTTTTTTCTCGATTACTCTCATAACCGTTTACAATGGCATAAAGTAATCATTTTCGTTAACTTATCGGGGTATATAGGTGCTACAATTCTCAAGTTTTGTGGTAAACGTATTCGTGTTCTGTTCATAGTTCCCACGTGACGTCACAGCGGCCATGATTGCCACACAATTGAGGAAGACCAATCCTAGATCATTGGAAAATACTATTCAAATTTAATAAATAAGCCCATTCAGAATTTTTAAAGTACACATACGTAATACAAAAATAAAAAATTATCTTTCACATATACCATTTTTTTTTTAAACGCCTGGATTTTAAAGAACTAAGAATTTATGTAATTACCACAACAGGGTTCAATTGTTTCTCCATTGCAATGTCAAAGTTTGATCAGAAATGTGGACGCCACGCGCAAAGATTGGACGTACGTGCAACCTATGAATTGACAGCTCAAATGTCAACCCAATAATCTCCATAATGGCCGAGATGTGACGTCAAGTGAAAACTCCCTATCAAACATTGTGAAGAAACTTTACCATTTCTGACATCTTTTTTGAAAGACATATTAACATCATGATCCATGGTATTTTTGTTTAAATGTGTTTATGTAAAAATATGTGAATCTGCCAAAAAGCAAAATTTTTCACTGGGATTGTTATCAGTTCTAGCAATTCTACACAGCTGGTTTTATCTTAAGTTGTGTATTTAACACACGAAAACTGCATCTTCTACATTATTGTTTTTTCGAACAACGCTCATTTTAAAGTAGTCCTGCATTTAAATTTTCTGGGCGTGCTTAAATATAAATAGTTAATATTATTCTCTTAAAAAATGATCTGTAATATAATCAGTAGCTTTTATTTCCAGAAGTTTTACAAAAAATGTACGCAATTAATATGCCTATACTACGCTTTCTTGCGACTTAATTTGAATTTGTTAATATTAATTGCCAATTATTATTGGGAAAATATGAAATATGAAATAAATCAACATTCTATAAAGCAGGATACGATTCGTGAATTTATTGACACCCCTTACATATTCCTGTGCCTATGTAAACTTTTGTATTCACGACATACATATTCTAGTTGACTTACATCTATATAACAATATTTCGTAATAGTTCAACGTTCTTTGTGTGCGTTTTATGTATATTCTAAAAATTGTATTTATTTTGTGGTCACCAAATGAACAGAAAATAATAAATAGTTTTTCTCTACACAAAAATGTCAGCAATACCGAGGTTTGACGACTGATACTAAGTCTATTAAATATATTTCATCACTATGGAATATAGGCCTACTCAGCCACACATCTGTATCATCATTTCAGTTTACAAACAGCTCATAAAACTAACGTGAAGACACTGTATAATATATCACTTCCACTAATTGATAACAATAGTAAGCTGAGAAAAGCTTCGGTGTAAAACACCCCAAGGAAATGCATTTGATCAAATCACGTTTATCAGAATGCACTATAGCTGACATGTAAAGTGCACTTTGTAAATACATTCCTCGTTAGACATTGGGCCTACTCGCCCTTGTATTTCGTAGATATCTTATTTGCTCAGGTGGTGTTGTTGGCTGCATTAACGAACTGTTTACGCCTACAAATAGGATCGTCAGCACAAGCAAAGCGCACTTGCAGCACAATTGCAGCCATGAAGATTGCGTTTATCATCTTTATCGCGATGTCTTTGACACAGGTAAAACTAACTGTTTTAACACTTAGCGGTGGTTTTCGAAAAGTTCTTTGGCTCTCTGGTATTGATGCGTTTAGTGAATTTCAAATGCCGTCGTTTTGAGTCGATCGCTTAGACCATGTTAACGGCAATGGGTGCAGTCTTCTCTCGTGACAACCGCAATTATTGCAAAATTTTAAATTGTGTTCATTAAGTTGTTAGCTCGGACGAAACCACATCTCCCTCTTTGGACACTTTTTCAATGTTTTTTGGTGCTCTCAAAATATAAATGAAAAGCGCTAATTTGGCTCGGTTTTTAGAGTAAGACTATCATTCCGCCTTAATTATTTATTACATGTAGTCCTGTAACAAAATTAATTTCAGTAGTTAAAGCAACATCAACAGTAATTCAGATTTTATTTACAAAAAAAATTCTTTGGTTTAGTTCAAAATTTCGTGATTACATTACAGACTTCCTGTCTTAAGTAAATAGTTAATAAAATATATAATCTTAAATATTACTATAATATTTTGTCGCCTGATATTCCATCGTTTTAACATTGTAAACTTAACGTAAAAGATAAGGGCTTTCATTGAACGCGATTTCATAGAAACAAATAAGCAGATATATTATAAGAAGAGAGTTATCAAATTTTGTTTCATACAATTCATTTTCAGTTCTATTCAGAGAATGGTTTAATGTAAATCGATTAATTGTGACAACTTCTAAAGTACTCTAAGTACATTAGTGCAGCAATGGGTGTACGATATATGCATTACTTTTGTGTGTGTAGAAAATAAAGTGTGTACGTAACTTCTCTTTATACAGATACAGCTCAATATTATTAGGACACATCTGACGTTATAGATAACAAATAAGAAATACTAAAAACGCGCAACGTTTACCAAAAATCTAAACAAATTTGGTAGCGTGGTTGTTGTTAGGAACTTGATAAAAAGAAATAAAGTAAATTTGACTCTTGCTAATAGCTGGGTCACACAATTTAAGGTTTAGGATTTAATATCGGAAATAAAACCAAAATTACAACGTCATTCTCACACATTTCTACGGTTTATCTTAACAGGGAAGAATACCCCTACGTCAAAAACCGCAACAAATTTTCATTTTTAATTTATATCACAAGAATGGGCTTCAAAATCAAAAATCTGAATCAACAGCCCACTGTGGTTAAGTAACCCCAACACATTGAATGCGCTAAGTAGTGACTTATATTATAATCAGTATGTTTTTTTTATAAATAATTAATTGTATTACTAATTATCGAATTATAATCAAAATACTACGCTAATGGTTATAATATTTTATTCAATCTGTAGGGCTTACCAAAGCAAAGTTCGCTGCTGATTTAGATTTTCGCTTTCTTGTTGCAATCTTGAGATATTATTTAATAATGAACATTTTCTGCGGTTTTTGACGTAGAGACTACCCTTTTCCCTTAAATTCTTAATCCCATCCATTGAAAGTCGTCTTAGTATTATTTTCCCGCCAATGAACTTAATCCATGTCTGCATTAGATAATTTGATCTTAGACAGCTGGGTGAACCGATAAAAAGAAAATTCTTCATCCACCATTAAACACAAGATGAGAGACAAATTATTAAGGCTGTATATCGACCTACTCTGTAGAACTGCCGATTTATGTCGTTTACAATTCTTTTTAAATGCAATTAAAATTAGCCAAACATAAACCAAAATAAAATTGTCGTGTCCTAGAAAATTGTATTTTATTTCTTGCATGGTTGCAATAACTGTTTCTCTTTTGAATAAAGCGTAGTATTTATTTGAAAAAGGTGTGTCACAACAACGTATTACTAAGTCTAATTAAGTTAATTTAAAAACGGTAATATTTATTGGAACAAAGACTTACTCACAAGAAGTAGAATGACATGTTCCTGGGGATGACGTATTTTGGTAACTTTTTGACAATTTTAAATATTTTGAAGCAATTTTAGCCTGTTCCGCAGGGTACGTATACATAAAGATTGTCCTTTCCTTCCAGAGCGCGACCCAGGGTCATCGTATGGTGGTTCGCGACGCCTCCAACGCGGTCCAGAAAGCAGCCGAGGCGGCCTTCAACAACATCCAATCCCTCGGAAACACAATCGGCAAAGCCATCGTCGACGCAAACGACTTGATCAACAAATACAGCGACCAATCGACCGACTACGCCGCCGAATACAGAGCAAACAGCAAGATACAGATGAACGACATGATCCACATAGCTTTAAATGAAACCTCAGCATCATCCAACAACACTAACGTAATGAATTGTTTCAATTTGAAAAGAAACGACACGAAAAACTTTGTCCAGACAGCATTCGAAGACGTTAGTAGGTGTGTGATCACCAAGGTAAAACAGTTTACTGACGTTGCAGTCAGTATCGCTATCTTGGCCAACAGTACTTACAATCTAATCCCAAACACAAATCAGAGGATAAAAAATTGTGATAGAGAAGCTAACGATTTCTTCAAGATTGGATGTATAACATGGGCGTCTGCAGAAGCCAGCGTAAAGTTGGCCGAGCTTACTGCAAGTGTTGCGACAACAGTAGCTTCGGCGACTAAATTCACGGCAACTTTCAGATCAGACCTTGATCTTTGCACGCAGGCGAGAATGTTGGTTTTCCGTAGAAAACTGGCGGAAATTCCTCTAAGTTTCGGCATCTGTGCTGCTCAGACCGTCAAAGGGTAACAGGCAGGGGCTGAGGTCACTTGATCTTGATGAAGAGCAAATATAGTTATACTCACATTGACTGTATTGTTTGTACATCCTGGCGGATATTCCTCTAAGTTTCGGCATCTGTGCTGCTCAGACCGTAGCTAAAGTTATTACTGTCACCTAAGGGTAACAGGCAGGGGCTGAGGTCACTTGATCTTGATGAAGACCAAATATAGTTATACTCACATTGACTGTATTGTTCTATATTAGTGTGTTAACAAGTGAAATAACACATGAGTGTGATTTCATTGATTTGATCCTGGTTCAATTACTAGCTGATATAACATCATATCAATTTGTAATTAAATTGCTAGATAAATAATAAGCAAGTACAATAAAATGTGTTGTGAAAACAATAATTCAGAGTGATTCCCAATTATTTCCCTTCTTCCTCAGGTTACATAAATTGATAAATGTAAACTAAAAAAAAATAAAAAATCAAGAAATCAAGAAATCAAGAAATCAAGAAAGAAAGAAAGAAAGAAAGAAAGAAAGAAAGAAAGAAAGAAAGAAAGAAAGAAAGAAAGAAAGAAAGAAAGAAAGAAACAAAGTAAGAAAAATAAATTAATTTGTATATAATTTCAAGGCCTACCTATTTAGTTACACGAATGATTTTCAGTGGGGGACATTTTACCTTTAGTCTGCTCGTTACATTGTCTTCTTAAAAACCAAATATCAATCTCGATCAAATAGTTATAAATGGAGTACCCACAAGCATGCCGCCCGCATATATCTGTCTAAAGCTGTTGCCAGATATACAGAACTACACACGCGTAGTAAACTAAAACCTTTCGTGTATGTATAACATTCACAACATAAGAAATGAATAAACAAATTTAAGAAGGATTTCCTACTTTGTTTTGGAGCCGCGATATTAATGATAAGATAATAATTAATCATTTCTCGTAGGAATACTCGTTATAGGGTGCACACCAGCTTTAGATGAAGTCCCCTCTTCAGGTGACAAACTAGGATATTAGGGTGTTTGGATAGTTGGAAAGGAATGTCCGAGGGCTGATAGTATGACAGTTCTAGCATTCGCCTTTATGATTGAGGAAAACCTCGGAACAACCTCCAGTCAGAACTGCCGGTGGCCGGAATCGAACCGGCGAGCTCCCAAATTGGAGTATATTTATTTATTTTATTGTAATTAAGGCCAGTGTAGGGTACAATGGCCTCTTTAGCCTGATGAGTGATGATTGATGAATGATTATGAGGAAGGGAGGAGCGGAAGTAGCCTTCGCATCTTAAACGTTGAGCCACCTCTATCGGTATGTGATACATTCCAATCAATGTGTATGGGCCGACTCTAATAATATAACACTGCTTATCTGTTGGAGTTAAAGTATAATAATAGTAATAGGCATGACGTGTGATATCGCCTTATTGACGTACGTAAGAGATACTAAAAAGCTGTAATTAAAACACAATTGAAAATCAGTTTGCTAACCGAATAGCATAGTAATGAAATACGTAATAAATATGTTATTACTTGATTGATTCAAGGAAAGGTCTACATACTATCTTATAAACGTCTTTAGATTCTCCAAATGCACAGAATTGATAAGTTATTTACTGTCACCTAAACATATTTACTCAGAATATAAATACTATAAAAATAAGCCACAAAAGTGAACCAATATTATAATATAACATAAAGCCACAACCGTTTGGCAGACATAATATGCAATATATTTAACTAGTTTTTCTTAGTGCTTCATCTTCTTTATTATTGCATTCCTGGCTTATAAAGACGATAAGGGGTGATAGATTAGGGTAGAGGGCAATTGAACTCATGCCTTATACGGGATTCGAGCCCACGTCTCTAGGAGCCACACGCTTAGGACCTACGCCCCAACCACATGGGTCAACCTGGCATTCCTGGCATATTGAGACAATGAGGGGAGATAGATTAAGGTGAAGGCAATTGAACTCATGCCTTATACGGGATTCGAGCCCACGTCCCTAGGAGCCACACGCTTAGGACATACGCCCCAACCACATGGGTCAACCTGGCATTCCTGGCTTATTGAGACAATGAGGGGAGATAGATTAAGGTGAAGGGCAATTGAACTCATGCCTTGTACGGGATTCGAGCCCACGTCCCTAGGAGCCACACGCTTAGGACATACGCCCCAACCACATGGGTCAACCTGGCATTCCTGGCTTATTGAGACAATGAGGGGAGATAGATTAAGGTGAAGGGCAATTGAACTCATGCCTTGTACGGGATTCGAGCCCACGTCCCTAGGAGCCACACGCTTAGGACCTACGCCTCAACCACATGGATCAACCTGGCATTCCTGGCTTAATGAGACAATGAGGGGTGATAGATTAAGGTGAAGGCAATTGAACACATGCCTTGTACGGGATTCGAGCCCACGTCCCTAGGAGCCACACGCTTAGGACATACGCCCCAACCACATGGGTCAACCTGGCATTCCTGGCTTATTGAGACAATGAGGGGTGATAGATTAAGGTGAAGGCAATTGAACACATGCCTTATACGGGATTCGAGCCCACGTCCCTAGAGCCACACACTTAGAACCTACGCCCCAACCACATGGGTCAATCTGGCATTCCTGGCTTATTGAGACAATGAGGGGTGATAGATTAAGGTGAAGGCAATTGAACACATGCCTTATACGGGATTCGAGCCCACGTCCCTAGAGCCACACACTTAGAACCTACGTCTCAACCACATGGGTCAACCTGGCATTCCTGGCTTAATGAGACAATGAGGGGAGATAGATTAAGGTGAAGGGCAATTGAACTCATGCCTTGTACGGGATTCGAGCCCACGTCCCTAGGAGCCACACACTTAGGACCTACGCCCCAACCACATGGATCAACCTGGCATTCCTGGCTTAATGTGACAATGAGGGGTGATAGATTAAGGTAAAGGCAATTGAACACATGCCTTATACGGGATTCGAGCCCACGTCCCTAGAGCCACACACTTAGAACCTACGTCTCAACCACATGGGTCAACCTGGCATTCCTGGCTTATTGAGACAATGAGGGGTGATAGATTAAGGTGAAGGCAATTGAACACATGCCTTGTACGGGATTCGAGCCCACGTCCCTAGGAGCCACACACTTAGGACCTACGCCCCAACCACATGGATCAACCTGGCATTCCTGGCTTAATGAGACAATGAGGGGTGATAGATAAAGGTGAAGGCAATTGAACACATGCCTTATACGGGATTCGAGCCCACGTCCCTAGAGCCACACACTTAGAACCTACGTCTCAACCACATGGATCAACCTGGCATTCCTGGCTTAATGAGACAATGAGGGGTGATAGATTAAGGTGAAGGCAATTGAACACATGCCTTATACGGGATTCGAGCCCACGTCCCTAGAGCCACACACTTAGAACCTACGTCTGAACCACATGGGTCAACCTGGCATTCCTGGCTTATTGAGACAATGAGGGGTGATAGATTAAGGTGAAGGCAATTGAACTCATGCCTTGTACGGGATTCGAGCCCACGTCCCTAGGAGCCACACGCTTAGGACCTACGCCCCAACCACATGGGTCAACCTGGCATTCCTGGCTTATTGAGACAATGAGGGGAGATAGATTAGGGTGAAGGCAATTGAACACATGCCTTGTACGGGATTCGAGCCCACGTCCCTAGGAGCCACACACTTAGGACATACGCCCCAACCACATGGATCAACCTGGCATTCCTGGCTTAATGAGACAATGAGGGGAGATAGATTAAGGTGAAGGCAATTGAACACATGCCTTGTACGGGATTCGAGCCCACGTCCCTAGGAGCCACACGCTTAGGACCTACCGCTCAACCACATGGGTCAACCTGGCATTCCTGGCTTATTGAGACAATGAGGGGAGATAGATTAGGGTGAAGGCAATTGAACACATGCCTTGTACGGGATTCGAGCCCACGTCCCTAGAGCCACACACTTAGGACATACGCCCTAACCACATGGGTCAACCTGGCATTCTGAAATACTTTCTTAAAATTACATTTTCTCCTGCCTAGGTGGCCAGGCCTAGGTGGCCAGGTCTAGGTGGCCAGGCCTAGGTGGCCAGGCCTAGGTGGCCAGATCTAGGTGGCCAGGCCTAGGTGGCCAGGCCTAGGTGGCCTGGCCTAGGTGGCCAACCTAGGTGGCCAGGCCTAGGTGGCCAGGCCTAGGTGGCCAGGCGTAGGTGGCCAGGCCTAGGTGGCCAGGCCTAGGTGGCCAGGTCTAGGTGGCCAGGCCTAGGTGGCCAGGTCTAGGTGGCCAGGCCTAGGTGGCCAGGCCTAGGTGGCCAGGCCTAGGTGGCCAGGCCTAGGTGGCCAGGCCTAGGTGGCCAGGCCTAGGTGGCCAGATCTAGGTGGCCAGATCTAGGTGGCCAGGCCTAGGTGGCCAGGCCTAGGTGGCCAGGCCTAGGTGGCCAGGCCTAGATGGCCAGGCCTAGGTGGCCAGGCCTAGGTGGCCAGGCCTAGGTGGCCAGGCCTAGGTGGCCAGGCCTAGGTGGCCAGGCCTAGGTGGCCAGGCCTAGGTGGCCAGGCCTAGGTGGCCAGGCCTAGGTGGCCAGGCCTAGGTGGCCAGGCGTAGGTGGCCAGGCCTAGGTGGCCAGGCCTAGGTGGCCAGGCCTAGGTGGCCAGGCCTAGGTGGCCAGGCCTAGGTGGCCAGGCCTAGGTGGCCAGGCCTAGGTGGCCAGGCCTAGGTGGCCAGGCCTAGGTGGCCAGGCCTAGGTGGCCAGGCCTAGGTGGCCAGATCTAGGTGGCCAGGCCTAGGTGGCCAGGTCTATGTGGCCAGGCCTAGGTGGCCAGGCGTAGGTGGCCAGGCCTAGGTTACTTGATCTCGGCCTAGTGGAGGCTTGTCGAACTCGCAATTGTGAGTTCGACGAACCTCCCCAACTCAAGTAGCCTAGACCTTATTAGTTCATAATATCTGGTCTTAGTTTAATTTCGTAATTGCATTACATTGTTTTAAATATTTCAGAACACTTTTTACGAACATGAAGTTGAGAATTAAATACATGTAATTAACTTGAAAAAGTTCACTTGATTTCAATTTATAATCGATCTTGGAAACTTATCAACATTTTGAGAAGGCAAAACTAAATTAAAGCTTTTAGAGTATTTCCTAATTGTGAATGGCCTTAATTTTACTAATATTTAATAAGTGCGTAGTAAAACCCACATTCAATTGACCCATATGTTAGTTTCACACAACTTTGGACACTTACTTAATCTATTTTTATCAAATACAGCGCCATTCATTACGTACAGCAACGCATTTGTCTGCGACGATACAAAGAATCCTATGACGTGGTGGGTGAAACAACTATTTCAATATTGCCACATACAAGGTATACCTATTAGATTATTGATGAACGAATTTTATTTATACAGTCCAATGTCACAGGTGCAAATAATTGTATTGAAAATAAACTTACGCCATATCTACGCATCTAATTTCTTATTTGTACAGCTTGTGTTTTTTGCACTTGCCGTTTTAGCACATAACGCAAATAACTATAAGTAGTGAGTATTTTTAAACGGGATATTCATTCAGAGCGACTTCAGCAGAACCAAAGCGTCTCCAAATTACAGCCATGAACTTCGCTCTTATCCTCGTTGCGTCCATGTGTTTGGCTCAGGTAACATACAATAAGTCAATATCTTCACACACATTCAAGTTGACATCAACGTTATGTTGGAATTGATTTATAACCGAAATTCATTATCAAAAAAATGACACAAACCTTTCAATATTAATTTGTTTCTGTCTGATAAAGACGTTACATTAGATCATTTTAATTATATACACAAATTTAAATATTTTTTATTGTTCATGTTATATCCTATACTGTAGTTTCTTTTAATATTGCGTTCAGAACTACTATTTTATTTTCTTCATTTAATACTTGATTGTTTCATTGTTCAATTGCACAGTTTTATTTCATTGTGCTCCATTGGACCGATCGCACGGTCGATTAAATCAAAGCAGTTTTACATCATTTGCATAACTTAATAGAATATACATTCTTGTGTGTGGCTTGTTTGTCTAGTTGAAGCAATGTTTACTCCTGCTTCTGAGTTGCATAACATGGATAGAATATACATTTTTCTTGTGTGGCTCTAGTTAAAGCAATGTCTACTCCTGCTTCTGAGTTGCATAACATGGATAGAATATACATTTTTCTTGTGTGGCTCTAGTTAAAGCAGTCTACTCCTGCTTCTGAGTTGCATAACATGGATAGAATATACATTTTTCTTGTGTGGCTCTAGTTAAAGCAGTCTACTCCTGCTTCTGAGTTGCATAACATGGATAGAATATACATTTTTCTTGTGTGGCTCTAGTTAAAGCAATGTCTACTCCTGCTTCTGAGTTGCATAACATGGATAGAATATACATTTTTCTTGTGTGGCTCTAGTTAAAGCAATGTCTACTCCTGCTTCTGAGTTGCATAACTGAATAGAATATACATTTTTGTGTGTGGCCCATTTGTCTAGTTGAAGCAATGTTCACTCCTGCTTTTCAGTTGCATAACTGAATAGAATATACATTTTTCTTGTGTGGCTCTAGTTAAAGCAGTCTACTCCTACTTCTCAGTTGCATAACTGAATAGAATATACATTTTTGTGTGTGGCTCGTTTGTCTAGTTGAAGCAAGGTTCACTCCTGCTTTTCAGTTGCATAACTGAATAGAATATACATTTTTGTGTGTGGCTCTTTTGTCTAGTTGAAGCAATATTCACTCCTGCTTCTTCTGCAGAAGGTTCGTGGTTCGATTCCCGGTTCGGGTTGGAGCTTTTTAACTTTTGGAAATTTTGTATGGAACTGGTGTACATGTAAACGGTGACTTAAGAACCATGATAGCAACGATAAATTGTGTAAATATCCACCGCTGAAAATCAGTTACATTGTAACTAAGTGGGTAGGTAAAGTCGTTACCTTAAACCTGGTGAATTCATGTGACAACATCCTACTTTAATCATGGAAACCTCCCATGAAGTAGAAAATTGCCTGTATGAAAGTTGACAGGCTTGCTCATGAGGGCAGATGCGCGGCCGAGTGAAGTAGAGGACTTTGTTTATGGCTGCTATGGAATTGTTTTATAACATGCTATTTCTCATAGGAAAAACAAACTCATAGGAACCATAAACAAATCATGTACCTAGCTCGATTGTGCATCTGGTCCTAAAAATACATTTCTAGACCAAATGACGATAATTCCCATTTTTGATCCATCAAAAGGTCTAACTTGCCTTTGCTTCTTTTGACTTTAGACTAAAAATTTAAATTTTAAACAGTATCTTAAACGAGTGTGTATCTTCCGCAGACGGCGTATGGCCACGCCATTGCCAAGCGCGCGACCAACTCCGTCCAAGACGCCGTCAACAACGCTATGGCCACAGTCAGCACCCTCGCCACAACGGTGGGCGGCGCCATAGTCCAGGCGAACACCCTCCTCCACGAGTACAGTGACAATTCCACGGACTACGCGGCGACCTTCCGTATCAACATAGTCGAAGAGATCAAGGCCTCGTTCGCAACCATCGATGCGGCGTTCACCAACGCGTCATCAACCGCCAGCTCGTCCAATGGGAGCGTCCTCGCGTGCTTCACGGCAGAGCGTAACGCGACGCAGACGCTGGCGGTGAGTCTGGTCCAGGAAGTGGTCAAATGCGGCATCACCAAAGTGCGACAGTTTGTGGACCTGGGTATCAACCTCGCCATGCTGGGGAACACGACTCTCTACCTGGTGCCCAATACCAACGCTAAGATCCAGAATTGTACCCTTGAAGCAAACGACTTCTTCAAGTATGGGTGTATCGGTTGGCAGGTGGCCGGTGCAACTGCAAAGCTAGCGGAGGTCGCGATTGGTGTCACAGCCACTGTTACTACCGCTACTGCACTCTATGGTACAGTCCAAGCAGATCTTATTCTTTGTGCTCAAGCCAAATTGTTCAGTTTCCGCCAGAAGATTGTAGAAATTCCTCTTACTATTGGTGTGTGCACTGGGAAGACACTCATGCAGGGCTAAAAGGTAATATCAATTTGTGTTTTTCTCATTGGAAGGAACTCCGAGGGTTGATTTGATGAACGGGCATTTCAATAGATGTTTACACACTAGGTGGCTATAATTATAAAGCACAATTACACAACATTTAGTAGACGCAAAACAAGGGATTTTTTAATAAACTCAAATTGTTATTCCTAATATTATGCTCCGCCTGTCTCCTGGTACAATGACATATTCGTTACAATGATTAAAACATGTCTTACTTGTCCTAACAGAATGTAACTAATTGGAATTATTAAAATGTTTATTTAAATGCCTCAATTTAAAATGTGTCATTATTTATTATCCTTTTATGCAGTATTAAATAGTTACACCTGATAATTGTGTGCACTTCTATACTATTTTCAAACTGTAAGTTGTTTCAACGTTACAACAATTGATTGAAGTTATTTTCAATATTTCAACTTACTTCTTCCAACTTAATATAACGGTAAATATTATTTATCTCGTTGAATAAACACGAAGCCAAATAATGTCGAAGAAATCAGTGCAGATTAATATATATTTACGGTTTATGTTGCGATAAAAAACATTTGCAACAAAGTTAAGTGTTAACATGTTTGTACGATACGAAGCAAATGAGCTCGAGAAAATGGCTGACAACCACTTAAGTAAGTCACGATGTGATGTGTTCACATAAATAGCGTGGCGGAAATATTGTGTGCCATGTTTGTTTACTTTAGTCTGGCAATACATCAATATAATTAATAATTATTATTATTTTATTGTTGCAATACAAACAAACTCGGTCAAAACCGGGGAAATTCAATAGATAACTCTTAATATATGTTTATCTTTTCTTGCCAAGTTGTCTCAACATTGTGGCATAAAGGAACGGCAACATCAATTTAAAATTGTTTCTTGTTTCTTCTTGTCAATAAATATATCAGGTCTATTGTAATCTATCATTATTATAATTCTTTTATTGTTGCAATACCTACAAACTCGGTCAATACCGGAGTTAGCATGTTGTACAGACATAAATGTAAAGTATTTCCATGTGTTTACCTTATTAAAATCTACTTAGAACTAATTAAATGTATCATTGTCCATATTATTTTTTCCAAACCAAACTGTGAATGCTGTACGGTCATGGCCAATTTGTACTCATCCCAGCATTCGCTCTTCGTATGGTGGAAACCACGAAAACCAACATCAGGATGTAGAACTTCTTGAAGTCTTCATTCTTCTTAGTTCAAAAACTTTCGCACTATCTTACACGTGTTCAAAATTATTGCTTTTTGTATCTCGATGTATATGTTCGGTTGGATACCAATTAGTTTAATACTGTCATGCAGTTTACGCGGAACAATGCCATTTGCTGATATAATTAACGGTACAACAGGTACATTATTCTGCTTCCACAACCTTTTTATTTCAATATAGATAATTCCTTATATCAGTTTATCTTTTCCCGCCAAGTTGTCTCTACATTGTGGCATAAAGGGACGGCAACATCAATTAAAATCGTTTCTTCTTTCTTCTTGTCAATAAATATAATATCCGGTCTATTTATTTATTTATTTGGTCTTTATTGACAACGGGGCAAGCCCCACAAGTGCAATATAATAGACATAATACATAATAGTCAGTGTAAGTGAAGCTAGTACATAGTGTAACAAAGCTAAACAAGAATTAAGATTTGTGTGCGAGTGTGATTGTGAATGGATTGTGAGTGTGAGTGTGAGTGTGAGTGTGAGTGTGAGTGTGAGTGTGAGTGTGTGTATTGTGATGTATGGTTTAGTCGATTGTAACTGCCCGGTCGTAATATAATTTGCAGTCTTTACTATAATACCTTTTCAGGCTTGTATTTGTAATACGCAGTGGTTGTGATTATAAGTTTATACCTTATGGCTAATTTTTTATGTATAATGTTTGCAACTTGGTTATGCCTATGAAGATAATCTGTTTGACAAAGCATTTTGCACCCAGATACGATATGTTCAAATTGTTTCGCCGTTCATATTACATTTTCTACATTATCATCCACTGTGACGTCTTTCATTATGTATTTAATGTAATTGTTAGTCTTGATTACTTTATCTTGAATAGCGATCATAGATCCATCTGTTTCGCTGAAAATGTCCCCGGACGTTAACCATTTGTTCGATGCTACCCTATCGACGTTATCCTTAAGAAGTTCTTTATAATGTCTGCTATGTAACGTCTTTTCTGATGTTCTGACCTCCTTTGCTGTGTCAGAATTTAGTTTTTGAAGCAAGTTTAAATTTCCGTCATTTAAATTGAGGGGAGAAAGTGACTTGTCTGCCGATACTATATCTCTATGAAGTTGTGAATGTGGGCATTTTGTATAAAAGTACTTTCTTAGAATTTCGATTAGTTTATAATATACATTGTTTAAATCAATCAAGCCTCTTCCCCCCTTTTCTCTATAGGTAGAGTCACTCTTTCTATTCCTGACTTAGGGTGATGACTTCTGTATTTGGTGAATGTTGTGCGGGTGAGATTTTCTAGGGCATGAATTTCTGTCTGTGTCCAATTAATAATTCTGAATGAATATGGAAGTACCGGTATAGCATAAGTGTTAATTGCTTTGATCTTGTTTTTATCATTCAGTTGTGTTTTTAAAATTGATCCTTTTCGTTTTCTTGTATGCATAAATTAATTTACTTTTCATCAGTTTATGAACAATTCGTTTAGCCTGCGCAAATCATACGTCTTCTTCGTCCATTACTCCAATTCAGTTGCCTTCGTCAATTTCAAACTCTTCTAATTTCGTAATATTTTCTTTGATGACATGAAGTGACTTACATTTATCAATTCCCACATCCATACATATCTCTACAGAATTCTAACGTTGAGTTAAGTAGATTCGCACAGGCGTACGCAGCGTCTATCATTAGACCCGGCACAAGATTGCGTGGTACAGCTGGGGTCTGGGGCGAAGCCCCAGCCGCCGGAGGCAATTTCACCATAGGCGAAAGTTTTTTCGGTTGATGCACTAACTTTTATGGCCTAAAACGCGATTTCAAGACGCGACGCTTCCCGCTGCCATAGGATCTTGTGGCTCCTATAGAGCTATGTTCCGTTTCATTTAAATAAAAGATAAATTATAAATTATTTGCGCAGCCCCGGGTGAAGTGTGCCTTTGCGTGAAAACGCACTACTGAGAGTGAATTTTAATTTAAAGACTAATTTAAATTTAATTTTAAAGTGAAACTGCTCTCGGTCCAGGCCAGATCTAAAAAAATTGGAGTCCAGCGCGGCCCGACCGCGCACGCCTGTGTAGATTCGTCATGTGTGTCGCATTTAAAGCATATAGCTTGAGATCGTCCATGTAGAATAGATGTGAAAGTGTGTGGCAAACCGTATTACCGTCCATCTTGAAACCATGTGTAGATTTGTTAAGTATGTGAGATAATGGATTTAATGAAAGACAAAACCATAACGCACTAAACGAGTCACCTTGAAAAACACCTCGTCGGATGTTAACTGGGTCGGTACATATCTGCTCGTTGCCTACGTTTAACTTTAATGTTGTTTTCCAACTCGTCATCGCTGTCCGCAAAAAGTTAACTATCAATGGGTTTACTAAATAAATTTCTAGTATCTGTATTAGCCACGAATGTGGTGACGAATCATACGCTTTATTGTTATCAATATAGCTAACGTGAATGTTTCTCTTCTTGTTAAATGCTTGGTTCATTACTACAGAATCGATAATTAATTGTTCCTTACACTCTTGCGACAATTTACGAAATCCCCTTTGTTCTTCAGCTAATATATTATTGTGTTCTTCGCAGTGACTATATTTTATTTGTTATGCACGATGTCAAGATTTCGTATATAGATGGTATGCATGTACTTGGTCTATATTTACTTGGATTTTTGGTGTCATTATCTTTTGGTTTAAGAAATGTTATTCCTTCAGTAAAGAAATCTGGTAAATCCTTGTCTCATAATATAAATTCATTAAGACATTTAGCAATCTGGGTGTGCATGTTTGAAAACTTCTTGTACCAAAAATTTGGAATGATATTATTACCAGGTGCTTTCCAATTATGAGTATTTCGTATCATTGATTTTATATTATTTACACTGATGCCATCAAAAGCCATTATTAATGTAATTATTATTATTATTAATTATCATTATTAATGTTAATTAATAATAATACTAATATTATTATTATTATTATTATTACTTGGTGTTTAACAATGTATTCAACAACACAGATATAATATGACGCTGGACGAAAATGGAGGAAAGGGACAGTTAGGGAAAAGAAGGAAGATGGGGAATAATTGGATACAGGTGGATAGGGGAAATGGGAAACGGGGCGTAAACTTTGTTGGGAGATATAGCCCACGTGTTGAACGTCTCACATTTCGAAGTAAGCATGTTCTTCTATTGACAGCTGGTCCCCTATTATCGCCGTAGTGACGTCACGTGAATACTCCCAAACCTCATCACCTTAAATAAATTTTTATTTTGGAACTCAAACTTGACTTCACTAAAAACTCGGGAAGTCAACTAAATCCAAACAACACTAAACCTTAATTGCCGTAATTTTATCGTTTCGTAATAAATCATTCATATTGGTTTTATGTCTTGAGATTATTTCTTCTCGTTGCGTCATTATTCTATTGTTAAGGGACATATGTGAATGTGTACCATGTTGCAGGTTGTACATTGGTTCTGAGTTACCTTAAGACATCAGTCATGAATACTCGGCTCATCATCTTGGCTTCAATATGTTTGGTGCAGGTAAAAACACATCTTTCAACTTATAGCAAATGGTTTTAGAACAGCTTTTCATTCCTTTCCCAGGTGTATCAGTTTTTCTATTTCTACAGACCCATTACATCGCATATCTGGATTATCAGTTGAATGACTCCCCCCTCCCCCACCGCCCAACACTTTCCACGTCGCACACTCCAAAATGCGTCCAACTGAAGGATCCCTTCGTTTAATATGTTTAAATACGGATTCAATTCCATTACTTCTTGGCTTAAGAATAAGTAAACGGTGACTTTGCAGCCATCCTAGCAAAGAAGCACTCAAATAAATTCAAAGTTGTTCTGAATCGGCCTTGTTGATTCTGGCATTTGTCCGCAGGTGTTCGCACTGTCCAATCACTGATTCACGTGTTTCATATTTGACATGTCAATCTTCGATTGGTTATCGCTCACTCATCGATGGTGTTCGGAACCTACCGGGTTGGTTTTTAGTCGCTTTAAATTAAAATCCCCCACTGAAAATCAGTCTTGTTACAGAGTGGGTAGACTCTATAAATACGATTTTTTTTTTATAAATTATGGTGGGTTGAGGGATTCTTGTTACTTTCCGACTCTGTTATTGTAATAATGCTATTCGAGACGATGAGGGGTGACAGATGAAGATGAAGGATAATCACAAAACCATTACTTATGCCGGATTCATACCCACATCTCAAGGGCCACACACTTAAGACCTGCGCCCCTACCACGTCACACATTCTGGCTCAATAGAGACATTGATTACGTTAACACGCAATTTTAACGCGTATGGGATAAGGGTGCCTTGGATCCAATCGGTTGCCGAGTGAGGAATACGCTCCGTATCACGTCAATCTGAAGCGCCCTCATCTAACCCGACTGCGAATTCAGCCAATCAAGTCACAGGTCGTGGATCGCGGTGCCGCCTTGACGTGTATATCATTCAAATCAAAGCGAATTCTAACCTCCAACTCGCTTGCCAGTGTATGAGATCGGAGTCGCCCTGAGTTAAATTCGACGTGTAAAGACCACTCTGCAACCGATTGGAACCAAGACGCCTTCATCCTATGCGCGTATGCTTGCGTGGTACACGTATTCATTCACTCCGCTACGCTGCTCACATCTAATAAAGTAGACACATACTTAATACTTATACATACTTGACTTTACGTTCGTAAAACGTGTAAACGTAGGGTTTGACCAAGTAATTATATGTGAACAATAAAGAATTTTTTTTTTATTTTTTTTTTCAAGTGAACCAACTATTACAACAACAAGCATACATATTCCCCATTAAGCCAAACAAGGCTTATCAGTGGGTCTATATTACATAAGAAGTATGTTTTAGCGCAAAGGCACAATATAAATGAAAATTACAAACTTATTCCTAGACAAAATACAACATAAAGAAACTATATAATTGTAAATTTAGCAAGAAGTATGCAAACGATGTAAGACAATAAATACGTCAAGATTTAGAACGAGCCGGAAACAGACTAAGATACTAAGATAGACATAATGAAATATTTTGAAGGTAGTGTGATTTTAATGTTTTCTTTACCAAAGATATCTTTTCTAATGACTTGACGTGATTGGGCAGAGAATTAAACAATTTTGGCACCAAATATTAAGGGCAACGTTTCCCATGTTTGTTTCTTGTAATTGAAACCTTTAACTTACCTCAAAGATCTTGTGGCCTGTGAATGAGCGCGAACCAATTTATATTTATACTCTCAAAATAATATTTTAGCACCATACGATAATTAAATAGCTCTTTTAGAGGCAATAAATAGCAATGTCTATAAATTTCATTCATTTCACTTGTATGATTTAATATATGCTTAGGGCAAACTATTTTGATAATTGAATTTTGCAACCTAACTAACACATCAATGTGATCCGCAGATGCATTACCCCATGAGAGCAACGCGTAAGAGATTACCGATTCAGCTAAAGCAATGTAAACTAATTTTAAAAGATTATCAGTTACGACTGGTTTTAATTTATATAACTGATATGCACAAGAACAAAGTTTTGAAGAAATGTAATCGATATGCGGCTTCCATGAAAAATCTCTATCGATAACCGCTCCTAAATACATATGGTGATTCACAGATTCTATTTGCTGCGTACACCCACAAACTAGATTTGCGTCACGTTTATGTATTCATAGGTTGCACGTACGTCACATCTTTGCGCGTGGCGGCCACATTTGTGATGAAACTTTGACGTTACCATGGAGAAACAATTGAAGGATGTTGTAGTAGAACACAGAAACCCTTAGTTCTTTTAAATTGTATGCATGGGAACTTCTTATGTTTTTATTACTTATGTTTACTTTTTAAATTCTTCGTTGGGCTTATTTGTAAAATTTGAATTATATATGCCAATGATCTAGGATTTGTCCTCATCAATTGTGTCGCAATCATGGCCGCTGTGACGTCACGTGAGAATTATGAATACAATCAGTGCCATCGAAAATAAATTGTATTGCTGTTTTTTGTCTGAATTAAATGGAGTGCACATATGAACAGATTTAAATTTTTAAACATTGATTACTAAATCCTTATCATGAGTCCAACATTGTAAATTTCTAAAATGCACATTCATATTTTCTATTGACCCACGCAACTCTTTATGTATAGCCAATAGTACGAAGTCATCAGCGTATAAGTAAAGTAGACAAATAATTATATATTTATGAATAACGATAACGGAGATAATATACAACTGAGGGCCAAGAATTGACCCTTGTGGTACGCCAGACATACATTTACCTGATTAGCTATATGTGTCAGGTATTTTAACCAAATATATTCGATCTTTTAAATAGCTTCGAAACCAGTCTTGAATTTTACCACGTACGCCTATGTGCTCTAAACATTCTAACAACTTATTATGATTTAACGAACGTATCAAACGCTTTTGAGAAGTAAACAAACGTTGCAGTAATTATTATCGAAGCTATAGTTTTTATCAAATCTGGAAACTGCAATAGAAGCTCCTGAGTGCCTTTTTTTTAAACCCATGTTGTTGCTCACTGATAATGTAAAAATTTCGTAAACAGTTGGTCAGACAATCAGATATGTAACGCTCCATTATCTTCTTTACAGTCAGTCTCACAACTAATACTTTTATCATTTCCGGTACACAACCATCCAATACTAAACCAACAAATAATAATAATAATAATAATAATAATAATAATAATAATAATAGTAATTAATAATAATAATAATATAATAATAATAATACTTATAATAATAATAATAATAATAATAAAAATAGTAAAAATAATAATAATAATAATAATAATAATAGACCGGATATTATATTTATTGACAAGAAGAAACAAGAAACGATTTTAATTGATGTTGCCGTCGTTTTATGCCACAATGTAGAGACAACTTGGCGGGAAAAGATAAACCGATATAAGGAATTATCAATTGAAATAAAAAGGTTGTGGAAGCAGAATAATGTAACTTATATTCCGTTAATTATATCAGCAAATGGCATTGTTCCACGTAAACTCCATGACAGTATTAAACTAATTGGTCTCCAACCGAACATATACATCGAGATGCAAAAAGCAATTATTTTGAACACGTGTAGGATAGTGCGAAAATTTTTGAACTAAGAAAAATGAAGACTTCAAGAATTTCTCCATCCCGATGGTGGTTTTCGTGGTTTCCACCGTACAGTGAGCGAATGCTGGGATGAGTACAAATCGGCCACGACCGTACATAGCATCCACAGTTCGGTTTGAAAAAATAATGTGGACAATGATATATGAAGTAGTATAGCCAAATGTGGGCATTTGAGAAGCAGAAGAAGAAGAAGAAGAAGAAGAAGAAGAAGAAGAAGAAGAAGAAGAAGATATATATTAAGTAGTTCTAAGTAGATTTTAATAAGGTAAACACATGGAAATACTTGACATTTGTGTCCGTACAACATGTTTATGCCGGTTTTGACCGAGTTTGTATGTATTGCAACAATAAAATAATAATAATAATAATTATAATAATAATAATAATACACATAATGATAATGACACATAACAATAATAATAATAAAAATATTAATAATAATATTTATAATAATAATAATAATAATTAAATAATAATAATAATAATAATAATAATAATAATAAAAATAAAAATAAAAATAATAATAATAATAATAATAATAATAAAAATAAAAATAAAAATAATAATAATAATAATAATAATAATAATAATAATAATAATAATAATAATAATAATAATAATAATAGTAATAATAATAATAATAATAGTAATAAAAATAATAAGAATAATAGTTATAAGAACAATAGAAAAAATAATAATCAAATAATAAAAATGCTTTTTCAAACACGTTACCTTCATAGACGACCAAATTGGAAAAACATACATCACAAGTTAGCTACAAGTTAGTATAATTTTTTTTTACACAAGCAATGGTCATTACAAATACTAACCTGCAAAATACTAGACAGTAAAGGGTACGAATTATATAACAACCGGGCAGTTATAACAAACCAAACCTTCGTTCCTCCTTACTTCCTGACAAGAATTAAGAAGACACCATTTTCCTTGTGCCACAATGTAGAGACAACATGGCGAGAAACCCTAAATATAGAACATAAACATAAAGCATCGAGCTTTCTATTAAAAAAAGAAGAGTGTGGAAGCAGAATAAAGTGTGTTAAACCGTTAATTATACCCGCCAATGGTATTGTTCAGCAAAAGCACCATTACAGTATTAAACTTAATAGTCTCTGAACATACGTTTACATCGAGATGCAAACAGCAATAATTTTGAACACGTGTAGAATAGTACGAACATTTTTGATCTAAGAAGAATTAAAACTTCTACAAATGTTTCATCCTGGTGGTGTTTTTTGCGGTTTCCACCACACGAAGAGCAAATGCTGGGATGAATACAAACCGGCCGCCAGTGTGCGAGCATCTGCATATATATAGCATCTACAGTGGGTTTGGGAGAAATAATATGAACAATGCTATATTTAATTACTTTTAAGTAGAATTTAAAAAGGTAAGCACATAGAAATACTTGTTCGTACAATACACACCGGTTTTGACTCACTTTGTGTGTATTACTATAGAAATAAATAATAATAGAATTGCTAGTTTATGAAAGGACTTATATAAACTGTTTTACTCAATAACTAACTAATAACAGCGGTAGCCTTATGTTTTGATGAAAGACCCTAACCATAAGGCTCTTCGACAAAATGGGACTGGCATAAAAATATTTCTAAATGTTATGTATGAGTATTTAAGATTGTGGACACGTGCCATATCGAAAACTAATCAAAACATTTTCCCCTTCTCCTTCTTCATTTTTCGTCTTATTTTAATTATTATTATTAACGCACGCCTTTTCAACTTTTTCCGGGGACATAGTCTCCTCATCATCATAAGTAACTTCAACCATCATTATGAAGTTGATAAAAACCAATGAAAAACACAGCCTTGGAAATAAATAAAACGATAATAAATTGTACGTGTTACTTTGAGAACTGGATACAAAACATAAATATTAGATAACACCAACATAATACATAAACATGGAACAGAACACGCAGAAAAGAATTTGGTTCTGTACCGATAACTTTGCTCGATCAGATCAAACCCAGAAACCCCATTTTCTGGCAAAAAAGGAAAACATATTTTTCTTATGTGACTTATAACCAGAAAACACATTTTCTGGCAAAACAGGAAAACATATTCTCCATTATGACTTACAAACAGAAGGAAATACACTCAGCAATGTGTTTACATTTAGTGACTCGGGTTAGAGTTAATTGATTATTTGTCATTGAATGTGTCAATCAATCACGTATTTTATGGTTCCCCAATTGATTGACTAGAACAATAGAAGTTGTTCACGTTACGGTAAGACTAGTTCCTTTAAAACTGATACATAAAGCTAAATTAACTCCCTTCTTACCCAATATAATATTTATAACACCCACATCATAGGCGTGAGCAGAGGTTGACCAATGGGGGGGGGGGGGGGGGAGGGGGGGGGATAATACATTCCCGGCCAAAGTACTTCCGGCAGCGCCAATGGTGGAGTGTTGGGGGAGACCCCCAAAAAACGCGCCGCAGGTGATTTTTTAAAAACAAGGTTTTTTTAAACTGTTTTATGCGTATTTGGATGAGTACAGGTTGTCTGTTGAATTTCACAAAATTGTTGATGTATATTAGTGATATTATTGTAACAAAGTGATGGAAATTATGTCACAAAGCCAAAATCCTGGCGGTAGGGCAACATGTGATGTTGGGGCCGGTCAGCTGATTCCAACATTAATTAATCTAGAAGTTCAGATAAGATTAGAGTGTGAGCCATCATGTCATACATCAGAATTTTGTCACCCCTTAGGACAGCCGATACCCCACACCTATTCTTTCCTGGGTCAAACGGGTAACGCAGTTGGAGAAGTCTGAGGAATATATTTATAGATACATTATCTATTAGTCGAGGCAGAGAGAACCTTCTGTGTTGTGACTTGTGACCCTGCGCACGCTCATGACCCTTGAAGGTTTGCACAAGATATTTTAACTACTCCGTTCAAGTTACATCCGTATTAATATTGGTTAAAATTACTCGTCTCTTCTTTCCTGCTCCAAAATACTCTGTACATCATGCTCCTGATTCCAGAGTGCATTTCAGTAAGTTATAATTAAAATTAATTAAAACAAGACAGTAATAAACTATTTGGAAGCCTCATTCAAATAAAAATAAACTCGTACACTATTTATTAATCAAGATCTCTGTTGGGACAAGAAATGCCACCGATGAATTCCGCGTCGAAATGCATATTATGTAGTTCCTTGCATTGCCCCGTATCACCTATTTATAATTATATAATTAAATTTGTACTCTGTATGAATCTACCGGACTAATAAATACTTACTTACTTCCTTACTTACTTACTTACCTACTTACTTCCTTACCTGTCCCACTATTTATAGCTAGGTTTGGAAATTCATAATCAATTATTAATCTTGTATTAATTATTGCTATTTCTTTCAACTGTACATTAATACAACTTTGTACACTGTTTTCTAACACAATACTTCTTCTCAGTTCCTAGAAATGGCAGCAGTAAAGATTGTTCCTATACTTGTCAGAACGATATACTTAAAACTAGATTAATATATCATTTGACAAGTAAGAGGGCTATTTTAATACCGCGACTAAAGAGGATATTTCAATAAATAATAGATTTTTTTTGTCAACCGCGTGTTTACACTTGTAAAATTCGTGTGAAGCAAAATTTGTTATGTAAATAATGTTGTTTACAGTAAATACCGATGCGAATTTATGCATGTGTTTCTTGCGTTTCTTATTTATTTATATTTAATTATTGATCAATAGTTTGATGTAAGAGAAAGCTTTAAATGCATAACCTAGCGTTTCATCGGTACAAATCTATCTGCATCTATCTGTATCGACTTCCCATGAACCTTCATTCATAAATTCTTTTTAGCAAGAAGAAGAAGAAGAAGGAGTTGTGTGTAAAGGATTTAAGCAGAAACAATACAGTTATTAAATCTTGTTTGTTACAGATATACTTGTACCAACCCTCCTACGTGGGCGGATTCCGTCACAATCGGAGCCTTACCCAAAGATCCCTCGTCGACTCTAGGGCCAACCACCGTATCACCAAACGAAGCCATGCCAGGAGTGAGGATGCCACGTTATCGCCTCTTGAAACAACTTTCACCAAAGAGTCGAACGATCGGATTAAAGACCTTGGAGACCTTATCGCCAAAGAAATAATGGATGGAGTAAATCTGCTCACCAAGTACGAGAGTGAATCTGCAGCCTTCGTAGAAGAATTCAAGAAAGACACTACTCTTGAAGTTGAAAACAAACTAGAAGCGGCCGACACACTATTCACTGAGGCGAAGGAAAAGTCCTCCGAAACAGGCATAATTTCTTGTCTTACGAACGAATATGAAAACCTTAAACTATTTGGCCAAAATGTTATAAAAGATTTAGAGAAATGTGTAATGGCACCGATAAATGCGTTTAAGGTTCTTAAAGGCGAATTAACTCAGCTCGGAATTGAAAGCGTTAATTTAATTAAAGATACTGTAACTCAATTCTCAGATTGTCAGGCACAGTGGGGGGCCTTAAGACCGGTGTGTATAGCAAACCTAGTCGCCAGAACGATCAGAAAGTTAAATGAGATCAGATATCGTGTGGTGAAAACGATCGAACATGCAGTCGAATTGGTAGTGGCTATATCACAAGGTATGACGTGTACTGCTAGTAAATTGCTGAAAGCTTTTCGCAAACTGATTTTGCACATTCCTTATGTAATAAAAAAGTGCTTAATTGGCACGGTGATCGGTTAAAACCTTTGTCAAGAAGTGGGCAATGCAAAGTTTGTAATTCTCATATTATGAATGCTGTCAATTTACAATTACACATATTATAATTTAAAAACAAAATATAAACAACAAATTATACAAATCATACAAATATTAATTAATAATCAAAACAAACACTTAAACAGTAATACACTGAGATAAGGTATCTAACCGAACAAATACACCGAGATTTAAGAAACAATAATATTGAACACTGGTAAGATGGTATGAATATTTATATACAAAAATATGAAGACTTTGAGACATACTCCATATTTCTAAGTTTTAAACATTTTCGTCCATCGTACAAGTAGTCTCTGTTATTTCGTTTTATATCTCGGTGTGCACGTTCACTTGGATAGGAGACCAATAAGAGTTATTTAAAAGATAAACGAATGAGTAAAGCCTTTAAGACCGTCTCGGTCCTTATGGTGGTTCTCGTGGTTTTCCACCATATGAAGAGCGAATACTAAGATGGGCACAACCGTTCATACATACACATCTAGTTTGTTTTGGGAAAATAATATGAACAAATAGATATTTTATTAGTTTCAAGTAGAGTTAAGTAAGGAAATCAAAAGGACATACATGACATGTATGTCCGTATGTTCACATCGGCTTTGGCTGAGTATGTATGTATGCATATATGTATGTATGTATGTATTCCAGCAATAAAATAATAGCAACAATGTATATGCATAGCTAAGTCTACATTCCAAGCTCCAACACCGCTTGTCAGTTCCCACCAACAAGAAATGTCAGCGCAGCAAATTTGGTTATATCCTTATCAGGTCGATATACTTAGCAAAGGTAAATATATAACTTTTCAATTACGAGATTTATTTTCAATTTCACGTCCTAAGTGGTGATTTCAATTTGAAATATTATGTTTTTGTTTAAAAACGACATGTTTTAACGTATCGTTTTGCATGAAGAATAACTTATGTGACTCGATCATCTTTAAAATACGTTCTATGCATTTTTATTTAGTTACAAATAGTTTGATGGAAATGAAGGTGTCGCGCCCCGCTGACATAATCTCATCGTTATTTGTACAATTTAAATTAAACAGAGAACATAAGATGAAACAAATTTTTTTAATTTCATGACCCTACCAATCGAATGCCCAGAATACATTGCCCTGCAACCACCTGCTACATCCACAGCCACTAGAGCTCTATGCCCAGAATACATTGCCCTGCAACCACCTGCTACATCCACAGCCACCAGAGCTCCATACATTATGATTTGTCAATCGTTGTTGAGAGGCTGTGATCACTGTGAATGGAGTAGATGTTTGTGGGTATGACATGCCCCCCAACAGTGTGGCAACCTAAGAGGCTGTGATCACTGTGAATGGAGTAGATGTTTGTGGGTATGACATGCTCCCCAACAGTGTGGCAACCTAAGAGGCTGTGATCACTGTGAATGGAGTAGATGTTTGTGGGTATGACATGCCCCCCAACAGTGTGGCAACCTAAGAGGCTGTGATCACTGTGAATGGAGTAGATGTTTGTGGGAATGACATGCCCCCCAACAGTGTGGCAACCTAAAAGGCTGTGATCACTGTGAAAGGAGTAGATGTTTGTGGGTATGACATGCCCCCCAACAGTGTGGCAACCTAAGAGGCTGTGATCACTGTGAATGGAGTAGATGTTTGTGGGAATGACATGCCCCCCAACAGTGTGGCAACCTAAGAGGCTGTGATCACTGTGAATGGAGTAGATGTTTGTGGGAATGACATGCCCCCCAACAGTGTGGCAACCTAAGAGGCTGTGATCACTGTGAATGGAGTAGATGTTTGTGGGAATGACATGCCCCCCAACAGTGTGGCAACCTAAGAGGCTGTGATCACTGTGAATGGAGTAGATGTTTGTGGGAATGACATGCCCCACAACAGTGTGGCAACCTAAGAGGCTGTGATCACTGTGAATGGAGTAGATGTTTGTGGGTATGACATGCCCCCCAACAGTGTGGCAACCTAAGAGGCTGTGATCACTGTGAATGGAGTAGATGTTTGTGGGAATGACATGCCCCCCAACAGTGTGGCAACCTAAGAGGCTGTGATCACTGTGAATGGAGTAGATGTTTGTGGGAATGACATGCCCCCCAACAGTGTGGCAACCTAAGAGGCTGTGATCACTGTGAATGGAGTAGATGTTTGTGGGTATGACATGCCCCCCAACAGTGTGGCAACCTAAGAGGCTGTGATCACTGTGAATGGAGTAGATGTTTGTGGGTATGACATGCCCCCCAACAGTGTGGACACCTAAGAGGCTGTGCTCACTGTGAATGGAGTAGATGTTTGTGGGAATGACATGCCCCACAACAGTGTGGCAACCTAAGAGGCTGTGATCACTGTGAATGGAGTAGATGTTTGTGGGTATGACATGCCCCCCAACAGTGTGGCAACCTAAGAGGCTGTGATCACTGTGAATGGAGTAGATGTTTGTGGGAATGACATGCCCCCCAACAGTGTGGCAACCTAAGAGGCTGTGATCACTGTGAATGGAGTAGATGTTTGTGGGTATGACATGCCCCCGAACAGTGTGGCAACCTAAAAGGCTGTGATCACTGTGAAAGGAGTAGATGTTTGTGGGTATGACATGCCCCCCAACAGTGTGGCAACCTAAGAGGCTGTGATCACTGTGAATGGAGTAGATGTTTGTGGGTATGACATGCCCCCCAACAGTGTGGCAACCTAAGAGGCTGTGATCACTGTGAATGGAGTAGATGTTTGTGGGAATGACATGCCCCCCAACAGTGTGGCAACCTAAGAGGCTGTGATCACTGTGAATGGAGTAGATGTTTGTGGGTATGACATGCCCCCCAACAGTGTGGCAACCTAAAAGGCTGTGATCACTGTGAAAGGAGTAGATGTTTGTGGGAATGACATGCCCCCCAACAGTGTGGCAACCTAAGAGGCTGTGATCACTGTGAATGGAGTAGATGTTTGTGGGAATGACATGCCCCCCAACAGTGTGGCAACCTAAGAGGCTGTGATCACTGTGAATGGAGTAGATGTTTGTGGGAATGACATGCCCCCCAACAGTGTGGCAACCGGGCACATCACCTCTAAAACAACATTAAACATCATAATTAAAAACATCAACTTATTGTGTGCCACTCACATCTTTCAAAGTGGTCAGCAATAACTTCCCTTCGTTGACTTCACATCGACCACTCAAATGCATCCGTCGTATTCTGGATATACTGCCTAGATGACTCCTTTTGGCCAGATGGCTCGTGGTAGATTACCATCAGGAATAAACTAGAGATCACCTATTTGGATCTCTTGGGTTAAACCATGCCACTTATTTCGCTTGACCAAAGTAAAAAATGCAATCCTTGATCCAACGTTTCTTCAAATGATCTGTAAGTTTCTGTGGGTCCTAAAATGGAGGAAAGGGACAGTTAGGGAAAAGAAGAAAGATGGGGAATAATTGGATACTGGTGGAAGGGGAAATGGAAAATGGGGGGGTAAACTTTGTTGGGAGATATAGCCCACGTGTTGAACGTCTCACATTTCGTGGTAAGCATGTTCTTATATAGACAGCTGGTCCCCTATTATGACCGTTGTGATGTCACGTGAATACTCCCAAACCTCACCACTTTAAATTACAGTTTATTTTGGAACACTTACTTGCCTTTACTAAAAACTCGGGAAGTCAACTGAATCCAAAAAACACTTAAACTTAATTGCCGTAATTTTATAGTTTCGTAACAAATCATTCATATTGGTTTTATGTATTGAGATTATTTCTTCTCGTTGCGTCATTATTCTATTGTTAAGGGACATATGTGAATGTGTAACATGTTGCAGGTTGTACATTGGTTCTGAGTTACCTTAAGACATCAGTCATGAATACTGGGCTCGTCATCTTGGCTTCAATATGTTTGGTGCAGGTAAAAACACATCTTTCAACTTATAGCAGGCGGTTTAAGAACAGCTCTTATTCCTTCTCAAGTGTATCAGTTTTTTCCATTTCTACAGACCCATTAATCGCATATCTGGATTATCAGTTGAATGACTCCCCCCCTCTCCACCCCCCCCCCCCCCCCCCACCGACCACCACTTTCCACGTCGCACACTTCAAAATGCGTCCAACTGGAGGATTCCTCCGTTTAGATATGTTTAAATACGGATTCAATTCGATTACTTCTTGACTTTGGAGCCGTCCTAGCAAAGAAGCACTCAAATTCAAAGTTGTTCTGAATCGGCCTTGTTGATTCTGGCATTTGCCCGCAGGTGTTCGCACTGTCTAATCACTGATTCACGTGTTTCATATTTGACATGTCAATCTTCAATTTGTTATCGCTCACTCGTCGATGGTGTTCGGAACTTACAGGGTTGGTTTTAAGTCGCATTAAATTAAAGTCCCCCACTGAAAATCAGTCTTGTTACAGAGTGGGTAGACTCTATAAATACGATTTTTTTTTATTTATAAATTATGGTGGGTTGAGGGATTCTTGTAACTTTACGACTATGTTATTGTGATAATGCTATTCGAGACGATGAGGGGTGACAGATGAAGATGAAGGATAATCACAGAACCATTTCTTATGCGGGATTCATACCTACATCTCTAGGGCCACACACTTAGGACCTGCGCCCCTACTACGTCAGCCAATCTTGCTGAATAGAAACTGACTGTACGTACGCCTTGGTTCCAATCGGTTGCCGAGTGTGGAATCCGCTCCGAATATCACGTCAATCTGAAGCGCCCTCATCTATAGTGGAGACACCTCGGACAACGAACCAGTCGATCCACCGCGTCGAGCTTATATTTACCTGGTTTGTAAACCCCTCGTTAGGGGGGTAGTTGGGCCGACTCGTTCGCGCTACATTCCATTCACTGATTTCCTAGAATTTCATAATTGGCTACACAAACAACTGTAAAAGCTAAATTCCTTATATAAATTGATGTTTTATTTGAATTAACTTTTCGGAAACTTATTCCTTAATATAGATCAGAACACCACGAGCTTGAAACTTTTTTATTTTTTCTTGTAGCGTTATTATTAGATGATTGCGAATCAAACGATTTGCATACTGCATACATGAATTACATAATATGTTTCTTCAAAATCCTACTACAAAGACGATTAAAAGATGACAATATGCATAAATGTATTTAGAAAACGATTGTGATAATTGAAAATGACGTGAAACCAGAATCAAAAATAATAAAACTAGCACGGGGTATTTAACAGAATACAACAGTCCGCAATCTGAACAATCTTCTAGCTTTGAATATTGACATGAATGCGATGCATTCCCAAGGGTTGTACAAAATATGGTCATCGCTCAGAACCGGTTTTCGCCGGAAATTCTGGTTCGTTGTCCGAGATGTCTCCACTGTAACCCGCCTGCGAATTCAGCCAATCAAGTCACAGGTCGTGTTTCGCGGAGCCGCCTTGACGTGTATATCATTTAAATCAAAGCGAATTCTAACCTCCAACTCGCTTGCCAGTGTATGAGATCGGAGTCGCCCTGAGTTAAATTCGACGTGTAAAGACCACTCTGCAACCGATTGGAACCAAGACGCCTTCATCCTATGCGCGTATGCTTGCGTGGTACACGTATTCATTCACTCCGCTACGCTGCTCACATCTAATAAAGTAGACACATACTTAATACTTATACATACTTGACTTTACGTTCGTAAAAAAAGTGTAAACGCTGGTTTTGACCAAGAAATTGTATGTGAACAATATAGAAATATATTTTTTTACTAAGGATGATATGATTAATGATTATGATTTAATTGGAGACTCTAACTAACCTCAAAGATCTTGTGGCCTGTAAATGAGCGCGAACCAATTTATATCTACTCTCAAAATAATATTTTAGCACCATACGATGATTAAATAGCTCTTTTAGAGGCAATAAATAGCAATGTCTTTTAATTTAATGCATTTCACTTGTATGATTTAATATATGCTTAGGGCAAACTATTTTGATACTTGAATTTTGCAACCTAACTAATACATCAATGTGGTAAGCAGATGCATTACCCCATGAGAGCAAAGCGTAAGAGATTACCGATTCAGCTAAAGAGATAAACTAAGAGGTAAAGAGGTAAACTAATTTTAAAAGATTATCACGACTGGTTTTAATTTATAACTGATATGCACAAGAACGAAGATTTGAAAAAATGTAATCGATATGCGGCTTTCATGAAAAATCTCTATCGATAACCGCTCCTAAATCCACTGATCCACAGATTCTATTTGCTGCGTACACCCACAAACTAGATTTGCGTCACGTTTATGTATTCATAGGTTGCACGTACGTCACATCTTTGCGCGTGGCAGCCACATTTGTGATAAAACATTGACGTTGCCGTGGAGAAACAATTGAAGGATGTTGTGGTAGAACACAGAAACCCTTAGTTCTTTTAAATTGGTATGCATGGTAATTTCTCATGTTTTTATTTCTTATGTTTACTTTTTTAATTCTTCATTAGGCTTATTTATTAAATTTGAATTATATATGCCAATGATCTAGGATTGGTCCGCATCAATTGTGTCGCAATCATGGCCGCTGTGACGTCACGTGAGAATTATGAATACAATCAGTGCCATCGAAAATAAGATGTATTGCAGATTTTTTGTCTGAATTCAATGGAGTGTACATATGAACAGATTTAAATTTTAAAAAATTGATTACTAATTCCTTATCATGAGTCCAACATTGTAAATTTCTAAAATGCACATTCATATTTTCTATTGAACCGCGCAACTCTTCACGTATAGCCATAAGTACGAAGTCATCAGCGTATAAGTAAAATAGACCAATAATTATATATTTATGAATAACGAAAACAGAGATAATATACAACTGAGGGCCAAGAATTGACCCTTGTGGTACGCCAGATATACATTTACCTGATTTACTATACGTGTCACCTATTTTAACCAAATATGTTCGATCTTTTAAATAGCTTAGAAACCAGTCTAGAGCTTTACCACGTACGCCTATGTGCTCTAAACATTCTAACATCTTAACATGATTTAACGCACGTATCAAACGCTTTTGAGAAGTCAACAAACGTTGCAATAACATAAAGATTAACAAACGTTGCAGTAATTAGTATCTAAGCTTTAGTATTTATTACATCTGGAAACTGCAATAGAAGCTCCTAAGTGCCTTTTTTTAAGCCCATGTTGATGCTTACTGATAATGAAAAAATTTCGTAAACAGTTGGTCAGACAATCAGATATGTAACGCACCATTATCTTCTTTACAGTCAGTCTCACAACTAATACGTTCATTATTTCCGGTACACAACCATCCAATACTAAACCAACAAAAAATAATAATAATAATAATAATAATAATAATAATAATAAAAATAATAATAATAATAATAATAATAATAATAATAATAAGACACATAGTGATAATGACACATAACAATAATAATAATAAAAATATTAATAATAATATTAATAATAATAAAAATTAAATAATAATAATTATAATAAAAATGAAATAATAATAATAATAATAATAATAATAATAATAATAATAATAATAATAATAATAATAATAATAATAATAATAATCACACTAATAATAATAATAATAATAATAATAATAATGAAAAATAATAATAGTTATAAGAATAATAGCAAAAATAATAATAAAATAATAAAAATGCTTTTTCAAACACGTTACCTTCATAGACGACCAAATTGGAAAAACATACATCACAAGTTAGCTACAAGTTAGTATAATTTTTTTTAACACAAGCAATGGTCATTACAAATACTAACCTGCAAAATACTAGACAGTAAAGGGTACAAATTATATAACAACCGGGCAGTTATAACAAACCAAACCTTCGTTCCCCCTTACTTCCTGACAAGAATTAATGCTGTCATGGTGCTTTTGCTGAACAATACCATTGGCGGTTATAATTAACGGTTTAACACACTTTATTCTGCTTCCACACTCTTCTTTTTTTAATAGAAAGCTCGATGCTTTATGTTTATGTTCTATATTTAGGGTTTCTCGCCATGTTGTCTCTACATTGTGGCACAAGGAAAATGGTGTCTTCTTAAACTTAATAGTCTCTGAACATACGTTTACATCGACGTGCAAACAGCAATAATTTTGAACACGTGTAGAATAGTACGAACATTTTTGATCTAAGAATAATGAAAACTTCTACAAATGTTCCATCCTGGTGGTGTTTTTTGCGGTTTCCACCACACGAAGAGCGAATGCTGGGATGAATACAAACCGGCCGCCAGTGTGCGAGCATCTGCATATATATAGCATCTACAGTGGGTTTGGGAGAAAAACCAATATGGCTTCAGGAACCCAAGACGCAATTGTTAACCTAACGAAAACCATTCACAATGCTTTAGATAAGGATAAAAAGGTAATTACAGTATTTCTAGATTTAGCTAAAGCATTTGATACAATATCGCATGGTAAACTTTTGAAGAAATTAGCATCGTATGGAATAAGAGGAATCGCTTTACAACTTATTGGGAGTTATCTAAAAAACAGGAAGCAGCATGTTGCTATTAATGGAAAACAGAGCTATCCAAAAATTTTAGAATATGGAGTTCCTCAAGGAACGGTGCTTGGACCATTACTATTCACAATCTACATAAACAGTCTCTGTAATTTAAAAATTAACGGTACAATAGTAACCTTTGCTGACGACACAGCCATTACCTTTGTAGGCGACACGTGGAAAAGTGTCTACGAAACTGCAGAGGAAGAAATGAAGAAGATTAGTTCGTGGTTGTGTTCAAATCTTTTAACGCTTAACGAATCCAAAACCTATCATATGTACTTTACAGTCAACAATTCAAACGAACCTAATAAAATTCCTTTAAAATTACACACCCAAAATTGTATACAAACAGTGAACTCGAATGACACGTCATGCATGCAACTGTCATGAAATAGAAAACAGGATGGAGCTGAAATACCTCGGGATAATAATAGATAAAAACCTTCGATGGACTATGCACATATCGAGCATCACAAAAAGAATTAGGAACCTTATTTATAAATTCTATCATCTACGGAATGTCCTATCTATACCAACGCTTCGAACAGTTTACTTCTCACTAGTTCAAGCCATTTTTCAATACGGTATTCTTGCGTGGGGAGGTGCACTAACTACTCATTTATCAGGAATTAAAATTATACAAAAGCTAGTACTTAAAGTAATTCTAAAGAAAACACGTAACTTCCCCACAAAAGAATTATTTAAAGATGCTAAAGTCCTCACCATACCGCAACTCTATTTCAGAACAGTCATACTATACATTTATCAAAATAGAAATCAGTTTCCTTGTGTCAATCACTCCCAAAATACTAGACGTAACAACATATTTTACCTCGAAATTCCGAAAATGAAAAAACGTCTGACCCAAAGCCATATAGAATATCGCGGACCTAAATCATTTAACATGTTACCCCTTTATCTGCGCAAACCTGGCCCAAAAGATAAGATGAAAACTCTACTTAAGAACTGGATTCAGTCAGAACCAGAAGACACAATACTCATCAAGTAACAACATAACAGTTCAGAAACATACATCAAAATATTATTAACGTACAAGGTCTGGAAAAAATAAAATAAAAAATAAACAAAAAACATCCTATTGTACATAATTTGTTCTAGTTTTTAAGACTTTCTTCTTAGCTAAGATTAGTATTTATAAAATTAATATATTACAATAAATCCAATTGCGCGTATTTTATATTATTTAGATTTAATATTCAAATATATTATAATATATCCTATTGCGCATCATCTGTTTGAATTTAGTTTGTAGTTTTTAGATTGAATTAGTGTTAAGTAGTATTGTAAGTTTTAAGGATTAGCCTTAGAATAATACAAAATGACTTAATTGTTTTATTCCTTTGGTCTTACTGTATCCTTACAACCAAAGAATCTTGTATATGTGTAATTTAGTTAATATTAAGTTAATAATTAGTAACCATTGATTTATTACAGATCTGATTTAACTCTCTGAATCGACATTGCTCAGTTTTGAGCATTTTCTTATACTATTATTCTACGTATAGTTGTTTAAATGTTTAGTCTATAGTTAAAATATGAGACGTTATATAATATGTGATACCAATGTAAGATTCTCTGAACGGAAGCTGAGGAAAGTCACGCACAAGACTACCTTATGTGAGTTCTTTATCTTCCTTCAGTGCCAAATCAAAAAATCGCTATAGATATGTATCATGAAATAAATAAATAAATAAATAAATAAAATATGAACAATGCTATATTTAATTACTTCTAAGTAGAATTTAAAAAGGTAAGCACATAGAAATACTTGTTCGTACAAAAGGTACACACCGGTTGTGACTGACTTTGTGTGTATTACTATACAAATAAATAATGATAGAATTGCTAGTTTATGAAAGGACTTATATAAACTGTTTTACTCAATAACTAACTAATTTCAGTGTTAGGCTTATGTTTTGATGAAAGACCCTAACCATAAGGCTCTTCGACAAAATGGGACTGGCATAAAAATATTTCTAAATCTTATATATGAATTATTTTAGATTTTGGACACGTGCCATATCCAAAACTAATCAACACCTTTTCTCCTTCTCCTTCTTTATTTTTCATCTTATTATTATTATTATTATTATTATTATGATATGAAAGGCGTTTAGAATATCTAGTTCCTAAGTTATTTAATGAGTTACCTATTGATTTGTCCACCATCACACATCAGTGGCGGCTCGTGGTATAAAATAATAGGGAGGCCAGGACAATACAAGAAAGATCGAATATGGAAGCAATTGAAATTAGCGGCAGTTCAGGGGGGTCTGGGGGGCGTGCCCCCCAGTCTGCCTCGCAGGGCGATTTTTTTAAAACTGCATTTTTCTACGTTGTTTTAGGTGTTATAATATGGTTGTGGATGTGGATTTAAGTTGCCCGATTTAAGTTGACGACACTTGCCAGTAACCATAACAATCTCCATACCATAACGAACCAGACTAGCCTGTTCCTCTCCATCCCTTTGCAGTTATGACAAAGCTGGTTTCAGTCTTCCGTCTTGTTTTAAATCTTTATTTACTCTTTCCTCGAAGCATGCCTCGTTAATGGTCGCACTAATAACTCGTCAACTATATTGACTTCATTGAATCAAGCAACAACACAGGAAGAACAACAGCAGAAAAACAAACGACAGTCCCCTGCAAACTACAAACTGCTGAGTATGATATATTATGGAAAGCGGGCGACTCGGTTACCTTCGTGAAAAATCCGAAAATAAACGAAGCGGCCGGCCTCCTCTGGCATCTTATAGCACGTGCAGCAACTTAGGCGGGGAGGGCGGGAGTATGCCTGCCGCATTCCCCCGCACACCGCTCAGGTACCTATATGCTGAACGACTGAGAGGCCCGGACGCACGAAGTTCCTCGCGTTTCTACTGGTTCAACGCGGCTAGCAGCCACATTCTCTAGAGGCGCGAAACTTTGAAACGTTGAACATTTTTTGTTTGAAAACTTTTACGATAAATATGTATATTATGTAAGATGAACATTAAAATACATAGAACCATTTTAAACAAGATCACAGACAAGAGTAATCCTCCTCCCTCCGGAAATGTTTGAGGAGGCCCAGCCTCCCTTGCCTCCCCCCACCAGCCGCCACTGTCACACATTTATGGGAAGTCAAGCAATATTTAAAAAGCTACCTTTTAACTATTTAATTTTTTATGAAGTATCCTATCATTATGAATTTAAATTGAGTTTGAAGCCATCCAGTATCCTGTCTAGTGTCTATTTTTTATGAGTTTAAATTGAGTTTAAAGCCATCCAGTATCCTGTCTAGTGTCTATTTATTATGAGTTTAAATTGAGTTTGAAGCCATCCATTATCCTGTCTAGTGTCTATTTAGTATGAGTTTAAATTGAGTTTGAAGCCATCCACTCATCCAGTATCATGTATTGTGTCTGTTATTTATGCATGTTATATTTATCATTGTTCACATGAAAGTGTTTTTGGACTTTATTTTAAGAGTTTTGTTGTTGGTGTATTTTGTTTAATAGTGTTTTGTTCAAATTGTACCAGTTCGCTCTACAATGTTTGTGTTTATGCAACCCACTGTTAAGCTAAGGTTTTAGCTTAGTGGGAATTCTTATTTAATGCGCAAATAAATAAATAAATGATTATGAAAAAAAAAAAAAAAAATTATTATTATTATTTTTATTTTTATTATTATTATTATTATTATTATTATTATTATTATTATTATTATTATTATTATTATTATTATTATTATTATTATTATTATTATTATGATTATTATTATTATTATTATTATTATTATTATTATTATTATTACTAACGCACGCATGTTCATATTTTTTCCGGGGAAATAGTCTCCTCGTCATCATAAGTAACTTCAACCATCATTATGAAGTTGATAAAAACCAATGAAAAACACAGCCTTGGAAATAAATAAAACGATTATAGATTGTACGTGTTACTTTGAGAACTGGACACAAAACATAAATATTAGATAACACCAACATAATACAATACATAAACATGGAACAGAACACGCATTATAGGATTTGGTTCTGTACCGATAACTTTGCTCGATCAGATCAAACCCAGAAACCCCATTTTCTGGCAAAAAAGGAAAACATATTTTTCTTATGTGACTTATAACCAGAAAAGCCATTTTCTGGCAAAACAGGAAAACATTCTCCATTATGACTTACAAACAGAAGGGAATACACTCAGCAATGTCTTTGTATTTAGTGACTCGGGTTAGAGTTAAACTGTATTTTATCATTGTTTATTTGACATTGAATGTGTCAATCAATCACGTATTTTATGGTTCCCCAATCGATTGATTAGAACAATAGAAGTTGTTCACGTTACGGTAAGACTAGTTCCTTTAAAACTGATATATGAAGCTAAGTTAACCCCCTTCTTACCCAATATAATATTTATAACACCCACATCATAGGCGTCCACAGAGGTTGACAAATTGGGGGGGAGGGGGGGGGGGGATAATACATTCCCGGCCAAAGTACTTCCCGGCCAAAGTACTTCCGGCAGCGCCAATGGTGGAGTGTTGGGGGAGACCCCCAAAAAACGCGCCGCAGGTGATTTTTTAAAAACAAGGTTTTTTTAAAATATAATTTAAGCGTATTTGGATGTGTACAGGTTGTCTGTTGAATTTCACAAAATTGTTTGTATATATAAGTGATATCATTGTTACAAAGTTATGGAAATTATGTCACAAAGCCAAAATCCTGGCGGTAGGGCAACAGGTGATGTTGGGGCCGGTCAGCTGATTCCAACATTAATTAATCTAGAAGTTCAGATAAGATTAGAGCCATCATGTCATACATCAGAATTTTTCTCACCCCTTAGGACAGCCGATACCCCACACGTATTCTTTCCTGGGTCAAACGGGTAACGCAGTTGGAGAAGTCTAAAGAATATATTTATAGATACATTATCTATTAGTCGCGGCAGAGAGAACCTGCTGTGTTGTGACTTGTGACCCTGCGCACGCTCATGACCCTTGAAGGTTTGCACAAGATATTTTAACTACTCCGTTCAAGTTACATCCGTATTAATATTGGTTGAAATTACTCGTCTCTTCTTTCCTGCTCCAAAATACTCTGTACATTATGCTCGTGATTCTAGAGTGCATTTCAGTAAGTTATAATTAAAATTAATTAAAACAAGACAGTAATAAACTATTTGGAATCCTCATTCCAATAAAAAGAAACTCGTACACTATTTATTAATCAAGATCTCTGTTGGGACAAGAAATGCCACAGATGAATTCCGCGTCGAAATGCGTATTATGTTGTTTCTTGCATTGCCTCGTATCACCTATTAATAATTATATAATTAAATTTGTACTCTGTATAAATCTACCAGACTAATAAATACTTACTTACTTACTTACTTACTTACCTATCCCACTATTTATAGCTAGGTTTGGAAATTCATAATCAATTAATCTTGTATTAATTATTGCTATTTCTTTCAACTGTACATTAAACCAACTTTTTATACTGTTTTCTAATACAATACCTCTTCTCAGTTCCTAGAAATGGCAGCAGTAAAGATTGTTCCTACACTTGTCGGAACGATATACTTTAAACTAGATTAATATATGATTTGACAAGTAATAAGGCTATTTTAATACCGGGTCCAAAGAGGATATTTCAATAAATAATAATTATTTTTTTTGTAAACCGCGTGTTTGCACTTGTAAAATTCGTGTGAAGCAAAATTTGTTATGTAAATAATGTTGTTTACAGTAAATAGCCTACCGATTCATGCATGCGTTTCTTGCGTTTCTTATTTATTTATATTTAATTATTGATCAATAGTTTGATGTAAGAGAAAGCTTTAAATGCATAACCTAGCGTTTCATCGGTACAAATCTATCTGCATCTATCTGTATCGACTTCCCATGAACCTTCATTCATAAATTCTTTTTAGCAAGAAGAAGAAGAAGGAGTTGTGTGTAAAGGATTTAAGCAGAAACAATACAGTTATTAAATCTTGTTTGTTACAGATATACTTGTACCAACCCTCCTACGTGGGCGGATTCCGTCACAATCGGAGCCTTACCCAAAGATCCCTCGCCGACTTTAGGGCCAACCACCGTATCACCAAACGAAGCCATGCCAGGAGTGAGGATGCCACGTTATCGCCTCTTGAAAGAAGTTTCACCAAGGAGTCCAACGATCGGGTTAAAGACCTTGGAGACCTTATCGCCAAAGAAATAATGGATGGAGTAAATCTGCTCACCAAGTACGAGAGTGAATCTGCAGCCTACGTAGAAGAATTCAAGAAAGACACTACTCTCGAAGTTGAAAAGAACCTAGAAGCGGCCGACACACTATTCACTGAGGCGAAGGAAAAGTCCTCCGAAACAGGCATAATTTCTTGTCTTACGGACGAATATGAAAACCTTAAACAATTTGGCCAAAATGTTATAAAAGATTTAGGGAAATGTGTAATGGTACCGATAAATGCGTTTAAGGTTCTTAAAGACGAATTAACTCAGCTTGGAATTGAAAGCGTTAATTTAATTAAAGATACTGTAACTAAATTCTCAGAGTGTCAGGCAGGGTGGTGGCCCTTTAGGCCCTTGTGTTTAGCAAGGCTAGTCGCCAGAACCATCAGAAAGTTAAATGAGATCAGATATCGTGTGGTGAAAACGATCGAACATGCAATCGCATTGGTAGTGGCTATATCACAAGGTATGACGTGTACTGCTAGTAAATTGCTGAAAGCTTTTCGCAAACTGATTTTGCAAATTCCTTATGTAATTAAAAAGTGCTTTATTGACAAGGTTATTGGTTAAGACATTTGTCAAGAAGTGGGCAATGCAAAGTTTGTAATTCTCATATTATGAATGCTGTCAATTTACAATAACACATATTATAATTACAAAATATAAACAACAAATTATACAAATATTAATTAATAATCAAAACAAACAATTAAACAGTAATTTACTGAGATAAGGTATCCAACCGAACAAATACACCGAGATTTAAGCAACAATAATATTGAACACTGGTAAGATGGTATGAATATTTATAAACAAAAATATGAAGACTTTAAACATACTCCATATTTATAAGTTTTAAACATTTTCGTCCATCGTACAAGTGATCTATGTTCTATTGTTTTATATCTCGGTGTACACGTTCACTTGGAAAAGGAGACCCATAAGAGTTAATTAAAAAGATTAACAAATAAGTAAAGCCTTTAAGACAGTCTCGGTCCTTATGGTGGTTCTCGTGGTTTTCCACCATATGAAGAGCGAATACTAAGATGGGCACAACCGTTCATACATACACATCTAATGTTTTGGGAACATAATATGAACAAATAGATATTTTATTAGTTTCAAGTAGAGTTAAGTAAGGAAATCACAAGGACATACATGACATGTATGTCCGTATGTTCACATCGGCTTTGGCTGAGTATGTATGTATGCATATATGTATGTATGTATGTATTTCAGCAATAAAATAATAGCAACAATGTATATGCAAAGCTAAGACTACATTCCAAGCTCCAACACCGCTTGTCAGTTCCCACCAACAAGAAATGTCAGCAGTAAATTTGGTTATATCCTTATCAGGTCGATATACTTAGCAAAGGTAAATATATAACTTTTCAATTACGAGATTTATTTTCAATTTCACGTCCTAAGTGGTGATTTCAATTTGAAATATTATGTTTTTGTTTAAAAACGACATGTTTTAACGTATCGTTTTGCATGAAGAATAACTTATGTGACTCAATCATCTTTAAAATACGTTCTATGCATTTTTATTTAGTTACAAATAGTTTGATGGAAATGAAGTTGTCGCGCCCCGCTGACATAACCTCATCGTTATTTGTACAATTTAAATTAAACAGAGAACATAAGATGAAACAAATTTTTTTAATTTCATGACCCTACCAATCGAATGCCCAGAATACATTGCCCTGCAACCACCTGCTACATCCACAGCCACCAGAGCTCCCTACATTATGATTTGTCAATCGTTGTTGAGAGGCTGTGATCACTGTGAATGGAGTAGATGTTTGTGGGTATGACATGCCCCCCAACAGTGTGGCAACCTAAGAGGCTGTGATCACTGTGAATGGAGTAGATGTTTGTGGGTATGACATGCCCCCCAACAGTGTGGCAACCTAAGAGGCTGTGATCACTGTGAATGGAGTAGATGTTTGTGGGTATGACATGCCCCCCAACAGTGTGGCAACCTAAGAGGCTGTGATCACTGTGAATGGAGTAGATGTTTGTGGGTATGACATGCCCCCCAACAGTGTGGCAACCTAAGAGGCTGTGATCACTGTGAATGGAGTAGATGTTTGTGGGTATGACATGCCCCCCAACAGTGTGGCAACCTAAGAGGCTGTGATCACTGTGAATGGAGTAGATGTTTGTGGGTATGGCATGCCCCCCAAGAGTGGGGCAACCTAAGAGGCTGTGATCACTGTGAATGGAGTAGATGTTTGTGGGTATGACATGCCCCCCAACAGTGTGGCAACCTAAGAGGCTGTGATCACTGATCGACATAAGTATACGCAGTACCTTACGCTTCTATTCCGCCCCTTTGCACACAGTCTTAAAACATTTATTTATAAACTATAACAACAAAAATCTTTAGCCGAGTGTACCCAAGTATGATCAGAATAAGTTAAAACAATAAAAAAAGTAATTCTACGCGTAGCTACCGGCCGTTTACACTTCCGACTTTACGCTGTAGACTCAACGGTTACAAATTATAAATGTGACGTTTTAAATGTGTTTTTAAATTTGAAATAGTTATTAAATAACAATTAAAATAACATAGCTGTACCATAAACAGGGATTTCATACTACTTATTTTGTGTACCGATAAATAAACAAGTAAAACTATAAAAAAGAAAAATTATAAAGAATGTATGCGGAAAGAACAGAAATCCATGCTTCAAACTTCTTAGTCATTATAAGTCACCCTCTAAGTATAATTTATAATTTACTTGCAGCCTACAATGCTACGTATCAAGCTAGAGAGCACTGCGTACGGCGCCGTATTACCGCTAGCGGAGGGAGCGGCATAAAGATGCTTCTCCGGTGTCTCTTACTCGACGGCCGAGTTACTCAGGGTGCGTCCCAATGCTCCTTTTTCACGCTAGTCGACTAGCATCGCTGACTAATTTGACGGAAGTGTCGTCACAAGCAGGTGACCAAAGCTGTTAGTAGGCTAGTGGCTAGTGGGTTAGTCAGTAGTGGCTAGTTGGTGAAAATGTACACTAGAATACCGACTAACAATGGCAGACGAAGTGCCACTCGAGTTATTACCATTTGATAAATCAGAATTTGATAGTAGATAACAAAAAACATGTTTATTAATTGATAATACACCATCAATTTTGATATGTTCTTCTGAAATTACATTAATCTGGAATATACAGCTTTGATGTGTACAACATAACCTCACACCTGGGTGATTGTCTAGACAGTGAATAGTTCACTTGGATAGGTAGTGTCCAAAGCTCGTGTATGGCTAGTGGGTAGCAGACCACCTAGCAGGCTAGTGGCTAGTGGCTAGTAGGTAGCAGGCTAAATCACATTGGGACGCAGCCTCAGCTGCAGTCTGGTACCTCGGCTCAGCGGGGTAGGGGGATGTTAGTGTGGTCACATTACGTCATATCGCAACATCTGAGAATCATCAAACGGTGTGAATAGTTTATAAAGGGCTGGAATAGTCTTAATCTCAGGTAGTAGATAAGGATCCAGCCGATTAAACTCGAGCGTGAAAATTAACTCATCGCTGGTTGGCTTCCAATGAAGCCCCAAAAATCTTTCAACACTCATGCTCACTTGCTTCAAATGTTTTGTCCCTTTCTGTCCTCGTTTCAGATGGCGTACTATTTAATACTTTAAAACATTTCCAATTTCATATCTTAAAATCTCCACATAAACTTTGTTAATAGTCTCCTCAAAGGTGCATGTTCTGCAGGGGTAATCTTCGTACAGTGTATAGCAAATGCTACATCAGGACTCATTCTGTTGTTCTGTTCAAGATTGTTGTTATTATCATAGTGAGCAGAACACGGAGAACATGTAGCTTCAAATATCATTACATTCATACTGTATTCATTTGGTATTCTCTGTCTTTTTCTTTAATTGCCACGTGAAACATCTTGCGTATATCACGCACAAAACCAATTGATTTAGTTCTAAATTACGTTAGTACATCTAATAATGAATTAAGAAGATTACATCCTTTATCATTTAGATATTCGCCATGATCTTTTGATGCTGCGTCAAACCCAACTCGATGCCTTCTTTTTGAGAACACTGTAAGTACCTTTAAAAAATGGATACTGATTTTGTGCACCGTTATGTTGCAAGTGATATTCTATGTCGTGATTTACTTCATAAATCTCAATCTACTAAATCTTTGGTTCACGGTCTTTTTAGTTGCCGGTACAAAGCTAGACATAAAACCTGTAAACCAATAAATGCATAGAATACGCGATAAAGTTGTGATTTTTAGTGTATATCACGACTTATAATAACACTTGCAGCATAACTGTGCACAAATTAAGTGTCTATTGTTTAACGGTACATAAGGCGTTATAAAAAAAATATTTGCGAGGCATTATTTGCTTTGTGCTTGTTTGGGAATAAATGATAAAATTCCTCCTCTTATGCAGGTAAATTACAATTAATATATAAATTTTTTTAAATTTGTTATATTTCTAGATTTTCAACCATGTTACTTCTATGTGGGTCATAACTATGTAAATTGATCTCATTTGTAATATAAAGAGAATGGAGAAAAGGGACGGTTTAGGAAAAAGAAGGAAGATGGGGAATAATTGCATACAGGTGGATAGGGGAAATGTGAGGTTCTCATTTCGTCGCCTCGTACGACTGACATGTCACCCTGGGTCAACTTCTACCCGGGCACAGACGGGGAGGCAATTCAGTGTTGAAATGTTTCTGATGGTGTTTGCTTCAAGCTCAACTGTTCTCCAGAACTGGTTGCTATTACAACTGAACCGCAACATAAAGTAACTCTCTTGTCTCTTCCTTTCTTTGTATTAGTACAACGACCCACATACTCATCTTCGTAAACTTTGTTATTTATTGTTCATATCAATTTCAAAATGGCGCATACAAATGAGGATTGTGTTTCATATCCCCTATTAGGTCCTGCAGTTGCTACCTCAAACTCCTTGGCACAGAGGATATTGCCTCGTGATAATCACTATCACTATAAGTTATCACCGAGCGCTGTTGTGAGATCAACAGAGAAGATAATTCACAGGTATGGCCATGTTGTTTCTATATTCAGGGTCGATGATCACAAAAACGTTTCTTTACAAGAGGATAGTTAAAACAATATTGTGCACTCGCCTCTAAATTGATTATTTTCTGTGTGTGTGTGTGCCGGGTTGCGTGGCCGACGCGTGGCAGGAGGATAGCAGGTGGTTGACGGCACGTGAATACTCTCGAATCATATTTAAAAAGAGAAAGATACCCACTGTTTTCTTGGGGGTCTTGCATCATTTCACTAAAAACTCAAGTCAACTGCATAAAAAACACTATAACATTTAATTGTTGTTGTTTAATCGTTTCGTAATCAATCATTCATAATGGTTTTATGTCTTGATATTATTGGTTCTCGTTGCGTTATCATGCTATTGTTTAGGGACATAAAAATGCCACCGTAAATGTGTAATATGTTGCAAGTTGTACATTGCAGTGAGTAACCTGAAGACTACGGTCATGAAGATTCTGCCCATCATCATGGCTTCAATATGTTTGGTGCAGGTAAAACCACAGCTTTCAACTTATGGCAAACGGTTCATTCCTTTCTCAGGTGTATTTTTTTTTCCATTTCTACAGAACCATTGCATCGCTTATCTGGACTTTAAGTTATATGACTCCCCCCCCTCCCCCCCCCCCAAATACAAGTCACTCACTTCAAAATGCGACCAGCTAAAAGATCCATCCGTTTATAAGTCGTGATGGGTTGGAGCATTCCTGCTGCTTTACAACTTTGTTATTGTAATAATGCTATTCAGAACGATGAGGGGTGATAGATGAAGATGAAGGACAATCACAGAATATCATTACTAATGCGAGATTCATACCCACGTGCCTAGGGCCACACACTTAGGACCTGCGCCCCAACCATATCAGCCAATCTGGCTGAATAGAGGCATTCACTCCGCTACGCTAAGCTCATCTAATAAAGTAGACACATGGACATACTTGAGTTCACGTCCGGATAACAGGTGAACGCTGGATTTTTCCGAATAATTGTATGTGATACCTTTAATATAATAATAATATTGATAACAATAATAACGTAGCAATAAATTGAACTCAAAATTAGTCTTGTTACTGAGTGAGTAGGCATAAATGCGAATAAATTTATTTTATTTGTTTAATAATAACAATAATCTTTATAATAATAATTATAATAATAATAATTATTATTATTATTATTATTAAATAATTTTAATTAATATTAATAATTATAATAAAAATAATTATTATTAAATAAAATAAAAAAATAATTTTTTTTTTTTTTTTAATTATTTTCAAGTGAACCAACATACAACAAAAAAAGCATACATATGCCCCACTAAGCCAAACAAGGCATATCAGTGGGTCTTTATTATACAAGAAGTATGTTTTAGCGGAAGGCACAACATAAATTAAAATTACCAACTTATTTCTAGACAAAATACAACATAAAGTAACTATATAATAGTAAATTTAGCAAAAATTATGGAAACGATATAAGACAATAAATACATCAAGATTTAGAACGAGCCCGAAACCGACTAAGCAACTAAGATACTAAGATGAATAATAACAATAATAATAATAATAATAATAATAATAATAATAATAATAATAATAATAATAATAATAATAATAATAATAATAATAATAATAATAATAATAATAAAAATAATAATAATAATAATAATAATAATTATAAGAAGAAGAAGAAGAAGATTGTCCATTGTCCATAGCGTAGAATTACTAGGGTGGCTTCGAGAAATCGGCCACGACCGTACAAACAGTAACACGACGCAAAGAAGACACACACGAAGTTGACGTAAATAAGATACCATATCAATGTAGGCCTACAGTATATACTATGGACAAGTACAAATAAGACAGTAACGACTGAAGTGGAGCAAAGTACCTCATGAAAATACTTGACGTTACGTCCATATAATAATAAACATAATAATTATTATAATTATAATAATAATAATAATAATAATAAAAGCTGTAATCAACCAACAATTTTCACGGCATTGAGATCTACGAGTGATTTACTACAAGAAGACATAAAGGGAAGTACCAGTATCCATTACTTTGTATATAAATAGAAGTTTAATTTTGTAGGCTTACATTTTAGTCCAGGGCCTTGCTTGAGAAACATAGGAACAGTTGAATTTAGTGTTGATTTTGACAGATTGAAGCTAGATCTGGACACGTCAAGGTCTTGTACTTATAATTTGATTCGATAATATTGTAACTAGATATATGTTTAACAGTTGTATGTAAGCACTTTTTATTTGTTTCCAGAATTAAGAAGATTTCGTCTTCAAAATCTGTGAAATTTGAAACTGTCATTCAACTCCAACTCAGCGCCTTGTAATTGCGTGTGTTATTTATTGACGGGGCACGGCCAAGTTGCGAGTGTAAAGAAAAGTGTGACATTAAGTGCTTTGATTTCTTTGAAAAACAATATTAACTTTCTGTGACAAAGAACTTAGTTTGACAGGACAATGAACTTTGACATTTAGTAAATAAACAAACAGATTATGGATGCTTCTGATGTATTATCGCAACAGACCACCAAATCTGGAAGAGTGAGGCAGCGTATCAAATGGACAGATAATATGAACATTTGTGTGATGCGCAACTACTATAGAATTACGTTATTAGAAACTAGATTGGTTGGATATCGACAAGAACTGCACCGAGCGTTTACACGTGAATACCCATTAGTAGATGTAACCGAACAAAGAGTAGCAGACCAAAGGAGAATAATTGTAAGTAATGGTATGCTACCATTTAATCTATTGAACGTAATAAGACATGAAGTAGAGGAAGAACTACAAATAGATCAAGAAAATGAAGAGGATTTGGCGAACGAGGAGCACATCATGGAAGCATCAAGAAACGATGACCATCTACGACAAGAATTAATGGAACAAGTAGATCTACCAGAAGGCCAGAACACACAAGAGGTACATCACCAACATCCACCTATTAATAACATTGAACAAGAAGAGAATACAAGAGGAAACACACAAGAAATAGACGAGTTAAAGAACATATTACTTTTAGCTTTTGAAAATGCTTTGTCAGAATTTGCACATATAGAACCGAACAAGAGACCTAGAATTCCTAAACCTAAACAGTCTAAGCAAATGGACATAGTAATGCACGTAATGAACGCACATATATTGTTAGATTACGCGAAGAAAGAATTGTCGTTTGAGGAAGTGCATGCAGCAATATATTGTGGAGCCGTAGCAGTGGTCAGACAATTAGGATTAAAAATAAAGTTGGTACATTCTCAGAACATAAAAACAAATAAGACTCCAAAATGGGAACGAAGATTAGTCAAACGCATCAACGAGTTAAGGAGAGATATTGGGAGATTAGAACAATTCAGGATGGGTAATAGATCTAAAAAGATATTACAATATTGCCAACACATATTTGAAGGGTTTAAAATCCATACTATACATGAAACACCGAACGAGGCTACAAACGAATATTTGGATACTCTAAAGCAAAAAGTAAGTGCATTAGCCAAAAGACTACGAAGATATAAAGAGTGTAGTGATAGAAAAGAACAAAACGAAATGTTTAAAGAAAAAGAAAAAGAATTCTATCAGCAAATTAACAATAAAGAAGAAATAGTAGGCAATGGTATACCATCGAAGACAGAGATTGAGCAGTTTTGGGGTGGGATATGGAGTAACCCATTAATGCACAATCACAATGCAACATGGATTCAAGATGAAATTGAGGCAATGAGTGATATCGAAGTGTAAATGATATAAAATCAACGATACGAAATACTCATAATTGGAAAGCACCCGGTAACGATAACATTCAAAATTTTTGGTACAAGAAGTTTTCAAACATGCACACCCAGATTGCTAAATGTCTTAATGAATTTATATTAGGAGACAAGGATTTACCAGATTTCTTTACTAAAGGAATAACATTTCTTAAGGAGGGAAGCCACAGAATAACTGCTTGAAATTTTAAAAAATCGACTTTTTTCAAAATTTGACATTCATTACTTTGAACCTTAATGAGTTAATATTTTAACCCAAACAAGGAAAATAACTAATGCAATATGTTTTTTTTTACATTTGAATGATGCATGTACATCGTTTTTGCGCTGAAACTCTAAACTTTAAAGCCTCTTTCTGGCTTATCTTTTTTTCATACACAATTTAGTATGGAGAAAATCATATCTTGCAAACTACTAGTCCCACAAAAATGATTTTTTGTGTGTGTTATCCTTAATAGATTTAAGATGAAAAAGTGTATCATGAAATCTGCATGATTATTAGTACTCGAGAAAAAAAAAAAAATTCACTACTTATAAATTTATGAATTTGTTTCTTAATAAAAAAAATGGAAATTAAAAGCTAATAGCTTCCATAATATTAACAATGTCTAACTGGCGATACACTTATTTGTTGCATGTCTATCCATCTTCAATATAAAATTTAAAAAAGTAGTTTATCTTTATTGGTTCTCTTGTTACAGCTTGCCCCATGAGTATTGTTGTAATAACAATGCAAATTTAAATAACAATGGATATATATATTTTTTTTTTTTTTAATCTTAGTTTTTAAAGTGTCTTAACAATGTCTGCAAGTTTTAGCGTGATTGGTCCCATACATTAAAAGTTAAGATTTGCTGTGGCTTCCCTCCTTAAACCAAAAGATGACACCAAAAATCCAAGTAAATATAGACCAATTACATGCTTACCTACTATTTACAAAATCTTGACATCGTGCATAACAAATAAAATATATAGTCACTGCGAAGAACACAATATATTAGCTGAAGAACAAAAGGGATGTCGTAAATTGTCGCAAGGGTGTAAGGAACAATTAATTATCGATTCTGTTGTAATGAACCAAGCTTTCAACAAGAAGAGAAACATTCACGTTAGCTATATTGATTACAAGAAAGCGTATGATTCGTCACCACATTCGTGGCTAATACAGATACTGGAAATTTATAAAGTAAACCCATTGATAGTAAACTTTTTGCGGACAGCGATGACGAGTTGGAAAACAACATTAAAGTTAAACGTAGGCAAAGAGCAGATATGTACTGACCCAGTTAACATCCGACGAGGTATTTTTCAAGGTGACTCGTTTAGTGCGTTATGGTTTTGTCTTTCATTAAATCCATTATCTCATATACTAAACAAATCTACACATGGTTTCAAGATAAAGGACGGTAATACGGTTTGCCACACACTTTTACATCTATTCTACATGGACGATCTCAAGCTATATGCTTTAAATGCGACACACATGACGAATCTTCTTAACTCAACGTTAGAATTCAGTAGAGATATATGTATGGATTTTGGAATTGATAAATGTAAGTCACTTCATGTCATCAAAGGAAAGATTACGAAATTAGAAGAGTTTGAAATTGACGAAGACAACCGGATTGGAGTAATGGACGAAGAAGATGTATACAAATATCTAGGATTTGCGCAGGCTAAACGAATTGATCATAAACTGATGAAAAGTAAACTAATTTCTGCATACAAGAAACGAATAGGATCCATTTTAAAAACACAATTGAATGGTAAAAACAAGATCAAAGCAATTAACACTTATGCTATACCGGTACTAACATATTCATTTGGAATTATTAACTGGACACAGACAGAACTTCATGCCCTAGAAATTCTCACCCGCACAACATTCACCAAATACAGAAGTCATCACCCTAAGTCAGCAATAGAACGAGTGACTCTACCTAGAGAAAAAGGGGGAAGAGGCTTGATTGATTTAAACAATTTATATTATAAACAAATTGAAATTCTGAGAAAGTACTTTTATACAAAATGCCCACATTCACAACTTCATAGAGCTATAGTATCGGCAGACAAGTCGCTTTCTCCCCTCAATTTAAATGACGGAAATTTAAACTTGCTTCAAAAACTAAATTCTGACACAGCAAAAGAGATCAGAATATCAGAAAAGACGTTACATAGCAGACATTATAAAGAACTTCTTAAGGATAGCGTCGATAGGGTAGCATCGAACCAATGGTTAACGTCCGGGGACATTTTCAGCGAAACAGAGGGATTTATGGTCGCTATTCAGGATAAAGTAATCAAGACTAACAATTACAAAAAATACATACTGAAAGACGTCACAGTGGAAGATAAATGTAGAAAATGTAATTTGAACGGCGAAACAATTGAACATATCGTATCTGGGTGCAAAATGCTTTGTCAAACAGATTATCTTCATAGGCATAACCAAGTTGCAAACATTGTACATCAAAAATTAGCCATGAAGTACAAACTTATAAACACAACCACTGCGTATTACAAATACAAGCCTGAAAAGGTATTAGATAGTAAAGACTACAAATTATATTACGACCGGGCAGTTATTACAGACCAAACCATACATCACAATAGACCGGATATTATATTTATTGACAAGAAGAAACAAGAAACGATTTTAATTGATGTTGCCGTCCCTTTATGCCACAATGTAGAGACAACTTGGCGGGAAAAGATAAACAGATATAAGGAATTATCTATTGAAATAAAAAGGTTGTGGAAGCAGAATAATGTAACTGTTATACCGTTAATTATATCAGCAAATGGCATTGTTCCACGTAAACTCCATGACAGTATTAAACTAATTGGTCTCCAACCGAACATATACATCGAGATGCAAAAAGCAATTATTTTGAACACGTGTAGGATAGTGCGAAAATTTTTGAACTAAGAAGAATGAAGACTTCAAGAAGTTCTCCATCCCGATGGTGGTTTTCGTGGTTTCCACCGTACAAAGAGCGAATGCTGGGATGAGTACAAATCGGCCACGACCGTACATAGCATCCACAGTTCGGTTTGGAAAAAATAATGTGGACAATGATATATTAAGTAGTATAGCCAAATGTGGGCATTTGAGAAGCAGAAGAAGAAGAAGAAGAAGAAGAAGAAGAAGAAGAAGAAGAAGAAGAAGAAGAAGAAGAAGATATATTAAGTAGTTCTAAGTAGATTTTAATAAGGTAAACACATGGAAATACTTGACATTTGTGTCCGTACAACATGTTTATGCCGGTTTTGACCGAGTTTGTATGTATTGCAACAATAAAATAATAATAATAATAATAATAATAATAATAATAATAATAATAATAATAATAATAATAATAATAATAATAATGATAATAATAATAATAATACTAATAATAATAATAATAATAATAATAATAATAATAATAATAATAATAATAATAATAATAATAATAATATTAATAATAATAATAAAAAAAATGTTTTCTTTATTATAAGAACCCAGGTAATTAACATTCGATACAATCCCAAAAAACTACACACGTAGCTTGTCTGTGGGGATAACAAACAAAACTAAATGAAAATAATCTAGACTCCAACACCTAGTAAAACATTAATACATTCCTTAAAACAAAATAGTTATATAATAATAAAATATAATACAAAATACAAAAACATTGAGCATTCTTCGAATCCTATTAACATAGTGCGATAGTATCACGTAACAAAAACATTTTTAATTCCCTTGTCACAGTACTTATACTATCCAAGTTCCTCAGGTCTTTGGGAAGCTTATAAAAATTAAATGGCACACAATATTCCAATGCACGCTTGCCGTACTTATTGTCAAACTTAGGTATTTTGAAAAACTCGGCTTCTTTGGCACGAGTATTCAAACTATGGTCTCTTACGTTTTTAAACATATCCTGGTAGTAAAACTTCAACACCAATTTATATATAAATAATGTATTACCAGGAAGGACATCACACAATCTATATAACCCACTTATTGTAAATTGTAAAATATAAATCATTTGGTTTATTAGACGATATTAACCTAAGCATTCTGTTCTGCAGTAAAATAATATGTTTTATATTTGAAAACAAAGCATTACCCCATGCTGTCAAGGCGTATGAAATGACGGACTCAGCAAGCGCAATATAAACCGTTCTTAAAAGAGTAAAAGGCAGTATAAACTTTAATTTGTACAGTTGATTCAAACACGACCTAAGCCTACTACATACTCGTGATATATGCACATCCCAGCAAAAGTTTTGATCGATGTCCACTCCTAAATACGGATGGCTGTAAACTGAATCAATTTTAATTTTACTTTCACACTTGCATTGGATGCTGCTAACATTTTGACAAACATTGCTATGTAAACAATCAAAGGAATGGGTAAAAATATTTATGCTTTCATTGTGATTAATATTATGAGGGGACGAAACATGTACTATTTTTGTTTTAACTGAATTAATGATAAATCCATCATCATGTGTCCACCTCAACAAGTTAATAAAATCCTCCTGCAAATAAAGCTCAGCCATTTTTATATTTTTATGAATTGTTACCAATGCCGTGTCATCGGCAAAGCAAAAAGAAAAACACCTCTTAATGAACAGTACCATTAAATTTACAGAAACTAAATAAAGAACTGGCCCCAATATGGACCCTTGCGGTACCCCCGTTTGACATGGTCTAACTTCGCTATCAAACTCTCCCACTCGCACAATAATTTTCCTTTCTGACAAATAATTTTCAAACCATGCTAACAAGGGACCTCTTACGCCAATCCGTTCAAGAGCAAGCAGCAATTTTCTATGGTTTAGGGTATCGAAAGCTTTAGTGAAGTCGATGAACATACATAAAATGTGGCAGTTTTTGTTAAGTTTAGAATTGATCAAATTAGAAAATTTTAAGAGTAGATCCGACGTACTTTTCCCTTTTTGAAATCCGTATTGATGCTCATTAATAATGTTAAATTTTTCTAAGTACTTGACTAAACAATTTGCAATGTATCTTTCCATAATCTTTTCAATGCTTGGCAACAACGCGATTGGTCTGTAATTAGAATATTCAAGGTGATTTCCTTTTTTATAAATTGGCCTCACAATCGATGTTTTAAGTTTTCCTGGAACTATGCCCTCAGTCAATGATAAATTAAGTAATTCATCGTGCAATAACCGGACTTATCTCACTAGAGATACTTTGCAAATCTTTTACTCTTATACCATCTATGCTTATTAGGACTCATACCGCTAATAATATTTCTAACCTCAACTTCATCGATAGGAGGTATGAACATCGATTGTGGCTGCTGATAGCTTGTAATTGCGCCTCTACTCTCAATGGGTAAACATTGAACTTTACATTTATGAATTGTTTCATCAATTTCATCAACAAATGATTTGGCAAAATTATTTACAATTACCTGTTGACTCTCGCTTTTACCCAAATACCTGTTTATTACTGCCTCAACTGACTCTTTCTTACGCTTACCTGTAATTTCATTAATTGACTGCCAAGTTTCTTTAATGTTATGCTTATTTCTTTCAATGACGGCTTTGAAATATTGATTTTTAGCAGCATGTATTTTTTCATTTACTTTGTTCCGGAAATAGTTATACTCTTGTCTATACATATTTTTGAAAATATTTAATTCCTTGCAATTTTTCCATTTACGAAACAATTGGTCTCTTAGCTTTAATATCTCTAATAACTCATTAGTCATCCACTTTTTATTAATTCTGCACTCAGATTTCCTGTTTTTATAATAAGTCGCCTTATCATATGCTTTTTTAAAATTATGATACACTGCATCGTACAACTGACAACAGCTTGTAACTGACAATAAGCTTTGCCATTGAATACTTTGTAAGTGGACCAGTAACTTATTTTCATTGATACATTTATTGATCGCTAGTGCATCTATGGGAGCGTGAGTCAATTCACCTAAACCATCTATTACTGCGATAATCATATAATGGTCACTGACCTTTGAAGTATGAACAGCTGTACGTACGTTTACATCAATGCCTCGTATATAAACATGATCAAGACACGTACTGCTTAGCCTGGCATTGCATATTTCCTCCCGCGTAGCCTCCGTAATATAAGGAATGAATCCATTTACAGAAAGCTCTGCCTCATATAACTGAACGGTATTATCATGTTGATTGAGAGTATCAATATTTACATCTCCAATAAACACGGCGTATTTGTTGTCTACACGCTCCCAATATTTCTCAACTTCTGCAATAAAATCATATTTCGTAGCATTGTTAGGGGGCCTATAAACACATAATAATGCAATCTCAACTTTGTTTTCTAAAACAAGTTTGCCAGATATGCCTTCAAAATTAATAAATGACATAGGTATTGTTACACTCGAACGTAAGAATGCTTGAAACAAAAACCATCAACCCACCACCTCTTCTTCCATCTCTTAATTTATAAAACCGAGTAAACCCGTCAAGTTCATAGCCATTACACTCATCTCTTAGATCCATTTCACTTTAAATTAAGACATGAATATTATTTAACTGGTTTTGTAAAACTAGAAGTACTTGATCCCAATTTTTTCTGACGGATCTTATATTTAAATGAACAATTGTAAGACCACAACAGTGCTCCTGACACCACACGTCAAGATCGGGTACAATGTCCGTTTTTACATTTTCTCTATCTTGTTGTCTCCAAAAGTCCATTTAATTCCTAACTGAAGATTGTAAATAACACAACAAAAGTACTGTAATCCAAAAACAAATACGACCTTTAACAACACTCACAAAGTGGCTATAGACAATGCACTGCACTACGAGATCGTGATTTTATCGAGATCAGTAAAAGTGGCAATTTGAATTGGTCGCCTTGAGGTCTCGTCTCGCCTTACGAAAATCTTCCCTCGATTAAACCACACAAATTTGAAGCCCACCTCCCTTGCCCGCGTTTTGGCTCTCCAGAGAAGTTCCTTGTAGAACGGAGCTAAGTTTTCGTTTATAAAAACTCGTTGTTGGCCTACCTGCCCACTTCCTGCGGTCAATGAATTGCTTGTTAATACGGTAAGGCGTTTTTTAATAAACTTTAAATATTTTAATTTATTTAATTTTTTTATTTTTTTATAATAATAATAATAATAATAATAATAATAATAATAATAATAATAATAATAATAATAATAATAATAATAATAAAAATAAAAATAATAATAATAATAATAATAATAATAATAATAAGGTTACCTGGTAACCCCTAAAAGTCTACACGTTCCCAGTCGCTGCTGATAATATATCGCATTTCAAAGGGAAAAAGCTGTAATCAACCAACAATTTTCACGGCATTGAGATCTACGAGTGATTTACTACAAGAAGACATAAAGGGAAGTACCAGTATCCATTACTTTGTATATAAATAGAAGTTTAATTTTGTAGGCTTACATTTTAGTCCAGGGCCTTGCTTGAGAAACATAGGAACAGTTGAATTTAGTGTTGATTTTGACAGATTGAAGCTAGATCTGGACACGTCAAGGTCTTGTACTTATAATTTGATTCGATAATATTGTAACTAGATATATGTTTTACGGTTGTATGTAAGCACTTTTTATTTGTTTCCAGAATTAAGAAGATTTCGTCTTCAAAATCTGTGAAATTTGAAACTGTCATTCAACTCCAACTCAGCGCCTTGTAATTGCGTGTGTTATTTATTGACGGGGCACGGCCAAGTTGCGAGTGTAAAGAAAAGTGTGACATTAAGTGCTTTGATTTCTTTGAAAAACAATATTAACTTTCTGTGACAAAGAACTTAGTTTGACAGGACAATGAACTTTGACATTTAGTTAATAAACAAACAGATTATGGATGCTTCTGATGTATTATCGCAACAGACCACCAAATCTGAAAGAGTGAGGCAGCGTATCAAATGGACAGATAATATGAACATTTGTGTGATGCGCAACTACTATAGAATTACGTTATTAGAAACTAGATTAGTTGGATATCGACAAGAACTGCACCGAGCGTTTACACGTGAATACCCATTAGTAGATGTAACCGAACAAAGAGTAGCAGACCAAAGGAGAATAATTGTAAGTAATGGTATGCTACCATTTAATCTATTGAACGTAATAAGACATGAAGTAGAGGAAGAACTACAAATAGATCAAGAAAATGAAGAGGATTTGGCGAACGAGGAGCACATCATGGAAGCATCAAGAAACGATGACCATCTACGACAAGAATTAATGGAACAAGTAGATCTACCAGAAGGCCAGAACACACAAGAGGTACATCACCAACATCCACCTATTAATAACATTGAACAAGAAGAGAATACAAGAGGGAACACACAAGAAATAGACGAGTTAAAGAACATATTACATTTAGCTTTTGAAAATGCTTTGTCAGAATTTGCACATATAGAACCGAACAAGAGACCTAGAATTCCTAAACCTAAACAGTCTAAGCAAATGGACATAGTAATGCACGTAATGAACGCACATATATTGTTAGATTACGCGAAGAAAGAATTGTCGTTTGAGGAAGTGCATGCAGCAATATATTGTGGAGCCGTAGCAGTGGTCAGACAATTAGGATTAAAAATAAAGTTGGTACATTCTCAGAACATAAAAACAAATAAGACTCCAAAATGGGAACGAAGATTAGTCAAACGCATCAACGAGTTAAGGAGAGATATTGGGAGATTAGAACAATTCAGGATGGGTAATAGATCTAAAAAGATATTACAGTATTGCCAACACATATTTGAAAGGTTTAAAATCCATACTATACATGAAACACCGAACGAGGCTACAAACGAATATTTGGATACTCTAAAGCAAAAAGTAAGTGCATTAGCCAAAAGACTACGAAGATATAAAGAGTGTAGTGATAGAAAAGAACAAAACGAAATGTTTAAAGAAAAAGAAAAAGAATTCTATCAGCAAATTAACAATAAAGAAGAAATAGTAGGCAATGGTATACCATCGAAGACAGAGATTGAGCAGTTTTGGGGTGGGATATGGAGTAACCCATTAATGCACAATCACAATGCAACATGGATTCAAGATGAAATTGAGGCAATGAGTGATATCGAAGAAATGACATTTGATGGCATCAGTGTAAATGATATAAAATCAACGATACGAAATACTCATAATTGGAAAGCACCCGGTAACGATAACATTCAAAATTTTTGGTACAAGAAGTTTTCAAACATGCACACCCAGATTGCTAAATGTCTTAATGAATTTATATTAGGAGACAAGGATTTACCAGATTTCTTTACTGAAGGAATAACATTTCTTAAACCAAAAGATAATGACACCAAAAATCCAAGTAAATATAGACCAATTACATGCTTACCTACTATTTACAAAATCTTGACATCGTGCATAACAAATAAAATATATAGTCACTGCGAAGAACACAATATATTAGCTGAAGAACAAAAGGGATGTCGTAAATTGTCGCAAGGGTGTAAGGAACAATTAATTATCGATTCTGTTGTAATGAACCAAGCTTTCAACAAGAAGAGAAACATTCACGTTAGCTATATTGATTACAAGAAAGCGTATGATTCGTCACCACATTCGTGGCTAATACAGATACTGGAAATTTATAAAGTAAACCCATTGATAGTAAACTTTTTGCGGACAGCGATGACGAGTTGGAAAACAACATTAAAGTTAAACGTAGGCAAAGAGCAGATATGTACTGACCCAGTTAACATCCGACGAGGTATTTTTCAAGGTGACTCGTTTAGTGCGTTATGGTTTTGTCTTTCATTAAATCCATTATCTCATATACTAAACAAATCTACACATGGTTTCAAGATAAAGGACGGTAATACGGTTTGCCACACACTTTCACATCTATTCTACATGGACGATCTCAAGCTATATGCTTTAAATGCGACACACATGACGAATCTTCTTAACTCAACGTTAGAATTCAGTAGAGATATATGTATGGATTTTGGAATTGATAAATGTAAGTCACTTCATGTCATCAAAGGAAAGATTACGAAATTAGAAGAGTTTGAAATTGACGAAGACAACCGGATTGGAGTAATGGACGAAGAAGATGTATACAAATATCTAGGATTTGCGCAGGCTAAACGAATTGATCATAAACTAATGAAAAGTAAACTAATTTCTGCATACAAGAAACGAATAGGATCCATTTTAAAAACACAATTGAATGGTAAAAACAAGATCAAAGCAATTAACACTTATGCTATACCGGTACTAACATATTCATTTGGAATTATTAACTGGACACAGACAGAACTTCATGCCCTAGAAATTCTCACCCGCACAACATTCACCAAATACAGAAGTCATCACCCTAAGTCAGCAATAGAACGAGTGACTCTACCTAGAGAAAAAGGGGGAAGAGGCTTGATTGATTTAAACAATTTATATTATAAACAAATTGAAATTCTGAGAAAGTACTTTTATACAAAATGCCCACATTCACAACTTCATAGAGCTATAGTATCGGCAGACAAGTCGCTTTCTCCCCTCAATTTAAATGACGGAAATTTAAACTTGCTTCAAAAACTAAATTCTGACACAGCAAAAGAGATCAGAATATCAGAAAAGACGTTACATAGCAGACATTATAAAGAACTTCTTAAGGATAGCGTCGATAGGGTAGCATCGAACAAATGGTTAACGTCTGGGGACATTTTCAGCGAAACAGAGGGATTTATGATCGCTATTCAAGATAAAGTAATCAAGACTAACAATTACAAAAAATACATACTGAAAGACGTCACAGTGGAAGATAAATGTAGAAAATGTAATTTGAACGGCGAAACAATGGGAGTCTTTCAGTTAAAATTTCTCACCAGAGTGCAGCATAGAACAACCCGGTTTTAAAATAGTAAACAAACGCGGATTGCAACAGGAACGAGCGTGATGACAGGTAGTTAAAATTTACAACATATATTTGGTAACGAGCATAATGTCCTAAAATATAATAAACAGTAATATGTAATAAATAAGTTATAACGCCTAGTATTGGCCACTATCATTATAGGGCTACATTATTCAAGTTTATCACAGCCTTTAGCTCTCGACTTTTCAACCACTATCTAGCTGACAGATGACATTGCCTGTGTGTTGCAAGAAGCACCTAATTTAGTTATTTTATTTGAACTTTAATTTAAATGCATTGTTTGCTGAGGCTCTGATTTTATACAGTCATATTTATACAACAATATTATTTTTAGACAAATTCATCAATAAAAACAAAGGCTAACAGACCGTAACTAACAGCTACGGACGACCTACCCTTGTCTCTCTGCATTTGTCGTATCCTAAAGGCACAGGAAACACATATTACTACTCTTAAAGATCTCTTTGTAATGTTTTCAGTGTCAATGTTTCTTGACATCGGTAATAAGGTTTCATAAATAATATTACAAACTAAATCAGTCGAACACGGGCTCACATATTATAGAAAAAAACGCCGCCATTTATGTCAAACACGATCACGGCAATAAAGACAACTGACCATCAACTGACGAAGAAACACGTCAAGTATCCTAGCAACAGACAGAAGTCACCGCTTTATTGATGTTAGTATTTCTAAGTCACAGCCTATCAAAGCCAGTATTTTCTAACACCGCCTTGCCAATCAGTGTATTTTTATTTTGACAGGTGGACCGCATTTTTCGGTGCTGCGCTCTGGTGGTTGAGCTTTAAAAGATCCCCATTGAACATATCGTATCTGGGTGCAAAATGCTTTGTCAAACAGATTATCTTCATAGGCATAACCAAGTTGCAAACATTGTACATCAAAAATTAGCCATGAAGTATAAACTTATAAACACAACCACTGCGTATTACAAATACAAGCCTGAAAAGGTATTAGATATTAAAGACTACAAATTATATTACGACCGGGCAGTTATTACAGACCAAACCATACATCACAATAGACCGGATATTATATTTATTGACAAGAAGAAACAAGAAACGATTTTAATTGATGTTGCCGTCCCTTTATGCCACAATGTAGAGACAACTTGGCGGTAAAAGATAAACAGATATAAGGAATTATCAATTGAAATAAAAAGGTTGTGGAAGCAGAAGAATGTAACTGTTATACCGTTAATTATATCAGCAAATGGCATTGTTCCACGTAAACTCCATGACAGTATTAAACTAATTGGTCTCCAACCGAACATATACATCGAGATGCAAAAAGCAATTATTTTGAACACGTGTAGGATAGTGCGAAAATTTTTGAACTAAGAAGAATGAAGACTTCAAGAAGTTCTCCATCCCGATGGTGGTTTTCGTGGTTTCCACCGTACAAAGAGCGAATGCTGGGATGAGTACAAATCGGCCACGACCGTACATAGCATCCACAGTTCGGTTTGGAAAAAATAATGTGGACAATGATATATTAAGTAGTATAGCCAAATGTGGGCATTTGAGAAGCAGAAGCAGAAGAAGAAGAAGAAGAAGAAGAAGAAGAAGAAGAAGAAGAAGAAGAAGAAGAAGAAGAAGATATATTAAGTAGTTCTAAGTAGATTTTAATAAGGTAAACACATGGAAATACTTGACATTTGTGTCCGTACAACATGTTTATGCCGGTTTTGACCGAGTTTGTATGTATTGCAACAATAAAATAATAATAATAATAATAATAATAATAATAATAATAATAATAATAATAATAAACATAATAATAGAAATTATTATTATTACATTATGCAGTGAATAATATGAACAAGTACTAATAAGACAGTAACGACTGAAGTTGAACAAGGTACCTCATGGAAATACTTGACATTGTCCGTATAACATGGAAACACCGGCTTTGACCGAGATTGATGACTGTTTAAACTAGTAACATGTATTTATTGAAGTTAAATAAGGAAGACACGTGGAAATACTTGACATTACGTCCGTATAACATGTTAACGCCGGTTTTGACCGAGGTTGTATGATTGTGATGCATTTAATAAAGTAATAATAATAATAATATTTTTTGTTATTATTATTATAACAGTAATCATTTGAACAAAAGCACACAACGTTTTTACATCTTTATAAAATCCACAAAGCTTTTGAAAGTGCTTCTCTGTGGCATAAACAAGAAAAATACACACAAATGATTAAACCGTAATGGCAGATAACCAAAAAGTCAAAATAATGTGATGTGGGCAGGGAAGCCTTTCAATCAATATCCATTGATTGATTGGGAAATCATAATTTGGCAATCATGAACATGATTAGATAACTTTTCAAGTACATTGTAGACTTATAGCTCAGCCACCAACCAGGCCAGCTGACAAGCTTGCAAACTGCAGGCCTCGGTCACTGGATCCCTGCTACTCGAGATTGCTGAGTAGACAGTACAAGCCTCTCCACATGTGTGTAGACTGACAAGCAGCATATGGGGATTTGAGGCAGATCACTGTTTAATTATTACATATGACTGTACTCCATAAGCTAACATTGTGGGAGTGGATGAGGTAACCCCCTCTCCCCCACTCCTTGCTGCAAGAGCCTGCAATCGCTCTCTTGTAATCTGGCAGTCAGGCTGATAAGGTGTTCCTTAGGATCTGCGAAGATAGGGTTAATTGAAATAGTAAACTTTTGTAGGTACAATAGTATTTGGTTTATTAAATATTAGTTCAATTTTACAAGGCTTATGTCTTAACCTAGCAAATTCTTCCCTCTCATTCCCGATATCAGTAAGTTAATAGAGCTCCAGGTGTCGATAATAAATTGACTGGTAATGAATCTAATTGTCGGCACAACAATAAGGTAAACACATAAAAATACTTAACATTTATGTCCGTACAACATGTTTATGCCGGTTTTGACCGAGTTTGTATGTATTGCAACAATAAAATAATAAAAATAATAATAATAATAATAATAATAATAATAATAATAAAAATAATAATAATAATAATAATAATAATAATAATAATAATAATAATAATAATAATAATAATAATAATAAAAGTAATAATAATAATAATAATAATAATGATAATAATAGTAATAATAATAATAATAATAATAATAATAGTGACAACAAGTCAACAATAGATAATCATCATTGGCATAACCAAGCTGCAAACATTGTACTCACAAAATTGGCCATTAAGTTAAAACTTATAAACACAAGTCTGAGAAGGTACTAGATAATAAAGACCAAATTGTATTACGACCAAGCAGTTATAACAGACCAAACCATTCATCACAGTAGACCTGATATAATATTTATTACAAGAAGAAACAAGACACAATGATAATTGATGATGCCAGTCCCTCACGCCACAATGTAGAGACAACTTGGCGAAAAAAGATAAACAGAAAAAAGGCGTTATCTATTGAAATAAAAAGGCTGTGGAAGCAGAATAAGGTAACTGTTGTACAATTTATTATATCAGAAAATGGTATTTTGCCGTGAAAACTCAAATGACAATATTAAACTTACTTGTCTGCAGTCGAACGTATACATCGAGATGCAAAAAGCAACAATTTTGAACACGTGAAAGAAAGTATGAAGCTTATTGAACTGAGGAGAATGAAGACTTGAAGAAGTTCTCCATCCAGATGGTGGTTATCGTGGTTTCCACCATACGAGGAGCGAATGCTGGGATAAGTGAAAATCGGCCACGACCGTACATAGCATCCACAGATTGTTTTGTAAAAATAATATGAACAATGATATATTTAATTAGTTCTTTATCAGTACGCCAGACACGCTACCATCGGCTTTAAACGAAACTCTTCGATGATCTCATCCATCCCCACCCTGGCTGCACCCTTTATCATGCTGCGCTCAAGCACAGCAATCCCCTCCGCACTCTTAGCGTTTCTTCTCCCACAAACAACTTCGATGTCTCTCTTCTGTTATTCACGAGCAATAACGATGTCCTTCTTGTGCTGTTCACAAACATCTATCATGTTTATCTTACGTTGTTCACAAGCAACTACGATGTCCATCTTCTGTAGTTCACGAGCAACTCGGTCTATCTTCTGTAGTTCACGAGCAACTTCAACGTCCATCTGCTGGTGTTCACGAGCAACTTCGGTATATCCCTTGAAGTTCACGAGCAGTTTTGATGTCAATCTGCAAATGTTCACGAGCAACTTTGATGTCCATCTGCTAGTGTTCTCGAGCAACTTCGGTCTATCCCTTGTAGTTCACGAGCAACTTTGATGTCCATCTGCTAGTGTTCACGTGCAACTTCGGTCTATCCCTTTTAGTTCACGAGCAACTTTGATGTCCATCTGCTAGTGTTCTCGAGCAACTTCGGTCTATCCCTTGTAGTTCACGAGCAACTTTGATGTCCATCTGCTAGTGTTCTCGAGCAACTTCGGTCTATCCCTTGTAGTTCACGAGCAACTATGATGTCCATCTGCTAGTGTTCACGTGCAACTTCGGTCTATACCTTGTAGTTCACGAGCAACTTTGATGTCCACTTGCTAGTGTTCTCGAGCAACTTCGGTCTATCCCTTGTAGTTCACGAGCAACTTCGATGTCCATCTGCTAGTGTTCTCGAGCAACTTCGGTCTATCCCTTGTAGTTCACGAGCAACTTTGATGTCCATCTGCTTGTGTTCTCGAGCAACTTCGGTCTATCCCTTGTAGTTCACGAGCAACTTTGATGTCCATCTGCTAGTGTTCACGTGCAACTTCGGTCTATACCTTGTAGTTCACGAGCAACTTTGATGTCCATCTGCTAGTGTTCATGAGCAACTTCGGTCTATACCTTGTAGTTCACGAGCAACTTCGGTCTATCTTCTGTTGTTCACAAACAACTTTGATTATCTCTTATGTTATTCACGAACAATTACGATGGCAATTTTTCGTTGTTCCCGCGCCTCTTCTTGATTATCGGTCTTCATTTGTGCGAGATCTGCTTCGTACTGACGACGAATAAGATCAGTCTCCAAATGCTCCTTTGCAAGACGAAGCATTTCCCGTTGAGCTTCTCTCTCTGCCTGAAGACTACCTAACGAACCGAGCTTAAAGAGGAACCACGACTTATAATAAAATCACTAGCTCACATAAGAACACTATCAGGCTCTTGCTAGACCATACAACACCACACTGCCAACATAATCGGGATGTGCTGCTGAAAGACTAGGATGGTTACCTTCAATCTATCATTACACTTTTTTCAGACATTCAACCATTCCCAAATGAACACTTTTTTTGCTGGAATACCCATAGTAGTTTAAACAGCCTGATTGGCCAAGGAACTATCCAGTTTCTCCTTTTCCATTTTAAAAACACAGCGTTATGTTCATAGAACTAGAAGTTCCATTTGGAGGATCGGTTATGTCGCGCATCGCCGATATGATTTTCTGATGATTATTGTATCGTTATATTCATTCTATAAATTAACACACAAGTCTTGATAACTAAATCTTGTGTAGTAATTAAAATCATTTGAATTTAATAAAAATTTCAATCATATACCAAAAAACGGCATCACCATGCAAATGACCGCTTCATCAAAAGATATACTATCACATCTTTTAAAATGTCCATGTCTATCCAAAGCCAAGTGATCCCACTGCATCATATCTTGACAATCATTATTGAGAGGCTTTGATCACTTTGAATGGAGCAAATGTTTGTGGGTATGAAAAGGCAGGCCTGAAACGCTCCCTAACCACGCGTCATCGGGAAACATCTGCATCTTGCAGTATTGATTACCGATAAACATTTACCAATTCTCTTCCGTTCGAAGAAAGCAATAAAGTTATTTAATCTCGTTTTACAGATATACTTGTACCAACCCTGCTACGCGGGCGGATTCCGCCACAATCATCGCTCGATTCAAAGATCCAGATCCCTCGCCAACTCTAGGGCCAACCACCGAATCCCCAAACGAAGCCATGCCAGGAGTATGGGTGATACGCTATCGCCTCTTGCAAGAAGTTTCTCAATGACCTCTCTCGATAGTATTAAACACCTTGGAAACCAAATCGCCACACAAGTAAAAGGTGGCCTAAAGCTGCTCACCAAGTACGAGAATGAATACCCAGACTACGTCAAATCATTCAAAATCGACGCAACTCGTGAGGTCCAAAACGACATGGCGAATGCCACGAGCCAGGTCAAAGACGCGAAGACAAAAACCGATAACACAAGCATTTTAAATTGTGTTGTGGAAGTAGGTGAAAAAATAACAAACTTTGGCCAAAATGTTCTCAAAGGATTAAGCGAGTGTGTAACGACGTCGATAGAACAAGTTCAGGATTTCAAAAGCGACTTAACTCGGCTCGGGAAGGAAAACACAAGATTAGATGAAGATGCTACCGCGGAATACGAAAAGTGTCAACAAAAATGGCTTGGCTCAAAAATCGTGTGTACAGGAATGCTCACCAGCTCAATGAAAAAAAAAATGGATGAGATCAGCTGCAGAGTGGTGGACACGATCAAACTTGCATCTCAATTGGTAACGGCTATACCGAACGCTATATTGTGTCCGGGAGTAAAACTGCTAGCTTTCCGACAACTGATAGTGCAGGTTCCTCATAGTATTGGATTGTGCCTATATGGAAATACTCCGTCCTCGATAATAATTGCCATTGACAAGGCCATCAGTGTTGTGACGTCACTCGCAAACAAGATCAAACAGGCTGTGAAGGGCGCCGAAGCCATCCTCGACAGATACAGCGACAATTCTACAAACTACCTCGCAATCTACGAGTTTAACATTTTCAATGAGATTAACAGCATAGTGGATGGTTTCAAGAAGTCCGTGGCCGAAGCCGAGTCGATTGCCGAAGCTTCAAACAACAGCATACCCGCCTGCTTCACAAAGAAAATTAACCAGGTCCTGGGAATGGGTATAACGTTGACTAAAGAACTTGGTAAATGCTTTATAACGAAAGTTAAACAGGTAAAAGACTGGATAGTCCGACTGGTCCAATTGAGTACCAGCACACTTTTCTTGTTACCGAATACCATAAAAAAAGTGTTAAATTGTACGCAAGCTGAGACTATTATCTCGGGAGTGTTGTGTCCCACTACGACAATTGTTGGCGCTGTTACACAGCTGACACAAAATATAGCAGAAGTGGCGGCAATTGTTACTGCTGCCGGTGTGACTTACAATACTTTGCCCACTGCTCTTGGCAAATGTGCTGCCAGCAAGGTGTTAGGTCTCAGGCACGAGGTGCGAGATATTTTGGTGACTATTGGAAGCTGTACTATAAAAAGTGTTGGCTGAAGTTGTGCTAGTATTGAAGAAATGAGAAACCTTATTTAAAAAAATAAAGTCTGAGTAGCATTACTGCATAACTGTGTCCTTTGTATTTTTTTGGTGACTTACACGACTAAAGGTTTTTTCCTAGTGTTTTTTCGCTCATTTGTCTAGACAGTCTTTCGCTTAGTACAGTTTACAACCCGCATTACTTAAGGCACACCTGTTACGATGTTCAGGGTGTCCAAAATCAAAAGTCGCCAGTTAACTTAAGTGGACCTGTTTCAGGTATAGGTAGGAACTAGAACTAGTAGTCGAAACAAGGTTGGTACCATTGAACCCAACAATTTGGTAAGGATGAGCCTACTAAGGGCGTGTCTGAATTGAGCAATATATGCGGACTTCTTGCTAAGTAAGAACTTGACCTTGTTTTAAGTACGGAATTGACGTCATTGTTGATGTCCGAAATGCAAAGTTTGCGAGGCAAGTGTGGGAGTTCGCTAGTCCAAAATCATTCAAGCTCGTGAACCTGACTTACAAACTTAAAATGGCCGTAAGAAGACCAGGCACTGTTTGGAATTGGTATTATCAAGTTATTGTTTATATTTGTAACTTGAACACCACTAAAGTTGAAATTATGGTTCTTTCTCTGATCTTTATTGTATATCATAAGCTATGCACAATTTTGTTCATTGTGGCCGCAACTACGGACGTTTTACGAAGCGATATATCTAATCTTACTTCTGTCCATTAAATGTTAGGGACAAAGTCACTCCCTTTATATTATCTTAATTCTAGTCAAGTTCGAAGCTCACGTGTCAAGTACACAAGTACAAGTACAAGCTGGGAAGTACGTGACCTTCCAAATCAGACACGCCCTAGGGTCTATTTTGGGGCAACCTAACCGTGTTTTACCTTTTCTTAAATAAGGTCAGAAAAATACAATAATCAAACTGATATTGATAACGCATTCTGATCGACCACACGGGGGAAAATAATGAGCCTCATAGATGCCTTCTTTTTGAGAACATATGTAAGTACCTTTCAAAAATGGATTCTGATTTTGTGCACCGTTATGTTGCAAGTAATATTCTATGTCGTGATATACTTCAAAAATCATAATTTACCAAATTCTTGGTTTTGTAATTGTTTTCGTTTGCCGGTACAAAACTAGAAATAATACCTATGTACCAATAAATGCATAAAACATGCGATTTAGGTACAGTCTTACAATGTCCCAATAACTATTTATTCGTCGAATAGCTTGTTGTCTCCATGACAACAACCAATAAAAATTCTTGAAGTCCTCCAAATAGCTTAATTGCTACAAATATCTTTCTTATAAGGAGATTGTAAGACTGGCCCTTAGTAGATTATGATTTGTTATGTATATCACGACTGATACAAACACTTGCAGCAAAACTGTGCACAAACTAAGTATCCATTATTAAGCGGTACATAAGGCGTAATAAAAAAGCATATTCTAGGCGTAATATTAGCTGTGTGCCCACTCGGAAATAAATGATAAAATTCCTCCAGTGTCTCTAACTCGACTGCCGAGTTACTCAGCTGCAGCCTGGTACCTCGGCTCGGCGGGGTAGGGGGATGTTAGTGTGGTCATATTACGTCATATCGTGACATCTGAGAATCATCAAACGGTGTGAATAGTTTATTTATAACAGGCTGAAATAGTCTCAATCTATTATGGGCGTAGTGACGTCACGTCAATACTCCCAAACCATTATACAAAAAACATCCACACTGTTTTCTTGGGGGTCTCGCTTGATTTCACTAAAAACTCAAGTCAACTGCATAAAAAAACACTAACATTTAATTATAGTGATTTTATCGTTTCGTAATAAAACATTCAAATTGGTTTTATGTCTTGGTATTATTTGTTTTCGTTGCGTCATTATGCTATTGTTTAGGGACATTAAATATCCCCGTGAATGTGTAAAATGTTACAAGTTGTTCATTGCAATACGTTACGTCAAGGCTCCGGTCATGAAGATTCTGCTCATCATCTTGGCTTCAATATGTTTGATGCAGGTAAAAACACAGCTTTCAACTTATAGCAAACGGTTTTAGAACAGCTTTTCAATCCTTTCTCTGATTTATCAGTTTTTTCATTTCTACAGACCCATTGCATCGCATATCTGGATTATATGTTGTATGACTCTTTCCCTTCCCCCTCCCCCTTTGCAAGTCATAAAATGCGACCAGCCAAAGGATCCGTCTGTTTATAAATCATAAAAGTGTGAGGAATTTTTGTTGCTTTCCGACTTTGTTATTGTAATAATGATATTCAAGACGATGACGGGTGATAGATGAAGATGAAGGACAGTTACAGAACCATTACTTATGCGGGATTGATACCCACTACCCTAAGGCCAAACACCTAGGACCTGCGCCCCAGCCACGTCAGCCAATCTGGCTGAATATAGGCATTCACTCCGCCACGCTATGCTCATCTAATAAAGTATAGACACACATGGACATACTTGACTTTACGTCCGTATAACACGTGAACGCCTAATTTGGCCGAGTATTTGTATGTGATACCTTCAATAAAATAATAATAATAATAATAATAATAATAATAATAATAATAATAATAATAATAATAATTATAATAATAAAAATAATAGAAATAATAATATAAATAATAATAATTATAATAATAATTATAATAATAATAATAAAAATAATAATAATAATAATAATAATAATAATAATAATAATAATAATAATAATAATATCTCATATACTAAAGAAATCTTTACATGGTTTCAAGATAAAGGACGGTAATACGGTTTGCCACACACTTTCACATCTATTCTACATGGACGATCTCAAGCTATATGCTTTAAATGCGACACACATGACGAATCTTCTTAAAGGACATCTATCCATAACATCTATTGATTTATTTTAAAAATTATAGCGAAAACTGGAACCCCCATACCCACTCCAGGAATTAGGTATACATTATTTTCGTGTTGATAATATTCCCTTGAGCGCTGGCGTTTTTTATGGTCGTGACGTAGCTTTTACTAGTCCCGTGCCGCTAGCATCGGCGGGAGACGCGATATGTCGTACGCGCGTCTATTTACCCTGTCATAGCAAACGAACTATTAGCGGTAGCTCACTGAACTCCATTACACGTTAATCTGCAATGTTTTCTCGTCCCACTCAATGCTTCAACGAGAAGAATATCTAACTTACATAATGGGAAAAATTGATTTTAAATAAACCAAGTTTTCCGTATAAACTCGCATATTTCAAAGTCTGGTTAGTATATTTTGCAACGACACTTTTGCCATTTTAGAAGGCTTGACATAATACGACATGCATTAAAGTCGATCGATGATAACTGCACATGTAATATAAATCATTCAAATTGTATATACTGCAAGTTGAGATTAAGCTTGTGAATATTGTAGAAAAAAATATGCACCTACCGCTATTAGTTTTTTATTTATTGAGTGTTGAAATGCGTTGGAATTCCCTATGTTATACATTGTAACTGAACAAAAACCTACACTTTCAATCGTTTAACTTTGCGTAGCACCTTCAAAAAGTAATATATTGTAACACATTTTCGTCCTAAATGTAGATAACTTCATGACTAACATGAATAAGTTTGAAAAAGATGATCGAACGCGATCCGTTTTCGAGATATTTGCGCTGGTGTGTCAATTTTACCTCAAATCTACTCAAATTAGAAACTATAAATATACTTTATTAATAAAAAAAATACATAATTTCAAGACGTTCAGTATTAAATGCTACTCACATGTAATAATTCTTGAAATTCATAATTTAGAATAAAAAAAAGTATTTTTTCATGTCCATTTAATTTGAATAGTTTAGTTGTTGTATTGAATGGGTAGTTCACTTCATCGATCGACTTTAAGAATGATTAAAAAAATACGGTATGTCGATATTAAAGATAACCCGCAAGCAGTGGTTTAAAACTTGCCTGGCTGGAGAAGGTTGTCAGCGGCGGCTAGGAGGTGGGCGGTCCGTAAAGCATTTCCAAAAACATCAGGTCTAGTTTTCTTGGTAGCAGCAGTTGGTTCGATTTTTTATTTATTTCACTTTTAATCACTCAGAGCGAATGCAACAATGATATAACACTCACTAAAACTTAAGATTATATTCGTTTCAATGTCGATTTACTGCTGCAGATCATAACTATAATGTTCAGCTTATACAGAGTTCTGATATTTTGTATTTACTATATAATTTGTATTTACTAATAGAAAATTCTGTATGTTACCTGCCCAGGGCCAACATTCTTCACGTGACTAACGAGTTATTTTGGTAAAAGGATAAGTGGCTGACAGGTGGAGGAGGGGGGATGTCTGAGGGCTGGAAGTAGGACTAAATTGTAGCAACAACATCATGACAAAAAAAACTTAAAATAACTATTCATTTAGGGATGCCGACTGCCAATAGCGGGTATCGAACCGACAACCTGGCGAATGAGAGGCTTGTGTGCTAGTACATTTGAGTAGTGTATATACTCAAAGCTAAACTATCAGCTATTGTACATTGTACTTCGTACATTATCCCTATTGTACAATATATTGGGTACAATTATACTCAAAGGCAAAGCTAAAACATTGTACTTTGAACTTTATCCCTATTGTACACTAACATACTAAGTACAATTTGTCTGATATTCATTATTCTTCATGTTCTGCTTGTTAATGTTTTTGGAATGTGTACTAAACGATAGCACGTCAAGAGTAGCTAGACAACACCAACGATGGAAGCGCAGTGCGGGCGTAAAAACAGTGATACAACGTGAATACATATCACATAACTGTACGCACATCCTAACACAAATTACAATACCGTATTTTTTTAATAATTCTTCATGCATGTCGTATTATGTCATGCTTTCCAAAATGGCAAAAATGTCGTCGCAAAATATACTAACCAGACTTTGAAATATGCGAGTTAATACGGAAAACTTGGTCTATTAAAAACCAATTTTTCCCATTATGTAAGTTAGATATTCTTCTCGTTGAAGCATTGAGTAGAACGAAAAAACATTGCAGATTAACGTGTAATTGAGTTCAGTGAGCTACCGCTAATAGTTCGTTTGCTATGACAGGGTAAATAGACGCGCGTACGACATATCGCGTCTCCCGCCGATGCTAGCGGCACGGGACTAGTAAAAGCTACGTCACGACCATAAAAAACGCCAGCGCTCAAGGGAATATTATCAACACGACAATAATTTATAGCTAATTCCTGGAGTGGATATGAGGGTTCTACTTTTCGCTATAATTTTTAAAATAAATCAATAGATGTTATGGATATTAAATAGAGCTAGGGTTTCGATGTCCTTTAACTCAACGTTAGAATTCAGTAGAGATATATGTATGGATTTTAGAATTGATAAATGTAAGTCACTTCATGTCATCAAAGGAAAGATTACGAAATAAGAAGAGTTTGAAATTGACGAAGACAACCGGATTGGAGTAATGGACGAAGAAGATATATACAAATATCTAGGATTTGCGCAGGCTAAACGAATTGATCATAAACTGATGAAAAGTAAACTAATTTCTGCATACAAGAAACGAATAGGATCCATTTTAAAAACACAATTGCATGGTAAAAACAAGATCAAAGCAATTAACACTTATGCTATACCGGTACTAACATATTCATTTGGAATTATTAACTGGACACAGACGGAACTTCATGCCCTAGAAATTCTCACCCGCACAACATTCACCAAATACAGACGTTATCACCCTAAGTCAGCAATAGAACGAGTGATTCTACCTAGAGAAAAGGGGGGAAGAGGCTTGATTGATTTAAACAATTTATATTATAAACAAATTGAAATCCTGAGAAAGTACTTTTATACAAAATGCCCACATTCACAACTTCATAGAGCTATAGTATCGGCAGACAAGTCGCTTTCACCCCCAAATTAAAAGGACGGAAATTTAAACTTGCTTCAAAAACTAAATTCTGACACAGCAAAAGAGATCAGAATATCAGAAAAGACGTTACATAGCAGACATTATGAAGAACTTCTTAAGGATAGCGTCGATAGGGTAGCATCGAACAAATGGTTAACGTCTGGGGACATTTTCAGCGAAACAGAGGGATTTATGATCGCTATTCAAGATAAAGTAATCAAGACTAACAATTACAAAAAATACATACTGAAAGACGTCACAGTGGAAGATAAATGTAGAAAATGTAATTTGAACGGCGAAACAATTGAACATATCGTATCTGGGTGCAAAATGCTTTGTCAAACAGATTATCTTCATAGGCATAACCAAGTTGCAAACATTGTACATCAAAAATTAGCCATGAAGTATAAACTTATAAACACAACCACTGCGTATTACAAATACAAGCCTGAAAAGGTATTAGATGGTAAAGACTACAAATTGTATTACGACCGGGCAGTTATTACAGACCAAACCATACATCACAATAGACCGGATATTATATTTATTGACAAGAAGAAACAAGAAACGATTATAATTGATGTTGCCGTCCCTTTATGCCACAATGTAGAGACAACTTGGCGGGAAAAAATAAACATATATAAGGAATTATCTATTGAAATTAAAAGGTTGTGGAAGCAGAATAATGTAACTGTTATACCGTTAATTATATCAGCAAATGGCATTGTACCACGTAAACTCCATGACAGTATTAAACTTATTGGTCTCCAACCGAACATATACATCGAGATGCAAAAGGCAATTATTTTGAACACGTGTAGGATAGTGCGAAAATTTTTGAACTAAGAAGAATGAAGACTTCAAGAAGTTCTCCATCCCGATGGTGGTTTTCGTGGTTTCCACCGTACAAAGAGCGAATGCTGGGATGAGTACAAATCGGCCACGACCGTACATAGCATCCACAGTTTGGTTTGGAAAAAATAATGTGGACAATGATATATTAAGTAGTTCTAAGTAGATTTTAATAAGGTAAACACATGGAAATACTTGACATTTGTGTCCGTACAACATGTTTATGCCGGTTTTGACCGAGTTTGTATGTACCGTATTGCAACAATAACAAAAAATAATAATAATAATAATAATAATAATAATAATAATAATAATAATAATACAAATAATAATAATAATAATTATAATAATAATATTAATAATAATGATAATAATAGTAATAATAATAATAATAACAATTAAAGTATAAACTTATAAACACAACCACTGCGTATTACAAATACAAGCCTGAAAAAGGTATTAGATAGTAAAGACTACAAATTATATTACGACTGGGCAGTTATAACGGACCAAACCATACATCACAATAGACCGGATATTATATTTATTGACAAGAAGAAACAAGAAACAATTTTTATTGATGTTGCTGTCCCTTTATGCTACAATGTAGAGACAACTTGGCGGGAAAAGATAAACCGATATAAGGAGTTATCTATTGAAATAAAAAGGTTGTGGAAGCAGAATAATGTAACTATCGTACCGTTAATTATATCAGCAAATGGTATTGTTCCACGTAAACTCCATGACAGTATTAAACTAATTGGTCTCCAACCAAACATATACATCGAGATGCAAAAAGCAATGATTTTGAACACGTGTAGAATAGTGCGAAAATTTTTGAACTAAGAAGAATGAAGACTTCAAGAAGTTCTCCATCCCGATGGTAGTTTTCGTGGTTTCCGCCGTACGAAGAGTGAATGCTGGGATGAGTACAAATCGGCCACGACCGTACATAGCATCGACAGTTGGTTTTGGAAAAATAATAGGGGCAATGATATATTTAATTAGTTCTAAGTAGAGTTTAATAAGCTAAGCACATGGAAATATATGACATTTTATGTCCGTGCAACATGTTTACGCTGGTTTTGTTTGTATGTATGTATTGCAACATTAAAATGAAAATAATATCAATATTAATAATAGCATAATTGTTTCATCCATTTCATTTATTTATTACTCTGTACAATTACATAAGATTAATATTTAACAAACGCCTTCATGAGCTCTCTGTTCGCTCGAATGTTTGCCGTTAAATACATTTAAATTAAATACATAAAATAAATGACGTACAGTCAATGTTAATTAATTCAAAGTTTGATTTACAATAACAATTATAAAATGCATATTTAATTCTGTATAGACATAAACGGTAGTTGAAAAACAATGGTGTAATAACACTTACATCTAAGCAATTCACTACTAAAACAATTTTGTATATACATTTGAAAAGTAAGCAGTGCATCGAATATCTAATTCAAATTTAGATTAAGTAAGAAAATAAAAATAACAAAAGCCATATTTGATCATCTATACAGGTAAACAGTATTAATAATTCTTGTCTGTCGGGTGTCGCCGCGTCTGTCCTTTATTAAAACCTGACGTTTCGGACTAATTGCATAGTCCATCTTCAGAGTGAAGAGACAGTCACTGAGAGAACCTACTCGATCCAGCTCTACCCAGCGACTGTGCCTCACACTGCCGTGCAATCTCCGACGCGCGAACATCCCGCGCACGCGCGCTAGCTCGTTCTCGAACCTTCGCGATGTGCTTCGCATGTTCCTCCCGCGCGAGTTTCAAGCGCTGCAACGTAGGTAGCCACGCCCTACTCAGCCTCAATGAAGATGGACTGTGCAATTAGTCCGAAACGTCAGGTTTTAATAAACGACAGACGCGGCGACACCCGACAGCCAAGAATTATTAATATTGACTCGGGCCGCGAAAGCCTACAACAAGGTAAACAGTAAATGTGAAATTGTACAATGCACAACAATTGTACAACAATGCTAAAATAATACTAAAATAATCCTAAAACTTTACTGAAATAATGTTAAACCTACTTTTAAAAAGTTAGGAATACTGCATGACTGAAACCAAATTCCCTCTTTCATCGTTTGTTCCCCAGTTGTTTTAAAGTAAAAAAAATAATGATAATAATAATAAAAATAATAATAATAATAATAATAATAATAATAATAATAATAATAATAATAATAATAATAATCATAGTAGTTATAATTATAATAATAATAATAATAATAATAATAATAGTAATAATAATAATAGTAATAATAATAATAATAATAATAATAATAATAATAATAATAATAATAATAATAATAATAATAATAATAATCATAGTAGTTAAGAGCGAATGCTGGGATGAGTACAAATCGGCCACGACCGTACATAGCATCCACAGTTCGGTTTGAAAAAATAATGTGGACAATGATATATTAAGTAGTATAGCCAAATGTGGGCATTTGAGAAGCAGAAGAAGAAGAAGAAGAAGAAGAAGAAGAAGATATATTAAGTAGTTCTAAGTAGATGTTAATAAGGTAAACACATGGAAATACTTGACATTTGTGTCCGTACAACATGTTTATGCCGGTTTTGACCGAGTTTGTATGTATTGCAACAATAAAATAATAATAATAATAATAATAATAATAATAATAATAATAATAATAATAATAATAATAATAATAATAATAATAATAATAATAATAATAATAATAATAAACATAATAATAATTATAATAATAATAATATTATTATAATAATAATAATAAATAAAAATACATACAAATGGTACGAGTTAGATTGAGAACGGAACTAAGTCCTGGACTTCAAAAAAAAACTGGTCATAAGATTTAAATATGAGATAACTCAAACATAATATATGAGCATGCCATCAAGTGCCATTAACATGGAACAAAACGCACAATATAGAATATGGTTTTGTACCGATAACTTTGTCCTTCAGACCAAAACTAGAAAATCCATTTTCTCGCAAAACAGGAACATGTGTTCTCAATTATGACTTGAAAAACAAAGAAAATACTTTTGGCAAGTCTATTTAGTAATTTAAAACTCACGTTAGAGGTAAAAAGTATTATTGTTATTGTTCTTTTTACATTGTTGTATCAATCAATCACGAATGTTATGCTTTCCCAATTACTGGATTAGAACAAAATCTGTAAAACAGATATACGTAGCTATCCCTCTTCTTACAACTTCCAAGGCAATATAATATCGATAACACCCATATATTTTTTTAACGTTTTAAGGCCAGGCATAAGCAATGTAACTACTCCGGCCAAGCTTCATTCGTACTTATACTGGTCGAAATTACTCGCCCCTTCTTTGCTGCTCCAAATACTCCGTATGCTCTTGAGCCTACATTCCTTGTATATTGCTCTTGGTTTCAGAGTGCATTGCAACAAGTGATAATTAAAATTAGTCATAAAACTAACTAACGAATAGGTATCCACATTACAATATGAACATAGAAACTGTTTATTCATCAAGATCGCTGTATAGACAATAAATGGCACATATGGTTTCTGCGCTGCAACTCGAAATGCGTATTATGTTGTTTCTTGCATTACCCCGTATCACCTCCCCCACAATTTATAGCTAGGTTTTGAAATTCATAATTAATTTATCTTAGGTTAATTATTGCTATTTCTATCGACTGTACGTAAATCCAAGCTATATTTAGCCTGTATTACAACACCTTTTGTAGGGGAAGAATAAGAGTTCGGAGGACCAGCACTGAGGCAATAAATAGGTGGACTGTAAACACTAGGTCGAGTTCAGCAATAATCCGCACATACACAAAATACACTTGAAAGCAAAAGGAATATATTAACACAAATAACACATAACACTTATATTCTTGAGTTACAATTACAATACATGAATTATGTGTGTTGTACACATGTGAAAATGAAAATAAAAGCGAGAATAATTCTACACGACGCGAGCATGTAAAAATGGACGACAAAGTACAACAATGGTAAAAATGCAAAGATCTTAGAAAAGATAAAATAGCTCAACATTCGCTTTCCTCACGCATGGATCCAAAGACATTGAAAGAGTAAAGTGACAGCTGATGCGATCTGTCGGGCGTAACTAAAATTACAACACATTTGCATGAACATACTGGGGCCCAAAAATGAATATTTTTTAATAATGAAAAACGGAGTGCAAAAAGTTGCTTATATAGGAAGGGGACACAGTTTAACTATTGGGCGCTTGAAGTGTCCACGAGGAGTCTTGATGGTAACCACTCGAACTTTTCCATCTTGACCAGGATGCAGAGCAGTGATTATGGCGAGTTCCCACTGTAGAGGTTGTAGGTTCTCTTCTTTCACAAGAACCACGGTGCCTTCAACAAGGTTTGGGCTGGAACTGGACCATTTCTGTCTCTGCTGCATAGTGTGAAGGTAGTCGGTGGACCATTTCTTCCAGATGAGCTGCATGTATTGTTGAAGCTGTTGCCATCTATTTAAAGCATGAACTGAACTGTCAATTAGGTTAGGTTCAGGTATAGAGGTAATAGCTTCACCAATGAGAAAATGACCCGGACTAAGATAAGATATATCATGAGGATCATTGGAGTTTACGATAAGTGGGCGTGAATTTAAACAAGCTTCAATTTGTGTGAGTATTGTGCACATTTGTTCAAATGTGAGTGAGTTATTTCCTATCACCCTTTTGAGATGATATTTGAGAGATTTAACCGCAGCCTCCCACAGGCCTCCGAAGTGAGGAGAGCGAGGTGGTATGAAAAACCAATTACAATTTTCATGAGAATTGTAATTTTGCAGAGTTTCTTGATGAGACCTTGACTTCAGTAGTTTGCTGAGATCAGCTAGCTGATGATTAGCACCAACAAAGTTTGTTCCGTTATCGCTATATATGTTGGAACATTTTCCTCTTCGTGACGTGAAACGCTTTAACGCAGCGATGAATGCTTCAGTAGTCATGTCGCTGACTAATTCAATGTGTACAGCCTTAGTAGCAAGGCAAACGAAGATAGCAATATATGCCTTCAATTTTATTTTACTGCGTGTGGATCCTTGCTTTATGAAAAAGGGTCCTGCATAATCAATTCCTGTGTTTAAGAAAGGTCGAGCCGGTTGTATTCTGGGAGTAGGTAATTCTCCCATGAGTTGCTGTGTAGTTGTGGTTTTCAACTTGTAGCATGGTAAACATTGATGCAATGTTGATCGAAGTATTCGTCTAATGGACGGTATCCAGTAGCGTTGTTGAAGTGATGACGTCAACATTTGTGATGAAGCATGTAATAATCGTAAATGCTCGTGCATAATGAGAAGTTTGGTGAGATGATGCCGTGTTGGAATAATCATTTGATGTTTAGATTCGAATGGCAGCAAAGATTTTTGAAGTCTTCCTCCGAGTCTTAGGATACCTTCACTGTCCAAGAAAGGACATAAGTTTTTTATACTGCTTTTGTTGGAGAGTTCTCTTGATGATGACAATGCATGAATTTCTGATGAGTACACAACACCTTGAGCTAGTTTGATGCATGCTTTTAATGAGTTATTTAACTCTGTGACAGAGAGTGTCGAATGATTTCTCTCCGAAGGTGGCCTTCTGGAATTGTAGCAAAATCGAATGCAATAAGCAATGACTCGTTGCAATTTAGTCAGCCGTGAAAATTTATGGATGATGTCATCTTTTGGCTTAATTGCCATGAGGGTGATGGTTGAAGTTTGTTGTTCTGGCATGTCTTCTAACGCGATGGGCTGCATGATTGATATTGGCCATAATGATGGGTCTTGTGGCAACCATTGAGGTCCATGCCACCACAATTTACAAGTAGCAAGAATGTCTGGAGAGGTTCCTCTAGAAATCAAATCTGCAGGATTTTGTGCTGATGCGATGTGTGCCCATTTTGCATTTGCAGTGAGTTCTTGTATTTCTGTGACTCTGTTTGCAATGAATGTTTTCCATTTATACGGATGAGCTTTAATCCAAGCAAGAACGAGTGTTGAGTCTGTCCAGAGGAAACTGGAATTAATGTCAAGATGAAGCGATTCAACTGTTTTGTTAAAAAGTTTGGCGAGTAAAAGTGCGCCGCATAATTCCAATCGTGGAAGTGTGATTCGTTTCAAAGGTGCTACCTTTGATTTAGAGTAAAGTAAGTGGGTAGAAGTATGACCTTCATTGTTGGTCGATCGGAGATATATGCAAGCTCCGAAAGCTTTTTCAGAAGCATCAGAAAAGCCGTGTAACTGGATATCGGTGATGACTCCTGTCACTAATACTAGTCGTTGAACCTTTATGTTGCTTATGGTAGGAAGTTGATTGCAGATATTCTGCCATTTTGTGTTTAGAGAGACGGGTAAGACATCATCCCAGTCTAACCGTTCTATCCACAGGTGCTGTAGAAAGATCTTGCAATTGATGACAATAGGACTAATTAGTCCTAGTGGATCGAAAATGGCAGAAATAATAGATAACACTTTGCGTTTAGTAGCTAGTGATACTTGTTGTAACTGTGGCTTGGTTGAACCATTGATTATTTGAAAGATATCAGAAGCAGGATGCCAAAGCAGTCCTAGAGTTTTGATACAATCTTCTCGTTCGAATTGCAGCGGAAGGTTAATTTCACGATCTTCTTCTGGAACCGACTCCAAAAGAGCAGAATGGTTTGAGCACCATTTACGTAGTGGAAAGCCTCCACTGGCCAGTAAAGATTTCAAATCTTGCTGAAGTTTTAGAGCGTCTTCTAAATTGTTTGCTCCTGAAAGACAGTCATCTACGTAGAAATCATTTTTGAGTATCAAAGATGCCTTAGGATAATTTTTAGCTTCCAAGTCTGCTAAATGGTGTAAGCATCGTGTAGCTAAAAAGGGTGCAGTTTTTGTACCATAAGTTACTGTAGTCAGTTGGTATTCTCTTATGGGTTCATTAGTAGATTCTCTCCATAAGATGCGTTGTAAATTCCAATCGTCAGGATGCATATTTATTTGTCTGTACATTTTAGCAATGTCGGCGCTGAAAGCTATCAGATGTGTTCTGAAACGCAAGACAATTGAGCACAAGTCGTCTTGTATTGTAGGTCCTAGTTTTAGTAAATCATTTAGTGACTTGCCGGTGCTAGATTTTGCTGATCCATCGAAAACGACACGTATATGACTTGTAGTAGATTGTTTGAATACTGCGTGGTGAGGTAAGTAGTAACAAGTACCAGTTTCATCTGGTGCACTGTCGACTGGTTGCATATGACCAAGTTCTTGGTATTCATGAAGAAACTTATTGTAGTCTTCCTTTGCGACGCTATTTGAATTAAGGTGACGTTCCAATTGTTGATACCGCCGCATTGCTTGAGGTCTCGAGTCACCGAGTTGACTCCTGTCTTCTTTCAATGGGAGACGAACAATAAATTTTCCTTGATCGTTACGAGTCGTATTGTTTAAGAAATGATTTTCGCAATCACGTTCTTCCTTTGTAGTGATAGGTTTTGGAATACCTTCAATTTCCCAAAAGCGCTTGAGTTGTTGATCAATTTTTTCCGTACTAACGAAATACGTATGTGCAGGTTTCAGAGACTGCTCGAGAGTCAAACCGGGAACCCTTCCACCGAGGACCCAACCAAGTTTTGTCTCTTGAATTGTAGGGAAACCTGGGCGAATTAGTGAATTCGATTGGAGAAGGTCGTAGTAGTGTTCTGCACCTATCAGCAGTTGGATTTCACCTGGATTGTCGAAATCAGGATCTGCTAGTAGGCCTACAATGTTATGAGGAATGTCCCATGTGCTACAATCGATGGGAACCGACGGTAGATTTCCCGTAATTTTTGGCAAGATGAAACAATCAATTTTAGTTGTGTGATTGCTAATAGTTGATTTTACTGTTACACTAACAGTGTGGGTAGTTGTTGAACTTGTGTCGTTAATACCCTGAATAGATGTGTGACTGACTTTTTTTTTGAGTTGAAGTTTGTTAGCCAATTCAAGAGTGATGAAAGAGGCTTGACTTGCTGAGTCGAGCAGTGCTCGACATTTGATTAAATTACGAAATTTATTTAGAGCATAGACTTGTGCTGTAGCTAACAAAACTTGGTGTGTAGGTTTAGCCTTGAAGGAAGAGTAGCTTCCTGCACTAGCATCGCTAGTAGACCTAGTGTTTTCTGAATGATTGGTAAAGAGATTGTTACTTTGCATTGACGCAGGTGTGCGATTGCTATATTGAGTATTGGTCAGTTGTTTGTTTATCTGCGTTTGACCTTGAGGCCCTTGTTTAGAATCATGCAATAAGATGCTGTGCTTTTTTCCACACTTACAATAGCTAGGAAATTCGCATGCGTTGACCTCATGATCGATAGCAAAGCAGTTGGCACAAGCATTATTAGAATTAATGAGTTGCCATCTATGTGCTACTGACAGATCGCGAAATGATTTACAATTGTATAAGTAATGTTTATAACCACAATGCAAACATTCGGTATTGTTAGTACCGGTAGTGACATACGTATGTTTATTAGGCTTGCTTTGAGGAATGTCAACCCTTGCTTGAGTAAGCTCTATAGTCTGTGACCTCTTGTCAAGAAAGTCACATAAGCACTTGAGTGTGGAACATTCCGATTCCGATTGTGATGTTTCAAAATCACGCCTAGTTTGCATGTCTAGTTTCCCTAGGGTGAGTTGAATCAGTAGAAGCTCATGAATTTCGATATTCAAATTGAGCGCTTGAATAGCATTGAGATTGCTTGTAAGTTCATTAACTAACTGTCTAAGTTCATGAGCGGAGTTTGCTCGTGTATGTGGAAGATTAAGAAGAGTATTGATATGTTTCTGAGATATCAATTTTTTGTTTTCGTATCTTTTGACAATCATTTCCCATGCAATGATGTAATTAGCTGAGGATAATGGGAGATTTTTGATCAGCTGTAGAGGTTCATCACGTAATGATGATAGAAGATAATGAAACTTCTGAACATCCGGAAGAGTTGCATTGTTATGTATGAGTGCAACATATGTGTCTTTGTATTGTGACCAACGAGTGTAGTCACCTGAGAAATCTGGTAGATTTATATTTGGCAGTTTTAGAATATGTTTGTGTACTTGAGCGCCATTGACAGTGCAGGCATCACTCAACAGCGTAACAGGAGCAAATAAGTCGTTTGATGTCGCATTAGTGTCAAAATATAAACTTTCAAATTCTGATCTATACATTTCATGCTCTGAGTCAGCTTCAGTGTCTTCTATTTCAAGCCGTGTTTGTATTTCTTCAAACTGATCATAAATTGAAGAAAGAGTTTCAAATCTAACTCTGATTGCACTTAGATTTGACTGATTGTCTACGTTGTTTATGAACGTGTGTATGCGTGTAAGCCTAGCTTTGACTACGCCACGCCGTTTAATTAACTCACTTTTCATTTGGTCATTCATGGTGCCAGAAACAAAGAACTAGGATCGAACAGAAATGAGAGACGGTAAATAGCTTATCTGAGTTGTGAAGACTGCGACTAGAAGAAGCCTGTCCATGACCGGAGAAGTTCCACGAGGGTTGCAAGATACACTTTGAGCTGCAATAACTGGGGCCCCATGGGAAGGCCGGGTGCAGACGAACTAGGCCTAGCGTAGGCCTATGCTTAGGCTATGTAGAAGGATGACGAAGGTGCCGTCGACGGTGAATTTAAGAACAGTTTATAATTTCCACGTGGAAATAATGTAAATTGTATATGCGGCCCGGTGCGACCAAAATGTAGGGGAAGAATAAGAGTTCGGAGGACCAGCACTGAGGCAATAAATAGGTGGACTGTAAACACTAGGTCGAGTTCAGCAATAATCCGCACATACACAAAATACACTTGAAAGCAAAAGGAATATATTAACACAAATAACACATAACACTTATATTCTTGAGTTACAATTACAATACATGAATTATGTGTGTTGTACACATGTGAAAATGAAAATAAAAGCGAGAATAATTCTACACGACGCGAGCATGTAAAAATGGACGACAAAGTACAACAATGGTAAAAATGCAAAGATCTTAGAAAAGATAAAATAGCTCAACATTCGCTTTCCTCACGCATGGATCCAAAGACATTGAAAGAGTAAAGTGACAGCTGATGCGATCTGTCGGGCGTAACTAAAATTACAACACATTTGCATGAACACCTTTTCTCCTTTACCAGAAATGGCGGCAATGAAGATAGTTTTATAAACTGTCAGTACGATATACTTTAACAAGTTTTATATTTAATTTAACAATTAAGACGGCTTCTTTTAATTTCTCGTCCTAACAGGTAATTTCGATAAACAATATAATATATTTGTTTTGTAAAGAATGTTACGTTCTGTGACTGATAATGTTTCCAGTAAATTCCGTTCACTGCGTTTCAAATTTATAATTAATTATGGACCAATAATTTGATGGAAGAGATTGCCTGAAAGGCATCATAACGTCACGTCTTATGGGAACAAATCTATCTTTATCGATTTCTGATGGAGCTTTACTTGTAGTAACAAGGAATCAATATAGTTATTAAATCCTGTTTGTTTCAGATATACTTGCACCAACCCTGCTACGCGGGCGAATTCCGCCACAATCGGAGCCTTACCCAAAGATCCCTCGCCGACTCTAGGGCCAACCACCGTATCACCAAACGAAGCCGTGCCAGGAGTGCGGATGCAACGATATCGTCTCTTGAAAGACGTTTCACCAAGGAGTCTCTTGATCGGATTAAAGACCTTGGAGACCTAATCGCCAAAGAAATAACCGATGGCCTAAATCTGCTCACCAAGTACGAGAATGAATCTCCAGCCTACATAGAAGAATTCAAGAACGACGCGACTCGTGAGGTTGAAAAGGACATAGAAGCGGCTAAGAAACAACTCACTGACGCTAAGGAAAGATCCCTCACATCTGACATTAGTACTTGTCTCACGAAAGAATTTGAAAAAGTTTTACAATTTGGCCAAAACGTTATAAAAGATGTTAAAGAATGTGTAGTGGGACCAATAAAAGGGTTGAAGGTTATCAAAGACGACTTAGTTGAGCTCGGAAAGGCTGGCGTTAATTTAGTTAAAGATACTATAGTGGAATTCGCAGAGTGTCTAAAAAAATGGTTGCCCACCAAGTTGGTGTGCATAGGATCACTAGTCGTCTCAACGATCAGCAAGTTAAATGAGATCAGATATCGTGTGGTGAAAACGATCGAACATGCAATCGAATTGGTAGTGGCTATATCACAAGGTGCGATGTGTTCTGCTGGTAAAATGCTGAAAGCGTTCAAGAACCATTTTATGCAGATGTCGATCGGAGTTGCCATGTGCTTTTACGAGTTAATACCCCCGTTGGACCCCGGTTTATGATTTTATATTTTGAATGTTCTTAATATTCAATTTACTGGTAATAATAAAAACATATAATTAAACAATAATAGGCCTACACTGAATAAAGTCTCCGACCGAACGTTTACATCGTGATTCCAGAAGCAATAATCTTGAACACTTGTAGGATGGTATGAATATTTACAAACTTCGAAAAATAAACACTTCATGACATCATCCATTCTTTAAGTTTGAAAATTTTCTACCATCGTACAAGTGCTCTATGTTTTTGCGTTTTTCACCTCTGTGTGTACGTTCTGTAGAATAGGAGACAAATAGAACTATTACTGTTTAATTATAAAGATCAAGTAATGAGTGAAGCCTCCAAGAGTGTCCGTCCTGATGGTGGTTTTCGTGGTTTTGCCACCATACGAAGAGCGAATGCTAGGATGAGTACAACAAATTGGCTTCGACCGTATTTACATACTAATGCTAGTTTCTTAAGTTTGTTTGTGTAACATAATATGAAGAAATGGAAATTTTATGTTTTAAATAGAGTTAAGGTAATCATACGGAAATACATGACATTCATGTCCGTCAATATGTTCACACTGGTTTTGGCCGGGCATGAATGTATGTATGTATGTATGTATGTATGTATTGTATGTATGTATGTATGTATGTATGTATGTATGTATGTATGTATGTATGTATGTATGTATGTATGTATGTATGTATGTATGTATGTATGTATGTATGTATGTATGTATGTATGTATGTATGTATGTATGTATGTATGTATGTATGTATGTATGTATGTATGTATGTATGTATGTATGTATGTATGTATGTATGTATGTATGTATGTATGTATGTATGTATGTATGTATGTATGTATGTATGTATGTATGTATGTATGTATGTATGTATGTATGTATAAAATGTATTAAAAAAATGTAAATGTATTTTTTAAAAGAAAATGTAAAGAATGTAAAAAAATGTATAAAATAAAATCATAACAAAAATGTATACGCAACATAATGTCTGTATTCCAACTTCCAACACCGCATCTCAGTTCCCACCAACAAGAAATGGTAGCAGTACCCAGTAATGATGGCTATAATCTATATCTGGTAGATTTACTTAGCATAGGTAGATATGTTATTATTAAATTTAGAGTGCTCTTATCAATTACGCGTCCTAGGTGGTGATTTCAATTTAAAATATGATATTCTTGTTTTTTTAACAGCATGTTAAAACGTATCGTTTTGCATAAAGAATTACTTATGTCACTCATGTTAAATGTCCGTTCTATGCATTTCTTATTTAGTTACAAATAGTTTGATGGAAGTGAAGGTGTCGCGCCCCGCCGACATGAATGGATCATTATATAATTATATTATAAATAAACAGAAAAAATAAGATCACTTGATCTTTTTAAATGAGTTGAATGATCCAATTTCATGAACGTGCCAATCAAAAGTAAAAAATACATCTTTGCCATGCAACCATCTGCTACATCCAAAGCCATCAGAGATCCCTGTATCATTATTGGTCAATCATTGTTTACTGTAAATGAAGTAGATGTTTGTGGATACGACAGAAGGCCTGAAATGTTTACTAGCCTCGCGTTTTAACGGGACAAATCTATTTGTTTCTATCTGTATCGATTTCCGATGGACATTTACCAATTCTCAATAGTCAAAAAGAAACAATAAAGTTCTTAAATCTCGTTTTACAGATATACACATACCAGCCCTGCTACGCGAGCGGATTCCGCCACAATCGTCGCTCTAACCAAAGATCCAGATCCCTCGCCGACTCTAGGGCCAACCACCGTATCACCAAACGGAGCCATGACAGGAGTATGGGTGATACGATTTCGCTTAACTTTTACGATCGGATTGAAGGCTTTGGACACCAAATTGTCACACAAGTAGAAGACGGCCTAAGGCTGCTCACCAAGTACGAGAATGAATCCCCACTCTACATAAATTCATTCAAGATGGACGCAACCCGTGAAGTACACGAAGGCATAGCGAGTGCTACGAGGCAAGTCAATGAAGCAAAGACAAAAACCGACAACACAAGCACCATCGATTGTCTTACGAAAGAAGACAATAAAGTTTCAAATTTTGGCCGACATGTTCTTAGAGAATTAGACGCGTGTACTACGACGCCGATAAAGCAATTGCAGGAGTTCAAAGCAGAATTGTTTGAGCTCGGAAAGGAAAGATTTAGATTAGATCAAGATGCTACCGCGGAATACGAAGAGTGTCAAAAAAGATGGTTTGGCTCAAAATTGGTGTGTACAAGCACGCTAACTCGTTCAACGAACAGAAAAATGAATGAAATTGGCTCCCGAGTAGGGGAAACGATAAAACTTGCATCTCAATTGATAACGGCTATACCGAACGCTATATTGTGTCCGGGAGTCAAACTACTAGCTTTCCGTCTAACAATAGTGCAAATTCCTAATAGTGTTGGATTGTGCCTATATGCGAGTACACCGTCCTCGATGATAATTGCCATTGACAAGGCCATCAGTGTTGTGACGTCACTCGCAAACAAAATCAAACAGGCTGTGAAGGGCGCCGAAGCCATCCTCGACAGATACAGCGACAATTCTACAAACTACCTCGCAATCTACGAGTTTAGAATTCTACAAGAGATTAACAGCACAGTGGATGGATTCATGAAGTCCTTGGCCAAAGCCGAGTCGATTGCCAAGGCTTCAAACAACAGCATCTCCGCCTGCTTCACAGAGAAAAGAAACCAGATCATGGGAATGAGTGTTTTGTTGACTAAAGAAATTGTAAAATGCTTTATAACGAAGGTTAAACAGGTTAAGGACTGGGTAGTCCGACTGGTCCAATTGAGTACCAGCACGCTTCTCTTGTTACCGAATACCATAAAAAATGTGCTTAATTGTACGCAAGCTGAGACTATTATCTCGGGAGTGTTGTGTCCAACTACGACAACGATTGGCGCTGTTACACAGCTGACAGAAAACCTAGCAGAAGTCACGTCAATTGTTGCTTCTGCCGGTTTGGCTTACGCTTCCCTGCCGGCTGCCCTTGTCAAATGTGCTGTCCACAAGGTGTTAGGCCTCAGGCGCGCGGTGCAAGATACTGTGGTTACTTTTGGAAGCTGTACTATAACAACTATTGGCTGAAGTTGTGCTAGTATTGAAGAAATGAGAACCCTTATCTAGAAAATTTAACTCTTAATATACTTGAATATCACTGCATAACTGTGTTCTTTGTATTTATTTGGTGACTAACACGACTAAAGGCTTTTCTCGAGATTTTCCTCGGCCGTAAGGGGATATATATACAATATTGCTTCATCACAGCCACATTGTTCCAAGCTACCGACACAACTTAACAAGTAGTTATTCACCTGATAAGAGACATGTTGCACATTGCTACACCTTGTACGACACAATATTACCAAATAACATGACTATACAAACCTCAACGTAACTAATCTCATACCGACCTTAGATCCGAACTACTCCCATTATATTTCAAAATATTTCAGCGTTAAATACGAGATTCCTAGCGTTCTTTCACTCATTCGTCCAGACAGTCTTCCGCTTAGTAGAGTTCACAACCCGCATTATACTCAGTCACGCCCATTATGTTACGAATTTTACCTGCATGGAATTTTGCAATGCATCGTGCCCCACAATATGGACGTTGTGACGTATAATGAATACTCCTTAATCAAATTAAAAAAAAAAAACATCTACGCTGTTTTTTTGAAAGTTCTCTTCACGTGATTTGACTAAAAACTCGTCAAGTCAACAGCATTAAAAAAAAATACTAAAAAAACACTTAATTGTAGTAATTTTATCGGTTCGTAATAAAACATTCATATTTGTTTTATGTCTTGGTATTATTCGTTCTACTTTCGTTATTATTCAATTGTATAGGGACATAAAATGACCCCGTGAATGTGCAATATGTAACAAGTTGTATATTGGCCATGAGGATTTTGCCCATAATCTTAGCCTCAGTATCTGTGGTGCAGGTAAAAATAATTTTTTCAAATTTTAGCGAACGGTTTTAGAACAGCTCTTCATTCCATTCTCTGGTGTGTCAGTTTTTCCATTCTGCAGACCCATTGCATTGCATATCTATATTATCAGTTGTATTAATACCCCCCCCCCCCCCCACCCCCTTTCTACCATTCCACGTCGCACACGTAAAATGCGACCAGCTAAAGGATACGTCTGTTTATAAATCATGATGGGTTGAAGAACTCTTGTTGCTTTAGGACTCTGTTATAGTTATAATGTTATTCGAGACGATGAGGGGTGATAAATGGAGATGAACGACAATCAAGAATACCATAACTTATGCGGGATTCATACCCACGTGCCTAGGGCCACACACTTAGGACCTGCGCCCCAAACACATCAGCCAATCTGGCTGAATAGAGGCGTTCACTGCGCAACACCAAACATCCTGCAGAAAGGAAGTTGATCGCTGATGGCTTTCTTCGCAAGCATTGGGATGCCCATGAAAGTGGGTTGCATATCTGTAACTGGTTCAATCAAAAGCGCTGACATTATAGCTATTAGAAATTATAAAAAGCAATTTTGATATTGGACCCTACTATCAGTTTTGAAACTCGTCCAACTCAGGCTTCTATAGTCAATAATAATAACGAAAGAGAGAAATATCAACCCTGCATCCCAGATCTTGCTACGAAATACCTAAGATGATAAGTACTGGGATGTGACGGGTCTCTTAGCTCGAGCAGCTGTGCCACACTTATTCGTGGATTTGATAATGATTGATATTTGGGCTTAACGTCTCATATTTCTGCAACGAGGCTAATCGAGACAATGAGTGGGTGATATATGAAGATGAAATATGGGGCTGTTTGGAGAGAAGGGGCAAGTAGGAGGGAGCGTGAGGAAAGGGGAAAGGGGAGGAAAGGGGATTTGGATGTGGACTGCACTTCGTCTGACTTCTCCTCCTCGACCTGTCCGGCTAGGGTGGCCCTACCAGAAGCGTACGCTTCCGCCGGCATAGCTATCGGGATCAAAAAAGCACGCAAACCTGCCCACCACGATAAGGTAGCAGTCCCTGGGCAGGATTCGTGGATTTCCTTAAAAATAATGGCGTTCAGTTGTAAATCATTGACGATATTATTATATTAATAATTAAGTCTTCGGCCAATTTGTTACAGAATCATTTGTATAATTACACATAGAAATTGTTAAAACACGTTTTTAATTATAATGTATTTTTTGTTTTTAATTTATGTAATCAGTATGCTGGATCCTAGTGGTACATCAGATAGCTGGTAATAAAATGTTATTCTCTCTTGATTTTTTTTTTGTTAGTTTGAAAAAATGTGTACGGCCAAAATATTATCTTGATCATTTAACATGTATGAGTATAATGCTTGTATGTCTTCGTTCTATACATTACTGTCTATAGTAGATTATTACTATTTCACACTCTCTCTTTGGAGAGGGCCATGTACAAGATCAATGTGAAAGAAAGATTAAGATAAAGATACGAAAGATGAAGATATGAAACAAAGCAATCATCCACGCTCTGACGAGATATTTTATATAAATCACAACTACTATCCCTTTAACTTGTCACAGTGTGTTCAGCATTATTTCATTTTTTATTTTTGTTTCTTTATAAGAACTATAAGTCTTCTGTTTAGCTTCTACCCTGTCTATATCAACATAAGGAATACTGACCAGGTTTGAAGCCTCTGACTCAATGTCTAACCATTAAGAAATATATTTAATGTTCCTGTTTCGTCAAGCTTAGCAAGTTCCCTTCCCCGCGACAGCTTTAATAGTCCGGAAATTTCCGCATCAAGTCTTGCATTAACTCTGGTTTCGAAAGATATGCCGGACGATCCAAATTTTCTACTGTCACCGTAAGACTATTTACCAAACTAGCAAAGGCCTTAAGGTCTTCTATGTTGTTAATTCTAGGAAGAGAAACGTTTCGGACCTTGTCATTAACACTGAAATAAACAAGCCTGGCCGACCAAATCTCCTCTCAAAGGTAGCCAATATATTATCCACATTTTAGCGTGAACCATCATGGCTTAAACCTCCTTAGTCGAGTTGCAGAGTAACGCTCTTTGATGCATTATTGTATTATTTCTTTAGCCACAAAAGGGGCGGGTATTTGGAAGCAAGTGGTCTAAAGCCGCTTTCGTTTACCTCGCCAGAGTAACCCGTCCGATGAGTAATGTCACGTGACTTTACGTCACTGGGTTAGAGTTTTCAACCCGAGTAAACGAAAGCGTTTTGGAGTAGGGTTTGTTTGCAAATGGATGCCGTGCGCTTGCATAGCTAAACCTAACCTTCAAATTGTTTTGAATTTTTTGTAATGCCTGATGTACTTACTTTCTACGTGAAATTCATTAAAAGCCCACTCAAAAACACGGTTTTGCGCCCAAATATCCACATGCATCATCCACAGCCACTTTTAACACCACCATCAAAATCATAACATTTTGAATTGTCCGCCCAAACCTAACTTACCCTGCTCCCGAGGCGGGTCACTTTTTTGGTGATTGGGTCAGAAAACCGGGTTACTCTGGCATAGTTGCCGAACGCACCAGAGTAACCTGCTACTGATCGGGTTTGGTTTGCGGACTGACAGATTGCTCTGGCGAGGTTAACGAAAGCGGCTTAAGTAATGCTCCGGACACGGAGATGAATGAACGAATGATCGGAAAATTGCCAACATTCCGTGGATTCTTTACAACTAGCGGTAACTTTGAGCCATTCGTCAGCCTTCACACTGAATAAAGGTAGATCCAATGGACTTCCTAACCAATAATAGTTTCTTATTGTTTTTCTGACTGTCAGGTGACAACGCTACATGCCGCGACATAGCCGCGATGATGTTAAAGGAAGCAGATAAATCTGTTTCTGATCTTCCATCAGACGTTCAACTGACCAGGGTTTAGTTTGATTGTTTGACTTACCAAGCCTATCCTCGACACCATCAATACGTCGAGACTCGCTACCATCGGCTTCCAAATAAAACTTCTGGATGATCTCAACCATCCCCACCCTGGCTGCACCCTTTATCATGCTGCGCTCAAGCACAGCAATCTCCTCGGCACACTTAGCGTTTCTTCTGCCACCAACAACTTCGATGTCTCTCTGTTATTTTCGAGCAACTAGGATGTCAATGTTCTGCTTTTCAGGAGCAACTACGAGGTCAATGTTCTGCTGTTCAGGAGCAACTACGAGGTCAATGTTCTGCAGTTCAGGAGCAACTACGAGGTCAATGTTCTGCTGTTCAGGAGCAACTACGAGGTCAATGTTCTTCTGTTCAGGAGCAACTACGATGTCAATGTTCTGCTGTTCAGGAGAAACTACGAGGTCAATGTTCTGCTGTTCAGGAGCAACTACGAGGTCAATGTTCTGCTGTTCAGGAGCAACAACGAGGCAAATGTTCTGCTGTTCAGGAGCAACAACGATGTCAATGTTCTGCTGTTCAGGAGAAACTACGATGTCAATGTTCTGCTGTTCAGAAGCAACTACGAGGTCAATAATCTGCTGTTCAGGAGCAACTACGAGGTCAATGTTCTGCTGTTCAGGAGCAACTACGAGGTCAATGTTCTGCTGTTCAGGAGCAACTACGATGTCAATGTTCTGCTGTTCAGGAGCAACTACGAGGTCAATGTTCTGCTGTTCAGGAGCAACTACGAGGTCAATGTTCTGCTGTTCAGGAGCAACTACGATGTCAATGTTCTGCTGTTCAGGAGAAACTACGATGTCAATATTCAGCTGTTAAGGAGCAAATTCGATGTCTATCTTCTGGTGTTCACGAGCAACTTCGATGTCATCTTCTGATTGTTACAACAGCAACTTCATTGTCGATCTACCGTTGTGCTAGTTCTGCTTCGTACTGAAAACAAATAAGTTCAGTCGTCATTTGTTCCCTTGCGAGACGAAGCATTTCCCGTTAAGCTTCTTTCTCTACCTTAAGTCTACGCCATCGAACCGTGCTTGCAGTGAAATACACCGACTAGATCACATTGGAACACTATCATGCTCTAGCTACACCATAAAACATCTCACTATCAACATAATCTGGATTTGCTACTGACAAACTAGCTTGGTTACCTTCAAGCTGTGTCATTACACTTTTTCCAGATATCCACGCATTCTAGAATGTTTTCAGCTGGAATACCTCTAGTACTTTGAACAACCCGATCTGCCCAGGAACTATCTAGTTTCTTAATTTCCATTTTAAATAAACATCTACATTTCCATGGAACTACAAGATCCGTTTCGGAGGACCATTAATGTCGCTCATCGCTGACACGTGATTTTCTGAAAAAATTTTATCATTAAAAACATTTTATAAATAAACATACAAGTTAAGATTACTAAATCTTTTAAAATAAATTAAATCATTTCAATTTCATAACCATTGCTATTAAATGCCAAAAAACATTTTTGCCATGCAACCGAGTACCGACCACCTGCTCCGTAAAAATATATAGTACCACTAATTTTCCAATTTCTTTGTCCATCCACAGCCAAGTGAGCCCACTGTATCTAAATGTGTCAAGAGATAGCACCACTGCTGCGCAACATGGCTGACAGTTAGAGGGTAACAAACTGACAGGAGATCATGGATCCGCCTAAACTTGTTATTGCGCAAAGTAAGTTTTTAACTTTATTCTGAAATATACATATATTTGAAAGCAAATAGAGCCCAAAGGAACCTCAATGAAAGAGAGGCAGTGTTAATCGGTGGCCTTTTAATTGCATGTGGTTAATTAACATTATGAGCAGAACATGAACTTCGGGCCTTCGGATGCTTGGTGTGTCTCCTGATCCAAAATCCCCATAATATCAAAGGCATCTTGGAAACAAAACGCAACCAGCAAATATCCAGCAAAGCTGGATATTCACTGATGCAACAATATCGCTTATGTTTCTTTGGAATCGTTGCCATTCTCATATAAACACTGACAAATGACACTGACAAATGACATCCAGCGGCTTTGTTGCCCTCTAACTATTAGTTCACGATTTCGCCACCAGACCGTTTCCTGCATCTGGCAGGGTCGGCTTGGGTTTCACAATCAAATGTTTCCACCTCTTCCTATCTTCCCACAACTGTACTTCCTCGACTTACTCCCAGTTTTCTCCTCTCGTATGTAGGTTTTCAGCAATCTTTTTCTTCCATCTCTTCCTTGGTCTGCCCCATTGCATCATTATTTAACAACCCTTTTTAAGAGACAGTGATCATTGTGAATGGTTTAGCTTTTTGTGGTTAGGACAGAAGGCTTGAAATCCTCAATGGAGACAAATCTATGAGCATCTATGTGTATCGATTTCCGATTATACTTTACCAATTTTCGTTAGTTCGAAATAAACAATAAAGTTATTTAATCTCGTTTTACAGACACACTTGTACCAACCCTGCTACGCGAGTCAATTTCGCCACAATCGTCACTTTAAACAAAGATACCCCGCTTACCCCTGGGCCTACCACCGTATTCCCAAACAAAGCCATGCCATGAGTATGCTTGGTGCGATATCTTCTCATGAACGGACTTTCTCCCATAACTCTTACGATCGGATTAAATACCTCGGATACCAAATCGCCACACAAGTAAACGATGCCCACTCGCTGCTAGACAAGTACGAGAATGAATCCCCACACTACATACAATCATTTAGATGGGCACCACTCGTGAGGTACAAGAAGGCATAGCGTCAATGAAGCAAAGACAAAAACCGACAACGCAAGCACCATCGATTGTCTTACGAAAGAAGATAAAAAAATTTCAAATTTTGGCCAACATGTTCTAAGAGAATTAGGCGCGTGTGCTACGACGCCGATAAAGCAATTGCAGGAGTTCAAAGCAGAATTATTTGAGCTCGGAAAGGAAAGCTTTAGATTAGATCAAGAAGCTGCCGCGGAATACGTAAAGTGCCAACAACAATGGTCTGGTTCGAGATTAGTGTGTACAAGAACGATATCTATTACAACGAACAGCAAGATGGATGAGATCAGGTTCCGAGTGGGGCAAACGAGCAAACTTGCAACTCAATTGGTACTGGCTATACCAAACGCTGTATTGTGTCCGTCAGCCAAACTACTAACTTTCCGACAATTGTTTGTTGCAAATTTCTTATAGTATTGGATGATGCCTTTATGCAAATACTCCGTCCGCGATCGGAATTGCCATTGACGCGGCCATTAGTGTTGTGACGTCACTCGCAAACAAGATCAAACAGGCTGTGAAGGGTGCCGAAGCCCTTCTCGACACATACAGCGACAATTCTACAAACTTCCTCGCATTCTACGAGTTTAGCATTGTCAATGAGATCAACAGCATAGTGGATGGTTTCGTGGAGTCCGTGGACGAAGCCGAGTCGATTGCCAAAGCTTCGAACAACAGCATCTCCGCCTGCTTCACACAGAAAAGAAAGCAGGTCCTGACACTGAGTATTTCGTTGATTAAAGAAATTGTAAAATGCTTCATAACGAAAGTCAAACAGTTTAAAGACCAGATGGTCCGACTGGTCGGATTCAGTACCAGCACGCTTCTCTTGTTACCGAATACCATAAAAAAGTGCTTAATTGTACGCAAGCTGAGACTATTATCTCGGGAGTGTTGTGTCCCACTACGACAACGATTGGCGCTGTTAAACAGCTGGCAGAAAACCTAGCACGAGTCGGGTCGATTCTTTCTTCTGCCGATACGTCTTACACTAACCTCCCCAGTGACCTTGCCAAATGTGGAGCCAGCAAAGTATTAGAACTCAAGCGTACGGTGCAAGATATTGTGGTTACCTTTGGAAGCTATACTATAAAAACTATTGGCTGAAGTTGTGCTAGTATTGAAGAAATGAGAGTTCTGAATAGGCTCCACAAAACTATATCTAGAAAACTAAATTCTAAATATACATGAATATGACTGCATAACTGTGTTCTTTGGTTTTATTTGGTGACAAACATGACTAAAGTTTTTTCTCGAGATTTTCCTCGGCCGTCAGGAGAAATGGTATTGGTACATTACACAACTACCTCTTTCCAAGCTACCGACACACCTTGATTAGTAGTTATTCACCTGATTAAAGACATGCTACACCTCGTACGACACAACATTACCATATAATATAACTATACAACCCCTTACGTAATTAATCTCATACCAAACTTAGATTCCGAGCTACTCCTTCTATATTTCAAAATATTACAACATTAAATACGATATTCCTAGCGTTCTTTCGCTCATTCGTCGAGACAGTCTTTCGCTTAGTAGAGTTCACAACCCACATTACTCAAGCCACGCCCGTTATTTAAGGAAATTCCTGGTATCCAACCAAAGGTCAAGAATTATCATAAGTGGACCTGTTTCAAGTGTTTGTAGCAACTAGAACTAGTAGTCGTAAAAGGTCGATACTATTGTACGCAACTACTTCGTAAGCATGTGAGTACTTAGGCCTACTTTGGGCAACCTTGACACGGTTCCATTTGTGTTTTACGTTATCTAAAATATGGTCAGGAAGAACAATTTGTTCAAAATGATATTAAAACCTTGTGCTTTAACACAATCAAAGATATTTTTACAATTTTTTCTGATCGGATACACGCCGGCAAATGATACGTCTCAAAGATACTTCTCTATTACGTGTACGCCGTAAGTACCGTTCAAAAATGGATACTCATTTTGTGCACGGTTTTGCTCTACTGCTTTTCTGTATCGTGATAAACTTTAAAAATTATCATCTAATAAATTCTTGGTTCTATTATATTTTTCGTTGGCCGGTAGAAAGCTAGAAATAATATCTGTAAAGCAATGAATGCATAGAACACGCTATTTGTTTTGGTTATGATTTTTACGACATAACTCTTGCAGCAGAACTGTGCACAAATTAAGTATTTATTGTTTAACGTTACATAAGGCACCATAAAAAAGCATATTTGAAACGCTTTGTTTGCTGTGTGACCGCTCGTGCAAAAATGATAAAACTTCTCCTCTCAGGCGGGTTAATTACCAAAATGGAAGTTCTTCATTTCGCCACGTCGTACGATTGACATGAGCCACCCTGGTTAAGTTCTACCCCGGGCGCTGACGGGTGGCAATTCAGTGTTTCAGATGGTGTTTGATTCAAACTGGTTGCCATTACTACTGAACCGCAACATAAAGAAACTCACCTGTCTCTTCCATTCTTTGTATTAGTACAGCGACACACATACTCATCTTCGTAAACTTTGTTGGGGGATATAGCCTAGGTGTTGAAACTCATATTTCGTGGTAAGCATGTTCTTATATTGACAGCTTGTCCCCTAATAATCCCATTTTTTTTTTTTAAGTCACAACGTTTAGTTGAGAATTCTTGTTTGACTTCACTAAAACACTCATCACGTACACTGCATAAAAAAACGCTAAAATTTAATAGTAGAAATTTTATCGTTTTGTAGACCTAATAAAACATTCATATTAGTTTCATAACAAGTTTATTTGTTCTCGTTGCGTCATTATTCTATTGTTTTGGGACATGAAACTTCCCTGTGAATGTGCAACATGTTGCAAGTTGTACATTGGTACTGAGTAACCTCAAGACTACGGTCATGAAGATTCTACTCATCATATTGTCTTCAATATGTTTGGTGCAGGTAAAAACACATCATTCAACCAACAGCTCTGCATTCCTTTTTTTGGGGTATCAGTTTTTTCCACTTCAAGATCAAGGCCATCAGGACCTCTATTCGGTAACTTTCTCATTTCTGCCTGAAATAAAAGCAGCCGAAACGAATGGAGGCAAAAATTATTTGCCCGTGTCAGTCGTCGCCAAAGATGCGATTCTATAACAGCGCCTGAAATGTGTATGTACGCTTTGGGAGGACATCACAAAGCGACTGAGCCACCGAGGCTTTAAACCAATCAGAAACAGACAATATCAGGATTTAGAGGGTCGTGATCACTGCTACACGGCTCAAATCAAAATAAACATAAACCTACACAGTTATATGAACGCGTCTTTACCAACACAAGAAGCAACCTAGAATGCACTATTTCTCTATTCTAGGAATTTCTCTATACCCTAGGAACCCTACAAGGTAATGCCTAGGCCTACGTCCATATCTAATTATGTCTTAACAGTGAATTTATATGTATCGGCCTAGTAATACGGCAGTCTCAATGATACAATAGGCCTAGGCTAGATTTTTTGACGTAATATTTCTCTAATGACGGGCGTCACTAGACCGCGGCGCCGGATGAGATTTTGAATAATAAAGACTGTCTCAAATGAATAGTAAACACGTTGTTTATTGGTGTTTTTCACTCATTATAATGGAACATAATTATTGAATGCAGTTTGCAGTACAATATCACGCGTCAACAGTTATTATCCATGCTTAATATTATACGGCTGATTTCGTTTCACCAGTAAAAAAGCAACTGAAACCATGGAAATGGATGCAGGCGGAAATGGGCACCAAAAAAGTTATAAAATCGCAATTATCCGATCAACGTTGAATTCAGGCAGAAACCATATCAGGACCTACGAAAAAAGTTACAGAATAGGGGTCCAGATTACATATGAACTGCATACGTGAAATCAGAGTTTTTACAAATAATACTATTGGGGATGCATACGAAGTCCGACTTAGTTTACGACCCGGGTACCCGTTCACGCTCCCTGCGGGACAGCCGGGTATTAATAGTCTTAACATAAGGTGGGGATGGGGTGGGGGAATTTAGTGGGGTGTCCAATTATATTTTTAGATTTTTTATGCCAAACTTGCCCTGGGAGAATCGCATGATCTCTTCACATGTGTCTAACTATGGCTATGAGCTCTGAAACGGTTTAGCAAACCGGTTTGGGGCTAAGCACGTTTATATGTTTTTCCGTATATCACATACAACTTGTAAAAATGGTTTGAAAGCGTATCCAACATGGCCATCAAACAATATCTATATAGCTTTGACCACACACTCCTATATTATATTATAAATATGTGTAAAAGCTTTTAAAACCTATAAACGTTCACGTACAAATAACTTAAGATGTTGGGATCCGTATCAAACAAGAAAATAGTCGGACAGCTGACTGCAATATAACTACAAGTACAACATCAGCAACACTCCGATATAACAGTCGAACGGCGAACAACATTACCTAAACCGGTTCGCTAAACCGTTTCAGAGCTCTGTAATATACGTAGTCACGTGGTGAATCAGAGAGCTCTGAAATGGTTTAACAAACTGGGTTGGGTCTAAAACATTAGAGATGTTGATATACATCGGATATGCACATTGGTTTTTCTGTAAAACACTTTAATGCCAAATCAGTTTGGAAAGTAGTTTGAATAAGTCAAATCGCAAGGTATGTGGTTGATATACGCCTCAAACCGTTTTCGCATATGTTTAAGGGTGCGCACGCACATTCCACTGTCTTGACAACTCAACTATGTGGTAGGCGGTGGCACGATGTTCGACTAGTATATCAGAGTGTTGCTGTTGTTGTAGTTACATTTCAGGCAGCTGTCCGACTATTTTCTTGTTCGATGCGTATCCCAACCTCTAAGTTATTTGTACGTGAAAGTTTATACTTTTTAAAAGCTTTTACACTCATTTATAATAGAATATAGAAGTTAGTGGTCAAAGCTTTGTAGATATTGTTTGATGGCCTTGTAAGATACGCTTTCAAACCATTTTTACGGGTTTTGTGTGATATACAGAAATACATACAAACGTTTTAAGACCCAAACCGGCTTGCTAAACCGCTTCAGAACTCGTATGATATACGTAGGCACATAAAGGTAAATTTGACACCAAAGGAGAAGGACTGCTTAAGAAGTCTCAATCCCTTGCATTCGCACTAATAGCTGAAGAAAACCTTGTGAAAAACTTTCAGTCGGGATTGCCGGTCACCTCGGGATTCGAAACCGGGACCTCCCGAATCAGAGTCCCTTGCTTTCCTTTACGATTGAGCCATCTCTGTCGGTTGCGAGAGACATACGCTATTTATAGACAAATAAAGAGCCATAGCGGCCGGCCCATCAATATGAAACGTCGAAATATTAATCAATAAATAATCAACAAATAATAGCAAATAATAATAATTACAAATATTCATCTTAAAAAACAAGGGTTGTTTATGTGACTTACCCACAGTTTTCTTATTATCCAAGTTGGCGCTGCCCCCGTCGATGCTTGAGCTTGGTACCAGGCATGAACTTTCAGTTGTCCTGGTAAAAAAAAAAAAAAACTGATAACTTGCACTGTTTATAGGTCATCTTAGTATCACCACTTGCACTTGACAGTTCGCCTACTCAACGCCCACTCATGAACCCTACTACAACACCCTCTACCTGGATACTGACGCCAACACGTGGATTTCCATTCGAAGAACAAACGTGTAGGTGCGGGGCGGCGCGGTCGTATCGCTCCACCGCGGTGGTGCGGGGGTGCGGGGTGGCGCGGTCGTATCGCTCCACCGCGGTGGTGCGGGGCGGCGCGGTCGTATCGCTCCACTGTGGGGGTGCGGGGCGGCGTGGTCGTATCGCTCTACCGCGGGGGTGCGGGGCGGCGCGGTCGTATCGCTCCACCGCGGTGGTGCGGGGGTGCGGGGTGGCGCGGTCGTATCGCTCCACCGCGGTGGTGCGGGGGTGCGGGGTGGCGCGGTCGTATCGCTCCACCGCGGTGGTGCGGGGTGGCGCGGTTGTATCGCTCCACCGCGGTGGTGGGGGTGTGCGGGGTGGCGCGGTCGTATCGCTCCACCGCGGTGGTGCTGGGGTGCGGGGCCGCGCGGTCGTATCGCTCCACCGCGGTGGTGCGGGGGTGCGGGGCGGCGCGGTCGTATCGCTCCACCGCGGTGGTGCTGGGGTGCGGGGCCGCGCGGTCGTATCGCTCCACCGCGGTGGTGCGGGGGTGCGAGGTGGCGCGGTCGTATCGCTCCACCGCGGTGGTGCGGGGGTGCGGGGTGGCGCGGTCGTATCGCTCCACCGCGGTGGTGGGGGTGTGCGGGGTGGCGCGGTCGTATCGCTCCACCGCGGTGGTGCGGGGGTGTGGGGCCGCGCGGTCGTATCGCTCCACCGCGGTGGTGCGGGGGTGTGGGGCCGCGCGGTCGTATCGCTCCACCGCGGTGGTGCGGGGGTGCGGGGCCGCGCGGTCGTATCGCTCCACCGCGGTGGTGCGGGGGTGCGGGGTGGCGCGGTCGTATTGCTCCACCGCGGGGGTGCGGGGGTGCGGGGTGGCGCGGTCGTATCGCTCCACCGCGGTGGTGCGGGGGTGCGGGGCCGCGCGGTCGTATCGCTCCACCGCGGTGGTGCGGGGGTGCGGGGTGGCGCGGTCGTATTGCTCCACCGCGGGGGTGCGGGGGTGCGGGGTGGCGCGGTCGTATCGCTCCACCGCGGTGGTGCGGGGGTGCGGGGTGGCGCGGTCGTATCGCTCCACCGCGGTGGTGCGGGGGGTGCGGGATGGCGCGGTCGTATCGCTCCACCGCGGTGGTGCGGGGGTGCGGGGTGGCGCGGTCGTATCGCTCCACCGCGGTGGTGCGGGGGTGCGGGGTGGCGCGGTCGTATCGCTCCACCGCGGTGGTGCGGGGGTGTTGGGTGGCGCGGTCGTATCGCTCTACCGCGGGGGTGCGGGGTGGCGCGGTCGTATCGCTCTACCGCGGGGGTGCGGGGTGGCGCGGGCAAATCGCTTCGCCGCAGACAATTTCCGGCATTTTGGCCGCCTAAGGCTTACATTTTTTGGGGAGTAATGTTACTCAATGCTTCCGACTGCCTCGACCCATAACGAAAAATCATAGTCATAAATCATAATCAAAAACATTAAACATGTATTACATTGAATGTAACCCCAACTACCGCAGCAGCCTTTTCGTGGAGACTAGCAAGTGTTGGGCCGTGCGCACGCCTATACCAAGTACTTCTTGCCTGAGTAGAAGCCTAATAAATAATGGGAATTTTGTGTCGTCGATCGAAAAAGTGTTTTAATATTAGCTTGTATACATACAATTCTTTAACTGGCAAGACATCAACTAACAAATATAAATCATTTACAATGATATTACTTTCAGCTTTCGTTCTTGTGCTCATAATCTTTAATAGGTATACTGTTTTGTGGGATACGTGTTTCCCCAAGCTATAATATCCCATACGACATGACAGATTCCGCAAGAGCAACATACATCAATTTTAGATGCTTAAAAGATAAATGGTCTATTAGAGCAAAATGCTGATGATCACAAGATATAAGGCGCTTACATATTTTTGCAACTTGTATGTACCAACAAATCTACGATATATTTCTAAACCTAGATATGGATGACTATTAACTGAAGTGATGGTAGTGTAGTGTGAATCAGTGTTGGTCTTGTGTGTTGGCTAAAATACCCTAGCCATTAGGTTCTTTTAATAAAGGGATTGGCATAAAAATATTTCTAAATGTGATTTTTGAATAATTTTAAGTTCTGGTCATGAGCCCTTTCTCAAACTAACCAAGAAATGATCTTCTTCATATTATTATTTTTATTATTATTATTATTATTATTATTATTATTATTATTATTATTATTATTATTATTATTATTATTATTATTATTATTATTATTATTATTATTATTATAAAAGCATAAATGTTACTCTGTTTGCGGTGATAAACAGTAATAACCTCATCTTCAATAGCAGCTTCACCCATGATTATGAAGTTGATAAAAACCAGTGAATACTGCTTTGGAAATAAATGAAACGATCACAAATATTACGTGTTAGGTTTGGAAAGGGCCTAAGTGGACTTGGGAGGTTTCTCAACTGACCAATGTTCTAATACGCTTACAAAATGGAGAGGGTATCTTGGGGCTGGACAAGTTCCCCTTCAACACCAGGACACAACTCGAGGACATAGAAGTAGGGAATGTGTGACAATCATCACATAAAACATAACCATTAGATAACTCCAACATGATATATGAGCATCAAGTGCCATAAACATGGAACAGAACACACAATACAGAATATGGTTCTGTACCGATAACTTTGCTCGATCAGATCTAAACCAGAAAACTTTTTCTGGCAAAACAGGGAAATATATTCTCTATTATGACTTATTAACAGAAAACAAATTTTCTGGCAAAACAGGGAAATGTATTCCCTATTATGACTCACAAACAGAAGGGAATACCTTCAGCAAGTCTTTAAATTTAGTGACTCTTGCAGGTTAGAGTTCAACTGCATTTTCTTGTTGTCCATTTAACATTGTTGTATCAATCAGTCAATCAATCACGAACTTCATGTTTTTGCAAATAATTGATTAGAAAAATAGATCTTTGTTCACGTTAAGGTATAACTTGATATTTGCCTTAATTTAAAAGTGACATATCAAGCTAGCTAGGGCCCCTTCTTATACGACTTCCAACGCAAAATAATATGTAACTAACACCCACACATTTAGTTGGGAGTTTTAAGACCAGACATAAGAAATCCAACAACTGTGTTCAAGATACAGCCGTATTGGATGAAATAACTCGTCTCTTCTTAGCTATACTCAAAATACACTGTGCATATGCTCTTGATTCAAGAGTCCATTGCACCAATAGTTATAATTGAAGTTAATAATAAAATTACTGGTATCTACATTTCAATAAAAAGAAACTTAAACACTATTATTTAACCAAGATCGATGTTCGGACTATTAAATACCATAGGTTTCTGCGTCGAAATTATTATTATGTTGTTTCTTGTATTGCCCTTATCACCACTCTCTTTATTTATAGCTGGGTTTTGAAGTTCATGGTCAATTCACCTAGTGTTAATTTTTTCTAATTCTTTTGATTGTTTATAAAACCAAAGCTGTATTTTGTCTGTATTCCAACATCACTTCTCAGCTGTTCCCAGAAATGGCAGCAGTGAAGATTGTTCATATAATTGTCAGAACTATAAACCTTAACTAGGTTAATATATAATTTAGGAATTGAGCTTCCTCAGTGGTGATTTTAATTACAAACATCATACATTTATTTTGAAAACCGTATGATTGAACGTATGAAGTTTCATGTGATGAATAGCTATACTTATGTGACTGAGCTTGTTTACAGTACATTCCGTCCACTGCGTTTCTTGTTTATAATTAATTATGGACCAATAATTTGATTTAAAAGAAGGTCTGCAAAGCTTCATAAGCACGCGTTTCATCGGAGCAAATCTATCTGAATCTATATGTATTGATTTCCGATTAACCCTTTCCGATGAACCTTTTCCAATTCTCTTTAGAAGGAAACAAGATAGTTATTAAATCTCGTTTGTTACAGATATACTTGTACCAACCCTGCTACGCGGGCGGGTTCCGCCACAATCGTCGCTCTACCCAAAGATCCCTCGCCGACTCTAGGGCCAACCACCGTATCACCAAACGAAGCCGTGCCAGGAGTAGGCCTACTCATGACACGATATCGAATCTTGAAAGAAGTTTCATCCAGGACTCTCTTGATAGGATCAAAGACTTAGGAAACCGAATCACCAAACAAGTGAAAGATGGCATAGATCTGATCACCAAGTACATCAGTGAATTCCCAGACAAATTAAAATCGTTCGTTAAGGACAAAACTAGTGAGGTTGAAGAAGCCGTAGTGAATGCTACTACCAGATTCAATGACGCGAGGACACAAACTAACAATACAAGCATCATCGATTGTCTTATGCAAGGAGCTGAAAAAGTTAAAGTTATGGCCCAAAGTGTTCTCAAAGAATTAGCCACGTGCGTGACGTCACCGATACAAAAGTTTGAGGACTTCAAAAACGACTTAATTGATCTCGGAAAAAAAAGTATTGTATTAGTTCCAGAAGCTATTGGGGAATTTAAAAGGTGTCAAGAATTATGGTTGGGCTCAAGATTGGTGTGTATAGGAGCGCTAACCGCCACAACGATCAGCAAATTGATGGAGATAAGCTACCGTGTGGTGAAAACGATCCACCATGCAACTCGATTGATATTGGCTATACCAATTGGTATATTGTGTCCGGGAGTCAAACTACTAGCTTTCACCAAACTGATAGTGCAAGTTCCTCATGCTATTGGATCTTGCCTTTTTACACTCATCGGTTAAGACCTTTGTCAAGAAGTGGGCAATACCATTACCTAGTTTGTGATTTTCGTATTTTGAATGTTGGCAATTTCCAATTATATCAAGAATAATTAAAACAAATAAAAAACAGTAATACACTTAATAACGTCTCCAGCTGAACGTTTACACCCAGATTGAAAAAGGAATAATAAAGAACACTTGTAAGATAATATGATTACTTTCAACTTGCAAGAATGAAAACTTCAAGATATATTCAAATCGGCCACGACCGTACATACATGCTAATAGTATCATCTACAAGTTTGTTTTGTGGACAACAATACGAACATATAGATAGGCTACTTTATTAGTTTTAGATTGAGTAACGTATTGCAAACACAAGGAAATACATAACATTAATATACGTCAGTATGTTCACAACAGCTCTGACCGAGTATGTATGTATGTATGTATTACAGCAATAAAAGAACACAAAAAATGCATGTGTATAATTATGACTGTATTCCAAGTTTCAACACCGCTTCTCAGATCCCACCAACTAGAAATGGCAGCAGTAAAGATAATTTATATTCTTATCAGGTCGATATACTTATCATTTGTAAATGTGTAATTTTAAAGAATTGCTTCCACTTCAATTACGCGTCCAAAGTGGTGATATCAATTTAAACAAACTTTGTTTTATCACCCAGCATGTTTAAACGTATGAAGAATAACTTATGTGACTGATGTTTACAGTATGGTCCGCATTTCCCATTTATAATGTATCAATAGTTAGATGGAAGAGAAGGCGTGATCCATCTGTATCGAAAGCCGATGAACCTTTACCAATTCCCTTTAGTAAGAATGGAGCATTGAAGTTATTAGACCTCGTTTGTTACAGATATACTTGTACCAACCCTGCTACGCGGGCGGGTTCCGCCACAATCGTCGCTCTACCCAAAGATTCGTCGCACGCTCTAAACCTCACCACAGTATCGGCCAACCAAGACAAGTCACCGAATCGGAGCTTGGAAGAAGTTTCGCAGGCTGGGTTTTCGATACGATTAAATACTTTGGAAAAAAACTGGTCGCAATGGTAGATAATGCCCACAAGTTCGTCAGCCAATTAGTCAATAACACCAAAGACTTCATATCATCAGTCAAAAAGGAGGTTAAAGAAGCGATAGAAAAGGCAGAGAAGGAATACGCTGACGCGAAGAATAATACTTCTTTTAAAAACGTCACCACTTGTCTTGCGAAACAAGGTGAAGAATTTTTAACAGCGGCCAAAAATCTTGTACCAGAATTAATCAAGTGTGTGACGACGCCCATAGGATACATTCAGGATTTGCAAGCCCACATAAATAAAATAAGAAATGAAGGCTTAGACGCTCTTGACTGGTTTCTAAAAAATGCCCGCGATTGTAACGATCAGTCTATTTTTACGAGATTTTTTTGTCTTGCCGAAACAATAGAAAAAATGTTTGCTAAGATGGACGATCTCAAATATTTAATTAATAACGTGATAGACACTGTAAAAAAAATGCTGGATATAAAAACCATTTTTAGCTGTCCTGCAATGAAACTGCAAGCTTTTCGAAAAAAAGTAATGGAAATCCCTAGTAAAATAGTATTCTGCGTTGCCCTTGCTGTACAGGTAATCGGCGGCTAAGACATTTGTCGAAATGTGGGCAATACTTAGATTTAGTGGTTTTCGTACTTTCAATGTTGGCAATTTAATCTGGCTGAAGGGTCTTGTTTAAATATACACAAATACAATAAGAGCTAGTTTTATGTAGGTACGTATTTTTATTGTGTTCGCTGAGATAACTAGCGTCTTCTTTGGTTCTCCAAATACGCTGTACATAATATGCTCTTGTCTTGAGTGCATTACACAAATAGTTAATAATGATAACAATAATTATTAAACTTAAAACTTAAACAGTAATAACTAAATAGTTTGATTGAAAGAAACGAATTATTGAAGCCTTCAGTCTCCATCCTTATGGTGGTTTTCGTGGTTTTCCACCATACGAAGAGCGAATGCTAGGATGGGTACAACAAATCGGCCACGACCGTACATACATACTAATGCTATTATCTAAAGTTTGTTGTGGTGAATATAAAATTAACAAATATATATTTAATTAAATCAAAGTAGAGTTAAATAAGGTAAACAATGCAAATACTGGGCATTTATGTCCGTGCAACATGTTGACACTGGTTTTGACCGAGTCTGTTTGTAATACAGCAATACAATAATTATTATATATGTGTATTATTGTTTCTGTATTCCATCAACTGTTCTTACTTCCCACCAACCAGAAAATGGCAGCAGTGAAGATGCAATAACCATAGATGGTTATAGAATATTATACATATCACAAAACAGCTATTTTAAAGTTCTCTCCTTCGTCTATTCAACTCTTTCTTTCTTTCTGATATCCGCGGTGGCTGATGCTGATGCTGATGCTGTTTTAGTGCAGTATTTCATCCACGAATGTGGATTCAAATCCGACATGTTCTTTGTAATATGGAACTGTCCATGATTTTAAATATATCTTACACGTATCTTGTCATTTGTATTATATAATTTAATACACATCGCAATTGAAAAGAAACATAAAAATTAAAATCTGTTGATTCTATGCTCCTGGGTTTGAACTTCCCGCACAAAGTTAAGTGCGCGCTCTAATTGGTTGTCACGTCATCGTGAGATGAGGCCGAGGACGTACAGTAGCTTTCGTACTGATGAAACGAAACCAGCCGTAATATGAAGCATGGATAACAACTGTTTACGCGTGATATTGTGCTACAAATTTTATTCTATTATAATGAGTGAAAAATACCAATAAACAACGTATTCACTTTTCATTTGAGACAGTTTATATTATTCGAAAATCTTGGCTGGCGCCACGGTCTACGTAGTGTTGCCCGAAATTAGAGAAATATTACGTCAACAACTCTAGCCTAGGCCTATTGTATCATTAGGACTGCCGTATTACTAGGCCGATATATATAAATTCACTGACAAAATGTCAAAATTTCTCACCAGAGTGCGGCATAGAACAATCCGGTTTTAAAATAGTAAACAAACGCGGATTGCAACGGGAACGAGCGTGATGACAGGTAGTTAAAATTTACAACATATTGTTGGTAACGAGCATAATGTCCTAAAATATAATAAACAGTAATGTGTAATTTATAATTTATAACGCCTAGTATTGGCCCTAATCATAATAGGGCTTCATTATTCAGGTTTATCACAGCCTTTAGCTCTCGACTTTTCAACCACTAACTATAGCTGACAGATGACATTGCCTGTGTATTGCAAGAATCACCTAATTTTGTTATTTTATTTGAACTTAAATTTAAATGCATTGTCTGCTGGGGCTCCGATTTTATACATATTTTTCTTCTTATTTTTTCATATTTATACGACAATATTATTTTAAGACAAATTCATCAATAAAAACAAACGCTAACAGATGGTAGCTAATAGCTATACAGACGACCTACCCTTGTCTCTCTGCATGTTGTCGTATCCTAAAAGCACAGGGAACACATATTACTACTCTGAAAGATCTCTTTGTAATATTTTCAATGTAAATGTTTCTTGATATCAGTAATAAGGTTTCATAAATAATATAACAAGCAAAATCAGTCGAACACGGGCGTCACATAATTTAGAAAAAACGCCATATTTCCCCCACGTTAAATTAACTTCTGTCAAACATTTGTCAAACACGAAACGGCAATAAAGACAACTGACCATCAACTGACGAAGAAACACGTCAAGTATCCTAGACACACAGAAGTCACCGCTTTGTTGATTTTACTATTTACAAGTCACAGCCTACCACAGCCAGTATTTTCTAACACCGCCTTGCCGAGTGTATTTTCATTTTGACAGGTGGACCGCATTTTTGGGTGCTGCGATCTGGTGATTGAGCTTTAAAAGAACATATTGACGAAGGCCTAGGCATTTCCTTGTAGGGTTCCTAGGGTATAGAGAAATTCCTAGCATAGAAAAACAGGCCATTCTATGTAGTTTCTTGTGTTGTGAAACACGCGTTCGTTCATGTAACTGTGTAGGCTTATGTTTGTTTTGATTTGAGCCGTGTAGCAGTGATCACGGCCCTCTAAATCATAATATTGTCGGTTTCTGATTGGCTTAAAGCCTCGGTGGCTCAGTCGCCTTGTGATGTCCTCCCAATGCGTACATACACATTTCAGGCGCTGTTATAGAATCGCGTCTTTGGCGAAGACTGGCACGGGCAAAGAATTTTTGCCTGCAATCAACAGCACAGTGGATGGTTTCATCATGGAGTTATAAGTTGAGAAGGAGGTCTAGGTGCGCAGTAGAATGCGTACGAGATAGCTCCGTGCAGACACCGCGGGACGGCAGCCATTTTAGTTGTTTAATTCGACTGTGACCCGCGAAGTAAGCCGTGAAATAGTGCAGAGCGATTGGAACAAGAGTAAAATAAACGGAAATTATTAAGGAAAACGTTAGGCCTATCACAAGTGTAAAAAAATGAGTAGTACACCTTCACGAGAAAGGCCTAGAAGTGGTGGGCCTACGCTTAGGCCTACCAAGGTTCTTGAACAAGTCCAATCCCAGAATGGTTTATCTGAAAACAAGGCACATTCCTAATCATCCCTCAAAAACGTAAATCCACTTGGACATTTGCTAAAGGAAACGGCAATCACACAAAGTTACAACTATTCTATCTAGGCCTAGCTAGGCCCTACATAGGCAAGAGTTAGCCCTAGGCCTATAAAGTGAAGGCGATTTTGGAGAGGTTATGTTGACAACATGTATCGCCCAATTTTAATGACTGGGCGTAGAACCATGGTAGAATAAGGCCTATGGTTTATTTTCAATAGGCCTAGATTTACTGAAAAGTATGTATTAATAGTCGTAGCTTAAGCTTAATTACAGTTCAATGGTTTTAAACAGGCTACTTCTTAAGCCTAGGCCCTACACTAGCCTGACAGTAGGGCAGTATCAGGACTTCATTAATTTTTATTATGTATTTTTCTAAGCAAATCGATACAAATTCTTACTCGACAAAATGATAAGGTACCAGCAGAGTAATTGTGTACACTTACCTCAATTTATATGTACGTTCATACGTATTTAACTTCTTATAATGTCGAGCTTCGTAGCCTGCAATACTCACTATGTCTGAAAGTAAACAACTAAAATGGCGTCACTGTCAAAGTACCGGAAGTGACCACATTATGATCGCGCTCTTCCATTCAAGCTAGACCTCCTTCTCAACTTATAACTCCATGGTTTCATGAAGTCCGTGGCCGAAGCCGAGTCGATTGCCGAAGCTTCGAACAACAGCATACCCGCCTGCTTCACAGAGAAAAGAAACCAGGTCCTGGCACTGAGTATTTCGTTGACTAAAGAACTTGGTAAATGCTTTATAACGAAAGTTAAACAGGTTAAAGACTGGATAGTCCGACTGGTCCAATTGAGTACCAGCACGCTTCTCTTGTTACCGAATACCATAAAAAATGTGATAAATTGTACGCAAGCTGAGACTATTATCTCGGGTGTGTTGTGTCCCACTAAGACAACGGTTGGCGCCGTTACACAGCTGACCAAAAACCTAGCAGAAGTTGGGTCGATTGCTGCTTCTGCCAGTGTGACTTACAATACTTTGCCCGCTGCTCTTGGTACAATGTTAGGCCTCAAGATATTGTGGTTACTTTAAGATGTACGATAAAAACTATTGGCTGAAGTTGTGCTAGAATTTCAAAATGAGATTATATAAATATACTTGAATATTATTGCATAACTGTGTACTTTGTATTTATCTGGTGAAAACATGACCCAATTATCAATTATTGAACGGTACATACGGCGTAATAAAAAGCATATTTAAGACGCATGATTTTCTGTGTGCCATCTCGGGAAATGTGATACAATTCCTCTTCTCATTCTGGTAAATTACAAAAAAATAAAATATAGATATGTTTAACTTTCTAATAATTCTGGATTTTATCTCATGCTACTTCTATGTGGATCATAAATATGTTAGTTTATCTCATTTGTAATATAAAGAGTATTTAGGGATAAGACAGTTAGGAAAAGAAGGGGAATGGAGAATAATTGGATACACGGAAATGTGAGGACCTCATTGCGTCGCCTCGTACGACTGACATGTCACCCTGGGTCAACTTCTACCCCGGGCGCAGACGGGGAGGCAATTCAGTGTTGAAATGTTTCTGATGGTGTTTGCTTCAAGCTCAACTGTTCTCCAGAACTGGTTGCTATTACAACTGAACCGCAACATAAAGAAACTCTCTTGTCTCTTCCTTTCTTTGTATTAGTACAACGACGCACACACTCATCTTCGTAAACTTTGTTGGGGGATATAGCCTACGTGTTGAAACTCTCATATTCCGTGGTAAGCATGTTCTTATATTGACAGCTTGTCCCCTATTATAGCCGTAGTGACGTCACGTGAATACTTTTGAATCATATTTTAAAAAAATAGCCCCAACGCTAGGTTGGGAATTTTTCTTTGAATTCACTGAAACACTCATAACGTCAACTGCATGAAAAAAAGGGTAAAATTTAATAGTAGTACTTTTATCGCTTCGTAATAAAACATTCATATTTGTTTTATGTCGTGGTTATTTGTTCTCGTTGCGTCATTATTCTATTGTTTATTGACATACAATTTCCCTGTGAATGTGCAACATGTTACAAGTTGTACATTGGTACTGAGTTACTTCAAGGCTACAGTCATGCGGTTTCTGTCCATCATCATAGCTTCAGTATGTGTGGTGCAGGTAAAAACAAATTTTTTTGACCAAGTTTGTATGTATTGCAACAATAAATTAATAATACAAATAATAATAATAATAATAATAATAATAATAATAATAATAATAATAATAATAATAATAATAATAATAATAACCATCTTTCGGCCGCCACCCTAGGGTGCACTCTCGCATCGTCTTGGCTCAAGAGGAGCCCGATGGTGCAAACGAGAGAAGAGAAGAAGGGAAATAACATAATAATAATAATAATAATAATAATAATAATAATAATAATAATAATAATAATAATAATAACAATAATAATAATTATTATAATAATAAAAGTATACATCGAGATGCAAAATCCAATAATTTTGAACACGTGTAGGAGAGTGCGAAAATTTTTTAACTAAGAAGAATGAAGACTTCAAGAAGTTCTCCATCCTGATGGTGGTTTTCGTGGTTTCCACCATACGAAGAGCGAATGCTGGGAAGAGTACAAATCGGCCACGACCGTACATGGCATCCACAGTTTGTTTTAGAAAAATAATATGGACAATGATATATGTAATTAGTTCTAAGTAGACTTTCATAAGGTAAACACATGGGCATACTTGAAATTTATGTCCGTACAACATGTATACACCGGTTTTGACCGAGTTTGTATGTATTGCAACAATAAAACAATAATAATAATAATAATAATAATAATAATAATAATAATAATAATAATAATAATAATAATAATAATAATAATAATAATAATAATAAACGGGTTTTTTTCCGCGCCGTGGATGATGAAGTAATGATTCAGAAGACTGTATATCCTAGGTATTTTCGGGTCGTGAATAATTAGCTGTTGTTAACTTCGTCATTCAATTGTGAGTAATTTATGAGTGAGATTGTTTTTAGTTTTGATGCGGTTGAAAGGGTTTTTGTTGATTTGTTTTAAGGTTTTGGAGTTCAATAAAGTTAACATCTTGTCTTAGTCGGAAGTGTTCATAATTACGTTGCACTCACATTACTTCAAAAAGTTAAAATATAAGTTGACAATAAAGAGAGCTATTTTGAATTTCGCGTCCTAATTGGTGATTTTGATTCATATGTATTGTAATTTAATCAAATATCTTATTCAACATCTTATTTTTGTTAAGTTATCATTTATCAACTAACTAATATCAAGCAAACTAATCTAGCTTTGAGTGAAGGATTATTACTTTTGTGACTGATGTTGTTTACGGTAAATTCCGTTCACTGCACTTTTATTTATAATTATGGATACATAGTTTGATTGAAATGCTTCGTTACCTCGCGTTTGATCGGGGAATATCTTTATCTATCTGTATCGATTTCAGATGAACCTTTACCAGTTCTCTTTTGTTTGAATGGAGCAACGAAGTTATTAGACCTCGTTTGTTACAGATATACTTGTACCAACCCTGCTACGCGGGCGGGTTCCGCCACAATCGTCGCTCTACCCAAAGATTCGTCGCACGCTCTAAACCTCACCACAGTATCGGCCAACCAAGACAAGTCACCGAATCGGAGCTTGGAAGAAGTTTAACAGGCTGGGTTTTCGATACGATTAAATACTTTGGGAAAAAACTGGTCGCAATGGTAGATAATGCCCACAAGTTCGTCAGCCAATTAGTCAATAACACCAAAGACTTCATATCAACAATCGCGAAGGAGGTTAAAGAAGCGATAGAAAAGGCAGAGAAGGACTACGCTAACGCGAAGAATAATACTTCTTTTAACAACGTCACCACTTGCCTTGTGACACAATTTGAAGAATTTTTAGCAGCGGCCAAAAATGTTGTACCAGAATTAAAAAAATGTGTGACAACGCCGATAGACCGCTATAATGATTTGAAAGACGACCTAAACAAACTAAAGAATGAGGGCTTGGCCGCTCTTGACTGGTTTGTGGCAAATGCCAAAGATTGTTTGGATCAGTCATTTTTTTCGAAATACACCTGTCTTACCGAAACGATAGACTCAATGGTTGAAAAGATGGAAGACATCCAATATTTAATTAGAAACGTTTTAAAGGCTGCAGAAAAAATAGCACAAGCTATATTCGAAGGTTTCACGTGTCCTGCAGCCAAACTGCGAGATTTCCGGAAAAGGGTATTGGCAATCCCTAGTAAAATAGTATTCTGCGTTGCACTTGCTATACAGGTAATCGGCGGTTAAGACATTTGTCGAGAAGCAAGAAGTGGGCAATACACAGATTGAGTGGTTTTCGAAATTTCAATGTTGGCAATTTAATCTGGCCGAAGGGTCTTGTTTAAATATACACACCCGCAATTGGAGCTAGTTTTATGTAGGTACGTATTTGTATTTGTCTTCGTTGAGATTACTCGCGTCTTCTTTGGTTCTCCAAATGCGCGGTACATAATATGCTCTTGTCTTGAGTGCATTACACAAATAGTTAATAATGATAACAATAATTACTTAACTTAAAATTTAAACAGTAATAAATTAATAGTTTGATCGGAAGAAACGAAATATTGAAGCCTTCAAGACAGTCTCCATCCTTATGGTGGTTTTCGTAGTTTTCCACCATACGAAGAGCGAATGCTAGGATGGGTACAACAAATCAGCCAAGACCGTACATACATACTAATACTATTATCTAAAGTTTGTTTTGGTGAATTAAAAATGACAAAATATATATTTAATTAGCTCAAAGTAGAGTTAAATAAGGTGAACACATGAGAATACTGGTCATTTATGTCCGTGCAACATGTTGACACTGGTTTTCACCGAGTCTGTTAAAATGTAGTGGTGCAAATTGTGGCGGAATATGTTATTGTGTATTTGTTGTAACACTTGAATGGAAGTGGGTTGTATTTTATAACTGACTTCTTTACTTCTTGGAACGAGCTAACCTAGTAAATCGACACAAAACCTCTTCAAAATTCTCACCGACATTGTTGAATGTTTTTGATATCTGTAGAATATTTTGTGTTGTTTATCTTAACATTGATTTCCACACTATGCCGACCCTTGCTATGTTCTTCGGTCTACGATTCAATTATTCACTATGACTAACGCATTTTTTTAATGGTGCAACGATTAAACGATTCCCGTATATTGACCTTGGCTATGTTTTAATGACTATGACTATGATGATCTACATAATAAATCGACTTGAGCAATGCTTTTGGACCCCGATTTCCGTTCTAATTTTACTGTTTTCAATATATTGCAATGTACCGAATTCACGCGCCGACCCAGCCTTGTCCCTACCACCTTGGTACGGGACTCGAACCCATGTTCAGGTCGGCTGTCACAAGGTTATACCATTGAGTTTGTTAGTGTAGGGTAGATACCCAGCGGCCATTGGCGGCTGTCTACCAATAAATTTCCCGTGGACTCTAGTAGTGCGAGCGCGTACCGCTAGAAAGCGCTACATGTACTCACTAATGTCAGCGTTCCTGTGGAAAGAAAGGGATACTACGTAGTACGCGCAGATGCGAAGTCGGTAAGGTAGTAGTATCCAGATGGCGGTTGATATTGTTATTAAAGCATTATCATTTGTTCTGATAAACATGTCAAACGGGCACGAAGTTAACAATAAGTAAGCTAATACTTTATTACAACACATTCTATAAGGTTTTATACATTATATAGGCTAGGCTTCAGTACTACGTTACTAATGTAGGCCTATTAATGTAGGCCTAGGCTTATTGCAGCCTAGTAATGGCCTAAACTAAAAGAGTTTGGCCTAGACCTAGGCTAGACCTAAGCCACGTGATCTTCTGACGTCACTTTCGACTGTGGAAAGTAATTCCATCTGCAATAGGGAAGTCTCACGCATTTTTTTTATTTGCTTACTGGTTACCTCAAGTTAAAATAAACGGGAATTAATTGGTTTCGGCTCGAAAGGTGCATTAACATCGCTTTAACAGCAAGTCAAAGATACTGCTGTCAAAACACGGTCAGAAACGGACCTGCGCCATCTTGCTCGTCATTTCAAGGTTCTGACGTCATATGTCAGTAAACAGTAATTTTATATCATACAAATAGTACTGAAATCCCACCCTTTAGTAGATTATTGCTCTTATAAGACTCTAACTGAACCAACGTTTATTTATAGTTAGTAAATGAACACTTCTCAATATTAATTAACACCAATATGTTAAATAATTTCATTATTTTAAACACGTTTTGGTAAATACTGTATCAAAATGAATTTTCTGAAGAAAACAGTGGTTTAAAAGACATTGTTTAAAGTCACTGCATCCTAGATATTGTAAAATGTCCAACTTAATATCGTTGATATTATTAAGAATACTTCAAGGAGGCAGTTGTTTACATGACATATGACGTCAAGAGCCGTTTTTCAATTACGGAACAAGAAGTTCCAAATTTCAAACTTAAAATGCTAATAGAATTGGAAATATACGCTTCTCAGATATAAAAATTATACCGCCCGTACTTTTAGATAATGATCTTCAATTTTTAGGTACTTTGAGGAATATTTATTTTTGATGAGACATCCCTATTTGGCTGTCGGAATTACAACCTACAGACGAAAGTGACGTCAGAAGATCACGTGGTGTAGTCCGAGCCTGGGTCTAGGCCCAACTATTTTAGTCTAGGCCATAACTAGACTACAATAAGCCTAGGCCTACATTAATAGGCCTACGTTAGTAACGTAGTACTACAGCCTAGCCTATATAATGTATAAAACCTTATATAATGTGTTGTAATAAAGTATTAGCTTACTTATTGTTAACTTCGTGCCCGTTTGACATGTTTATCAGAACAAATGATAATGCTTAAATAACAATATTCACCGCCATCTGGATACTACTACTTTACCGACTTCGCATCTCCGCGCGTACTACGTAGTATCCCTTTCTTTCCACAGGAACGCTGACATCAGTGGGTACGTGTAGCGCTTTCTAGCGGTACGCGCTCGTACTACTAGAGTGCACGGGAAATTTATTGGTAGACAGCCGCCAATGGCCGCTGGGTCTCTACCCTACACTAACAAACTCAATTGTTATACTGGGGACGTAACCCTCTCTTGACATACGTGAACTCGTACATTTGGGATCGTTGCTATGTCAGAGGAAAGCCGGGTGACTAGGTACTTATATCAACAGTCCTGGGTTCAAACATTGAGGAACCGTACATTTTTTATTTTAGATAATCGACATTCATCCTACCGTGGCAATGACGTGGCGTACTGATCTGGATCTATCTGGCCCTCTAATCTACTACTAAGGAGTCACACTACCTTGGTTAGCTTTCGCCCAGTTCGTTCGTCCCTCGTGACTCCTTGCTTCGTTCCTCGGGGATAGTCCTTGTGCCCCATGCCATCGCCGGTCGCTCTCGGCCCGTTCCATCTTCATGCGCCCACATGTGCGTCCATCTTCAACGGCCCCTCCGACCGGTCCACCCCGAGACTCCGAGACTTACCACTTTTAATCCACCTCGACCGTGTCACGTCACCTTCCCCCCTTTAACCCCCTCTCTGGCTTGTGCTAGCTGCTCATGTCTCTAATCATCATGGGTCGACCCCCCATTCAAGCCTAAATGCTAGAGTGGGGCTCAGACCAAAACCCTAACAACAATCCAACTTGGGTCTCCCAAAACCACTGACACAGCAAAGTTACCACATTACTTGTATGACCATTATGCTGTGTCAGTATTCTAATGTTAGTATTGTAGCCCTAGATTGATGATTACACAATAGCCAGCTCAGCATCTACCTGATTGTGATCAAAACAGAGTGTTGTTTACCCATGTCACAATCAAGTAGAATAAAACACGACAGTGAAGGAATCCAGTGTGAAAATGAATAAACTTCCATTTTCACACTACAGTATACTGGTTATATATATCTAGGTGGCGCGAATAAAGTCTAGTGTACGATTGGCGTCAACGCTAACTTCAACTTCAACACCTTGATAAGCCTGTATATTCATAAGGAAGCATTCACGATTGTAGAAATACGTCAACCGTCAACTTGAACCGTCAACCTCAAAGTTCAACTCATTCCAACTTTGACGATTGGCGTTAACGTTTGACGCTCGCGCATGCGCATTCACATGTCACCAAAGAGGTTCCAAAGAAATATCTGTTTGTTTTCCAAAGAAAGCATTTTCTTCTTTTGATTTTGTTGATAACACTCCTCTTCTGGCATGATGTTGATTAAAGACCAAACGCCCACAAATAATAACCTCTAAATGACAACCACAAACAGCTGTTGTTTACATAAAACCACAGAATGCTCTACATCACAACCACGGGAACAACGTGTAGAGATGGCCGTGCAATAACGAAGATCAACGAAGTTCACCGCTGAGTACCGACGCAGCTTCAGTTGCCGTCGAATCGTACCGGTTGACGATTCAAGTTGGCGCCAATCGTAAACTAGGCTTAACCCTCGCTGTTCTAAGCGCCCGTAACCCATAAATCATCATCGTTAATGTTGGTACTTGGTAGCTATATTGCATTGGGTAATTTAATGATGGGCTCCATTAGGCAATTCGCCTTTAAACCGAGATGTAGGCGTGCCACCGTCGCGACCATCATGGCCGTCCGAACCGGGATAAACAACGCACGGCTAAAGCCCATATCACACTACAATTGGAATCGTAGGTTGTAGTCGCCAAATTGCAATCGCAATCTGCAATTCTTCAATCACACTTGAGCAGCTGAAAGTCCTTCTTTCTTTCTTTCTTTCTTTCTTTCTTTCTTTCTTTCTTTCTTTCTTTCTTTCTTTCTTTCTTTCTTTCTTTCTTTCTTTCTTTCTTTCTTTCTTTCTTTCTTTCTTTCTTTCTTTCTTTCTTTCTTTCTTTCTTTCTTTCTTTCTTTCTTTCTTTCTTTCTTTCTTTCTTTCTTTCTTTCTTTCTTTCTTTCTTTCTTTCTTTCTTTCTTTCTTTCTTTCTTTCTTTCTTTCTTTCTTTCTATCTCTAAACGTATTGCACCCACGAATGTGGATTCAAATCCCTCATCATAAGACATGTTCTTTTTAATTGTCCACCATCGCCTATAATAGCAGCATTCCAATAATAGAGACTAAACAACAAGAACAAATAAGTGCACACCTGAACACTTGTTTACATTCCTTGGTTACATTATGAATAATGCGCACATTGTAAACCGCGCAATCGACTAGACCTAGGGTGAATTACAAGGGTCGGTTGTACAATCACGGAATAAAAGTCTTAAATACTAAACCCCCGGATGGCTCATCCCAAGGATGAAGTTCGTGCCACCCGCGTTGTACAATCAAAAGTTAGTCGGAGGATGGCAATCCCAAGGATAAGCTGCATCTAGGGATTTATGTTCATAAGTTGGCAAAACAAATGTTACGAGAATCACGTTATATATTACCAGAATCTGGTAATATTTGAGCGCACAAGATGGTAGTGCCGTAATGAATACAATGTTCGCCAAACTCTCGCTAGGTGTGATCGCCAAACACAGTTCATAAAATCAAACCAAACAAATGCACGTCGACATTGAAATAATAATATCGAAATCCTTGAGAATCCTGTAAATAACTGTTCAAAGTATTTTCCTTCAGAGGACTGTTGGAGACTATAGTGAATATAGTTATTTAATTCGAGAATTACTACCCAAGCAAGACGTGTCAATCCAGAACTTCGCGTGTTCACAACACAAGATAGGCCTACATAGCCTAGGCCTAGATTGCCCTAGGCCTACAAGGTAAATTCTAGGCCTACGCAAATATCTTATCTTAGCTTTAATCTGAATACATAAATACGGGCCTTGTAATATGACGGTTCTATTGGCATAGTAGGCCTAGGCTTCGGTTGTCATAAGGCCTAGGCCTAGGCGTAAACTTGTTTTAAAGTATGTGGAGTCTGACGGTAACATTGAGTACAGTTCGATGTGAGGGTTAACACTATTACATGTAGGCCTATGATTCTTCATCCCCTAGGCTATGACATTATACGAAATATAAAAATGAAAATGATAATACAGGAGTTATAGTAAGACAAATACATAGGTGTTATACAGTCGTGAAAACTTCCCTAACCACGTGCATGATAATACACATGGACTAAGCCTGGTATACACCATTTTGCACATTTAAACACGATACCAGGTACCTACATAAAAAAAATAATAATAATAATAATAATACTAATACAGATAATAGTAGTAGGCCCTACATGATTAAGATTAAGATTAAGATTAAAAGTAACTTTGGCGAACATTTGCGCCTTTGAAAAAAATCTAGGCGTAGACCTAGGCTAGCCATCAGTTTGATGGTGAGAAGAAGATTGACGTAGGTCTACTTGTACATAATAGTCCATCATACTTTCCAGTTCCAACACTATCAATATTGCCAAGATGTTGTTCTCTCATTGGCTCATGCAACATTAAAATGTACTGACATGAAGCATGGACCTAATGTAGGGTAGGGTAATACAAGATTTTGTTGAGAGGCCCTAGGTCATAATTTTAGGTTTGGTTAATTTTGGTGGTCAAATGTGTGATGTTCTAGTTCTCCATCTGTCATATTTAGATGGCAGTGAGTTTGGAAGCCACATGTTTCAAGGGGGCGTCCATCACTTCCGGTGGCCATACTTGATCACTCTGTTATACCTACTGCAGCCATGCAGTCGCTCTGTAGTTCGTGCTAATTAAATAGTAATAAGTCTGCATCGGGTGTTTGTGTTATTCATTGACTACCTCTCCAACTTCAAATATAACAATGGCGACGAGGATTGTGTCTGAGCCTGCTGCAATTCGCTGGTAAAACGTGATTAAAATACTTCAAGCCGGCGGCCGGCGTGTAGGCTAGGCTAGCTAGGCCTAGGCCTAGGCCGCGCGCACACCATGTCTAGTGATGAGGCGGAACCGGCTAGGGCTCCGGTTATGGTTGGGGTGATTGGCAATGTCCCTCAGCTCGTCTCCGAAACCGCGGAAGAGTGGGAAATCTTTTCGGAACAACTGGAATTTTTCTTCGAGGCCAACGCGATTGAAGGTAATCGCCGGAAGGCAATACTGTTTAGTAACACTGGACCCCTTGTCTATCGTCAAATACGGAAGCTATGTAAGCCTAAGTCAACGGCGGAAATCTCGTATGACGAGGCGGTTAAGCTACTGACTACACACTTTAACCCTAAACAAAATGTGTGGTTGCGTCGCAAGGTTTTTGAAACCCGCAATCAATTACCGGGCGAACATTTCAAGGATTTTGTAGGCAATCTGCGCTTGCTGGCACAAAGCTGTGACTACCAGGACGTGGAAAAGGAACTTCTTCAGAGAATCATCCTTGGCATGAGGAATACGTCACTTCAGGAGAAGATTTTTTCTGATACTACAGGGGCTATCACCTTTGCTTCGGTCTATGCCCAGGCTGTTGCTTCAGAGGTTGCGAAAGGGGATGTAGCAGCTCTACAGCAGTCGACCTCTACGAATTCTGCATCTTCGCAGTCTGTTCACAAGTCGTCTGCACGCTACATTGGCAGTGGCCGCCCCGAGGCTAAACCTACACATACACCTCAGGTACGTGGCGCATGCAATGCATGTGGTGACATGCACAGTTATGAGACGTGTTTGTTCCGATCCTACACTTGCCACTTCTGTAAGAAGGTGGGACATATCACACGTGCTTGCCGCAAGAAGAAAGCTGCTCAAGCGGAGAAGCAGGGTAATGGAACACTACCTAAAGCTTCGGACCACAAGGGCGGTGGGGGCAAGAAGCAACAAAAGTCTACGCGCACCATGCAGGTGGCAGAGAGCCAAGGCCAAGAGGTATCTGAGAGCCAAGGCCAAGATTTGCCATACAATTCTACAGGGCTTTTCCTCTGCCACACCCCATCTCCAAAAGCTCCTCCAGCCCTCATGGTTGAGGTGCTAGTGGGAGAGGTCTGCATCTTCTGCATCGGGTGCACCAGGGCATCGTGCGAACCAAGTCGCTTGCCAGAAGCTATGTTTGGTGGCCATCCATGAATGGGGACATAGAGAATTTGGTAAATTCTTGCCCGGCCTGTGCCGAAGCTAGGCCTGATCCCCCAAAGGTCCCGGTCATCCCCTGGTCTGCACCAGTACGAGTTTGGTCCCGATTGCATGTTGACTTCGCTGGCCCCTTTTTCGGCCACACCTTCCTTATTCTTGTTGACGCTTCGTCCAAGTGGGTCGAAGTTGCCGACACTAATGCATCAATGTCTGCTATGACAACCATCAATCAACTACGATTGTGGTTCGCTACGCACGGTTTGCCTGACGAGCTAGTCAGCGACAATGGGCCGTGTTTCCGCTCGGAGCAGTTTGGACAGTTCTGTACATCCAATGGGGTAAAGCAGATCTTCTCGGCACCGTACCATCCGGCCTCTAACGGGCAGGCCGAGAGAACAGTTCAAACGGTTAAATCTCTACTACGCAAGATTAAACCGACCCAGTGGAAACATGAGTTGCCTAATATTCTGCTTATGCTTAGAGCCACTCCAAGCACCGTAACGGGAAAGGCGCCTTCGGAGCTGCTGATGGGTCGACGAATTAGGACTCTTTTGGACAAGTTACATCCCGATTCATCTGCAGTACCCAGTAGGCCTGCAACGGATGTCGTAATCGGTAAGGCGTTCGAGGTGGGAGATGCTGTGTTCTACCGCAGCTATCAGTCCGGAACACGCTGGCTACCAGGCGTTATTGCATCGGTGACTGGTCCTCGCAACTACCAGGTAGCGACTAGCACTGGGTCAATTGAGAATCGCCACATCGAGCAACTCCAGCGGCGTTTCCATGCTACTACTAGGGCTAACGATGCGTAACGTAAACCGTTTGCCCTTCATGACCGAGTTGGCAAGGAACTTGACCGCATGGTTGCGGCCGGCATATTGGAACCTGTGACTCACTCGGATTGGGCTACGCCTACCGTGAACGTCGAGAAGAGAGATGGGTCCATCCGGATTTGCGGTGACTTTAGTGGTACGGTTAACCCAGCCTGTCAGCGGGAGGTGTATCCGCTACCTACGATTGATGAATTACTAAGCAAGTTGAGTGGAGGTAAGGTCTTCACTAAATTTGACTTGTCACAAGCCTTCCTACAAATCTTAGTGGATGAAGATACTTCTAATATCCTAACCTTAAACACTCATAAGGGTTTATATCACATGAAACGTCTCAGTCCGGGCCTGTCTTCAGCGCCAGCAATCTTCCAGCGACTCTCCGAGACTCTGCTTCAAGGCATCCCGGGCGTAGTTGTCTACCTGGACGATGTTTTGTGTACTGCCTCAAATCAACAGGAACTGTGGCGAAGGGTGAACCAAGTACTGGATCGTTTCTCCCAAGCTGGTTTGCGGCTGCACCTGGACAAGTGTGTGTTCAACGCCAAGTCTCTGGAGTACGTTGGATATTTCATATCAGGTGAGGGTATTAGGCCTACTAATGCAAAGGTCCGAGAGCTGTTGGCCACTCCCTCTCCGGCTAATAAGGATGAACTGAAGACCTATCTGGGTTTCATTAACTACTACGATAGATTCTTCAAAAACAAATCTACGATGTTTAGTCCGCTGTACAATCTGCTGCGAAATGATTCCAAGTGGGTATGGACTGAAGAGCATGAGAAATGTATCAAACACGTGCAAGATGTTATGACATCTGGGGAAGTACTAGCGCATTATGACCCTAACCTTCCATTGATTCTGGCATGTGATGCGTCTCCAGTAGGAGTAGGGGCAGTTCTGTCTCTCCTGGAAGATGGAGAGAAACCCATCTCGTACGCATCTAGAACCCTACAAGTGAGTGAGAGGAATTACTCGCAGCTAGATCGGGAAGGGCTAGCCGTAATCTTCGGGGTCACTAAATTCCATAAATATTTGTATGGCCGTCATTTTACAATTGTGACGGACAATAAACCCTTATGCGGAATTTTCAGAGAAAACAGGCCGATACCGGATCAGGTGTCTCCACGGATGTTGCGATGGTGCTTGCTCCTCAGTCAGTATGACTACACCCTGACACATCGGGCAGGAAGCCTAAACGCAAACGCGGATTTCCTCAGTCGGCTCCCATCACCGCATGTCACTATTGAGGAATACCTAGACCCAGCAGGGATTCTACTCTTCGAGGAAGCTCCTCCTTCCTCCCCTCTTACAGCAGCGAGTATTGAACGTGCTACTAAAGATGATCCGGTGCTGAGCTTGGTGCACAATGCACTAATTCACGGACGCACCTACAACCCGGATCCTGATGTCCAGCGGTACTTGGATGCATTTACTAAACTATCTGTTCGTAGCGGCTGCATCCTGTTTGGGGATCGGGTGGTCATTCCCGAACGTCTTCGGTCAGAAGTTCTGCATCTTCTGCATCGGGTGCACCAGGGCATCGTGCGAACCAAGTCGCTTGCCAGAAGCTATGTTTGGTGGCCATCCATGAATGGGGACATAGAGAATTTGGTAAATTCTTGCCCGGCCTGTGCCGAAGCTAGGCCTGATCCCCCAAAGGTCCCGGTCATCCCCTGGTCTGCACCAGTACGAGTTTGGTCCCGATTGCATGTTGACTTCGCTGGCCCCTTTTTCGGCCACACCTTCCTTATTCTTGTTGACGCTTCGTCCAAGTGGGTCGAAGTTGCCGACACTAATGCATCAATGTCTGCTATGACAACCATCAATCAACTACGATTGTGGTTCGCTACGCACGGTTTGCCTGACGAGCTAGTCAGCGACAATGGGCCGTGTTTCCGCTCGGAGCAGTTTGGACAGTTCTGTACATCCAATGGGGTAAAGCAGATCTTCTCGGCACCGTACCATCCGGCCTCTAACGGGCAGGCCGAGAGAACAGTTCAAACGGTTAAATCTCTACTACGCAAGATTAAACCGACCCAGTGGAAACATGAGTTGCCTAATATTCTGCTTATGCTTAGAGCCACTCCAAGCACCGTAACGGGAAAGGCGCCTTCGGAGCTGCTGATGGGTCGACGAATTAGGACTCTTTTGGACAAGTTACATCCCGATTCATCTGCAGTACCCAGTAGGCCTGCAACGGATGTCGTAATCGGTAAGGCGTTCGAGGTGGGAGATGCTGTGTTCTACCGCAGCTATCAGTCCGGAACACGCTGGCTACCAGGCGTTATTGCATCGGTGACTGGTCCTCGCAACTACCAGGTAGCGACTAGCACTGGGTCAATTGAGAATCGCCACATCGAGCAACTCCAGCGGCGTTTCCATGCTACTACTAGGGCTAACGAGCCACTGCCTACGGCAACAGAGGAACCGCCTGCGGCAGCAGAGGCACCATTCCTCGAGGCAGCTCGTCCGACGCCTGTACCCATGGAGCCGGGTCAGCCTCCGGAGCTCGAGCCAGAGCCAACGCCAGCTCCCATCGAAACACCAAGGACGGACCCACCGAGTCCGTTACGAGCGTCTGCAAGGACTCGCAGACCTCCGGCTTATTTTAGCGATTATGTTAAACATTAATAGATGTAATTAGTTTTGTAAATCTTTATAACTTCAATTCTTAGTAATATATCTCATTTCAAGAGGGGGAAGAATGTGATGTTCTAGTTCTCCATCTGTCATATTTAGATGGCAGTGAGTTTGGAAGCCACATGTTTCAAGGGGGCGTCCATCACTTCCGGTGGCCATACTTGATCACTCTGTTATACCTACTGCAGCCATGCAGTCGCTCTGTAGTTCGTGCTAATTAAATAGTAATAAGTCTGCATCGGGTGTTTGTGTTATTCATTGACTACCTCTCCAACTTCAAATATAACAAAATGTCCTAGTTTTAGCATCGTGTAGGCCTACACAAAAAGACGTAGGCCTACTCGACATGCATTTTATATCTACATTGATCTGACCGATGGCATTGAGACTGTCTATGTCTTTGGGTTTGAAGTAAGCCTGGACTAGGAGCTACATCACATTTGATACACGCAAATATAAGCCTAGGCCTACACATCAAAGGTCTAGGCCTACTCTGTAAGCGTACACGATGTGCCTCGGCCTAGCTCAGATGAAACACGAAAAACCCTCTCGAGGCTCTCGCTCAGAACTATAGTCGTTATAATAAAACTATGAAATTGAATAAATTAAAATTGAAATCAATAGACAGAAAATATAATTAAATAATTGTGGTGAATTGACAGAGTTTGAATATGGAGGTTGAAATGTAAGAAAAGAGAATTACAGAGAATTAGTTTTAGAAATAATTGGTCAAACCTGATTTCAATTTAGGCCTAGACTCGTGTCCATCGTGCTGCAAGTCGCGTCTTGAGTCGTTTGTCCCCTTCTTGTGTTCAAGTTCAATGGTCACTCTCCACACGACGGTCTTCACACACGTCCGTACCTTTCCAACGTCCGATCTCGTATGAAATCAACAAAATTGCGTCTTTTAAAAAAGTTAAAAGTTAAAACAAAGACCCAAATTCATTCATTGTAAGTTTCGCACCGCCTTCTTGAACGTCGAGCTGATCGTTTTGTAAGGTATTTGGTTTCGTTTCCTTGTCACTGCACACTGGACTGCTTGTGTACTGCAGTGCTCTTTAGCACGGCCCGGTGGATGTACTTTTCAAACAAATCAACTTCAAAACCCAATGCGGGTTATCGCCGTAACCGCCGTAACAAAGAAGGTGGTGTCGTCACGAATGATGTAATAGCAAGTGACCTCACACCTTGTAATACCAACTTAAATGTAGACTACTTCTCATTGCCTTACCAGAAGTAAACATGTATTGTTATTTCATAGGTTGGTGGACATGGGGCCTAGTTTAAATGCTATTTTTGTCCCTCTTGGTATATATTTGCAGTTGAATTATGCATGAATAAACTTTAGTTCCTTATTATCTCATTTATTATATTCACTTATAAATTAACAACTACTTCATTATAATTGTGAAAATTTAAAGTAGTTCCGTCCCATCATGCTAGGCATGAAGGTGCCGAAGAAGGAACAGCTACGGACGACCTACCTTTGTCTGTCTGCATATTGTAGTACCCTAAATGCACAGGGAACGCATATGACCACTCTGAAAGATCTCGAGTAATGTTTTCAATGTCAATGTTTCTTGATATCGGTAATACATTTTCATAAATAATATTACAGGGTAAATCAGTCAAACACGGGCGCGCCATATTTCCCCCTTGATTCCACTTCTGTCAAACACGAAACGGCAATAAAGAAAACAGACCATCAAATATCAAGTATCCTAGCAACACACAGAAGTCAAAGCTTCCTTAATGTTAATATTTTTGTCACAGCCTACCAAAGCTAGTATTTCCTAACACCGTCTTGCCGATCAGTGTATTTTCACTCTGACAGGTATAGTGCGCGGATGAGCACTGCGTAAACGTCCACATATCACTACGCCGGCCAGAGTAATTAGTTGTGACGATAACACCTTCTTTGTTACGGCGTCCGGCCTATAGCAGGCCTACGACCGTTACCCCGTTACACTAACGGTTAATGGTCAAGAATATAAGAATGCTGTTAAACAAATGAAACCACATCAAGGTCATTCCATCCCCTAGCGGACGTTCGATAAACTTCAGTCAGGTCGGTTCTTGGCCCCACTGAAATTAGTACATACTCCATTTTAATGTAAAACCTTGCTTTTAGAATTTTGTGTATAGATAGAATTAAGGATTTCAGTCTGGTATTTTGCCGGTTTTAGCCAGAATTGGTTTTGTCATGATAATAATCACGTCAGTGAATGATTATCCCATTTTAAAAAAACATGTTGTATTCATTATTGTACTCCAGACAAGCGAATGAAATAATATCTTGAATAAGTACACACTTGTTCAGTTGTTCTGTGTTCTGTGTCATTGTTTAAACAAAATTCAAGACATGAGCTCATTAAAACCCTCCAACCATAAAAGGGGTTTGACCCAGCTCCCCCACTGGCAGGCAGGGCTCCTTTTTTGTGTAAAATGAATTGAAGCGAATAAGAAATTTGAGTATTCTTTTAAAAAAAAAATGTCAGTGATTGAATTTTCAACAAATATTGTTTCAAGTAATAAAAATAGTCATACTTAAATAGAACAATTAAAACTCTTTCTTATAAGCATAAACGCCATTATAGGCTACTAATAAAATGCACTCAATCTGTGTATGGTCTTGTCAAACCATAATTTTCTTTATAAATGTATTTTGGATTGTAGAACAGCCTCTAAATTCACCGATTTTAATGTTACATCATAGTTTTTTCTTTTTTAGAAAATATACATACAGTAATGAGATTTCTAATTTCTGTAGGCTTTTAGATTCTTCTTTAGATTCTTTATTCTTACAACAATTTCACCTCCATGAAAAGTACATTTTCTGCCGGGATTCTCGTGTTGTGGGCAATGTATGACGTGATAGGTCATCCGAAAGCCAAACTTGAGCGTGAGGGAAGATCTATGATAGGTTCAGGGCCGCGATTCTGAATGGATGTCGATAAGTTTAACCCGAGTTTTTGTCGTTAAAAGAAGGCAGTGAGCCAATCACCGCCTTGCATTCGCCTACTGTAACGACAAAAAGCATGCGTTAAACTTATCACGGCCATTCAGAATCGCACTGCTGGTTAATGTTTACCGCGTTTCCACATGTTTAGAGCGTGTGCATGTTGGCTAATCAGCATGATATTCGACACTAAATGTGTCAAGAGATAGCACCACTGCTGCGCAACATGGCTGACAGTTAGAGGGTAACAAACTGACAGGAGATCATGGATCCGCCTAAACATGTTATTGCGCAAAGTAAGTTTTTAACTTTATTCTGAAATATACATATATTTGAAAGCAAATAGAGCCCAAAGGAACCTCAATGAAAGAGAGGCAGTGTTAATCGGTGGCCTTTTAATTGCATGTGGTTAATAAACATTATGATCAGAACATGAACCTCGGGTCTTCGGATGCATGGTGTGTCCCCTGATCCAAAATCCCCATAATATCAAAGGCATCTTGGATACAAAACGCAACCAGCAAATATCCAGCAAAGCTGGATATTCACTGACGCAACAATATCGCTTATGTTTCTTTGGAATCGTTGCCATTCTCATATAAACACTGACAAATGACACTGACAAATGACATCCAGCGGCTTTGTTGCCCTCTAGCTATTACTTCATGATTTTGCCGCCAGAGATCATGTCTGCAACATTTAGTGCCGAATTAAAGGCTGGGGTCTGCGTCAATCACATGCATATAGTGGTAGTCACGTTTCTCGCCGTCTGTTTGCAAATGGCAAACACAGACATCTACCCCATCTATGTCTGTTAAAATTGTTTCAAAATGTTCTTTAAAATTGTCACAGATGAATAGCAAATACGTCATCGGCTATTCATCGCTCTTTCTTATGAATGTTTCTTTGTTCCAATCAATATTTACGTTTTAACATGATTTTATCCAACTCAGGAATCTCTGTCGTCAAATGTTGCAATTAATTTTTGACCAATTGCTATCGTACGGGTTTTCTTTAAATTTTGCATAATAGTCCATTTCCGATAACAATACATTTTTCCATTTTAACATGACCTTACAATTCTAATTATTATTCAGTAAGTGAAATTAACACATACGTTAAAATGAAATAAATAACTTACATTTATAAATAGATGTATTAATGTTTGTCGATACGAAATTTGATCTTTGTCAAGTTTAGTACTAGGAAAACGCTCTGTTTGACGCGTTGATAAGCGAGCGCGTCAATATCTACGAACTTTCTGGCGAAAAGTTTTCCATGCTAATACGAACAACAATTAACAACAATTCAAGAATGCGCATTGCAAAAATTGTTCTAATTTCCATAGCTATTATACTTCCCGACATAGTTGGATGCAGTGCAATGTGCGTTGCTAAGAATTTTCGATGTCATGTTTTCGCCGCGGTCCGCAACCGTTACTAACAGTTATTGACAGCAATAGAAATGTAATTTCTGCCTCTTATACGTATCGGATCGCGTTTACGTTAGTATATTCGTAACCGGACAAAAATTTACTATAACATAGCCACCTCACATTTTGCCGTAACTGTGTTTCAAAAATATATTTTCGAGTAACTTTTGTGTAACTTTGCCAATATTTATCAAATCGCCATTACATTAACATATTCGTAACCGGAAAAATCTGTAAAAAAATCTGGCTATCTCACATTTTGCCGCCGTTTTGTTTCAGAAAAATATTTTGCAGTAACTATGGTGTAACTTTGTAACTTTTCAAACGATTTTGCCTCAAAACTATACACCTTCAATCCACATCGAGGCTTGTGGATGGTCCAAATTTCAAGTTGATCGGACTTTCCGTTCGACCGCTATCGACGGACATAAAGAAAAAAGAAAAAAAAAAAAAACAAACAAACAAACAAACAAACAAACAAACAAACAAACAAACAAACAAACAAACAGAACGAAGTGCCATAAGAGTCAAGTGGAAACGCTCGCTTCGCTCGCTTAATAACTAAGTCCACAAGTTCTATTTTAATTTATACTTGATATGGTTTCAAAAAAGCACGTTCTGGTCTTGTACTAAAAACTAATTTTAAAAAAAAATACAAAATTTATTGGCAGAAACTAATCTTTGAAAAGCGCATTAATATTCAGACGTAAACTCCAACGAATACAGCGTGTTGTTCTATGACCGTGTGTGCTACCCCCCCCCCCCCCTCCCCCCCCCCCCCCAACCCCTCCCTACATCATCTCATGTAGTCTAATTGCTGACGTGATCTGCCGAGCACTCGCTTTGTCTGTCAACGAAGAAAGCAACAACACATCTTTCGACCGCTTTGTTTTGTTTTGTTTTACACCGCTGCACAAAGTCGTCCACATTCGCGGTTTCCATTCAGACCGAACAATACGCTCACCTGTATTTTGCTCCAGAAACATTTCCAACACTTATTAAAAATTATAGGTTTTCATTATATGCCGTGTATAAAATTCGCATTGATTGAACCCAATCTAATTGATTTAAATTGGGGGTTTTAACACAGACATGCGAGAGCAATGAATGAGATTTTGCCAGTTTTGGTTTTGCCAAGGTCAGTCAATGTATCTGGAGTACTTACGCCGCCGAACAAAGACTAGTTTCCATCTGTTCATTTAGGTTATAAAGTGCCCCGTTTTTTCTTCGATGCCAGGTATGAATAATCATCAACCATGAATAACAAGTGATTAGAGATCCATTGAATAAATTGGTCTACCCGTAATTATGTGGTCGGTTTTCCTCTATCGAATTTTGTAAAATAATTATTTATTGTCTGTGGAATGAAGTCAAAGCAACCAAGTAGCGATTGACTGTTGTGGGTGGCAGATGGTTACTGCTACAATACCTCGTACGCACACGTGCGTGTAGGCGCATGCGTGCTCGCGTGATGTAACATCATGAGTGGAACAATTAGTGGCAATATACACTGAATACCGTGGACTATGATAGGGTGAATATCATGCGTTATCTCACACGAACACATCTTTTAACAGTTTCGAATTTTGTCTCTGGACAAATGATCATTCACTGATAACACATTGTTTTTAATAACATTTCCTGTTGTTACAAAAGGTAATGGTTTATATTTATTGTAATTATTATTTTTAATCATATAGGAGTGAAATGATAAATAATTAATGTTACCACCTTTGGGTTTTGTTTTTGTTCTGGTCCGGTCTAAGGGAACATGACAAGGGAGTGGTATTATAAAAATATATTTTCTTCGCCATTTGGTGATAGCTACCGGCTTTTGGCTGTCAGTAGGGGGTTGGCCCCTACAAGTGTTCCGCTATTGTGGGTTTACAGTTGACAGTGACAAGAAACCGCTCGCTACCAGGTTATGTGGAAGGAGGAGTGTTGAAATGACTCTGACGTTTAGGTCGGATTGCTGTACATTTGCCGGGATTGTTTACATATTTTGTACATCCTTCCCCGAATCGTCCATAAGCTACTTCCTTTCTAACATGCAACACAATTCCTATTCAAAGGTCCTAACACAAAACTGCACTCCAAAGATAATGGGAAGGTCGACAGAGAAAGGACAAGAAAGAAAGAGAAGGGTAGTATTCGCTATTGGAACCCCATGTCAAAACCATTATGCCTCATTGAACTTATTGGCTTCTACCCATGTCTCTCTCTGTATAGCATTATGAGTTCAGGATGGCCAAAAAGAAAAATATCTATTTTCTTTTATAATGTGGTTATACAAACAAATGTGTTAAATTTTTTTGGTATTCCTGTCGCCGCTCAATTATCCGTTAAATTGTGGGTAGGCTAGAGTTACAAGAGGATTTAGAATCAAAGACTTTTCCGCCAGCTATCACCAAATGGCGAAGACTATACTTTGTTTTCACGCATTTATGGTAATTTGGGTAAGGGTCGGACAAAATATAGCAGCATGGTTTTTATGTGAACGGTTGTTAATTCTATGCGATCATGTGAGAAGGTTCATCGCGACGATGTGATAAATAGTTTGACGCGCGGTCAGAATTAAAGCTGCGTCAAATTACTCTAGGCCTACTTCAGTAATAGTGTCAAGACATAGACAAAGTGAGAAGACGCTTATGTGGTTTGGTGAGCAATGCAGACTGCAAGTTTCCTCATTTCTCATGTTTGAATTTGTATACGTTTGTTTAAACGAAGTCCAAATATTAGCAGTGAAAGATTTAAGAATAAGGTTTCGAAAATTGGTTCGTTTTAAAGTTTTAAAGTGTTTTGAGAAATCGATTTGTGTATGAAGTGGATGATTTTTTAGACAGATTACAAATATGTGCACGAGCATATAAAAACAAAACAGTCAATGGTATAGAAAAGAAAAAAATGCAATTTCTTGCTAAAAATTTCAGAGAAAAGAGCTTAACTATTTCACTTTTACTTAACACGAACAATCATAAGTATTTTCATTATTTATGCTTCAGGTTTTTACTTTTTGTAACACGATGTTTCAAAAGCAACTCTGGAAAAATTATGTTCCGTCCACTTGGTTGTTTCTCTTAAAGGAAGTAAGTTTTATAAATTCCAATTGTATTTCATTAAGAATAATGATAATAAAGATAGCACTGCTTGGGTCTATGCCAGCCGACTGCTCAAATTTCCGACGCAAATCTATTGTTTTCAACCAGCTAAATGTATCAGAAAATATGATCAAAGGTAAACATGTAAAAATATACAAAAAAAGTGACAGATTTATGACCACAATCCAGTGTTCTATGTAGAATATGTTTATATATGAATAAACTAATGCATAAAGATAACAATTAAAATATTAATCTATTCACATATAATTCAAAACTATAATAAAGGAGGTCAAAACCAAAATTTCTGTTCTATTTAATTGAGTTATCAAATGACATCTACAAACTAACATTATGACTAACGGCAAAACACGAGATATTTTCTGTGGGGAGAGCGGGAGATAATTATTCAAACTGCGCGCTCTTATTCATTACCTACGTCACGCTCTCTTGCCGCGGGATTGGCCAATTTGAATCCATTACCAATAACACACACACGATACATACACATTACGTGCAGATAAATCAAATTAGTTGATATTTTGTCCGTTTGATTATTTGGTGGACACTGTCTCATGTTTATGTAGCGAGGCTAATCGCGGCGAGATCAAAGGAGGGGGTGGGAGGGGGGGGGGGGGAAGCTAATGATTTTGATGTATTGAGGGGTTTTCATTTTGTTCCAAATTTTGAGTAGAGGTAGAGATAGCTATCGGGTGCATTCACGTATTGCGCATGGTGGCCACATTGGAGGCCACAATGGCATGTGATTGGTAGTTCACTGTTTCTATGTTTCAGCTGGCGTTTGATGCAAATTCAACTGTTCTCTAACTTTGGTTTGCTATTACTACTTAAAATCAACATAAACAAACTCTTTTGTCTCGATTACTCTTTTAATCGTTTACAAAAGCATAACTGGCATTTTCGTACACTTTATCGGGTGATATACGTGTTTAAACTTGTCGTATTTCCCCGTAGACAATATTGTTCGTTCTCTATTAACAGCTAAATGAAACTTGAAATAGTACTACCTCCAATATGGCCGATGTGACGTCACGTGAATACTCCTTGACGCCTGGCTGTAAATTAGAACATCTAATATGAACGGATTACAAAGCCCAGTGATAGAACAAGAGACTCCTAGGTATTGCTAGGACATTTACAAATGTATCCACATACAGTGACAGAACACGAGACTTAGGATAGGAAGGTCACTGGATCGGTTCCTACCCACAACAATTGAAGGTATTTCCATGTTTTCCGTGTCAAAATATATAGACAGTATTGGTTTTAGTCGTTTGTCCTGACTCCTAGATATTGCTAGGACATTTACAGAACTTTGCATGATGGTTAACATGAAGACAGACTCACTTTACATAAAGCAGCATATTTTGCAAAATACAATTAAATGTGGCTGATATGAGCTGGATTTAGAATAAGGTTATTTCTTTAATTCCGGTCGAGGTGGGTCTCTCCTCATTGTGCCCGCCAAGAAGGCTCTCGTCATCCATTTTGCCATTCCTTCATTCGTCTGCATCATTTGTTCCCTTACATACTTTTTCACTTCGTCTTCACACTTGCCGGCTCTCTTTGCGATCCGTTATTATTTACGCGTTATTGTTTATTTAATTATGTATTTATTTATACGTTATTATTTAAAATAATATAAAACATAAATTGATTTTTAAGTCTGGGCAATATAGACAATAAATACAAATGTATATTTATTTATTAACAGTCTATTCATTAGAAATTATGATGTATCTTGCTCTCTGAATGAACAACCAGCTGTAGATAGGTATTCATAGGCTTGTTTTATGTAGACACAACGAAAAGCAAAGGGTAACATCCTCATATGCCCCAACGGTTTAGTATCTCATTACGGACAAATACAAACAGTGGTGAAAGTAAAAAAGTCATGAGATGAACAGAACACAGAATTGCTCTCTGGACAGGGTGTAAAAGTATTGTCGCATGAATTGCAAGGCATCTATGTTAGGGGAGTTCAGTTAATGAATAATTTATCAAGCAATTATTCAAGGAGTCAAAGATTACACTGACATTTATTACCCTATAGTTTATTTGTGATTATTCTGGTTACAGAATTTGTATTTCATAAAATGTTTCACCCTTTAACGTGGAAAAATGTTACGAGGGTTAAAACCAGGGAAACGGTTGAAAGGAAAATGGATGAAAACTCTTCAGCATTCAGGGTCCTGCTCGAGTGGGGAGAGACATTCCAAATCGCGGGGTAACTGAATAAGGCCCTAGCAACACGGGTAACTGAATAGGGCCCTAGCAACACGGGTAACTGAATAGGGCCCTAGCAACACGGGTAACTGAATAGGGCCCTAGCAACACGGGTAACTGAATAGGGCCCTAGCAACACGGGTAACTGAATAGGGCCCTAGCAACACGGGTAACTGAATAAGGCCCTAGCAACACGGGTAACTGAATAGGGCCCTAGCAACACGGGTAACTGAATAGGGCCCTAGCAACACGGGTAACTGATTAAGGCCCTAGCAACACGGGTAACTGAATAGGGCCCTAGCAACACGGGTAACTGAATAGGGCCCTAGCAACGCGGGTAACTGAATAGGGCCCTAGCAACACGACATCCCAAGACAGAACGTAATTAATATATTAATACATTATAAACGAGATTAATTTACATATTTTACTCCTATTAACATATTTAGATGTATTGTGATATGTATAATATTCTATAACCATCTATGGTTATTCCATCTTCACTGCTGCCATTTTCTAGTTGGTGGGAAGTGAGATCAGTTGATGGAATACAGAAACTATAAAACATATAGGTAATGATAATTTTATTGCTGTATTACAGACTCGGTAAAAACCAGTGTCAACATGTTGTACAGATATAAATGGCCAGTATTATCATGTGTTTACCTCATTGAACTCTACTTTGAGCTAATAAAATACATATTTGTTCATTTTATATTCACCAAAACAAACTTTAGATAATAGGTATAGTATGTATGTACGGTCGTGGCCGATTTGTTGTACCCATCCTAGCATTCGCTCTTCGTATGGTGAAAAACCACGAGAACCACCATAAGGACGTAGACTGTCTTGAAGGCTTCAATAATTCGTTTCTTCCGATCAAACTATTAATTTATTACTGTTTAAATTTTAAGTTAAATAATTATTGTTATCATTATTAACTATTTGTGTAATGCACTCAAGACAAGATCATATCATGTACCGCGCATTTGGAGAACCAAAGAAGACGCGAGTAATCTCAACGAAGACAAATACAAATACGTACCTACATAAAACTAGCTCCAATTGCGGGTGTGTATATTTAAACAAGACCCTTCAGCCAGATTAAATTGCCAGCATTGAAAGTTCAAAAACCACTCAATCTGTGTATTGCCCACTTCTTGCTTCTCGACAAATGTCTTAACCGCCGATTACCTCTACAGCAAGTGCAACGCAGAATGCTATTTTACTAGGGATTGCGAATACCCTTTTCCGGAAATCTCGCAGTTTGGCTAAAGGACACGTTATACCGTTTTCTATACCTGCAAATACTTGTTCTGCTTTTTTCACCACGTTTTTTAATAAATATATTACGTCTTTTATCTGGGGGAGAAATCTCTTTATCGTACGTTCAAGACATTGACCTCTAGCGATCAAATTCCACCCATACTCATTACATTCCTCTACAAAGTCTTTAAAAGAACTTATCATTTCCATGCCTGTCTTGAACAATCCATTGAACTCGTCTTTAAAATCCTTAATCAAGTTCATCGGCGTTGTCACACATTTTTTTAATTCTGGTACAACATTTCCAGCCGCTGCTAAAAATTCTTCACCTTGTGTCACAAGGCAAGTGGTGACATTTTTAAAAGAAGTATTATTCTTCGCGTTAGCGTAGTCCTTCTCTGCCTTTTCTATCGCTTCTTTAACCTCCTTCGTGATTGTTGATATGAAGTTTGCGATGTTTTTGGCTAATTGGTTGAGCTTCATGTGGCCATAATCTACAATTGCGACGAGTTTTTTTCCAAAGTATTTAATCGTATCGAGTACCCAGCCTGTGAAACTTCTTGCAAGCTCCGATTCGGTGACTTGTCTTGGTTGGCCGATACTGTGGTGAGGTTTAGAGCGTGCGACGAATCTTTGGGTAGAGCGACGATTGTGGCGGAACCCGCCCGCGTAGCAGGGTTGGTACAAGTATATCTGTAACAAACGAGGTCTAATAACTTCATTGCTTCTTTCTAACTAAAGAGAACTGGTAATGGTTCATCTGAAATCGATACAGATAGATGTAGAAAAAATTATCCCATGAAACGCGCGGTTACCAAGCATTTGTCTTCTCTTCCACCAAACTCTTGATGCATTATAAATAAGAATTGCATATACAAAAAAAAAAAAAAAAAAAAAAAAGCGGACATTACAGACTATAAACATCACTCACAAGTCACAAAACTTATTCTTCACGCGAAAATTAATACGTTTGAACATGCAGTTTAGAAAACCAAAATATTATATTTGAAATTTGTATTATTATTATTATTTAACCATTTTATTCTTATCTCGTGCTCGTCTACAAAAACAACACATACATTGTCAACAATAAATAAACAAATTGACCAAATAAAACACAATAATATAAGATAAGAAGCCCACATAAGAGCTACCTCTTGTGCGCGGGCTGTCCATACATACATACATACATACATACATACATACATACATACATACATACATACATACATACATACATACATACATACATACATACATACATACATACATACATACATACATACATACATACATACATACATACATACATACATACATACATACATACATACATACATACATACATACATACATACATACATACATACATACATACATACATACATACATACAAACATACATACATACATACATACATAAACTAAAGCAATCAATTCAAGTGAAATCCTCTACTCCTGAATCTGAACAGGGAAAGATACATCTGCGACAAAAACCGCACCAAATTTTCATTTTTAAATTATATCACAAGAATGGGCTTCGAAATAAAAAATCTGAATCATTGTGGTTTAGTAAGCCCTACACATTGAATGCTCTAAGTCGTGATGACTTATATTAAAACCAGTATGTTTTTTTATAAATAATTAATTGTATTACTAATTATCGAATTATAATCAAAATACTATACTCTAATGGTTATAATATTTTATTCAGTCTGTAGGGCTTACCAAAGTACAGTGCGCTGCTGATTTAGATTTTCAATTTCTTGTTACAATCTTGAGATATAATTTAATAATGAACATTTTCTGCGGTTTTTGACGTAGAGACTATACTTCGCCCTTATATGCACTTATATCGCACTTATATGTAGGTAACAAAATAAAATAAAAACGGTATCAGCACAAACACAAGGGTGCAATTACTTCTGATTACAATATTTATTAAATATTATACATACTTATTATACTATTACATTATTAATAAACAATATCAGTCAGAGATGAAAAATTAAAATCACCACTTAGGACGCGCAACTTAAAATAGCTCTGTTAATTCTGAAAATTATATATTTACGTATGGTAATTATATATAGACCTGATCACGATTTAATCTATATCTTTACTACTCCCACTTCTTGTTGGTGGGAACCAACTAAAAAGCGGTATTACAACTTGGAATACGACATTATTACACAAATACATTATTGTTATTATTTTATTGCTGTATTACAAACAGACTCGGTCAAAACCAGTCTGAGAATGTTGTACGGACAGAAATGTCAAGGAATCCCATGTGTTTACCTTATTTAAGTCTATATATATATTTGTTCATTTTATTTTCACTAAACAAACTGAATATAGGCAGCCCAAGGGTACCTAACACATGCTTTCGTCACAAGGCCAGGCACTCGTAGCCAACCAGCGAACCGCCCGAGACAGCGCGCAAATACCGATCGCTGATTGGCTACGGATACCTCGCCTGTGACGAAAACATGTATAAGGTAGTCTTGGGTTGCCTATAGTATTAGAATGTATGGTCGTGGCAGATTTGTTGTACCCATCCTAGCATTCGCTCTTCATAATGGTGGAAACCACAAGAACCACCGAACGGAGACTGTCTTGAAGGCTTCACTCATTCGTTCATCAAACAGTAATAGTCTAATTGGTCTCCTATCCTACAGAACGTACACACCAAGATGCAAAACGCAATAAAATGGAACACTTGTACGAAGGTAGAACTTTTGATAACTTAAAAGAATGGGAAATATCATGAAGTCTTCATTCTTCTATAAGTTTATAAATATTCGTATCATCGTACAAGTGTTCAATATTATTGTTTCTTGAATCACGATGTAAACGTTCGGCTAGAGACCTTAATCAGTGTAGGCCTATTATTGTTAAGTTATTTGTTTGTATTATTATTGGTATCATTGAAAAGGGCCAACATTAAAATACGAAAATCACAAACTAGGTAAAGGTATTGCGCACTTCTAGACAACAGTCTTAACCGATGATCAGTTTTAAAAGGCAATATCCAATACTAAGAGAAATTTGCTTTATCAGTTTTCGGACAGTTTGACTCCCGGACACAATATACCAATTGGTATAGCCAATACCAATTCAGTTGCAAATTCGATCGGGAACGCAGTAAATACATCAGGCACAAAAGTTTTTTTTCATCACACGTAGCTTGATAAATTTAAACATGATGTTTACAAAACAAAAATATGATATTTTTAATCGAAATCACTCTTTGGTCGCGTAATTCCAAATAGCACTTTTAATTGTTAAATTATGTATTAACCTACTTTAACTATATCGTTCTGACAAGTATATGAACAATCTTCACTGCTGCCATTTCTGGAAACTGATAAGAGTCGTTGGAACACAGACTAAATATAGCTTTGGTTTTATGTTCAGTCGAAAGAAATAGCAATAATTAACTCAATATTAACTGTGAAAGTTCTTCAAAACCTAGTGATAAATAGTGGGAGAGGTGTTTCGGGGCAATAGAGGAAACAATATAATAATATGCATTTCGACGCAGAAACCCCCTGTATGTAGCATTTATTGTCCAAACTGCGATCTATGACTAATAAATATCTTACAAGTTGCGTTTTATTTTAAGTTGGATACAAATTCGTTTCTTACTGTTTCATTATTAATCTTGATTTTAACTATGAGTGCAATTCACTCTAGAATCAAGAGTATATGTATACAGCGTATTTGGAGCAGCAAAGAAAAGACGAGTAATTTCAACCAATATATTTACGGATGAAGCTTAAACGTAGTAGTTCGATTTCTTTTGCCTGGTCCTAAAACTTCCAAGTATAAATGTGTGGGTGTTATTAATATATTATTATATAACGCTGGAAGTCGTAAGAATATGTCAGTTTTACAGTCAGGCAAATAAACTAGTCGTACCATAACGGGAACAAAGTCTATTGTTCTTATCAATAAATTGGGGAACCATAAAATTCGTGATTGATTGATTGATTGATATACATAAATGTAAAAAAAAAACAATACAATAAAACAGTTTAATTCTAACCTGGATCACCATGTTTAAATACTTGCTCAAAGTATAACCCTTCTGTTTATACGTTCTAATAGATAATATATTTTCCTGTTTTGCCAGAAAATTGGTTTTCTGTTTATAAGTCATAATAGAGAATATATTTTCCTGTTTTGCCAGAAAAGTTTTCTTGTTTAGATCTGATCGAGCAAAGTTGTCGGTACAGAACCATATTCTATATTGTGTAATCTGTTCTATGTTTATGGCACTTGATGCTCATATATCATGTTGGAGTTATCTAATGGTTATGTTTTATGTGATGATTGTCACACATTTCCTACTTCTATGTCTTCGTGTTGTGTCCTGGTGTTGAAGGGGAACTTGTCCAGCCCCAAGATACCCTCTCCATTTTGTAAGCGTATTAGAACATTGGTTAGTTGAGAAACCTCCCAAGTCCACTTAGGTTTCCAAACCTAACACGTTATATTTGTGATCGTTTCATTTATTTCCAAAGCTGAAGTATTCACTGGTTTTCATCAACTTCATAATCATGGGTGAAACTGCTGTTGAAGATTTGGGTTATAGCCGTTTATCACCGCAAAAAAGAGTAAAATAAGGCTTTTAATAATAAGAAGAAGATCATTTCTTGGTCAATTTAAGAAAGAACTCATGTCCAGAACCTTAAATTATTCAAAAATAATATTTAGAAATATGTTTACGCCAATCCTTCTCTTAGTCAAAGAATCTAATGGTTAGGGTCTTTCAGCCAACACACAAGAACAATACTGATTTTAGTTAGGTTTTAATTAAAGATTTTTTATTGATTATCTCAGATATATGTTTTATGGATAAGGCCCTTTCTGAAATTAGTGATTTTATAATTACTTTATTGTTTTAATGTATTCAAACTCGTTGAAAACCGGTGAGAACATGTTGTAAAGAACCTATAGAAGCCAAGTATTTCCATGTGCTTACACTAATAAACTCTACTTAAAACTAATTAAATATATCATTGTTCATATTATTTCTCCAGAACCGACTGTATAATATATGTATATATGTACAAAGATGTGTACGGTCATTGCCGATTTGTACTCATCGCAGTATTCTCTTTTCGTATGCTTGAAACCGCAAAAACCACCATCAGGATGGAAATTATCTTGAAGTCTTAGTTCAAAAATGTTCGTACTATCCTACACTGGTTCAATATTATTGCTTTATGTATCTCGATGTTAGCTCAGTACCTGTTACTGTTTTGTAGTCATGTTGTCTCTACATTAATATGCTTACCTCACTGAACATACTTTATACTCAATTATTGCAGATTTTAAGAGTGTACTCGCTTTATAAATCCTATTTTATGTTTATTTTATATTTGGTAATACTTTGTTATAATTAAGTAATCATATGCATTACTGTATGCATTACTGTAGATTGAAAATAGTACCTATTAATTAAATTATTGACAAGTACTACTTAATGCACTACGTTATAATAATAATGATAATTATTATTATTATTATTATTTAATAATAATAATAATAATGATAATTATTATTATTATTATTTATATTATTAGTTCATGAGGCTTCAACACGAGCATTCAGTGCAGGTATGTATATGTTACCACTAATTAATTAATAAGAAATATGGAAATAGACCATTTAGTTATTGTTTAACTTTTTATTTTAATAAGATTCCAATTGAGATTAAAATAGCAGACACATTTGGGGAACTGAAAAGGAAATTAAAGTTGTATTTGTTTCATAATATAACATTGTATTTATTTCTAATGTACTTTGATCATTTAATCAAGAGTGCCTATATTATTTTATGCGAAGTTTCGTGTACAAAATTACTTGTAATTCATTTTCATCATTTCCTTATTATGTTGTTTTCGTATATGTGGAACATACCATCTTTTAATTTATTAAGTTTATACGTTCAGAAGTATTATACTTAACTTTGTTCTTCGAGTTGATTTGAATCCACAGATAAGTTTCTTTGGCAATTTGTAAAAGTCCGAATGATATAATTTAATTAATAGTGCAATGCGTCAATGCAGATCATATAAATAAAATATATTATTATTATTCCTATTATAAATATAGTTATAATAACACTTACCCGTTTCCTTCAAGTGATGTATCAAGGGCATGATTTGCCAATATTCAAGATCAATGTCTGAATATTTTCAACTACTCTCTGGCTCAATATCACTAATGCTACCGGTATTCTTGTAACGGGCGGGCCGCCTCCCCGTCAAAATGTACGATCACACGAAATAGTTTTCAGAAAGAACTAACCACATCAACACAAATGCACTTCACGGAATTGTCTTTATATTCACGTGACGTTACGGCCATTGTTGGCAGCCATCATCCCGTACATTAGACATTATAGTGCCTACACATAACAAGCCATCATCCCGTACATTAGACATTATAGTGCCTACACATAACAAGCCATCATCCCGTACATTAGACATAAAAGTGCCTACACATAACAAGCCATCATCCCGTACATTAGACATAATACTGCCTACACATCAGGCCATCATCCCTTACATTAGACATAATAGTGCCTACACATAACAAGCCATCATCCCGTACATTAGACATTATAGTGCCTACACATAACAAGCCATCATCCCGTACATTAGACATAAAAGTGCCTACACATAACAAGCCATCATCCCGTACATTAGACATAATACTGCCTACACATCAGGCCATCATCCCTTACATTAGACATAATAGTGCCTACACATAACAAGCCATCATCCCGTACATAAGACATAATACTGCCTACACATCAGGCCATCATCCCTTACATTAAACATAATAGTGCCTACACATAACAAGCCATCATCCCGTACATTAAACATAATAGTGCCTACACATCAGGCCATCATCCCTTACATTAGACATAATAGTGCCTACACATCAGGCCATCATCCCTTACATTAGACATAATAGTGCCTACACATAACAAGCCATCATCCCGTACATTAGACATTATAGTGCCTACACATCAGGCCATCATCCCTTACATTAGACATAATAGTGCCTACACATAATAAGCCATCATCCCGTACATTAGACATTATAGTTGCTACACATAACAGGTAATCATCCCGTACATTAGACATTATAGTGCCTACACATAACAGGCCATCATCCCGTACATTAGACATAATAGTGCCTACACATCAAGCCATCATCCCTTACATTAGACATAATAGTGCCTACACATAACAACCCATCATCCCGTACATAAGACATTATAGTGCCTACACATAACAGGCCATCATCCCGTACATTAGACATTATAGTGCCTACACATAACAGGCCATCATCCTGTACATTAGACATTATAGTGGCTACACATAACAGGCCAACATCCCGTACATTAGACATAATAGTGCCTACAAATGACAGGCCATCATCCCGTACATAAGACATTATAGTGCCTACACATAACAGGCCATCATCCCGTACATTAGACAATATAGTGCCTACACATAACAGGCCATAATCCTGTACATTAGACATTATAGTGCCTACACATAACAGGCCATCATCCCGTACATAAGACATAATAGTGCCTACACATAACAGGCCATCATCCCGTACATTAGACATTATAGTGGCTACACATAACAGGCCATCATCCCGACCATTAGACATAATAGCAATCTTGCCGTACATTAGACATAATAGTGGCTACACATAACAGGCCATCATCCCGTACATTAGACAAAATAGTGCCTACACATAACAGGCCATCATCCCGTACATAAGACATTATAGTGCACACATAACAGGCCATCATCCCGTACATTAGACATTATAGTGCCTACACATAACAGGTCATCATCCTGTACATTAGACATTATAGTGCCTACACATAACAGGCCATCATCCCGTACATTAGACATAATAGTGCCTACACATAACAGGCCATCATCCCGTACATTAGACATTATAGTGCCTACACATAACAGGCCATCATCCCGTACATTAGACATTATAGTGGCTACACATAACAGGCCATCATTCCGTACATTAAACATTATAATGCCTACACATAACAGGCCATCATCCCGTACATTAGACATAATAGTGCCTACACAAAACAGACCATCATCCCGTACATTAGAAATTATAGTGGCTACACATAACAGGCCATCATCCCGTACATTGGACATAATAGTTGCTACACACAACAGGCCATCATCCCGTACATTAGACATAATAGTGCCTACACATAACAGGCCATCATCCCGTATTTAAGACATAATAGTGCCTACACATAACAGGCCATCATCCCGTACATTAGACATTATAGTGCCTACACATTACAGGCCATCATCCCGTACATTAGACATTATAGTTGCTACACATAACAGGCCATCATCCCGTACATTAGACATTATAGTTGCTACACATAACAGGCCATCATCCCGTACATAAGACATATTAGTGCCTACACATAACAGGCCATCATCCCGTACATTAGACATTATAGTTGCTACACATAACAGGCCATCATCCCGTACATTAGACATAATAGTGCCTACACATAACAGGCCATCATCCCGTACATTAGAAATAATAGTGCCTACACATAACAGGCCATCATCCCGTACATTAGACATTAAAGTGCCTACACATAACAGGCCATCATCCCGTACATTAGACATTATAGTTGCTACACAAAACAGGCCATCATCCCGTACATTAGACATTATAGTGGCTACACATAACAGGCCATCATCCCGTTCATTAGACATAATAGTGCCTACACATAACAGGCCATCATCCCGTACATTAGACATTATAGTGCCTACACATAACAGGCCATCATCCCGTACATTAGACATTATAGTGCCTACACATAACAGGCCATCATCCTGTACATTAGACATTATAGTGCCTACACATAACAGGCCATCATCCCGTACATTAGACATAATAGTGCCTACACATAACAGGCCATCATCCTGTACATTAGACATAATAGTTGCTACACATAACAGGCCATCATCTCGTACATTTGACATTAAAGTGGCTACACATAACAGGCCACATCCCGTACATTAGACATTATAGTGCCTACACATAACAGGCCATCATCCCGTACATTAGACATAATAGTGCCGTCACATAACAGACCATCATCCCGTACATTAGAAATTATAGTGGCTACACATAACAGGCCATCATCCCGTACATTAGACATAATTTTTGCTACACATAACAGGCCATCATCCCGTACATTAGACATAATAGTGCCTACACATAACAGGCCATCATCCCGTACATTAGACATAATAATGCTTACACATAACAGGCCACCATCCCGTACATTAGACATAATAGTTGCTAAACATAACAGGCCATCAACCCGTACATAAGACATAATAGTGACTACACATAACAGGCCATCATCCCGTTCATTAGACATAATAGTGCCTACACATAACAGGACATCATCCCGTACAATAGACATTATAGTGCCTACACATAACAGGCCATCATCCCGTACATTAGACATAATATTTGCTACACATAACAGGCCATCATTCCGAACATTAAACATAATAGTGCCTACACATAACAGGCCATCATATCGTACACTAGACATAATATTGCCTACACATAACAGACCATCATCCCGTACATTAGACATTATATAAGCTACACATAACAGGCCATCATCCCGTACATAAGACATAATAGTTGCTACACATAACAGGCCATCATCCCGTACATTAGACATAATAGTGCCTACACATAACAGGCCATCATCCCGTACATTAGACATAATAGTGCCTACACATAACAGGCCACCATCCCGTACATTAGACATAATAGTTGCTACACATAACAGGCCATCATCCCGTACATTAGACATAATAGTGCCTACACATAACAGGCCATCATCCCGTACATTAGATATAATAGTGCCTACACATAACAGACCATCATCCCGTACATTAGAAATTATAGTGGCTTCACATAACAGACCATCATCCCGTACATTAGAAATTATAGTGGCTACACATAACAGGCCATCATTCCGTACATTAGACATAATAGTTGCTACTCATAACAGGCCATCATCCCGTACATTAGACATAATAGTGCCTACACATAACAGGCCACCATCCCGTACATTAGACATAATAGTTGCTACACATAACAGGCCATCATTCCGTACATTAGACATAATAGTTGCTACACATAACAGGCAATCATCCCGTACATTCGACATAATAGTTGCTACACTTAACAGGCCATCATCCCGTTCATTAGACATAATAGTTGCTACACATAACAGGCCATCATCCCGTACATTAAACATAATAGTTGCTACACATAACAGGCCATCATCACCGTACATTAGACATAATAGTTGCTACACATAACAGGCCATCATCCCGTACATTAGACATAATAGTGCCTACTCATAACAGGCCATCATCCCGTACATTAGACAAAATAGTGCCTACACATAACAGGCCATCATCCCGTACATTAGACATAATTGTGCCTACACATAACAGGACATCATCCCGTACATTAAACATTATAGTGCCTACACATAACAGGCCATCATCCCGTACATTAGACATTATTGTGCCTACACATAACAGGCCATCATCCCGTACATTAGACATTATAGTGCCTACACATAACAGGCCATCATCCCGTCAATTATACATTATAATGCCTACACATAACAGGCCATCATCCCGTACATAAGACATTATAGTGCCTACACATAACAGGTCATCATCCCGTACATTAGATATTATAGTGCCTACACATAACAGGCCATCATCCCGTACATTAGACATTATAGTGCCTACACATAACAGGCCATTATACCGTACATTAGACATAATAGTGCCTACACATAACAGGCCATCATCCCGTACATTAGACATTATAGTGCCTACACATAACAGGCCATCATCCCGTACATGAGACATTATAGTGCCTACACATAGTAGGCCATCATTCCGTACATTAGACATTATAGTGCCTACACATAACAGGCCATCATCCCGTACATTAGACATAATAGTGCCTACACATAACAGGCCATCATCCCGTACATTAGACATTATAGTTGCTACACATAACAGGCCATCATCCCGTTCTTTAGACATAATAGTTGCTACACATAACAGGCCATCATCCCGTACATTAGACATTATAGTGCCTACACATAACAGGCCATCATCCCGTACATAAGACATAAAAGTGCCTACACATAACAGGCCATCATCCCGTACATTAGACATAATAGCCATCATCCCGTACATTAGACATAATAGTGCCTACACATAACAGGCCATCATCCCGTTCATTAGACATAATAGCCATCATCCCGTACATTAGACATTATAGTGCCTACACATAACAGGCCATCATCCCGTACATTAGACATAATAGCCATCTTGCCGTACATTAGACATAATAGTGCCTACACATAACAGGCCATCATCCCGTACATTAGACAATATAGTGCCTACACATAACAGGCCATCATCCCGTACATTAGATATTATAGTGCCTTCACATAACAGGCCATCATCCCGTACATTTGACATTATAGTGCCTACACATAACAGGTCATCATTCCGTACATAAGACATAATAGTGCCTACACATAACAGGCCATCATCCCGTACATTAGACATTATAGTGCCTACACATAACAGGCCATCATCCCGTACATAAGACATTATAGTGCCTACACATAACAGGCCATCATCCCGTACATTAGACATTATAGTGCCTACACATAGCGGCCCTCATCCCGTACATTAGACATTATAGTGCCTACACATAACAGGCCATCATCCCGTACATTAGACATTATTGTGCCTACACATAACAGGCCATCATCCCGTTCATTAGACATTATAGTGCCTACACATAACAGGCCATCATCCCGTACATTAGACATTAAAATGCCTACACATTACAGGCCATCATCCCGTACATAAGACATTATAGTGCCCTTTACATAACAGGTCATCATCCCGTACATTAGACATTATAGTGCCTACACATAACAGGCCATCATCCCGTACATTAGACATTATAGTGCCTACACATAACAGGCCATCATCCCGTACATTAGACATTATAGTGCCTACACATAACAGGCCATCATCCCGTACATTAGACATTATAGTACCTTCACATAACAGGCCATCATCCCGTACATTAGACATTATAGTGCCTACACATAACAGGCCATTATCCCGTACATTAGACATAATAGTGCCTACACATAACAGGCCATCATCCCGTACATTAGACAATATAGTGCCTACACATAACAGACCATCATCCCGTACATTAGACGTAATAGTGCCTACACATAACAGGCCATCATCCCGTACATTAGACATAATAGTGCCTACACATAACAGGCCATCATCCCGTACATTAGACATAATAGTGCCTACAAATAACAGGCCATCATCCCGTTAATTTGACATAATAGTTGCTACATATAACAGGCCATCATACCGTACATTAGACATAATAGTGCCTACACAAAACAGGCCATCATTCCGTTTATTAGACATTATAGTGCCTACACATAACAGACCATCATCCCGTACATTAGACATAATATTGCCTACACATAGCGGCCCTCCTCCCGTACATTAGACATAATAGTTGCTACACATAACAGGCCATCATCCCGTACATTAAACATTATAGTGCCCACACATAACAGGCCATCATCCCGTACATTAAAAATTATAGTGCCTACACATAACAGGCCATCATCCCGTACATTAGACATTATAGTACCTACACATAACAGGCCATCATCCCGTACATTAGACATTAAAGTGCCTACACATACCATCATCCCGTACATTAGACATTGTAGTGCCTACACATAACAGGCCATCATCCCGTACATTAGACATAATAGTGCCTTCACATAACAGGCCATCATCCCGTTCATTAGACATTATAGTGCCTACACATAACAGGCCATCATCCCGTACATTAGACATTATAGTACCTACACATAGCGGCCCTCATCCCGTACATTAGACATAATAGTTGCTACACATAACAGGCCATCATCCCATACATTAGACATTATAGTGCCTACACATAGCAACTGTCATCCCGTACTTTAGACATAATAGTGCCTACACATAACAGGCCATCATCCCGTACATTAGACATTATAGTGCCTACACATAGCGGCCCTCATCCCGTACATTAGACATTATATTGCCTACACATAACAGGCCATCATCCCGTACATTAGACATTATAGTGCCTACACATAACAGGCCATCATCCCGTACATTAGACATTATAGTGCCTACACATAACAGGCCATCATCCCGTACATTAGACATTATAGTGCCTACACATAACAGGCCATCATCCCGTACATTAGACATTATAGTGCCTACACATAACAGGCCATCATCCCGTACATTAGACATTATAGTGCCTTCACATAACAGGCCATCATATCGTACATTAGACATTATAGTGCCTACACATAACAGGCCATCATCCCGTACATTAGACATTATAGTGGCTACACATAACAGGCCATCATCCCGTACATTAGACATTATAGTGCCTACACATAACAGGCCATCATATCGTACATTAGACATTATAGTTGCTACACATAACAGGCCATCATCCCGTACATTAGACATTATAGTGCCTACACATAACAGGCCATCATCCCGTACATTAGACATTATAGTGCCTACACATAACAGGCCATCATCCCGTACATTAGACATTATAGTGCCTACACATAACAGGCCATCATCCCGTACATGAGACATTATAGTGCCTACACATAACAGGCCATCATATCGTACATTAGACATTATAGTGCCTACACATAACAGGCCATCATCCCATACATTAGTCATTATAGTGGCTACACATAACAGGCCATCATCCCGTACATTAGACATTATAGTGCCTACACATAACAGGCCATCATACCGTACATTAGACATAATAGTGCCTACACATAACAGGCCATCATCCCGTACATTAGACATTATAGTGCCTACACATAACAGGCCATCATCCCGTACATTAGACATAATAGTGCCTACACATAACAGGCCATCATACCGTACATTAGACATAATAGTGCCTACACATAACAGGCCATCATCCCGTGCATTATACATTATAGTGCCTACACATAACAGGCCATCATCCCGTACATTAGACATAATAGTGCCTACACATAACAGGCCATCATCCCGTACACTAGACATTATAGTGCCTACACATAACAGGCCATCATCCCGTACATTAGACATTATAGTGCCTACACATAGCGGAGTCGTAAAGCAACAGGAATCACTCAACCAATCATGGTTTATAAACGGAAGGATCTTATAGCTGGTCGCATTTTGAAGTGTGCGGCTTGGAAAGGTGGCTGGGGGTGGGGGGGGGAGTCATACAACTGATAATCCAGATATAAATGGAAAACTGATACACTTGAGAAAGGAATTAACCGTTTGCTATAAGTAGAAAGAAGTATTTTTACCTGCACCAAACATATTGAAGCCAAGATGATGGGCAGAATCTTCATGGCCGTAGTCTTGAGGTTACTCACTGCAGTGTACAACTTGCAACATGTAACACATTTATGGTAGTATTTTATGTCAATAAACAGTTTGTTAATGACGCAACGAGAATAAATACTCTCAAGACATAAAACCAATATGAATGCTTTATTAAGAAACGATATAATACGCACAATTAAATTTTAAGTTTTTTGTTGTTGTAGTTAACTTGATGAGTGTTTCAGTGAAGTTAATAAGAATTTGCAACTAAAGCAATACTCTTTCTCCTTTATCTCCATCACGGCTGAAAATGTACTTGTCGTGGGTGAAATTGTTCTAAGAATGAAGAATGTAAAGAAGAATGTAAAAAGCATACCAAAAATTGGAATCATTGCCTTTATTTTCTAAAAAAGTAAAAACTATTCATGCAACAAAACAATCTTTTAAAATTTAGTGGCTATATTTACAACCCACTAGAAAATTATGGTTTATCAAGAACACACACAAATATTTTCTTATTATAGTACGACTATTTTTCTTACTTGAAACAAGTAGAGAATTTTATCACTGACATTTTTTTTTGAAGGGACACTCTAATTTCTTATTCGCTTTAATTTATTTCACAAAATCAGGAGCCCTACCCGCCAGTGGGGGAGCTGGGTCAAACTCATTTTATGGTTGGGGGGTTATATTTAGCTCATGTCTTTAATTTTGTTTAAACAAGAAACAGAACACAGAACAACAAGTTGTTACTTATTCAAGATATTATTTAAATCGCTTGTCTGGAGTACAATAATGAATACAACATGTTTCTCAAATTGGGATAATCATTCACTAAAACAAATGATTATTATCATGTCAAAACCAATTCTGGCTCAAACCGGCAAAATACCAGCCTAAAATACTTACACTCTATCTATATACAAAATTCTAAAAGCAAGGTTCAACATTCAAATGGAGTATGTACTAATTTTAGTGGGTCCAAAAAACGACCTGACTTAGAAGTTTATCGAACGTTCGCTAGGGGATGGAAGGACCTTGTAGCAAATATTTGTTGGCACTGATTTCTAGTCCTTTCCTTTGACAGCAACAACAATACAAACAAAGGAAGGCCATGTATTAATTTTAATTTGAATAGGGCACTAGCAACACCAAAATACAACAATGAAACAAATGAATTGAATTGATGGACAAACAACAAGCTGTCAAAAAATAATTTCTTCTGATTTTGGGAAAAAAAAAAAAAAAAAAAAAAAAACACATACACAACTTTCACTAAGTCGTTGTCTATCATTAAAAGTTTTAAATGGCGAGCAGCTACACTTGTTTTTATTTCTATGGTTGCAATTTTATTATTTTGACAGCTTATTGTTTGTCCATCAGTTCAATTCATTTGTTCCATTGTTGTCTTTTGGTGTTGCTAGTGCCCTATTCATAGTTCCCACGTGACGTCACAGCGGCCATGGTTGCGAAACAATTGAGGAGGACCAATCGTAGATAATGGGCAAATACTAGTCAAATTTAATAAATAAGCCTAATTTAGAATTTAAAAGGTAAACAAAAGTAATACAAAAATAAAACATTACCACACATACCAATTTTATTTCAAAAACAGACTGGATTTTAAAGAACGAAGAATTTAAGTGTTCTGTCATATCGGCCTTCAATTGTTTCTCCATGGCAAGGTCAAAGTTTGTTCACAAATGTGGCCGCCACGCGCAAAGATGTGACGTACGTGCAACCTATGAATAGGCACCGTGTGTTAGTACATACAGCGCTATATGTGGCCAAATTTAGCAACTTATTTTTGAAGATTGTATTCCGCGGTTGAAAACAGTGCCGGATATTATTGTGAAATATCTTAATTTTTATAAATATTGTTTGTTGGTTGTTGTGTTTTTATTTTGTTTTGTTGTTTTTATGTGCGTTTCTTTTCGTTTTTCTTTGTCTTGTTTTATTTGTGTTTGTTGTGTGTTTTTTGTTGTTTGCAAGTCTAAAACGTGTCCTGATTTAAATGGCGCCTTGCCTTTAAAGATGGACTGATGGTATTCATAATCTGCCCAAAAATTTTAAAAGCCGCCACAATTTGCCATTATCGACGTGGGAAGAACGACGCTGCTTCATCTGAAAGTTGCGTGACATTGCCACTTTGAGCGCTTCATTCGTTTTCATTATCGCCCTCAGAGGGCAAACTCTGTGGTTGAATATTTTTATGATTGATAAAAGCGTTTCCGACGTCTGATTATGTATCCTCACGAACTGTTTTGATCGATAAGTTATACTTTTGAGAACGAAACCGTAAAATAACCCTAATTCAAATATTTGCCTCATTTCGTTTGTAACGAGCATACGATTAAGAGCAACTCTACCCAACAAAAGGTCCTATCTGTAGTTCAGTACTCTCTCAATTAACAGAAAGAATAAATTGTGTTTTAAAATTACGGTCCAACGCCAAACATTTTTACAATGCTGCTCGCAGATACCTTGGAGACTTTCTTTTGGCTTTGATGTCTTATCAGTCACCAAGGCTGAAAGGACAAAATCATTTCGGAAAAGGGTGTTTACTTTGCAAGTTGTGTTTTTCTATCCAAGCTCTTTGTATGCCCTACACGAAACATCAAACATTTTCAACTTGTGATATCCTCGATCAAAAGAATTTAAAAGAGGCGCTAAGGAATTGCAAATTTGAAATGGGTAGATTTTGATACTATGATTATATTTTTCTCTTTTGAGAATGTGGCGCGAGTTAACGGAGGCGTAAGGATTTCTTCATTTTAGTATGCAAATTGAAGTAAGCATTGAGTGGTCCAGGCGCCTCCAAACACCAGCGCAATCCGGGCAGCAGAGACAAAACTTACACCGTCTCTTACGAGGAACGCTCGCTGGGTGGACAATGTAGACCTTACACCGTCTCTTACGAGGAACGCTCGCCGGGTGGACCATGTAGACTTCATAAAAATATTTACCATCCATCACAATTGACACTCATAGGATAAACGACATAGACCTCACACACAGTTTGTGTACACCGAGAACTCGCAGCAAGCACAAAGTACATTTAAGGCTGTGCGGGCATGGTTTTTCCGTTTTCTAAAATATGTCCAACGTACCCTAGTTAAGCTTGGAAATAGAAACCAGAACTTCTAAAAGTTACAAATTTATTTTTTTCGTAATTTTAATTGTACCGGTACCGTAGATATTGCTAGATGTACGCCGCTTCATTCAAAACATAACTTCGCCCAGAAATACACATTTGTGATAGCCAACTTTTATTGTAGTTAATGGACATACTTTGTTCTAGGACGTGAGGAATTTTCAGTTCGTTATCTTAAATGGTATGTGTGCTATGATTTTTCTCATCTACCGGTACAAAATAGCTCATTTGTACCGATAGATGAGAAAAATCATAGCTTACATACCATTAAAGATAACGAACTTAAACGTATTTAAACCCCACACATGACAGTCGCAGTAATTACAATGTAGACATTACATGCATTTTTAGCACACACGTATAACTCTCATGAAAGAAGATTATTCTTCGTATGTTCTATTATTATACAGTAGTCTATATACTTGAATGAACATATTTTAGAAAGAGGAGTGCAAAGAACGCAGAGACAACGGGATAATAAGGTATAATCGGAGATAAAGGCTATTGCATGAGTTTAATAATGTGTGAAAGAAAGAATCAAAAATAAGAAAGAACCTTTCTAGGGGACCTGGTTTCGAGTCCCAGCCGGTGCTTGTTTTTATATCTTTATTTCACTCTTAGTGCGATTTCCAGTACACCCGTATGGGTGTGTTTGGGGGGAAATATAACTGTTTATACGAATTAATCATTGTCATGGAGATAAGAAAAAACAAAACAAATAAACTAGGTTCTAGTTGTGTTTTAGCAGCGAGTGTCCGCCAGTGCGTGGAATCAAGTCTGAGCAAAGAGTGCTGATAGGATGTTTGGTGTTGCAGGCCACACAATTCCCAAGCCATGAATATCAAGCAGATATGTTTCCGCCGAGTCTTTTCCATATCGCCCCCCCCCCCCCCCCCCCCCCCTCCAATAGACGCGCGCACAACACGCGAGGGCAAATGCACTCGTTTTCTGCGCTCTTAGAACAAATGGGAGGTGCAGCCGCTATATATTCCGTCAAGTCTAGGCCCTGTCTTGCGGAACACGCGATTAAAATTGCTTTAAAATGATTTTAAATTGTTCCAAAATAAAATCAAAATATGTCATCCTATAGAGAATGTAATGCTTTTTCTTATGAATGGCTTTTTATTTCAATAAATATTTCTTCTGTTTTGCAGAGAGGTGTCCAGCAACACGACATTAGTAATGGTAATTAAGAACACCTGAAAAACGGAAATATTGATTGGAACAAAGAACAAACAATTCAAAGGAAAGAGCAGTGCTTACGGTTACCATTCTTGAGATGTAAGAACCGTTCATTTCCCGCCATTTTATCACATAAGACTATCCATTCGGATTCCTCATTAGGGCTCGGTGTATGTTGGTGCATAATTAGTGCAATAATTACATGCAATCAAAATGTCAATACACGTTTTGAGGGGGGGGGGGGGGGTTACCATTAAGTTGGCCCTCCCCCTTAATTAATTAAATACTCGATTATGGAAGTGGTGCAAAAATTAAATTTGATGTTGTATTTTGGTGCAAAATTAGTGCAATATTTGGGTTCGGGTTTTGGGTATAATATCTGTTTGGGGGGGGCTAACTTAATTGACCTTCGTTGCCAAACGACTTCAGAGCACGTCACCTGCATAATATCGTACCACAATTAAATGCATAGCCTGGATTACATTATCACACTGTCAAATTAATTTGATAACACTTGTCTCATTCTGATGCATAATTTCAATGTCCCCACAAGCCGACCAATTAGCGGACAGTTCCTTTGTCCAGGCGTGTAAGCGTACATTTGGCGGGAACAGCGAACAGCCGCGCGCAACTAGCGCAGCCTAGCGGCATTCATCGGAACCAGCGAGACGGGAATCCGGTGTACTAACATATGTACCCAGCAATTACACACACGTATTCGCGCGCAAGCATGCACATACATTATTGCCAGTGGGAAGGGAAGCTAAACTTCCATGAAAAACAACAATTACACTTGAAGTAATATAGTAATTATGTCTTTACACTCGTCAAGCGAAATAGTTTTGAAGTTATATAGTTTCTTGCAGAGAAAGAAATATAAAAACTAAATGAAGACGAAGAAAAGGAAAATGTTTTTTAAATGTATACCGCTCATAGAGAACTACAATACACATAAGTTAAAATATATGTGACTGTCTCCAATATAATGATAATATAATTATAGAGGAAGTAAGTGATTATTTTTTTCTTTAGATGATGATGATGATAGCTTAATCAACAACGATGAAGAGGTAATGAGTGAGTAACTAACGACTTCAAAAAATGCGCATACCTCAGCAATGTGTAATGTGGTAGCACACATACGTTTGATATTAAAACGTACTTTAGGTAGTTTTTATTAAACCTACAAACCGGAAATTGGAATATAAAGCTTTTAGGCTTAGGCATATTGAGACTTAACCGCATCACTCTCTTCCGAAATACTAGTTACCGTTGGTTAGAGCAGATTGGACGGTTCGAAAGCTTGTATAACAGCTTCGTTCTTCGCGTCAGCAGCCCAAGTTAGTGGAGGAACCTATATGAATGGTCAAAGCTACACCGTCCTTTCGGATGGGACGTATTGGTACTTTTCGACAGGAGTAGGCTACGTGCCAGTACCAGGCTTCCCCTCCTCCCTTCCTCATTATCATTCATCAATCATCCCTCATCAGGCTAAAAGGGGGCATCGTGCCCTACACTGGTATTAATTACAGTCAAATATATAATTAAATACCGCCTAAGTCGTTCGAATGCTGTGACAACAAGTGGTTCAAACGTAGTATTCTCTACTCATTATGACACTGTGCTGTGCTAGCTCGTATTAATATAACTCAATCGTAGCATTCGCCTTAATATGACTGAGGAAAGTGTTGGAACACCCTTCAGTCAGGATGGCCTGTTGCCGTGGGCTGTGGCAACAAAGCACCTTAATAAATGGAATCCACTACTGAAAATCAGTTCTTGTAACTGAATAGGTATATAAACTATTAATACACATTTTGATTTTGTATTTATTCATTTACAATAAAGCGAACACGTAATGTATACAGTTTCTGCTATTCGACATCAAAACTCTCTTACATGTTTGATTGAAATGTATTAGAAATAAAAAGATAAATAATAATTCACATAGACAAGTTACTTTCGTTGCCCGATAAGATTGGAATGGAATTGAAATAACGATTGGGCTGCGTCGTGAGTAACTCACTTGATGTGTCCGTCACGACTCTACTCTCTGAAGCTGCCCGTTGAGATGTCAATTTATTTCTATAATAATAATAATAATAATAATAATAATAATAACAAATAACGGTTATAACAATCAATTATTGTAAAGTAATAACAAATACACCGATGCCAACGCTACATCAACAACAAAGTCAATGAAAGCAACAACAACATATAAAGGACATACAATAAACAACATAAGTATAACAGAAGATAAATAACAACAACGTATATGTTGGGAATGGGAGTGAGGGGGGAGACGGTTGGCGAGGGGGGTTATCGATTTTATATACATTATTTGCCATTGGATAAGTACACTGCACAAAATAATACGTTACAAATTATAAATTCTTACTTCTAAATTTTGGATCACCTTCTGCTGCTATCCTGCAATAAGCGCGTATACCGTTTGTTCAGTAGGTCTGCGTTAATGCTTGAATATTTTACCGATAGAGGTGGCTGAGCGGTAAGACGCGAGACTCTAATTCGGGAGGTCGCCGGTTCGATTCCGGCCACTGGCAGTTCTGACTGATGGTTTTTTCCGAGGTTTTCCTCGGTCGTATAGGCGAATGCTGGGACTGAGTCATACTATCAGCCCTCGGACATCCCTTCTCAACTATCCAAACACCCTAATAAACCCTAGTTAGTCACCTGAAGAGGGGCACATCAGGTAAAGCTGGTGCTGCACCCTAGAACAGGGATTCCTACAAAGAATAATTAAATTATTTTTGGCTTGTTTAACTATATAACACTACGAGTTCTAAAACATTTCACTAGGCTTCAACATCCACTAAATCTCCGCTAGGAGTGCGCTGACTCCGTAACTTCGACGAGCTACCACCCTAGAAGAATCTTAGCTATATCACAGTTGTCTGTGGCTATACTAGTCCCAATGAAAGTATTCGCATACCGATCTCAGGTCATTGTCTACTGTCCCCCTTTAACCGCGCCAATTGAGAGAAAATCAACAGGTTCCTGGCGTTCTTTCACACATACGTACACGCACGGTTCCGTTTAGTCGAGTGCACAGGCGGTTTGGCCACACCCACCGTTACAGGTAACCAACGGAAGGTCTTAAATTATCCCCAAATGCACCTGTTTAGATGAGATGGTAGGAATTAGCGAAGTAGAAAAATAAGTTGTCATCTTGTACTCGGCTGTGTCGCAAGCATCAGATCAGAATACTTTCGTTGGGGCAACTATACCCATAATACTCTCTAGAAGTACAAAGCGAAAGGTAAAGATGACTTCTCGCGTAGTATTTCCCATTTATCACTCTTCAACTTCTCATTGTGAAGGCAACGACGGAAGTATATAAGCAACAATATGCTCTCTCTAATTCTAAAGAGTAACTCTTTCTCTTTGCTTTTTAGTTTTCTAACTTCCCATACTATACCAGACGAGAATTCTAACAAATAACAATTCTAGTATCCAAGATGGAATATCTTCTTATTACTATGTATAGTTACTTCAGTTTTTTTTGTTAAATCTTTTTCACCGTTGTTTTTATTTCTTCGGTGTTTTTCTAACGCCAACAATGAGTTGAGTATCAGAGAGTAACGAGACACTTCCTCCACGCTGTGTCGTGTTTAAGTGTTGACAGCTCTATCTGTAATGACGTTGTGTGGAATTCCAGTTGTTTGCCCGCCCGACATAGATTTACCTCGTCTCTCAGTAGCGTTTCTTTGGCAAACAAACAAATGTTCTCGTTACTAGTTAATATTTGTAATGTAACTGAATTTCATGAGATACAAATTAAAATGTGTACGCGTGTGTTACAATTAGCGTATCTGTATAGTTAATTGGCTAGCTGACATCCATTCCAAGCCAATTTCATTCCATCCACTATGCCAAGGTCACTGTACGGGCCTGTATTCGCCTAGTGCCCCCCCCCCCCCCACCACTACCCACACCCCTCCTAACACTGCGTATAACATTATTTATTAACTTATTGTTAGAGATAGCTCTTTTAAGCATTCATTTTCTCTAAATTTAGCATTAATTATTTTAAATGACTCATTTTGTAGCAAATATTTTTCTTTTCATAAAAATCTTGATTATGAGGGGTGAGGGGATTTTTACACTTGTTGTTATAGAAAATTATGTCTATTTACTTGGATAAATAAGCTTCTCAGAAACAATTCGATACATCTTACAATTATTGTGCTTACTTGTAACCGAAAGGGTAAACAAAGATATCTACCTTAAAATTTAATTTTAACAAGTAAATTGCGTTTTTTGTTTATTTTTTGTTTTTGTTTGTTATTTTTACAATTACAATTAAATTATATTATAATAATATCTTGGGGGAAAGTAAAGTCGAGCTACGTATGTGATTTGTTTATAGTTGCTATGGAGATTGTTCTTCATATGGAAAATAGCATGTAATAAAACAATTCCATAGCAACAAATCCTGGCCAATCCTCTGCATCGACGTACTCGACAGCTATAGGTCAAATGACGTCATCCGAATTAGATCCATTGCATATCGCCGGTGTCGTCATAAGGAGAAAACAGTTTTGGGGGGGGGGAGGAGGGGGGTTGAGAGGAGGGGGTGTTCAAAAATAATAACTGCCAAATGCAAGAGATGACAACATGAAACGAGGTATCACATCCTGATTGTAACTCTTCAAGCTTCGTTGGGCATGAGGGCACATCGCGATAATGACATTAAACTAAGTTATCGACGGAAATGTTTTGTACAAGGTTCCTAATTGACCCGTTGAGAAGCGGTAGCGGTCCGGCCGGGCCTGTCAGCGCTATCAGCGGCGCATCTTGGAACTAATGAGCTGGAGAAGTAACAACAGCGCTGAGGCCTTCAGACAGTCAGACATGCATCACACGTGGACAAACGCGATTCGATTTTGTAGACGTTGTCTTCTATGAAATGTTTTGAAAATAAAACAAAACTTATTTTATGTTTTGAGATACGTCAGAATGGCTTCGTTTACATACTGATTCAAATATACCTTTTTCATTTTCAGAATTGATCTATGGCCCTTAGATAGAGCTAATCACGGTCCTCTAGATCTTCCATGAGAACAATGCACAACAGTGAAAAATGCACCTTAACGTAACTATCAAGGACCCTTAGATAGACCTAATCACGGCTTTCTAGATCAATGCTGAAAATTTCGATTTGAATAATGTAAAATGCAACAGTGAATCATCTCTACATTGTTGCCAAGTGGGTACATAATAAATTAAAATTAATTTGTGATTGAAGAAATAAGATACTGGCAACATGTCAGAAATAGCAAAACGGGAAATAAATCGCAAATACCGACTGGACGGAGTGGGTTACAAATTGGTCGAAATAAGTCGACCTTTACTTAGTCAGCATTAATCTGAAATGGAAGTTGTACTAAGTACATTCACAGTAGTTATTGTGTTTTATTTTATTGTGCTCTGGATAATGACAGCAAAAGCAGATTGTTAAAAGTCGCCAAACAACCAATGTAGAGTTATTTGCACCAAACAGGAAGAACTAATGAAAGTAGTGTCACCTTTTTTAACATTTGTCACAATTACATATTATATTAATGTTTTTATTAGTACAATCTGGCAAAATTGTGCTCGACGCGCTATTTTTTATATATAATTTTCCATAATGATCACAAACATATAGGTACCGTAACTTCATATTCCTCAATAGTTATATAATGAAATGCTATAATTCGTATACCATTACGTAACGTGTACTGCAAATGTGGATTTAATAATGATATACTTATAATGATACTTATCAGTGGTTACACAAACGATAGGGCTGCAATAGTAGGTGACCCCCCCCCCCCCCTCCCCCCTCTCCAACCCCCACCACTTCCCCTCACACTTTCGTTACCATAAAAAATAAACTGGGTTAGCGATCTTTATAGATGCAAATCAGTGATATTGAAAATTGAAATATTACGTCAAATCTACAATTTAGAGAATGTAATGATTTCCTTGTGATACTTTCAAGAAAGTTACTGAGTTCTCAAGGCTGTATAGGGTCATAGGTTAAGGACGCACGACGAAATATATATTTCACTTTGCTCTAAACGTTGGAAACAATAAACAGGCTAAATAGACTTTGTAAAGAAAAGAGATATATGTTTAACTGTTAGGATCTGTCCAGTGGCGTAGGTAGCTTTCAATAGACGTCACGTGGCGGCTATTATGAGGTACACATTGCTTGTTTACATTTGTTCTGTGAAGTTCTGTCAATAGAAGACACAGATTTTCCATGAAAAATCACAGTTTTAAAGTCGATCGATGAAGTGAACTACCCATTCAATACAACAACTAAACTATTCAAATTAAATGGACATGAAAAAATACTTTTTTTTATTCTAAATTATGAATTTCAAGAATTATTACATGTGAGTAGCATTTAATACTGAACGTCTTGAAATTATATATTTTTTTTTATTAATAAAGTATATTTATAGTTTCTAATTTGAGTAGATTTGAGGTAAAATTAACACACCAGCGCAAATATCTCGAAAACGGATTGCGTTCGATCATCTTTTTCAAACGTATTCATGTTAGTCATGAAGTTATCTACATTTAGGACGAAAATTTGTTACAATATATTACTTTTTGAAGGTGCTACGCAAAGTTATACGATTGAAAGTGTAGGTTTTTGTTCAGTTACAATGTACAACATAGGGAATTCCAACGCATTTCAACACTCAATAAATAAAAAACTAATAGCGATAGGTGCATATTTTTTTCTACAATATTCACAAGCTTAATCTCAACTTGGAGTACATACAATTTGAATGATTTATATTACATGTGCAGTTATCATCGATCGACTTTAAGCCGTATAGATTGACGTGTGCAGGTAAAAGTTCAAGAAAATGATAACACATGCAAATTATTGTCTTCAAACAAAGTTTTCGCGTTCGTATTTTGTTTTCAGTCATAATACGGAACCTTCGTTTGAAAACAGTTGATGTGTCAGTCAAAGGACATCTGCAATATTGCAACAATGCAGTGTCGGAAGAACGTAAACAAATGTTTACAGAGTACCGCTACCGTGCGATACCGGAAATGACGTTATTGCAAGCTCCCTTTATGCGGTGTTTACGGGCCCCGCAACCCGGGGGCCCCCTCGAGTACATCCGATTTATAATAAACTTTTGTGTAGGAACGTATTTAAGATTTCTCGATTTCTCAGATTCAGAATAGCAAAAAAGTTAAGCTTAACTTACAAATAACATAATAACAACCTTTATTAGGTCTCTGCAGCCAAAGCTGTTGCCACATGACACAGAATAACATACAATAACGTATATCAAAACGAAAACTGAAACAAATTACACTTAACAAAATTTACATATAAACTAAACAAAATTACGAATACAAATGGTGCCTAAATATAGAAATAGACCACCGAAATACGCACAGAACAATTTCATCAGTGAGACTGGGTGGTAACTGGAACGATTTCTGAAATTTCTCGAAAACCCCGGGGATTGTGCCCCTAGCACCTATCATAAGACAAGACCCATTACTCTGATATCTTTCAGATTGTAATAGGTCTTATAACAGGCACTAAACAACAATTAGTAACAAACGTAGGCCTAAGTAATCTGGTGCCAGACATACTAGTTATTGTTCTACGATGCGTTGAGTACTACCGTTTGGTTTTCAAGCCTCAAAAAGTGGGGGCCCAAAAATCCAAGTTGCATACGGGCCTCGTCATTTTGAGTTACGCCACTGGATCTGTCACACTATATATTGCACCAGAATATTTGATCTATTGCGTTATATGTTTGAGAATGTTTGCTGACTAAAAGTAACAGAGCTGTAACGTGAAAGGGATATCGCAAGCTGGATCATTGAGCGATGCAAATCGTCTCCGGCTGGCTACGAAATATGTAGTTCTTATTTTCATCCAAAGATATATAGTCCTTTGCATAACGAGAATGACGGTATAAAATTTGGGTCAAAGGATGGCATATATCAAATGAAAGCTTAAGACGAGTTCTTTTCATAAAACCATGATATACCTCTGGCAAATCCAGCTTTCTATGTCAAAACTAGGGTTGAAGGTCAAATTTGTAATTTTTTTAATAATTTTTAATTAAATAGTTAAAAGTGTTTGTACGTTTTATCATGCACTTTTAGTAAGGTAAATGTATTATGTTTCTTTAAAAAAAATTAAATTACCCATTTAGCCTTTTTTGACCTTAATTGAGGTCAATTTCCTCAAAATGGGTAATTTTTTAAATTTTCTTCGATTTATTGGCCAATATTCATTGTATCAACGTACTTACTCATAAATACGTAAAAATGAATAGTTCTTATTGTTCTCACATTGTTTTCACGGTATTCATTCAAAATGGCGGTCAAAGGTCAATAGGTAAGTATCGTCAAACTAGGTCTTGTAACTAAAATATTACTTGTGGGTACTCTAAAGACGCAGAATTTTAACTGCAATTACAATAACGAATAACAATATAATGTTTTAATCGTAAGAGAATGTAATCATCATATAACTTATAAACTACTTAAGATTGTTACTGAATTTCTAATTAATGTCCTCAGACATCAGGGTATTCTTGAATGGGTGTGCAACTGCAACAAAATACATTTTTAGAAAAGAGCATGACCATGCTGAGATACGTGATATGATAGTATGATATGATATCTGTCCTAGCAGTCACTGTCTAGTCGTCAAATTAATCAAAATTGAAGTCAAAATCACTCAAAATTGAAGTCGTCAGATTAATCACCTTCTGATTCACTGGAATTCTCATGCTGGGTACCGATATTTGGACAGTCCTTCAGTTTACACGCGTGGGTACACTTCAGCTGATTGGCCAAACACTCACATGTCGGCATCCTGCAAACACGGCAACAGTTACAGGCTAGGAGATCCATAACGGTCAAAGGTACTGGAGTTCCAATCATCCACTCGTTGCTCAGATCTCCTTCTGCCGTGGGTTTCCATCCATAGCCACACAGATCAGGAACATCAGGGTTGGCTTCCAAGCAACGTATCAATAGATCGTGTTTGGTTGATAACTCACAGTCGCAGGATATGAAGCAGTAAGCACTCAGCAATCGTTACAAGGTGGTAGCTGATTAGACTTCATATCATCACACTTACTTCTAAAAAGCTCGTAGCGCAGCAGGTTGCATGACACTAGAGTCGTGGTCAAAGAGCAGAGTTTACAGACAAACTCTTCGAGTTTTTTTGATGACAGCGATAGAAACTCTCCAGTCCTGACCCATCTTGCTTAGCTCGACACAGGAATGCGAGTTTTTTCTCATGATATTCAAAGTTCTCTTTTTCCCTTTACCACTGAATGAGCTCACTCAGGTTGGAACCATAGTCGTCCCTTACACCTAGATGCACCCCTTGTTAACAAGGTAACAGTTTCATACATGTCATTTCACATATAGACAACATATCCATAGCAACATTGGGTGCTTCTAGGTGAAGTGGCCGACTATGAATTCCAACCTTTGTCACAACCAGTGCATGGAGGTCAGGGAGGGTATTACATACTTCGAATCCCAACGAACTCGCTAGTTTTTACCCATCTTCGAAGTGTGTTTGATTTTTGGTAGTCAAGCGTCCACCAGCTGCCCTACGAGCTTTTAAAAGTAAATGTGATGATATTAAGTCTAAACAGCTATCACCTTGAAACGATTGTCTACTGCTTCAAATCCTGCGGCTGCGAGCTAACCACCAAACAGCGGTCTGGATACGTTGTTTGGACGCCAACCCTGATGTTCCTGATCCGCGTGGCTATAGATGAGAAACCACGGCAGAAGGAGATCTGAGCAACGAGTGGATGATTGGAACTCCAGTACCTTTGACCTTTATGGATCTCCTAGCCTGTAACTGTTGCCGTGTTTGCAAGATGCCGACATATTGTGAGTGTTTGGCCAATCAATAAAATTGTACCCACGCTTGTAAGCTGAAGGATTGTACAAATACCAGTACCAGTACCAGTAGCCAGCATGAGAATTCCAGTGAGTCAGAAGGTGATTAGTCTGACAACTATGGACAGTGACTGCTAAGGTAGATATAACATAATACTAGTATCATATCACGTATCTCAGCATGGTCATGCTCTTTTCTAAAAATGTATTTTGTTGCAGTTGCACACCCATTCAAGAGTACCCTAATGTCTGAGGACATAAATTAGAAATTCAGTAACAATCTAAAGTAGTTTATAAGTTATATGATAATTTCATTCTCTTACGATTTAAATATGATATTATTATTCGTTATTGTAATTGCAGTTAAAATTCTGCGTCTTTAGAGTACCCACAAGTTATATTTTAGTAACTAGACCTAGTTTGACGATACTTACCTATTGACCTTTGACCGCCATTTTGAATAAATACCGTAAAAACAATGTGATAACACTAAGAACTATTCATTTTAACGTATTTATGAGTAAGTACGTTGATATGATGAATATTGGCCAATAAATCGAAGAAAATTTTTATAATTACCCATTTTGAGGAAATTGACCCCAATCAAGGTCAAAAAAGGTAAGTAGGTAATTTTTTTTTTTTTTTAATAAACTTTATACATTTATCTTACTAAAAGAGTATTTTTAAACTTGCAAACAGTTTTCGTTATTTAATTAAAAATTATTTAAAAAATTACAAATTTGACTTTTGACCCTGGTTTTGACATAGAAAGCTGGATTTGCCAGAGGTATATCATAGTTTTTTGAGAAGTACTCGTTTTAAGCTTTCATTTGATATAAGTCATCCTTTGACCCAAATTTTATACCGACCAGGCCTTTTTCGAGCGTTATGCAAAGGACTAATACAAGCGATTTCATTTCAGAAATCAAACCACCTGTGGGATGAATTGTTTACACGGATAACTATGGTTGACGGGCGATACCCAAGGGAGGTAAATATATATAAATACAAATTTCAAATTTAAATTTAAATTTAAATTAAGATTTTAATTTTAATTTTAATTTTAATTTTAATTTTAATTTTAATTTTAATTTTAATTTTAATTTTAATTTTAATTTTAATTTTAATTTTAATTTTAATTTTAATTTTAATTTTAATTTTAATTTTAAATTTAATTTCAATTTTAATTTTAATTTTAATTTTAATTTAAATTTTAATTTTAATTTTAATTTTAAGGTAAATATATATTTATACTACACTCACAAACATGGTCAGCTGGGTTGATGTTTCTGTACGGGAGTTGACTAGTTATGTGGAAAACCGTATTTGCCGATTTCTGTTTAATTTACTAAGGCCACTCACATATCGTCAGGTACATGACAGGTTGAAAGAAAGAACGATATAAATCCTTTTAATTTTGTAGCGAATTATGTTGCGTGCTTTTCGCATGCAGGAAAATATTTGGATTGATTTCAGATCCAAAATATAAATATCAATGTGATACAAATCAGTTAGCCATAGCTATGTTTCATATATGATTTAGTCCACGTCCTGTCATTTCCCTTTTCGTCCCCCTTTACGTACTACCAAGATAACTGAGTTGTCCCTTTCCTCCCACTACTCCCCTACGTCATATGACCTAATTGTCGAGTACATCGTTGAACAACAAATAATCAAACCAAATAAGAAAACATGTCAGCTTAAGTGATATCGTTCACGATTTCTCACGGGTTCTTGCTTAGCGAGGAGGGATTGACTAGACAATTAAATCTCTGACCACAAGACAAAGAAGAGAACAGGCATTAATACACTAATCAACTAAAGCATCGACATTCGGTGTAATATTATAATGAAGTAGGTGTAAGATAGTTTGTAAAATATCCATAATTGATTAGTTATGTTTTGTAATTAGTGTAGGGGATCATTTTCTCTAAATCTCACACATTTTAGACTGATAATGGCCCAATAATGAGATGCAGTTAAATAAGGTTAATAGATTCGTTGTTTTGAACGGGGCTCAAACACACACGGTAGCACACAAAGTCGGCACCGCGTCATTAGCCTAAGGTGTGTTTCAGTTTTGTTGTCGCAGCAGATCGGAAGATTGTCGCAGCTACATGGGATTGTAAGAGGTTTTGGGTGGAGACTGACAGTACATGACCACGCCGTGGTAATCCATCATTCTCTGGCCGTCCGCTAGAGGCGCCCCGGTCGCTCTATCTGACAACCATCTCTCCTGGGGCAATTAGGAGCACCTTCCACATACATTAGGGTCAATGACAACATCGACGGCGACATCATTGATGGATACTCAACAAACAAGGGAGTGAAGACAGAGCTGGCGACGACGCATAGCTTGCATTGCGAGTACAATCTGTTTCCTGGTGTCCATCCAACGGTTTAGCCGCGGTCGCTTAGCCGGTTCCCATACGAACACCGAAGTTAAACAACCCCAAGCTACATCAGGAGGAAGGAGGGTGACCGCTCTCCTTCGAAACACTAGTTGCCGTTGGTTAGAGAGGGTTGGAGGGTTCGAAAGCTTGGTTAACAGCTTCGTTCTTCTCGTCAATTGCTCGACAGTCCAGGTTGGTGGAGGAACCTATATGACTGGTCAAAGTTACACCTTCCTTTCGGATGGGACGTAAAGCCAATGGTCCCCTTGGTACTTTTCGACATGAGTAGACTACGTGCCGGTACCAGGCTTCCCCTCCTACCTTCCTCATAAATAATCATTCATCATTCATAATATTATAGGCTAGTGGGACCTCGGTGCTGTTGCAGATACAGAATACATAACATAATAACATAATATCCGTCGTATGGGCTTTGTACACTCACTGCTGGTCGAAGTGGGTCCCTCCTCGTGGTGCCCGCAATGAGGGCTCTCGACCATAAGGTCTGTATTCATCTAATGTGATCGTCTTCATCATCTTTTCTCTACTTTCACATTCTTCTTCTAGTTAGATACTTGGCGGCCCTCTTTGCGACCTGAACACCCACCAATACCCCATATGCCCACCCCCAACTTGGCGGCCCTCTTTGCGACCTGAACACCCACCAATACCCCATATGCCCCACCCCCAGCTTGGCGGCCCTCTTTGCGACCTGAACACCCACCAATACCCCATATGCCCCACCCCCAGCTTGGCGGCCCTCTTTGCGACCTGAACACCCACCAATACCCCATATGCCCACCCCCAACTTGGCGGCCCTCTTTGCGACCTGAACACCCACCAATACCCCATATGCCCCACCCCAACTTGGCGGCCCTCTTTGCGACCTGAACACCCACCAATACCCCATATGCCCACCCCCACTTGGCGGCCCTCTTTGCGACCTGAACACCCACCAATACCCCATATGCCCCACCCCCAACTTGGCGGCCCTCTTTGCGACCTGAACACCCACCAATACCCCATATGCCCCACCCCCAACTTGGCGGCCCTCCTTGCGACCTGAACACCCACCAATACCCCATATGCCCACCCCCAACTTGGCGGCCCTCTTTGCGACCTGAACACCCACCAATACCCCATATGCCCACCCCCAACTTGGCGGCCCTCTTTGCGACCTGAACACCCACCAATACCCCATATGCCCCACCCCCACTTGGCGGCCCTCTTTGCGACCTGAACACCCACCAATACCCCATATGCCCCACCCCCAACTTGGCGGCCCTCCTTGCGACCTGAACACCCACCAATACCCCATATGCCCCACCCCCAACTTGGCGGCCCTCTTTGCGACCTGAACACCCACCAATACCCCATATGCCCCACCCCCACTTGGCGGCCCTCTTTGCGACCTGAACACCCACCAATACCCCATATGCCCCACCCCCAACTTGGCGGCCCTCTTTGCGACCTGAACACCCACCAATACCCCATATGCCCCACCCCCAACTTGGCGGCCCTCCTTGCGACCTGAACACCCACCAATACCCCATATGCCCACCCCCAACTTGGCGGCCCTCTTTGCGACCTGAACACCCACCAATACCCCATATGCCCACCCCCAACTTGGCGGCCCTCTTTGCGACCTGAACACCCACCAATACCCCATATGCCCCACCCCCAACTTGGCGGCCCTCTTTGCGACCTGAACACCCACCAATACCCCATATGCCCCACCCCCAACTTGGCGGCCCTCCTTGCGACCTGAACACCCACCAATACCCCATATGCCCCACCCCCAACTTGGCGGCCCTCTTTGCGACCTGAACACCCACCAATACCCCATATGCCCCACCCCCAACTTGGCGGCCCTCTTTGTGACCTAAACACCCACCAATACCCCATATGCCCCACCCCCACTTGGCGGCCCTCTTTGCGACCTGAACACCCACCAATACCCCATATGCCCCACCCCCACTTGGCGGCCCTCTTTGCGACCTGAACACCCACCAATACCCCATATGCCCCACCCCCACTTGGCGGCCCTCTTTGCGACCTGAACACCCACCAATACCCCATATGCCCCACCCCCACTTGGCGGCCCTCTTTGTGACCTAAACACCCACCAATACCCCATATGCCCCACCTCCAACTTGGCGGCCCTCTTTGTGACCTAAACACCCACCAATACCCCATATGCCCCACCCCCACTTGGCGGCCCTCTTTGCGACCTGAACACCCACCAATACCCCATATGCCCCACCCCCAACTTGGCGGCCCTCTTTGCGACCTGAACACCCACCAATACCCCATATGCCCCACCCCCAACTTGGCGGCCCTCTTTGTGACCTAAACACCCACCAATACCCCATATGCCCCACCCCCACTTGGCGGCCCTCTTTGCGACCTGAACACCCACCAATACCCCATATGCCCCCCCCCAGCTTGGCGGCCCTCTTTGTGACCTAAACACCCACCAATACCCCATATGCCCCACCCCCACTTGGCGGCTCTCTTTGCGACCTGAACACCCACCAATACCCCATATGCCCCACCTCCAACTTGGCGGCCCTCTTTGCGACCTGAACACCCACCAATACCCCATATGCCCCACCCCCAACTTGGCGGCCCTCTTTGCGACCTGAACACCCACCAATACCCAATATGCCCCACCCCCAACCTGGCGGCCCTCTTTGCGACCTGAACACCCACCAATACCCCATATGCCCCACCCCCAACTTGGCGGCCCTCTTTGCGACCTGAACACCCAAAATACCCCATATGCCCCAACCCCAACCTGGCGGCCCTCTTTGCGACCTGAACACCCACCAATACCCCATATGCCCCACCCCCAACTTGGCGGCCCTCTTTGCGACCTGAACACCCACCAATACCCCATATGCCCCACCCCCACTTGGCGGCCCTCTTTGCGACCTGAACACCCACCAATACCCCATATGCCCCACCCCCAACTTGGCGGCCCTCTTTGCGACCTGAACACCCACCAATACCCCATATGCCCCACCCCCAACTTGGCGGCCCTCTTTGTGACCTAAACACCCACCAATACCCCATATGCCCCACCCCCACTTGGCGGCCCTCTTTGCGACCTGAACACCCACCAATACCCCATATGCCCCACCTCCAACTTGGCGGCCCTCTTTGCGACCTGAACACCCACCAATACCCCATATGCCCCACCCCCAACTTGGCGGCCCTCTTTGCGACCTGAACACCCACCAATACCCAATATGCCCCACCCCCAACCTGGCGGCCCTCTTTGCGACCTGAACACCCACCAATACCCCATATGCCCCACCCCCAACTTGGCGGCCCTCTTTGCGACCTGAACACCCAAAATACCCCATATGCCCCAACCCCAACCTGGCGGCCCTCTTTGCGACCTGAACACCCACCAATACCCCATATGCCCCACCCCCAACTTGGCGGCCCTCTTTGCGACCTGAACACCCACCAATACCCCATATGCCCCACCCCCAACTTGGCGGCCCTCTTTGTGACCTCAACACCCACCAATACCCCATATGCCCCACCCCCAACTTGGCGGCCCTCTTTGCGACCTGAACACCCACCAATACCCCATATGCCCCACCCCCAACTTGGCGGCCCTCTTTGTGACCTAAACACCCACCAATACCCCATATGCCCCACCCCCAGCTTGGCGGCCCTCTTTGCGACCTGAAGACCCACCAATACCCCATATGCCCCACCCCCAACCTGGCGGCCCTCTTTGCGACCTGAACACCCACCAATACCCCATATGCCCCACCCCCAACTTGGCGGCCCTCTTTGCGACCTGAACACCCACCAATACCCCATATGCCCCACCCCCAACTTGGCGGCCCTCTTTGCGACCTGAACACCCACCAATACCCCATATGCCCCACCCCCAACTTGGCGGCCCTCTTTGCGACCTGAACACCCAAAATACCCCATATGCCCCAACCCCAACCTGGCGGCCCTCTTTGCGACCTGAACACCCGCCAATACCCCATATGCCCCACCCCCAACTTGGCGGCCCTCTTTGCGACCTGAACACCCACCAATACCCAATATGCCCCACCCCCAACTTGGCGGCCCTCTTTGCGACCTGAACACCCAGCAATACCCCATATGCCCCACCCCCCACTTGGCGGCCCTCTTTGCGACCTGAACACCCACCAATACCCCATATGCCCCACCCCCAACTTGGCGGCCCTCTTTGCGACCTGAAGACCCACCAATACCCCATATGCCCCACCCCCAACTTAGCGGCCCTCTTTGCGACCTGAACACCCACCAATACCCCATATGCCCCACCCCCAACTTGGCGGCCCTCTTTGTGACCTCAACACCCACCAATACCCCATATGCCCCACCCCCAACTTGGCGGCCCTCTTTGCGACCTGAACACCCACCAATACCCCATATGCCCCACCCCCAACTTGGCGGCCCTCTTTGTGACCTAAACACCCACCAATACCCCATATGCCCCACCCCCAGCTTGGCGGCCCTCTTTGCGACCTGAAGACCCACCAATACCCCATATGCCCCACCCCCAACTTGGCGGCCCTCTTTGTGACCTCAACACCCACCAATACCCCATATGCCCCACCCCCAACTTGGCGGCCCTCTTTGCGACCTGAACACCCACCAATACCCCATATGCCCCACCCCCAACTTGCCGGCCCTCTTTGCAACCTGAACACCCACCAATACCCCATATGCCCCACCCCCAACTTGGCGGCCCTCTTTGCAACCTGAACACCCACCAATACCCCATATGCCCCACCCCCAACTTGGCGGCCCTCTTTGCGACCTGAACACCCACCAATACCCCATATGCCCCACCCCCAACTTGGCGGCCCTCTTTGCGACCTGAACACCCACCAATACCCCATATGCCCCACCCCCAACTTGGCGGCCCTCTTTGCGACCTGAACACCCGCCAATACCCCATATGCCCCACCCCCACCTTGGCGGCCCTCTTTGCGACCTGAACACCCACCAATACCCCATATGCCCCACCCCCAACATGGCGGCCCTCTTTGCGACCTGAACACCCACCAATACCCCATATGCCCCACCCCCAACTTGGCGGCCCTCTTTGCGACCTGAACACCCACCAATACCCCATATGCCCCACCCCCAACATGGCGGCCCTCTTTGCGACCTGAACACCCACCAATACCCCATATGCCCCACCCCCAACATGGCGGCCCTCTTTGCGACCTGAACACCCACCAATACCCCATATGCCCCACCCCCAACTTGGCGGCCCTCTTTGCGACCTGAACACCCACCAATACCCCAATGCCCCACCTCCAGCTTGGCGGCCCTCTTTGCGACCTGAACACCCACCAATACCCCATATGCCCCACCCCCAACTTGGCGGCCCTCTTTGCGACCTGAACACCCACCAATACCCCATATGCCCCACCCCCAACTTGGCGGCCCTCTTTGCGACCTGAACACCCACCAATACCCCATATGCCCCACCCCCAACTTGGCGGCCCTCTTTGCGACCTGAACACCCACCAATACCCCATATGCCCCACCCCCAACTTGGCGGCCCTCTTTGCGACCTGAACCCCCACCAATACCCCATATGCCCCACCCCCAACTTGGCGGCCCTCTTTGCGACCTGAACCCCCACCAATACCCCATATGCCCCACCCCCAACTTGGCGGCCCTCTTTGCGACCTGAACCCCCACCAATACCCCATATGCCCCACCCCCAGCTTGGCGGCCCTCTTTGCGACCTGAACCCCCACCAATACCCCATATGCCCCACCCCCAGCTTGGCGGCCCTCTTTGCGACCTGAACACCCACCAATACCCCATATGCCCCACCCCCAGCTTGGCGGCCCTCTTTGCGACCTGAACACCCACCAATACCCCATATGCCCCACCCCCAACTTGGCGGCCCTCTTTGCGACCTGAACACCCACCAATACCCCATATGCCCCACCCCCAGCTTGGCGGCCCTCTTTGCGACCTGAACACCCACCAATACCCCATATGCCCCACCCCCAACTTGGCGGCCCTCTTTGCGACCTGAACCCCCACCAATACCCCATATGCCCCACCCCCAGCTTGGCGGCCCTCTTTGCGACCTGAACACCCACCAATACCCCATATGCCCCACCCCCAGCTTGGCGGCCCTCTTTGCGACCTGAACACCCACCAATACCCCATATGCCCCACCCCCAACTTGGCGGCCCTCTTTGCGACCTGAACACCCACCAATACCCCATATGCCCCACCCCCAACTTGGCGGCCCTCTTTGCGACCTGAACACCCACCAATACCCCATATGCCCACCCCCACTTGGTGGCCCTCTTTGTGACCTGAACACCCACCAATACCCCATATGCCCCACCCCCAACTTGGCGGCCCTCTTTGCGACCTGAACACCCACCAATACCCCATATGCCCCACCCCCAGCTTGGCGGCCCTCTTTGCGACCTGAACACCCACCAATACCCCATATGCCCCACCCCCAACTTGGCGGCCCTCTTTGCGACCTGAACACCCACCAATACCCCATATGCCCCACCCCAACTTGGCGGCCCTCTTTGTGACCTAAACACCCACCAATACCCCATATGCCCCACCCCCAACTTGGCGGCCCTCTTTGTGACCTAAACACCCACCAATACCCCATATGCCCCACCCCCAACTTGGCGGCCCTCTTTGTGACCTAAACACCCACCAATACCCCATATGCCCCACCCCCCACTTGGCGGCCCTCTTTGCGACCTGAACACCCACCAATACCCCATATGCCCCACCCCCAACTTGGCGGCCCTCTTTGTGACCTGAACACCCACCAATACCCCATATGCCCCACCCCCAACTTGGCGGCCCTCTTTGCGACCTGAACACCCACCAATACCCCATATGCCCCACCCCCAACTTGGCGGCCCTCTTTGTGACCTAAACACCCACCAATACCCCATATGCCCCACCCCCAACTTGGCGGCCCTCTTTACGACCTGAACACCCACCAATACCCCATATGCCCCACCCCCACTTGGCGGCCCTCTTTGTGACCTGAACACCCACCAATACCCCATATGCCCCTATGCCCCACCCCCCACTTGGCGGCCCTCTTTACGACCTGAACACCCACCAATACCCCATATGCCCCACCCCCAACTTGGCGGCCCTCTTTGTGACCTAAACACCCACCAATACCCCATATGCCCCACCCCCACTTGGCGGCCCTCTTTGTGACCTGAACACCCACCAATACCCCATATGCCCCACCCCCCACTTGGCGGCCCTCTTTACGACCTGAACACCCACCAATACCCCATATGCCCCTACCCCAACTTGGCGGCCCTCTTTGCGACCTGAACACCCACCAATACCCCATATGCCCCACCCCCAACTTGGCGGCCCTCTTTGCGACCTGAACACCCACCAATACCCCATATGCCCCACCCCCACTTGGCGGCCCTCTTTGCGACCTGAACACCCACCAATACCCCATATGCCCCTACCCCAACTTGGCGGCCCTCTTTGCGACCTGAACACCCACCAATACCCCATATGCCCCACCCCCAACTTGGCGGCCCTCTTTGCGACCTAAACACCCACCAATACCCCATATGCCCCACCCCCCACTTGGCGGCCCTCTTTGCGACCTGAAGACCCACCAATACCCCATATGCCCCACCCCCACTTGGCGGCCCTCTTTGCGACCTGAAGACCCACCAATACCCCATATGCCCCACCCCCAACTTGGCGGCCCTCTTTGTGACCTAAACACCCCCCAATACCCCATATGCCCCACCCCCCACTTGGCGGCCCTCTTTGCGACCTGAAGACCCACCAATACCCCATATGCCCCACCCCCAACTTGGCGGCCCTCTTTGTGACCTAAACACCCACCAATACCCCATATGCCCCACCCCCCACTTGGCGGCCCTCTTTGCGACCTGAAGACCCACCAATACCCCATATGCCCCACCCCCAACTTGGCGGCCCTCTTTGTGACCTAAACACCCCCCAATACCCCATATGCCCCACCCCCCACTTGGCGGCCCTCTTTGCGACCTGAAGACCCACCAATACCCCATATGCCCCACCCCCAACTTGGCGGCCCTCTTTGCGACCTGAACACCCACCAATACCCCATATGCCCCACCCCCAACTTGGCGGCCCTCTTTGTGACCTAAACACCCACCAATACCCCATGTGCCCCACCCCCAACTTGGCGGCCCTCTTTGTGACCTAAACACCCACCAATATCCCATATGCCCCACCCCCAACTTAGCGGCCCATTTTGCGACCTGAACACCCACCAATACCCCATATGCCCCACCCCCAACTTGGCGGCCCTCTTTGCGACCTGAACACCCACCAATACCCCATATGCCCCACCCCCAACTTGGCGGCCCTCTTTGCGACCTGAACACCCACCAATACCCCATATGCCCCACCCCCAACTTGGCGGCCCTCTTTGCGACCTGAACACCCACCAATACCCCATATGCCCCACCCCCAACTTGGCGGCCCTCTTTGCGACCTTAACACCCACAATACCCCATATGCCCCACCCCCAACTTGGCGGCCCTCTTTGCGACCTGAACACCCACCAATACCCCATATGCCCCACCCCCAACTTGGCAGCCCTCTTTGCGACCTGAACACCCACCAATACCCCATATGCCCCACCCCCACTTGGCGGCCCTCTTTGCGACCTGAACACCCACCAATACCCCATATGCCCCACCCCCAACTTGGCGGCCCTCTTTGCGACCTGAACACCCACCAATACCCCATATGCCCCACCCCCAACTTGGCGGCCCTCTTTGTGACCTGAACACCCACCAATACCCCATATGCCCCACCCCCAACTTGGCGGCCCTCTTTGCGACCTGAACACCCACCAATACCCCATATGCCCCACCCCCCACTTGGCGGCCCTCTTTGCGACCTGAACACCCACCAATACCCCATATGCCCCATCCCCAACTTGGCGGCCCTCTTTGCGACCTGAACACCCACCAATACCCCATATGCCCCACCCCCAACTTGGCGGCCCTCTTTGCGACCTGAACACCCACCAATACCCCATATGCCCCACCCCCAACTTGGCGGCCCTCTTTGCGACCTGAACACCCACCAATACCCCATATGCCCCACCCCTAACTTGGCGGCCCTCCTTGCGACCTGAACACCCACCAATACCCCATATGCCCCACCCCTAACTTGGCGGCCCTCCTTGCGACCTGAACACCCACCAATACCCCATTTGCCCCACCCCCACTTGGCGGCCCTCTTTGCGACCTGAACACCCACCAATACCCCATATGCCCCACCCACAACTTGGCGGCCCTCTTTGCGACCTGAACACCCACCAATACCCCATATGCCCCACCCCCACTTGGCGGCCCTCTTTGCGACCTGAACACCCACCAATACCCCATATGCCCCACCCCCAGCTTGGCGGCCCTCTTTGTGACCTGAACACCCACCAATACCCCATATGCCCCACCCCCAGCTTGGCGGCCCTCTTTGTGACCTGAACACCCACCAATACCCCATATGCCCCACCCCCAACTTGGCGGCCCTCTTTGCGACCTGAACACCCACCAATACCCCATATGCCCCACCCCCAACTTGGCGGCCCTCTTTGCGACCTGAACACCCACCAATACCCCATATGCCCCACCCCCCACTTGGCGGCCCTCTTTGCGACCTGAACCCCCACCAATACCCCATTTGCCCCACCCCCAGCTTGGCGGCCCTCTTTGCGACCTGAACACCCACCAATACCCCATATGCCCCACCCCCCACTTGGCGGCCCTCCTTGCGACCTGAACACCCACCAATACCCCATATGCCCCACCCCCCACTTGGCGGCCCTCTTTGCGACCTGAACACCCACCAATACCCCATATGCCCCACCCCCCACTTGGCGGCCCTCTTTGCGACCTGAACACCCACCAATACCCCATATGCCCCACCCCCAACTTGGCGGCCCTCTTTGCGACCTGAACACCCACCAATACCCCATATGCCCCACCCCCAACTTGGCGGCCCTCTTTGCGACCTGAACACCCACCAATACCCCATATGCCCCACCCCCCACTTGGCGGCCCTCTTTGCGACCTGAACCCCCACCAATACCCCATATGCCCCACCCCCAGCTTGGCGGCCCTCTTTGCGACCTGAACACCCACCAATACCCCATATGCCCCACCCCCAGCTTGGCGGCCCTCTTTGCGACCTGAACACCCACCAATACCCCATATGCCCCACCCCCAGCTTGGCGGCCCTCTTTGCGACCTGAACACCCACCAATACCCCATATGCCCCACCCCCCACTTGGCGGCCCTCTTTGCGACCTGAACACCCACCAATACCCCATATGCCCCACCCCCAGCTTGGCGGCCCTCTTTGTGACCTAAACACCCACCAATACCCCATATGCCCCACCCCCAGCTTGGCGGCCCTCTTTGCGACCTGAACACCCACCAATACCCCATATGCCCCACCCCCCACTTGGCGGCCCTCCTTGCGACCTGAACACCCACCAATACCCCATATGCCCCACCCCCCACTTGGCGGCCCTCTTTGTGACCTAAACACCCACCAATACCCCATATGCCCCACCCCCAACTTGGCGGCCCTCTTTGCGACCTGAACACTCACCAATACCCCATATGCCCCTACCCCAACTTGGCGGCCCTCTTTGCGACCTGAACACCCACCAATACCCCATATGCCCCACCCCCACTTGGCGGCCCTCTTTGCGACCTGAACACCCGCCAATACCCCATATGCCCCACCCCCAACTTGGCGGCCCTCTTTGCGACCTGAACACCCACCAATACCCCATATGCCCCACCCCCAGCTTGGCGGCCCTCTTTGCGACCTGAACACCCACCAATACCCCATATGCCCCACCCCCCACTTGGCGGCCCTCCTTGCGACCTGAACACCCACCAATACCCCATATGCCCCACCCCCCACTTGGCGGCCCTCTTTGCGACCTGAACACCCACCAATACCCCATATGCCCCACCCCCCACTTGGCGGCCCTCTTTGCGACCTGAACACCCACCAATACCCCATATGCCCCACCCCCAACTGGGTTATTCCCCTTACGACGAGCCCGGCTATCTGTGATGGATTTATTCGGTCGATGCCATATATGACCTAGTTGTCACGTCGACACCAAATACTAACTACACTGAAGATGGATATAGAAGATGAAGATAGATATAAGTACTACTAGTTACTACTTTAAGAAAGATTAATTGTAAGAGAAGCCTAAGGGAAGGCCGTTCGCCCGTTTTCTTGTATTATTATTATTATTATTATTATTATTATTATTATTATTATTATTATTATTATTATTATTATTATTATTATTATTATTATTATTATTTTTATTATTTTTATTATTATTATTATTATTATTATTATTATTATTATTATTATTATTATTATTATTATTATTATTATTGTTATTATTATTATTATTTTTATTATTATTATTATTATTATTATTATTATTATTATTATTATTATTATTATTAAGTCAAGATGACTGGGTACAGTAAACTATGCTGTGATCGTCTTGGATGAATATATTTTGTTCATCTGTTCCTTGTGATACGTCCGATTTTTCGGTTAATCCAATCACAGCCAACATCTCGCAGTCGAAGTCGAATGAGTATGGGCTGTGATTGGATGAACCGAAAAATCGGACGCATACCTATACATGGGTTGGGCGCGTTCAGGAGTTGTCCTCTATAAGAAGCTGATTTCAGAACAAACGCCCACATTTCTCAGTTGATAATTTCCAAGTGCGTTTGGAAACGAAGACGTTGTGTTGAAGACATAAGAAAATACTCAAAAAATCAATCGTTTGTTCGTCACACTTCAGACCATTGATCATTGATACCATTGAGTATCTTCCAAACTCAATATTTAGACAATCAATCAGTGGTTAAAGTCGCTTCACAGCAACTTTGGTGCTGGGGACGTCACAGATGGGCGTGTCGGAGCCAATCAGCGGGCGGCTTTCACCAATACTCACATTTGGTTGGCCAAGCCTCACTCATCTGTGACGTCCTCAGCACCAAAGTTGCTGTGGAGCGACTATACATCAATGATTCATCCGTGACGAACGCATCGGGACGGTGGCTTCAAAACAACTATAACTTGTACACGTAATCGAAAGGAACAAAACACTTGCTACATTTATAACAGGTAAAATTGCAACAGTCGTGTATCTTACGTTACCTGCCCAGGGACTGCTACCTCATCGTGGTGAGCAGGTTTGTGGGCTTTGTTGATCCCGAGAGCTATGCCGGCGGAAGCGTATGCTTCTGGTAGGGCCACCCTATAGCCGAACAGGTCTAGGAGGAGGTCAGACGAAATGCAGTCCACATCCTATCCCATCCCTTTTCCTCCCCCTTCCCCTTTCCTCCCCGCCCTCCTACTTGCCCCTATCCTCCAAACAGCCCCATATTTCATTTCATCTTCATATTTCACCCAATCAACGTCTCGATTAGCCAAGTTGCATGAATATGAGACGTTAAGCCCAAATATATCAATCATCAATCTTTTACGTTATAAATCTTACAATGTTATTATCAAAACAGTGGAGGTATGGTGATCCAGCCCGTCCTTGTTCCTAATACGCCACTGATACCTACGCAAAAATGTGAACATTTTTTAGAATGTTAAACAAATTATGTTTTCCTCCCGAAAGTTTGATAAAAATTCGCGTTTTGACACTCGAATGTAAAACAACGGCTGTTTCCGCTTTAAAGCATCGTCTCGTGTCGTTGTCACGCCTCGAATAATTCCCAAAATCATAATTAGCGAAATGATAAAAGTTACGCTAGCTTATAAAATGATAATTAACATGCAACATGTTGTAAGTTTCCAGCACCACGAGCCTACATAAAAAGGAAATGCATTTGGACTCAAACAAATAAAAATATTAAGTTTCAAACTAAATAAAAGTAAAAGTCACACCTTAATCTTAGTCGAGACATCTCACATCCTGAACTCGTTTACGTTTCCGTTCCTGGACGAGATTAAGGATCCGCGTCACAAGTCACAATAATTAAAAACAATGTCCGTGTTTGTGTGTCTGAATAAAAAATAAACAAATTCACATTTAGAGTCTACCTATACTCAGTAACGAAACTGATTTGCAGTGGGGGACTTTAATTTAAAGTGACTAAACCAACCCTGTAGGTTCCGAACACCATCAACGAGTGAGCGATTACCAATCAAAGATCGATATTTCTAATACGAAACATATGAATCAGTGATCGGACAGTGCGAACACCTGCGTACAAAATAATGTCAGAATCAACAAGGCTGATTCAGAACAACTTTGAATTTATTGAGTGCTTCGTTGCTAGAACGGCTCCAAAGTCACCGTTTACTTATTCCTAAGCCAAGAAGTGATGGAACTGAAGTCACGGCTTTTCATGTGTACAAAATGTCCGTAGTTTGTTCTTTGTTTAGTGCCGCCTCAACGAACAAGCGATGCGGCTACTCTCAAGGACTTCATTCACAAGTTAGAGGTGACGATGAGTTGGCCAATGAGGGAGACCAGATCCCTGGTTGAACCGTTGGAGAGAGTACGTTTTAGTACTGTAGAACGTCGAGGACATTGTGAAAAAATTATGACCATTAAGCGTTTCTTTAATAAATGATAATTGTATTACTTTTCCTTTCCTTTCCTTTCATTTACTCCTTTGAATATTAGTCGTCCTCTTCCTTGTCCCTTTCCTCCATTTAGCCACAACGTCATATCACCTACTTGTCGAATACGTCGTTAAACACCAAATAATCAAATAATAAACATTAATTGTATAAACAATAAACAGAAGAGAATAAGTTTTGTAGATATGTTATCCGTGTGTTGTGGGTTTGGGAAAATGGATTACTTATTCTCTTTACCAGTAATAGATTCAAATTAAATAGGTGAATTTTATTATTGATCAGGTTGTTCACAGTTGTACTTAGCCCCATACGTAGATATGACATTCTTGTAAAGTAGGTAATCCTAATCTTATTTTAAGGAGGGAGTCATTAGTGGTATAGTGGATGACGAATACATCTGTAAAACTAACCTACTCTAGACGCTACGAAATAACTCTAAAGAGTGTTAATAATCTATACTACATCGTACACATAACCCCAGTAGCCGTTCCCGTACAGCTACTCACTACAGGGGCTTCCCTAATATAACATGACTCGAAGGTCACAGCTTACTACAATCAGGTGTTCCACGAACCCATATATCTTGCACAGCACAATTCACGAAGGAAGTTCTTCATAAATTATCAGCGTCTAAACATGAATGAAAATCTGCACCGCCCACCGTTTAGCGCGCGCGTAAGCTCTGACCGGTCAGAAACAAACCCAACAGATCCGTCACCTAATTGATCCACGGAGCAATACTTCAAAGAAGCGTTTAGCTTGCGTCCGCTCTCCTATAATTTCCCGTTTCTGTAGATTCTTTGTTGTTGAAATGAGACCCATGAGCGGTTCACCTGGATCGAAGAAAAACCATCTTGATTCATTCATGCAGGTTTTCAAGAATGGTGCCCGGCATGCGTATACTACCACACTCACTCGAGGCTACAACCAACTAATTTGACGCTAACGTGTTTTAAAAGACGTTTATTTTCAGTTAAATTGGTCTGGCTAAGACCACCGCGCAGCCGCCGGCCGGGCCGCAAGGTGGGCTCTAAATGGGTTTCTTCCGGTTCGTTCGTATTGGACCACTAATGGGGGTGAATTTAGGACGAATTTCTCTCCTTTGCTGTGTGAGTCTGCTTTGGTTTTCAACACATTATGTGATGCTAGTGTAAGTGAAGATGTTTTCAATTTATTTATTGAATTAGTAGATTTAATTCATTAACAAATAAAGCGTGTAAATAAACACTACTGGATATTGGAGAGCCTAACTCACTAATTTCACGGTTTTTAATTCAAGATATTGAAAATTGGTTGATATTCGGTATTTGAATGACATGTATTGATGACATGTACGAAAGACATGTATGAATGAGATTTGTGAATTTTTGTCTTTTCTTTTTAACAATGAGTAGCCTATTCATTTATTATAAACTTCAAAACTTATTATTACTATTATTGTTATTGTTTTGTTTTTGTGTCTATTTTATTATATCCATATCAGTTTTGAATGATGTAAGACAATGCCTTTCATGGCTTAATTCCAGTTGAATGGAGAAATGTATCCATATATTGTTATTCCTCCTATCAACTACACTTTCACAAAGCTATACTGTATGGCTAGTATCCCCCTATCCAGCGCTCATACGGAGGGGTCAATTGGGAGGAACTGTCTTTGGGAGACTCATGACTTTGAAAAGCTGCAAGCGTGATTGCTGGCGTTGGGAATCGAACCCAATACCTCCCATATTAGAGTGCTGCGTGGTATCGCTGAGTCGATCCTATTGGTACAAGACTTTCTTATTATGATCTATGTACACCTGTCAGTCACTCACAGCTTCGCACGGGATTTATGTGGGAAAACTACCAATTACAGCGAATGAATGATATATTCTAGGTGTAAACTTAGGTAAGCGACTCAAAAACATGAAACGTTAAGTTTCCTATAGTTTAAGTATATCCGTAACGCATTTTTGTTACGCTTATCAAACCAATTAGAAGGAACAAAGATAAGAAAACATTTTAATGTAACTGTTCTCTCAACCCTGTGTATTAAATTTTTGGAATGAAAATAAGTGTGTATATTATTATATTATTTGGAATGAAATGACATTTATTCATTCGTATGTGAAATAAAAATAACGAGGGAAAATGTTTTAGAATTTAGGCTGATTTCCACGTTCTTAAGAAAGATTATATCTAGATGTATTTGGAATGTTCAAGGTGTTCTCACAAACAGAAATGATCCATTTGTATCAGTTTATAGTTATGGGCGTCTGACTTTCAACTATGTGTTAGGAAGATGGATAACCACTTTCTGGTGAGATTCGCACACCTCGTATTTGTAGGTCAATACGGTTAATCTTTTGCTTTATGGTAGCATTGTTTTGTACAATTTACACAGTATAATAAATAGTTATTATATAAATAATCAAAAATACTTACAAAAATGATTCATGATTATCGCGTATTTTGTTTTTCAATATTATTTAATATGTCCTTTTGACAAACGTCACAGTAGCTTTTTTTGAAATATCATTATTTTGTACCAGTTTCACATCTGCACACAACTTTATAGTACAAAACTAAATAGAGAATCTTTCCACAAATGGGAACATTTCATTGCAAGTGTATATAGGCCTATGATACAAAATTCGATACTTTCTGATCAAGTTTGCTAATAGTACTGCGTCAAAGTTATATCATTGTTACATCTATATTATATTTTAATTTGAAATATGAGAAGCAGGTCACTGTTGTATTGAGGTAGCTTATGCATAAACATATAATCTATGATTATTCTCGTGAATATTAGTAACAAATATCTAACATGGCGATATGAGAGTATTCTGCGGTTTAAGACAGATGTATACATACAACCCAAGCTTGTCTGGGGTTCGAGCTCAGGTCTCCAGCTGTCCCGGTGGTCCGATGTACGCCCAATGCGCCCGCCCAGCAAGTCTAGATCAAATCCAGATCTAGGTAATAGTTATTTCTTAATTTCTGGTTTTTGCATACATTAAAATAAACGTTTTTCAGAGGGTGAGAAAAAACAAAGATGCGTGAAAAACCAAGGTGTGCATGCCTGCCCATAACGTTGAATATATTTGGTTAATTTTAACCTTTTATGTGTTTTAATTGTAAATTTAAATGATGCAGATTATTTTGTTCATTCTCGTGTTTTTTCAAGTATTTTTTTTAAACATGTAATCGTTTTATGTATATCCAGAAGCTCTTAAAAACGATTCCTATCATAAACACAACGGTTTCCACAAAAACACCTTTTATCCAGAACACTGGTTGATTTTAACATGCACATTTTACAAAAATATCCAATTTCCAACAAAGTGGGTTTTGGTATTTACGAAAACCCTATACACACAAACATAACTTATCTTTTATCACACGCAGGAGCAAGTTTCAAGACAAACCACTAAAACAAAGAAAAACGGTTTTTAAACATTCTTGAAAAAAAAATATTATTTTAAAACGACCTCATTATTTTTATGGGTAACATTACGGCCACCCAGAAAAATTATTAATCATAAAGAACTGTTCTAATGATATTACTTTTTCTCCGGACTATTTTTTTAAATCCACATAATAAACCATTTGGAGCATCGTTTTCAAGAACGCAACGCGGGAGATGTTTTTACTTGGGCACCCAGTGTGGTGCGTGTGTGCAACGGGCGCGATGCCTTGGCCCTCAGGCACTCCAACCGTTTAGCTGGCGTGCCCGACCTAATGGCGAGCAATTAACGGACATGTACGCCACTGCTATCGTGCCCACATATCAGCTTCACGCAATACGTGTAGACATACGCACCCTGGCTGCGTAGTGCATGGTCAGAACAGCTCGCATGAGAAATGCTTAATAAAGCTATAAATTCTAAACGAAAATAATTATGGACGCCTAATCTAGATGGTAGTGAAGGCTGTGTGGGCAGTTTGTGTGTGGAGTGTATGTGTATTTGACTAATTGTAATTCAAATAAATTGTATAAATCAATTTTGTATTTAGGATTAAGACAGTATAATCTGTTACCAATAGAAATTAAGGAAATAAATAGTGTTGGTTTGTTTAAAATTAAATGTAGGGAGCGGATGGTGAAGCAAAAATAAATGTGTGTAGGATGCCAAAATAGCTGTTAAGCTAATAAATAAAGTACATTACATTCCATCACATAGAAGATTATAATAGCACACTTTTAACAGGCGTTATTTGATAAGAGCTGCAATTCCATTGTTTAGTGATTTCAAAAAGGAGAAACGGAGAAAAATAATTAAAATATAAATATAACATGTTTGCTCTGATATGATATTTCCGTGTCGTTGTAAAACTTGAATTTATGTTGCTATTTCTACCGTTAGTTTTGGAGTTAGACCAAAAGAAAATAACGTCAGATATAAAAGAGCAAATATCATGGGTTGAAGGAAACCAGTTATATACTTATTGCAATATGGCGGGGGGAGGGGGGGGGGGGAGAGGGGGGGGGAGACTGCACTACTTATGTATGGCTTTCCCCAATTGTTTGTACCTTATACAGGTGTTAACTGGTGTTTTAGTTGTGCATAACTGTTTAGTATTAAGTATCAACATACAACTGTTATGTTTGAAGAATTGTACACCTAACACTAATTCTTTTCCTACGTTCGATTGTTCCTAGAAGCCCGGACCTACACCCAATCAGAAAGTTAGTTATTTTATTGATGAATAATTAAAACAAAAAAAATATGTTATTAATTCATTATACTCAAATATGAAACTGCTTTCAAGTCATTTTGCAATTATCTTCGTTGATCTTTGATAACATAGACATGAACATTTTTTCCTGAAAAGATGTTAGTCCTCCAAACTTGGAATCCCACAATAAGGAATTAGGAATCGTACATTTACACTTCCTAATAACAGAGCTTAAGACCTCCGACGCAAGCCGCCCTCATTATTGTTATTTACCGCCATTTTCCTCTCCCAGACTCCACCATCGCGCTACGCATTACCTGGACTACGTCGAACTAGGTCGGGTCTCCCATTTTGGAGACAAAAACCACAAAATTCCGACGATGAAAAATAATTGTCAATTTCCCTTGTTTGAAACCGTCCGTCCGTTCAGCGATTCACGTGTAAAGCTACTACGGAATTAAATATATAAAACGGTCAATTTACTATCGGCAATCGTCCCCGTCTGTGCTTGATGCAGCTGCGAGTGGGGCCCTTGCACGGCGCTGTCTATCATTAGGTTCACTCCCACCCACAATTGCGGTGATGTCGTTTGCCCTTCGAGAACGCGGACTCGCTCATTTGCGGTCAAAATACACACAGACAATAATTAATAGCGGGTTTCGAAGTTGGTTCTGACAATCCGAGATGTACAGTTGACTGCAGTGAAAACGTAGACGTGGTCGGAAAGGAAACGGCTGATGAAAACCACAAATGTTTCAGTATTTGTATGGAACATATTTAAGAACATCTGCTTCGTCGAAAATCATTTATAAATGGCTGCTAAAGTGCTGGACGTGGTTCAAGTATGACCTACAAGCCATATGTGACGTCATTGCACGGCTAGCAGTGACAAACTTGCATACAGCCTTATTGTTCGGGTCAGCCGTGTGTCGTCATGAGCGTGTCAGACGATCGAGAAACTCGCGCGAGTAGAGTTGCATGGAACTCGCTGACAGCCCGACACACGGTTGAGCCAGCTCGCGCGAGCTACGAGTAGACTTGCACTTGATAGCATGGAACTCGCCGACAGCCCGTCACACGGTTGAGCCAGCTCGCGCGAGCTACGAGTAGACTTGCACTTGATAGCATGGAACTCGCCGACAGCCCGTCACACGGTTGAGCCAGCTCGCGCGAGCTACGAGTAGACTTGCACTTGATAGCATGGAACTCGCCGACAGCCCGTCACACGGTTGAGCCAGCTCGCGCGAGCTACGAGTAGACTTGCACTTGATAGCATGGAACTCGCCGACAGCCCGTTACGCGGTTGAGCCAGCTCGCGCGAGCTACGAGTAGACTTGCCGACAGCCCGTCACACGGTTGAGCCAGCTCGCGCGAGCTACGAGTAGACTCGCCGACAGCCCGTCACACGGTTGAGCCAGCTCGCGCGAGCTACGAGTAGACTTGCCGACAGCCCGTCACACGGTTGAGCCAGCTCGCGCGAGCTACGAGTAGACTTGCCGACAGCCCGTCACACGGTTGAGCCAGCTCGCGCGAGCTACGAGTAGACTCGCCGACAGCCCGTCACACGGTTGAGCCAGCTCGCGCGAGCTACGAGTAGACTTGCCGACAGCCCGTCACACGGTTGAGCCAGCTCGCGCGAGCTACGAGTAGACTCGCCGACAGCCCGTCACACGGTTGAGCCAGCTCGCGCGAGCTACGAGAAGACTTGCCGACAGCCCGTCACACAGTTGAGCCAGCTCGCGCGAGCTACGAGAAGACTTGCCGACAGCCCGTCACACGGTTGAGCCAGCTCGCGCGAGCTACGAGAAGACTTGCCGACAGCCCGTCACACGGTTGAGCCAGCTCGCGCGAGCTACGAGTAGACTTGCCGACAGCCCGTCACACGGTTGAGCCAGCTCGCGCGAGCTACGAGTAGACTCGCCGACAGCCCGTCACACGGTTGAGCCAGCTCGCGCGAGCTACGAGAAGACTTGCCGACAGCCCGTCACACAGTTGAGCCAGCTCGCGCGAGCTACGAGAAGACTTGCCGACAGCCCGTCACACGGTTGAGCCAGCTCGCGCGAGCTACGAGAAGACTTGCCGACAGCCCGTCACACAGTTGAGCCAGCTCGCGCGAGCTACGAGAAGACTTGCCGACAGCCCGTCACACAGTTGAGCCAGCTCGCGCGAGCTACGAGTAGACTCGCCGACAGCCCGTTACACGGTTGAGCCAGCTCGCGCGAGCTACGAGTAGACTTGCCGACAGCCCGTCACACGGTTGAGCCAGCTCGCGCGAGCTACGAGTAGACTCGCCGACAGCCCGTTACACGGTTGAGCCAGCTCGCGCGAGCTACGAGTAGACTCGCCGACAGCCCGTCACACGGTTGAACCATGCAGCTCGCGCGAGCTACGAGTAGACTCGCCGACAGCCCGTTACACGGTTGAGCCAGCTCGCGCGAGCTACGAGTAGACTCGCCGACAGCCCGTCACACGGTTGAGCCAGCTCGCGCGAGCTACGAGTAGACTCGCCGACAGCCCGTCACACGGTTGAACCATGCAGCTCGCGCGAGCTACGAGTAGACTCGCCGACAGCCCGTTACACGGTTGAGCCAGCTCGCGCGAGCTACGAGTAGACTCGCCGACAGCCCGTCACACGGTTGAGCCAGCTCGCGCGAGCTACGAGTAGACTCGCCGACAGCCCGTCACACGGTTGAGCCAGCTCGCGCGAGCTACGAGTAGACTCGCCGACAGCCCGTCACACGGTTGAGCCAGCTCGCGCGAGCTACGAGTAGACTCGCCGACAGCCCGTCACACGGTTGAGCCAGCTCGCGCGAGCTACGAGTAGACTCGCCGACAGCCCGTCACACGGTTGAGCCAGCTCGCGCGAGCTACGAGTAGACTCGCCGACAGCCCGTCACACGGTTGAGCCAGCTCGCGCGAGCTACGAGTAGACTCGCCGACAGCCCGTCACACGGTTGAACCAGCTCGCGCGAGCTACGAGTAGACTCGCCGACAGCCCGTCACACGGTTGAGCCAGCTCGCGCGAGCTACGAGTAGACTCGCCGACAGCCCGTCACACGGTTGAACCAGCTCGCGCGAGCTACGAGTAGACTCGCCGACAGCCCGTCACACGGTTGAGCCAGCTCGCGCGAGCTACGAGTAGACTCGCCGACAGCCCGTCACACGGTTGAACCATGCAGCTCGCGCGAGCTACGAGTAGACTCGCCGACAGCCCGTTACACGGTTGAGCCAGCTCGCGCGAGCTACGAGTAGACTCGCCGACAGCCCGTCACACGGTTGAGCCAGCTCGCGCGAGCTACGAGTAGACTCGCCGACAGCCCGTCACACGGTTGAACCAGCTCGCGCGAGCTACGAGTAGACTCGCCGACAGCCCGTCACACGGTTGAGCCAGCTCGCGCGAGCTACGAGTAGACTCGCCGACAGCCCGTCACACGGTTGAGCCAGCTCGCGCGAGCTACGAGTAGACTCGCCGACAGCCCGTCACACGGTTGAGCCAGCTCGCGCGAGCTACGAGTAGACTCGCCGACAGCCCGTCACACGGTTGAGCCAGCTCGCGCGAGCTACGAGTAGACTCGCCGACAGCCCGTCACACGGTTGAGCCAGCTCGCGCGAGCTACGAGTAGACTCGCCGACAGCCCGTCACACGGTTGAACCAGCTCGCGCGAGCTACGAGTAGACTCGCAGACAGCCCGTCACACGGTTGAGCCAGCTCGCGCGAGCTACGAGTAGACTCGCCGACAGCCCGTCACACGGTTGAGCCAGCTCGCGCGAGCTACGAGTAGACTCGCCGACAGCCCGTCACACGGTTGAGCCAGCTCGCGCGTGCTACGAGTAGACTCGCCGACAGCCCGTCACACGGTTGAGCCAGCTCGCGCGAGCTACGAGTAGACTCGCCGACAGCCCGTCACACGGTTGAACCAGCTCGCGCGAGCTACGAGTAGACTCGCCGACAGCCCGTCACACGGTTGAACCAGCTCGCGCGAGCTACGAGTAGACTCGCCGACAGCCCGTCACACGGTTGAGCCAGCTCGCGCGAGCTACTAGTAGACTCGCCGACAGCCCGTCACACGGTTGAACCAGCTCGCGCGAGCTACGAGTAGACTCGCCGACAGCCCGTCACACGGTTGAGCCAGCTCGCGCGAGCTACGAGAAGACTTGCCGACAGCCCGTCACACGGTTGAGCCAGCTCGCGCGAGCTACGAGTAGACTCGCCGACAGCCCGTCACACGGTTGAACCAGCTCGCGCGAGCTACGAGTAGACTCGCCGACAGCCCGTCACACGGTTGAGCCAGCTCGCGCGAGCTACGAGTAGACTCGCCGACAGCCCGTCACACGGTTGAACCAGCTCGCGCGAGCTACGAGTAGACTCGCCGACAGCCCGTCACACGGTTGAGCCAGCTCGCGCGAGCTACGAGAAGACTTGCCGACAGCCCGTCACACGGTTGAACCATGCAGCTCGCGCGAGGTCGAAAAATGTCCCACGTTGTTCAACTTCCCAGCGAGTCACGTTTACGAGCTCCGATCAAAACCAAATCAAAATTCACTATTTTAACACGTGACCAGTGACACACTATCTTATATGCTAACATAGTTTCTATTATTATATTATTCTTCTGTCGTGTATAAGAGATAGTACAAATCTCGCGCAAGCACCTCGCGCAAGTTTCTCGGTTATCTGACACGGCTTTAATATAGATATAGATATAAATAATTCGAACTCATTTTATGGCATGAATCAACAAAAACTTAAAATACAAATTAAATTAGAATAACAACAAGTAGTAATTAACATGTGTTTCGAGAAACCGTACAAATGAGATTGAAAATAGAAGCGTACATATTTTGTAAAGTACACAAACCTTATCGTTAACAAGTGCCGTAGTTAGTTAGTTTTACTAATTAGTCGAAAGCACTAATTGGATCTAGAAGTCAAGTACTGATCACCAGCGTTTACGAACCGTCAAATTGAGCGGACTATCTCTAATAATGACTGGAGTAACGATGGGCAAGCGAACACACGTTTTGTTAATTAAAAACCAATTACTACGGTCAAATATCCATTTAACCCGAGAATAATTAGTATACATAATGTTTGTTATCACTATAACTATTCCTCATCTGTATTCTGCATAATAAAGATATACCATAAAATTTACCGCTTTTTGACTCTTTTAATTACTTTCATTAAGAAATATGACTAGAAAACTAGTTTAATTAGAGAATTTGCATTTTAAAAATTTTCAGTATAGTGAGCATTACATATCAATGTATTATTTCTTTAAAATAACCACTTTTGGTAGATTACCTTTCTCAAAGCGTTTCTTGAATCTTGATTGATGGTTATAAAACTATTATACATTCTTCACAAATTTTCATCCGATTTATATGGCTGTTTAGACAAAAGATATTAGAAAGTGTAAACGCAATAAGTAAAAGTAAAACATTATGCAACCCAATAAGTAAATGTTTAAATTATTTGAATATTTCAAGAGGCACAATTTCATTTCAATTGTATTGTATCAACAAGGAAGAGCTTGTACATACAACATGCATAATTATTTTTTCTTTTCAATCCACACAATTACATTCTAACAACGGAACAATGCTAGTTATTATTTATATGCGATTTTTTTATCCCTTCTGTCGAAGTAGGTAATTCTGAAGCTGAGGAAAACATTATGTTTTCCTCATACATTAAGCTGGATGATAATGAGTTTGTTAAACATTTATAATATGTGTTATATGCAAAATTATATAAATGTAATTATTTAATGAAGTACTCTTGCTAATTTGCAGTAAATGGAATTGTGCAGCTAATTACTCGCCTCGTGCCCCCCCTCCCCCCCCCCCCCTCGTACTCGCCTCGTGCCCATGACATATCAAGGTGAAGCACCAAGGTTAACAATATTACACAAACATTAAGATTTACTCGTTCTTAGAGATTGATTTCTTCGATTTTGTTGGTTATATGCAAGTGTTTTTTGGTTGTTGTGGTTTTTTTATTTGTTTTTGTATGTTTTGAAGAGGACGAAGCTAAAGTCGATGAAACGTTGACTTATTATTTTAAATAAACTTTGGATTGGTTTTACCGAAAAATGTTTCTTACTCTATATATATTCATGTGTGTGTCAATGTAGCCATGTGGCCAGTGGCGTAACTAAGGGACCGCCGGGACCGCGGTCGCGGGGGGGCCCATCGCTCTAGGGGGCCCAAATATGTTGTCTAAGTCATGTATAATGTCATGTAATTGACCGGTTCACAAATTTGAAATCTCGCAAGAAGGCTCGGCATTGAAGGTAAGTAAAATATGACAAAAATTAGTGGTTGATGGATGGGGAAGGTGGGGGGGGGGGGGGGACATAAATATGTTTGCGGGGGGGCCCTGGAGTTGTAGTTACGCCACTGCATGTGGCTCGTTGGTCCAGTGGTTAGCATCCCTGCTTGCAATGCAGGGTGTCCCGGGTTCAAATCTCGCTTCAGTCAGAAGTTTTTTAACTTCTATTAAGGATTCAGTTCCATCACTTCTTGTCTTAGAAATCGGTGACTTTGGAGCCGTCCTAGCAGCGAAGCACTCAATACATTCAAAGTTGTTCTGAATTGGCCTTGTTGATTCTGGCATCTATCCGCAGGTGTTCGCCCTGTCCAATCACTGAGTCATAGGTTTCATATTTGAAATCTTTATTCTTCATCGTCATCATCCTCCTCAACTTCATTATCACCCGCGCATCGTCTCGATTAGCCTTTGTTGCACAAATGAGACGAATCAATCAATCAATAGATCTTTGATTGGTTATCGCTCACTCGTCGATGGTGTTCGGAGCCTACAGGGTTGGTTTAGTCACTTTCAATTAAGGTGCCCTACTGAAAATCAGTCTTGTTACTGGTGGGTACACTATAAATACGAATTTATTTATTTTATTTAATAAATCAAAAATAAAAGTATTACGCATGGTTGTAGTATGTTGCCGTTGAAGAGGCCGCCTTTATCTCCTCCGCAGAAGAAGTGAATGAAGATGATGGAACAGCCAGAGGACTGGAGGTGTTTCCCACGGCAGCGGTCCAGCTAATTGAAGGGTACTCGCGCACTCGGGTCTCGGAGACACCGAGACAGGCCCTTCTGTCTCCGAGACAGCCCTCGAGACATCGCCAGAGACATAAGTTGTTGATCACCCGCGCCGTTTTGGCGATCACTTTATACATTTTCGGAAGATCTGATAGAAAGTGAAAATATGTGATATTTCGGGGTTGTGGGCGTTCTAGTTTTTTGTGTAGCCCACTGGTAGATTATTGTTTTTATTCACTGAATGGGATCTCCCCGGTTTGATTAACATAATGTTCTGGGAAATTTGGAATGGGAACTTATATTGTGGCGTACATGATTAAAGAGACTTAACTATCAAGTCACATATATTTAAGCAAAACAATTCTTTAATTGAGTTGATTCAATTTCAAAGGTGAACATTTCCTGTGAGTATTGATTTTTCATGGAAGCTGGTATGAACAATAAATAATTGTTTTCATGCTTCAGCATAGAATTCGAAACGTTAAAAAATTGCATTTTCAGCTCTATATCTGCGTATGAATAATTATGTCACGCACATGTTGGTTATATAGTTTTACTTTACATTATCAATCCTTGGTTAAGCCCTTATTTTTGGAAGTTTTTTTTTTTTTACTTTGTTTTCTGTCGATAGGAGGGTCAGTAGAATTGGTATAAGTTGGGAAAATTTTGAGAAATTATTGTAATGTAACGTTAAAATATAGGAATATCCATACATTTAAATGCACTTCAAATTCAGTAAACGAAATCAACTTTCTTTTTCCATATTATAATTATAAAGAAGATACTTATCAACTGTTACAAAAATTTAATAAATTGCACATACGCAGAAACTTTAAAAATTTGGCAAGTAAAAAATGTCAGGACATACATTTATCCACCCGATACTTCAATTTAGAGTTTCTGATTTGTAGCTGGAATGGTTTTACGACAAAAGGTAGTCATTATAACCGTGTCCAACTGTTTTGCTAGTAATATCTTCTTGAGAACGCTAAGAAATATTCAAAAGTGCTAAGTTAGCATGATGTGTATCCCCCCCCCCCCCCGTACTTCAAGCGAGAGTACTTGTGGGGGAGTAAAACGCAAAAGTGCACAAAAGACAGTAGAGACACGATTACATTAATAAATATTCTATAGTAAACTCGGGCAAGTTGTGTAAGCTATAAGCGCTATAGCTAAGCCCGGTATACAAAAAGTCCATTTATCTTTCATTTGATATAACTAACTCCAATTTTTTGTGGTGTAACAATTGTTCTGTTCTACCTAGCCTAGCCTAGCCTAGCCTAGCATGCTGTTTGATAGGTATATAAACTGTCGCAACCTATAGGAATAAAGACACTCTTGACGTTAATAGTTATTTAATGCGTTCTTTGCGTTTTTCATCGTTCGGTTAATGGCGGAGGCTCGTTTTTGCAAATGGACGTTTGTTTTCCAACAGCTGTTCGACGACCGAAGCGAAGTGACTTGCGAACAGGGTAACATATTGACCTCTAATTGATTTGACGTCACTATAATTATCTGCAACGAGTCAGCGCGACATGGAGCTCACATACAACCGCTAAATAGGTTGGTTGTTATCTTAATGATATCTAAAACTACTGAACAGTTGGCATTTTTTAGACAAGGTTTTTACATTGGATGAGATGTGCCTATCTGTAATTGGTCAATTCTTTTTTTCACTTGTCACTTTTTACTCTTCACTTTTAACTTTTCACTTTTCACTTTTTAGTTTTCACGTTTCACTTATAACTTCTCACTTTTCACTTAAAACTCTTCACTTTTCACTTTTCACTTTTTACTTTTTACTGTTTACTTTTCACTTTTCAATTTTCCCTTTTAATTTCTTGATAATATTAACGCCGGCGTAGTTGGCCGTGGTCGATCAGGGGAAGGTCTCGTATTTACCACGGTCTCTGCGTTCTAGGTTCGAATCCTGGCTTGGGCATGGATGTCATGTGGCGCGTTTTCATCTTATCATAATCATCCACTCATCGTCTCGATTATCAGCGTTGCAAAAATATGACACATAAAGCCCAAATATCTCTACCACCAATCATAATAACATTATTTAATGGTAGGTATAGTACAAGATAACATTTTATAATATTGGATGAAATGTGTTTTCCTCCAACGAAAACACGACCCGCACATTATTTTTCGAACAATGTGTTTCAAACACCGAAATAATAGTATTTTATTGTGTTTAACGAAGTGGTGTTCGGAGCCTACAGGGTTGGTTTAGTCGCTTTAAATTAAAGTCCCCCACTGAAAACCAGTCTTGTTACTGAGCATGGGTAGACTCCATAAATACGAATTTATTTATTTTTATTTATTTTATTGAAAGTCATATAGCGTCGGTCAGACAACTGAGGACAGCATGAAATTATTTATGTATCGTTTACTTTGGGTGATAGTAAAAGTATAACAATGATGATAGCAACATTCTGTGAATCATTATCTAAGCTTAACGATTTAAAATATTATTTATATGAATTTCAATCAAATGCCACAGTGAAAACAGAGCCTTAAAACAAACAACGAATCGACAGTGGACACCGGGGGGGGGGGGGGGGGGGACCCCAGACATCAATTTGAAATTTAACGCTCGCTATGTATTCCTTATTACAAAATAATTAAAAAACACTTTCGAACATTCAATTCAATTCAATTTCAATTTTTAGATCATTTTATTCCCAAATCAAACATACTACCACCATACAAACAATAAACATTAATGAAACATAAGAAAACAAAATATAATACATGCATACACAAACTGAAAACCTTGTTATGGGAAGCTCGCGTAAGGAACGGAATCCTTGTGGTCGAGCTGACAATGTAAAATAAATATGTATATATAACAGACAGTCAGTGGATAGAAAATAATCATAATGAAGCTAAACAAAACTAATACTAATGATACATTATTGTAGTTACAAATAGGAACGATAATTTCAAAACAGAGTATATTCAAATAATATGCGAACGACATAATATTACTATTATGATAAGATCGCATTACTGTTCAAGCACGTACACATTAAACCACCTCATTTGCCTATTCGTTAATTTACAAGCAAAATGCATATATTATACGATATCTTAGCAGCGAAATAAACATAATTATAATGGCACTAATTAATCTTGACTTGTGCTGCGCGCGTTTGTTCGGTGGAAGTGTAGTTGGCTGCGCTCTGCGCTTCGCAGACGCATCTGCGCGAGTGATGACGTAAGCTTTGAAGCGATCAAGATAGGTGAATTATAAATGTCTTGGAATTGCAGTAGTTGATGAGTAGAGCAGGTTATCTAATGGGGCTATTAGACACACTAAAGCATAATAAATAATGATGCAAATGAGGCAAAGATCGGTTATGCTTATAAGTTGTTTCGTTAGATAAACCTAACAGGCAGTACATGCAAAAATGTAGTCTCAATAGGGAACTTGCACTTAACTTTCTAATGGGATTTTTAAAATCTGTACACGATATTTACTGATATTATGTCTTTACAATTTAAAAATCGAGTCATTCTACCCCTCAAAATAATAGTTTTAGTAGCGTACACTTTTTTGGCGCGAAAAAACGGCCGCCGCCATGATGAATCGCTAGTGACGTTACATGATAGTAGTCTGCCGGTGTCGCGCAGTCGACTGCACGCGTTCGCCCACACCGCTCATCGAACATTGTGCACTATGGAGACTAAAACATCTTCTGGCGCTTATAAGTTGTGCATAGTACCCATGTGTACTAACACAAGTGTAAAGACTCCAGAGAAGATATTTGTGTGTGTGCCAAAAAAACAATAAACGACGAAGACAGTGGTTGGACGCAGCGAGACGAGATGTCAGTAAGAACCCTATATCAATGACATCGATGTTGTTTTGCTGCCAAGATCATTTCAATGTGAGTTATAACTTCATTAGTATAGTTTATATATGCATATTGTCACCTAGTTTTGCAACTAATGTATAACAGGACTTGCTGGCAAAGACCGTTGGTAGGCCTACATATTTATATTGTTTTGAGAAGAACGTTGTAGGCTTATCAACAACAGCGCTCACAGCATGAACCTGTGTTAGATATGCCATTATGGGTATGATATTATTTTCGTCCATTTAGCTTGAAGACGATATGGAGAACTGGATGAGATATAATTTAATGGGTAGCCGACTAAAATGTAAAGACGACGTAATTCCCCATATATTCGATTGTCAAGGACGGAGATTTGCTTCTACTCCAAACGAAAGGTCTGCAGTCAAGAAAAGAAAGATGTCAGCTCTGTTCATAAGGCTATCAACGTGCACACAAATGTGAACCAAGGTAATTCTAAATAATATGTTAAAATGTAGGCCTACGTTGCAGGCAGCACTGGAACAATAACACAGTGTGCGTTTGGATATGAGAAGTTCTGGCCGTCGTAATCACATTTACTGACATGCCAACACCAGATGCCAACAATAAATTACAGATCGCAAGAATTATTTGCAAACCGATATCAACATTGCATAGTTACATTTTTATTTTATTTTAAATTAGATAATGAACTCAGTCTAGGGATTAGAAGGATTAACGTTTAAGCGTGTAGTGGTGGGTTAGAGGTTATTATATTTGTCACAGGGTTAGCAACTGTAATTCAAGTTTTAAATAAATAAAGACGAATATAATAAAAATTGTGATTTAACATCTGCTTGATCCATAAACTAAGTATTGTTTACATTCACAGTTTTGGGTGGGCATCTATAGGGAGGGGGGTGGGGGAAGTGTCCATGACCCTCATTCATCCAAGCTCTCGAGTATCAACAAGACTTCAAGTGTCTTCTTTGCAGATGTGAAGGAGTACAAGGTCAAGGGATCATTTAAGAAGTGTTGGGACTACTAAACCAGCTCGATATCGTCACAAAATCTCCCTTTCGAAATGCCACTCAATAAGACATGGAATTTCGGGGGGGGGGGGGGGGGGGGGGGTTACTATGTACATATTTTACATATTATTTAGTTTTACAAAATCAATCATGATGGGGTTTGGTTTGGACTTCGGAGATAAATAATTAACAAATCGGAATAATGACGACAAAATTCGCCGCCATAAAACCATCTATCTGCGGTAAATTTGTGCTGTTGGCCTTTGTAAAGCCTCCGTCTGTCATTTAAGTTCATGCAATACGAGCTACTGATAACAACACGACGTTGGGCGTGAATGATCGCTCATCGTGCACTGAAACACAGGTGTAGCAGTCGCGCGCTCGCAGGCCAAACCATCATACTGCGTCACAGAGGCCGCCGACCAATCAGCGCGCGTTTCTTCGCGGCAAGAGGAAATTCAAATAAATGTGATATTCAATTCGTTATTAAACCCGTTCAATAATAATTTTAAAAAAAAAACTTTTGCAAATGCAATTGTTGGACACCAGACTGTAAAACTAAGTACTTGTTACACTAAAAAAAATCGTATGCATGTTCCCTATTATGAATTCAATGTTTTAGCTTTCCTTTAGAAATGCTGACAATGTCATATGTGTTCATCAGTTCCTTGGTTCTGCATTCCAAAGTGATCTAATGAGGTATTAAAGAAGGAAACTAAAATTGAAAAATGCATGTTTTAGATTGAAAGATTGTTTTTAATTTATGCTTTCAGTTGAGATGTCGTGTCGGAACACACATGAACACGGATGAGGTGGAAACGCAGCAACACAAAGAACTATTTTGCAATTCCATGTGGTATAGATGACTCAAAACTAACATAGATAGAGCTGCTAGGCAACCTCCTTTCAGCGCAATTGATGAATAATAACGATTTAAAACAACAATGAAAATTTACAGCTAAACCACTCTTCTTAGAAGTTTATTCTCTAGCCACCAGAATGCATCTAGGCTATTTTGAGGACTCTATAGTTATTTGACTGAATTATTTGCGTATTTCAATAACTACAACACATGTCATGGCTCTACGAAAGATTTTACTGCTAATAAGTGACCGATTTCCTGTGGTGAAATGTCTGGAACAATTTTTCAAAAGGATTCCACCAATATTAAAAAATGAAATTAACGTCATATTTAAAGTCATATCGGAAGAATACAAACATTGATATGTGTATGTGAATGTAAATATGTGACTATATGAATTAATTTAACATTGAATGATCTCTTCGTGTTTTAATAAGAATTCAAGTGAGTTTTTATAATATTGTAATCAGTAGGCCTGATATTTAAGATTAACTTAATTTCCACGTTATCCAAAATTCAAATTTATATTTTCTAAACACTTTTAACTTGAACTGTTCAAATTGCTATACGTACATTTTCAGGATTATTTGATTGTCTGCATAGGTTCATATGAACTCTTAGCGAACAAGAACGAACTATATGAAACCCAGGAACATGGGTTCTATAATCTTAAAGAAAAAACGATAATTTCAGTTACCTTGATGCAAAAACCTCATCCTCTCAGCGTTCTCGAATACCATTTAATTGAAATCTTTGAAAAGGAAAACAAAACAATCTTGACTTATGAAGGACCCAACAGGTAACTCATCATCCCATCAAATATTAACATGTTTTATTATTGTATTTATTGAAATTTACCCGCTCGAGAGCGGGAAGGCCAATGTAGGGCACAAATTGCCCTCTGTAGCCATATGCAGAAACGAGAGTAAGGACTAAGTACTAACTAATAATATGAAGTGTCAAACAGGGTTTGAAGTTGGAAGAACACACGAAAAAAGTTAAAGAAACCAACAGTTCAATTTCTAAAAACGCACTAAAATGTAATCGTAAAACCACACGCAAATAACACGCAAGTAAAAGGACGACACAAAACGAATTGTATTGAATTATAAATATATATATTTTTTCTAAATTTTTTCTTCATGTTCTTTCTTATTAACATACTTTTTTTAATTATTTAATATATTGCGTTCTTTAATTTTATTGTATTTCATTTCTCAATTATTTTTTCTTGTTCTTGATTTTTTTTAATAGTAGGCCTACAGCAGTTTGTTTTGTTTTTGTTGTTATTGTTATTTATGATTTCATTATTATTAATTATTTGCTTAGTCTAGTTTTATTTAAGGTCCTCCTTTGTAAATTTGTTTTTATAACTGAATAGGATAGACATTAAATAAATAAATGAATATGGAGAGATATTGGGCTGCAAAGCTCTAACATACATTGCAGTTTTTTCAATTTCAAATATTCAACAACTGACCGCTAAACACCTGCCACTAAGATGCATGTAGTCTATTTTTAGTTCCATATAAACGATGTATTTATAACTGAAATATTTTTTTTAATACACAAAGAGTCACGAATACAGCCTAAACCTGCATATAAATGCAACCAACCACAAACCGTCATGTGTTTAATTGAATTTCGGATTTTACAATATAATAATTGTGTAATGATAAACGTTTTGCGGTTAGAACCTTTCTTATATTCTGCACAGAGTTCCAATAATATACAGTGGCGTGCCGTCCATGGAAGCAATGGAAGCATTGCTTTCATTTTATTTTTAACTAAATTACCTATGTATACCCTCAATGCTGGCTAACAATATCGCTTACCAGTAACACTAAAATAGAATTAATGAACCAAACTTAACTACCCGAATTATGCGAAATAACTGACAGCGCAATGAAAAATCCTTGTACCATATTCTACGAGTTTGAATTCGAGCGCCAGGCCTTCGCTGTGGGCCAAGCGACGAGGGTGGCCGAGGGTTGACGAAGAAAAGCCGAGTGGAAGCAATGCCTCGGATTGCCTCCACCCAGCACCCATAAGCCAGACTGTTCCGAGAGACACGTGGGTTTGAAAGTTGTTCGTGTTTTTACCTCTTTATAACCGTAAAACTGTTTCGTTTATTTTCTAAATTCATTCAGTGTGAGAAAGAATGCGATTCTACATTGATTAGTTGATTATTTGAGTATAATTGTAGTGTGTGACAAATGTTTGGTGTGTTGTTCATCTACGCGCGAATAAGCAATATGAAGGATTGCTTCCGAGTCTGCGGGCTCGATCGGATCGCTTGCTGTGGGCCAAGGATCTAGGTCTAGCGCGGATGTGGAGGATCTAGGTCTAGCGCGAATGTGCACTCCTTTCTGAATTTGTACTATCAACTTTCAATAACCATGAATATGATTGAATGTTATGTAATCGATGAATTATTTGCGCGCCCATTTAGCACTCGATATTTTCAAGAAAAATGTGCAATTATTGAGAGTGGCCGACCAACATCAGCTCTGCCAAATCTCAATTCAAAAACCAAAAAATGCACTCGGCATTTTAGCACTGATATTTTATAATGGATCAGATTTTTGTTCGTAAATTTCTAATGGTAAATTGCCTAAAACTCGTTAAAAGGCTCGTACGGCAATCACGATAATCCAAAAAAATCCGGGGCTATGCGCCCCGGACCCGCATTGACTGGGGGGCCTTCCCCCCAGACCCCCCATGCATGTATTAGGTGGGGAGGTCTCGCAAGTGCCATTGCCAAGGGATTACTTAAAAAAGTAGTTGCTTCCCCCATTAGAAAAGTCACGGCACGCCACTGATAATATATCGCCTGAGGAATACGATGATATTAAAATGAATTCAATCAGTTTGACCACAAAACAGAGGTTTTCTAGACCACCAATTCTTTTATTCAAATATCACGAATATATGGGATAGGTATAATTTTATTTTAAGAATTAATGGTTGCATTATCGTGAAAATAACGTAAAGTTGTTTAGCGATATCGAGCGTTGGCATAAGTTCGTCAGTGGCAGCCAATGACTTTCCAGGTGATGCCTAACCTTCAGTGAATTGAATCAGCCCCAACATTTTGTACTACTATATGTAAACAAAGAACTTATTTTTTTAACTAGTTGTACGATTTTAAATCGTAGTACGATTTTAAATCGTACAATGAAGACCACATTTAAATTGTTAGTAGACTATTCCCCTGTGATTGAACACACAATAACTGACTGATGGTTGATGCACAGTTGAGTCAAGTATGTAGATATGTTTATGGTTGCTATGGAGTTTGTTTTTCTATGGAAAATAGCATGTAATAAAACTATTACATAGCAACAATCTTGTACTTGACTTGACATTGTTGACTGTGCATACGGCCCATTGGTAACCATGGTTTCAAAAATGCACAATATCGTCTAGGAGTCACCATGTTTGTCGGAGCAAAGTAGTTCCATTACCAGAGTAACTACTATAGTACTACCCACCCTCAAGTCTGATCTTCTGTGGGTATAGTGGCCTCGTTCAATTATAAACATTGTGTCAGAAACCATTAGCACACCTTTTCGTGTCAAACAATGTGTTATGCCATTAACTAAGGATCAACCTTTGTACAATACGATAAATGAAAATAAATCTGAATCTGATTAAGGGGAGTAAAAAGGAGTAAAAGGGAGTAAAAGTTTGGTGAAACAAGAGCAAAAATCATAATGTCCTTCAAACCCACGAAATCCATTATCCCCGAACAACCATATCGTTAGTTCTCTAAAGCTGTAAAAAGCGAAACGTTTAGTAGAAGAAAACAGTCGCCGATGATTGTCAACAGCCCCTATTTCCGTTTTACCGTTATATTAGATCACATGTCGACCACTTAGCGCTAGTGTAGCCGGACCCTCCCCCACCCAACTACCATCATCCAGCAAATGTCTTTTCATTCCTCGCATTATCTCCCACAGTTAAACGCAACGTGTAGCCTAATTGGGCTGGTTTTTGTCCTTGTGCTGCGAGGAAGAGAAGAGACAAGCAAGCCAGCCGTGGCTGCCGAGCCGCTGATTGCCATCTGGGAGGGAAGCGGCGGACATTAACGACGATTAACTCCGCTAACCAGTCGTTAACTGCTGAGGTGTTTTTACCGGGGAAGACTTGCGTCGCCACTGAAACCACTAAACGGGCGTTCTACCGGGGCAGGCTAACAGATGACGCGGCATAATACGCAGTCTGGGGTGGAGTAAAAGATGACGCGGCATAATGCGCAGGCTGGGGTGGAGTAAAAGATGACGCGGCATAATGCGCAGGCTGGGGTGGAGTAAAAGATGACGCGGCATAATACGCAGACTGGGGTGGAGTAAAAGATGACGCGGCATAATACGCAGACTGGGGTGGAGTAAAAGATGACGCGGCATAATACGCAGTCTGGGGTGGAGTAAAAGATGACGCGGCATAATGCGCAGGCTGGGGTGGTGTAAAAGATGACGCGGCATAATGCGCAGGCTGGGGTGGAGTAAAAGATGACGCGGCATAATGCGCAGGCTGGGGTGGAGTAAAAGATGACGCGGCATAATGCGCAGGCTGGGGTGGAGTAAAAGATGACGCGGCATAATGCGCAGGCTGGGGTGGAGTAAAAGATGACGCGGCATAATGCGCAGGCTGGGGTAAGGTAAAAGATGACGCGGCATAATACGCAGACTGGGGTGGAGTAAAAGATGACGCGGCATAATACGCAGTATGTGGCAGATTAAAGACCACTCGGCATAATGTACAGTCTGGGGCAGGTTAAGACATAACGCGGCATAATGCGCAGGCTGGGGTGGTGTAAGAGACAACTCGGCATAATGCGCAGGCTGGGGTGGAGTAAAAGATGGCGCGGCATAATACACAGTATTGGGCAGGTTAAAGACAACTCGGCATAATGTACAGTCTAGGGCAGGTTAAGAAACGACGCGGCATAATACGCATTCTGGGGTGGTGTAAGAGATAACTCGGCATAATACGCAGTTTAGACGACGCGGCATAATTCACAATCTGAGGCAGGTCAAGAGCTAACGCGGCACCATGTATAGTGTTTAGCCTGGCACAAGCTAAGGGACAAGAGTATGTGTACAGTGTACTTGCTAATAATTCGAGGTTTTGTGTATAGCATGTTAATGCATTGTTTAGATTTGCATTTGTACTTAGCTTATCCATTATCTACTTTGAATATTCTGAGATAACTCTCGCTAGTTTGAATAATAACTAATTGCCTTCATCCGTTGCAAGAGCGTGTGCAATGCCACAGGTTTATATCATTATACATGCGCACATTGCTTCTAATACCAATGAACTAACCATTACGATATTGATGACTCTCAATTTCTACTGTATCATCCACGTGAAGTGACTCCAATTGTTGCAATTTAACCAATCGGAAATGAGCTCAGTTAAAACTCGTAACAATCGCACAAATTGTAGTGTAAATTATGTTGCAAATTGTGGTGATCTGAATTATGGCAGCCTCGTATATAAAACGCTAATAACTTTTGAGGTGGTTCTGTATTTCCACCAGTTTACTTGAGAGGTAGTCATGGTTGTGAAGTGTTTTTTTATGTATGTTATTGTGATACTACCCATCGTACAGGTATTTGCTTATAGTTTTATTTGTATTCTTAAATGCATGCCGTAAGTTTATAATACTTTATGTCACATCTATTAAATTGTATTTCTATAAAATACAATATGACATTTCCACATTCATTTGGGTGGTTTCCTGAAATATCATTAACGTCAGGTTTATGTTTGGATTATTGACTTTGTCACTTCGAATGACATTTCTGAAGGAATATATTTTATCTTTCACACACATGTTTGTGTGTGACTCTGTTTTGAGCTCACCACAGTAAAACTGGCCGAGAAACAAACGCTGCTTCATCAATTCGTTATCCTCCCAAACCAAGCATTAATATAACCGTTTTATATCAAGTGGTGTAAATACATTGAAACATAATATACACAATGCATTAAGTTTTCATTAGGGATACGGCCAATTTTGCGTCTTCTATAAGTTGTCAACTAATGCGCGACAAAAAATTTCTTTACACACTTTTCTGTTTGGCAGTACGAAATGTATATACAACCATAGTTTGAGTGTAAACAAATCTCTAGTTCCTTAAGTATTGTTTAAAATAATTGATTGTCATTAATTGGATCATTGCTTTCATACAGTTTCTTGGTAATGTAGAATTTAGTGAGTTTGTTAGAAATGCAATATTCTAGGCCGTAAGCTTGCTTCAAAATGTATGTTTGTATTTCTATTTGCCGATGTAGGTAGCACACACTCAAACAGTAAATCTACGTTGTTGTGTATCGTCTTTCGTTATTTTCCATCTATTTTCAGTCACCACTCATCGCCGTTCGTGTAATGTATTGTATTTATTCTCAATATCTTATCAGTCAATAAATTCCAATCATCAGTGGTGATCCAAAGTTTACTGAATAGTAACGGATGGAGAAGGAACTCATAGCTGACCAGCTTTGGGTGTAGTGCATAGGTCAGAAGCAGTGACACCCTTGAAGAAAAGGGTACGTGTAACCCCCTCACTGCCCCAAAACTGTCACCATTGTTTACCACCATTCCCTTATCTACCTTCTAGAAGAATCCCACCATCTACAGTTAGAGTTATTATTCAAGTAATCTGTCTTTAATTTTAGTGCAATTATTCTAGGTTACTATTACACAACAGCTGTGCGATTATAACACAAACTTGTGATGAGTGTTGATGACAATTAAGTAGTTTTGTAACCTTGTTGAATACTCATGGAAGCAAATATACCCACATGCAAAGACTTTTAACAAGATTATTACATAAACGCCTGGTTACCTTGAGTATGTTAGAGATTATTGTTTGTTAACTTTATGTGTTTTCGTTCCAGGGAAACCCATTGCATACGGATGTGACATCTAGATCAGCATCTCCAGGAGACATATTCGAACTGATTTTGAATGTTGTCAACTTTGCAAATGACATCAAGAAGAAGTTGACTGAACCATCATCACCTTCAACAGTCATAAACGTTCGCGAGGGAGTGGAAAGGGCGACGAAAGCAATCGAAAACGCCCGTATTAAACGTAGCACAAGGAATCCCATGAGCGTTGGAGTTGATGTGAGCGATGAGGGAAGTGGAGGCAAGGTGTTGTTGGAAAGGGTGGTTGGCTGGGCACTGAAGCAGTCGAATGGAGGTACGACCAATATTGGCGAGGTAAGGAACTGCGTTCAAGAAAAGGAGCAACAACTGGTGAACGTCGTCATGGATGTCAGACAAGAGTTGCAGAAGTGCTTCTCCACGAGTCATCCCCAGAGTCCCCCAGAGGAACATCCTTCAGTCGAGCATAGTGCAAATTTGAAAGGTGATGTGGCAGAAGATTATTCATCGGAAGAGGAAGAATATGCAGGAGATTATGCCAGTGAAACGGCAGAATATTATGATTCAACAGAAGAGCCAATGAAAGTATTGCTGACGGATCCTAAAGACCACGTAGATGTAGATGGTAAAACGTTTGGATTAGAGGAAGAAGACAGAATTAAATCAGAAGATACGAAGATGACGGGTAAGAACAATTCCAACATTACTCTGGTGCTGGGAGACGACAAGATATTGAATGGGGATGTTCAAGATGATATGAAAACCTTCCATAGGTCGCCAGAAGAGAACGTCCAGCCGACAGGGTTACCGGGTAGTGTTTCTGACCTTGGGGTCAGCACCAGTGAGGACGACGCGGGACAACGGAAGGAGGAGGGTGAGAGGACGCCGAAGAAGACCTACGAGGATGGGATGAAGGGGGCAGCAACGAACAAGACAGCCCCTCCAGCCTCCAGAGAGAAAACTCACACCTCGACGGAAACATCAGCTTCTCGTGGTTCCCCTTTAAACGTGGGCTGCGCTGGGGCGGCAATTCAAGAGGGCCGTCAGAAAATAGACGACATGGTTAGACAGATAAATCGCTGTTTCGTTCATTAATTAAATATACTATAGGTGCTCCACGCTAACTTTTATGTTGCTGTCTAAATGAGGTTATAAACTCATTTTCTATAACAATGTATAGTGCTTATGTATATTCACACACGGGTTTGAGGGATTTAGTACTAATATTTAAAACTTAACGAAGTCGGGTCGTTTCACACAGTCAAATGGTCAAAGATTTTCATGTAGAAGATACGTTCACAAGAAATAAGCTCTTTGAAATACATTAGTTTTATCAAAACAAGAGACCATGCAAGCAACCAATTACACCTAACAAACTTTTGGGTCTCATTAAAAGCTAATACTGTAACACATTAGTTGTAAGCACTCCAGTAGTCACTCTAGTATTGAATTGAAAAATAATTATGCCGGCGTGACTTTCATTGTTGGGTCTATCTTTACCACATTCATGTTTGGGTTACTTCGCTTCATGGGACCAGTAATTATATATTCAATATAAGGAGGCTTTTCCGACGTAACACTTTTAACGCATTGATAGGCGGCAAGACAGTTAATTTCATTATAAATAAATACACTCGAAACAACATTATTTATCTTGTTTTATTCTAAACCAAGTAATTATGACATGAGCACAGACATGAGCTTTAATATACTACAACCGAAAATTTTTACTTGTTTTACTACTTTAAAACATTTTCTATTACCCTTCTTGTATATGTGGCAAAACTCCCAGTTTTAGTGGTCTACTACAAAAAATAAAAAATAATCGTTCTGAATATAAAAACATTTAGATGTCAAACGTAAGAAAAGATTTCCATTCATAAAAGTTAATTGGAAATTCCACACGTTATTATGGGGTGAAAACAGGGCAGAGCGTCATAATGAGGTGACCAATCACATTCAAACAAAACTAGCAATTTTCAAGATTATTTTACTTCTAACAGCATAGTAGTAACACAAATTCAGGAAAAAAATGCTTTTCAGGAATCAATAACAAACAATATGTGTTTTTCAACAGATATGTATTTAATTCATTCAACAGCGAGGAAAACATGTGGATCTTTGTAACTAAATACAAATTTAAAAAAATTACTTTACAAAATACATAATTATGTTCTGAGATTTGTCTTTCAATTTTACATATACTTGTACCGATGTTAAAAATGAAGAACGGTTCCCTAAAGATGATTTTCATGATTGATCTAGAAAGCCGTGATTTGATCTAAGAATCCTTGATAGTGTTGTACATTGTTGTCATTGAAGATCTAGAAGATCCGTGAATAGCTCTATCTAAGGGTCTTAGATCAATTCTGAAAAAGTATATTGCGAACATAGCAAGTCAACTAAACCGACCAGTTTTCGGACACATCCATTTCTTCTCTAACACATTTTAAATCCTTCGCCTCTCTTTCACACCACTTCAACCACATACAAACAAAAATCCCCAAAATATTACATGTGAAATGAATAAAACCCAGAAAAGTGCGCTAACGAATCTGTCCGTAAAACACTTTGTCCGTAGTCGGTGGCGTCGGTGGCGTTGCGTCGCAGTGGCGCAGTCATCTGTCACCGCCTTGCGGACAAAGCTTTGCAGGGCGGTGACATTGTTGCCATTGTTAGAAGCTCTGTTGCCTGAACACGAGCATCCGCTCTTGCTTGGTATAGCGCTGTCCACAAACTTGGCGCTTAAGGGTGGGGTTACCCTAGCTGGATCGGGGAAAGGAGATAAACAATTTAATGTCAGCTGTTTAGCGTACATTGTGGGACCACAAGGATCCAGCATAGTAAAGATAGTTAAAAAAAAAAATTAAATACACAGGGTTTTCAACAATTTCTAAGGGCCGGTCTTACAATCGGCTAATAGGAAAGTTATTTGTAGCAATTAAGCTATATTGGGAGGATTTCAAAGGTTTTGATTGGTCGTTGCCATGGAGACAACAAGCTATTCGACGAATAAGTATTTATTGAGACATTGTAAGACTGGACCTAAGTGTTGTTATATAAATGATTTTGTAACATATTGGTGAAGCTTTAAGTATTGATAAAATAATATCTTCAAGAATTGACAGTTAAACTGTCATAGTAATTGGAAACATTTTAAAAACATTATTAAATAGTTGATTTTCAGAATTGATCTAGAAAGCTGTGATTTGCTCTAAGAGTTCTTGCATTTTTCACTGTCATTTTTTGTCATTTCACACATTTTTCACTGTCATTGAAGATCTAGAGGGTCGTGATTAGCTCTATCTAAGGGTCCTAGATGCAGTCTGAAAAAGGTCTATTGTGTTATTGTGTTGCATCCTATAGCGTTAGTTTCAAATACAAAAAAAATAGTCGGCGTTAGTAACGAGTAAGAGGGCTGTGACAACACAATTCGAACAAACAATCGGTTGCCAGGTAGTTTCACAGTTGTGTATTTCTTTGATTCGCGCACATTCAATGTTTGTCCGAAACAAAACACTGTGGAGTGACTATTATTGTATTAGAAACTAACATTGGTTCCTTAATCCTTAGAGTCAGATGTTCACTGGAGCCTTAGGTTGGAGTTCATAGTCGGCCCCTACACCTAGGGGCGCCCATTGTTACCAAGGTAACAGTTGTTTCCATGTTATTTCCCATAAACAAAACAAATCCATAGCAACAATGGGTGCCCCTAGGTGTAGGGGCCGACTATGAATTCCAACCTTAGTGGTTACCCGATCTATGACTTAACTTGGGCGCGTATTCATAGTCAATCCATAAATCATATTGGCAATCCAAGGTTGCTACAGAGTTGTTACATGCATGTTATTTTCTATATAAAAAACAACAATGAACGTTGAAAAGAATGAGCAATGAAAACAATGAAAAATAAACAATGAATGAATAATATAAAATGGGTTGACTATGAACACAGAATAGCATAAAGTCTAGTATCACCAAAAGGATTAGACATTAATCCGAGATTTCTCCTAACAACATGAAGCCTTCTAGAAGTCAAACCATTTTGAATGTAATGTTTGTTGAAACCCTGGATCTGCATTCACAGAGGATCTAAGTCTTTGAACCTCTTGTGAATCCATGAAAATCTGAGAATAGATTTTTCAATACATTATTGGAATGTGTTTGACGTCTTTGTTCCTATACCAGAAATTTGTAACTTTTTCATGTGACCTGGGTCTGGTTTTTCAAGAGGTCCAAAGCTAGACCGGTGACGAGAAAAATACTTTAGAACCTCTTGTGAATCAGGGCCGTGATAACGTGCAAGGTTAGGTGGAAGAGCGAGCAACATGCTCGAACCTCACCGTTTTGTAAAATGTACACTGTTTTACAAACAAAGTCCATTTATTATTATTTTTGTTATTATTATTATTATTATTATTATTATTATTATTATTATTATTATTATTATTATTTTATTATTATTATTATTATTATTATTATTATTATTATTATTATTATTATTATTATTATTATTATTATTATTGTTATTATTAAAATCCGAGATTAATAAATCGGAGTTTAACAAAGTTTTAGTGTATTCGGACCATAGTAAAGGAGTTACTGAAAGATGCAAAGTCCACACATCAGTTTCAGCAAGTGTAACCCGTCCCTGTACGTCCGCAAAGTAAGTCTGTTCCTTGATAAAGGGGGGGGGGGGGGGGGGGAAGGCGACTAAACTAAAGAGCTGGAGATATAATGAGAAGTTAAACGCGCTCGTTTTCCTCGCCGGTGATTCTGCAAGACCCCTCTGTTCCACCAGAGTAACAGCCAACAAAGGAAGGCCGAATTATGACGTCTACAAAACTTTGCAACCTCGCTGTACGGTGACAAGATTTAGTGACACTTACGTTCCCAAGGATAGCGGCTTGGCCAGGGCTTACCAGGGTACACTGGGTATACCCTGGACCGGACAACAAATCAACTACGACTGTTCCAGAACTTTTTTTAAATTTTCTTTCCTATTTAAATATAAACTTGTATTGAATGGAATTTAAACCTGATGTTCTGAGAATATCGACCCCCCCCCCCCACCCCCCTCCTAACAATCCACGGAAAATGTTGGGTACCTGCAAATTGCTGTAAATTTTATGTACCATAAGGGTAATTCTTTAGGGACAGTTGATAACACTTATTCACTATGTTTTGGTGCCCAATAACAATGATATTCCAACCCGTAAGACCTCCATACAAATAATGATATTTTTTCATGATCAAATTTGTTAAGTATTTTTGTTTCCAGTATTTAATACTATTATCGAAACTATTACTATTAAGGTATTTGCTATTATTAACTCTCCACTACTTTTTGTACTACTATCACTTTCATTATTCGTACTATAACGATTAGTAGCGTTACTTACAACCCAGGCTACTCACTTTTAACAATTACAATAATAATTTAACAATTAATGATAAATTTGATTATGATTAAAATAAAGTAACAAATATGATTCATTTCGAGAAGCTATGGCATCCGTTATGCTTTAGCATTGTGTTATAGACACTTCTATTTTGTAGACAATATGGCGACGATGAACTCTATAGTATAACACTGGGGAGGACTACAGAAAAATGATTACGCTTTGTTTCAAATCACATCAACTGTTATCATTTTTGTTAAAACTCAATGCAATATACGGGAACTGAAGTCCGAACCCCTTTCCGGTCATTCTAGCTATCAGATCATCACTGAATAGCCGGCATCAATTGTTAGTGTCTAGAAAAGAGCAAAGCATTCCTCTATTCGCGTAAACATAACTTACCTTCTTGATATTCTTCCGTGAGAAGGTCTCACAAATCACTGCCCCCCCCCCCCCTCCCCCCATCCCCCTCTTGAACACAATCCATTATTAAATTGAGCAGTGCTTCCTCTCGCATTCAGTCCTAAGGTAATTTTCAAAAGTGAATTACTGTCATTCTGTGTTGAAGTAATATCAGTAATGTCAACAGTAACCCGCTGACATGCTCACGGAGCGCATGCAAAGAGCAATTAAATATCATGTTGAATAAATCCTAGTAATTATTAATTGTGCAGGAAATACGCTTCGCTGTGCAAAAGTCAACTTACATAACCAACCAGTTAAATACACTTTAAAACGTATACACGGGCGACGGGACCGCATGGGTGTAATTTGTGTTGGTGTATGAACAAGTTTGAGAAGCATTTTATTTATACAAGACAATTTAGATGCGTCGTATAACTATGTAATAAAAGTACTTGTGTAATTAGGGGTTTCTAAGCGCGGGCCTGCGTGAGTGTGTGTTGTAGGCCTACATAGATTGTTTGGAAATGACAATTAAAAACGAAAAATAGCCTGACAGTCAAATTGAGCCATTGTTGATAAAAATGGTACTAATTTAAATGTACTGCTATCATTATTTAATATTAATTATCCCTTGTGAGAAGAGTTTGGGCATTACTGTCATTCTTAATAAGTTAATTGACCGCTGCTAAATTAATAACCTGTGTTCTGAAATGTTTTCGACAACAAAGGCACAAGTCAAGCTAGTATTTGTGTTATATTATACATCATTAACATGCGTACTGCTTTCATTACTGCCTCAGATGTTTATTCTTTCCCCCACAATTTATGTAACTTCTTATACTATTAATTTTTATAACTTTATTAAAATAAAAGAAGGTAATTATAATATAAACGCTACAGACTTTACCTTCACATGCCACATTGTGTGTTGAGGTCTTTTTATTGCTTTAATGTTAAGTTAGTTTAGTTGAGGATGTAATACCACTTCCTGCCGTACCTCAAGTTCACTGGAAACTTGTTGTACACATTCGGAAAACATTGTCCGCGTTGTGGTTAATTCGCGTGACCACTCAAGGTTTTATTCCTAAATAGTTCTCCTTCCGCGAGAAGTTATAGTTGCACTTATATAGTTATAGTGTTAGTATATATATATATATATAGTACGAAGACATTTTTAACGGTAAACCAATCCAATGTGTATTTTCAAAAATAAATGTCAACGTTTCGACCAGGTGTAGAGACGTCTTTTTCAAGATGTACAAAAAGAAACAAGAAGAAAAAAAGACGTGTCTACACTTCGTCGAAACTTGACATTATTTTTAAAATAAACATTGGATTGGTTTACCTTTAAAAATGTTTTCATATTATACATATTGCAACCAACAAATTTTAAGAAATCAAGTATATATATAAATAAATAATAACAATAGTATATAATATAATATAATATTAATATAATAAATGTAAACAAAGATTTTTTCTTAAATATTAACAAAATATATATATATTAATAAAATGAAAATAGTTGCGGGTTAGTCCGCCACGTCCTACCTCCATATTACCGACGTTTCAGGACCTTGTAGTCCCTATTGGTGTTTGACGCCTGAGGATGGGGACCACAAGGTTCCTGAAACATCGTCATAATATGGAGGTAGGACGTGGCGGACTAACCCGCAACTATTTTAATTTCATTAACATAAATCCTGGCCACGAAAGTATTAGTGTTATTATATATATATAGTTATAGTTAAAGGAGTCCCGCTAGGAGTTATATGACAGCGCCGGCTTCCATAAGACCCAAGGTATCATAACAATCGTGTACTGTGAGACTAAACACGTACAAACACGTTCTACCCAGAGGTGAGAGTGATATAACAAAGGTCCGGGTCAAACTGTTCACTGGAGATGTTTTACAACAACGGAACGGTTATTATATCTGCAGCAGGTGTTTTGCACTGTGAAGTAGCGAGGATGACAACTGGAATAGACAGCGCGGGCTCGTTTGTGTGGTTCGAGAACTGAATGGAAGTAAAACTTTAGACCCTCAGTGTAGCGGTGGGACCCGTACCGTTTACTTTTAGAATACTTGAAATTAACGTTAAAAGTAATAACATTTAACATGGTAATTAATTTCACTAATTCGGGTATTTTTACAGAGATAAAGTTTATTTGGAGAATATAGCAACCATGTAACCATAGCAATCAAAATTTAGATAAAAATAAATGCTTTACGTTTTAGGTTTGGGTCGAACTTTGGGTCAACTTTGGGCCAAGGTTTGGGTCGTTTCTTGGACTACCAAAATGCTGAGCACCCCAATTTATGATGGCCTCACATTTACATACATACTTTTATTGGAAGCTCTGTATAACTTTGAACTAATCAGGATTAGTTACTAACTTCCTAAAATACTATTTTAATACACTTGTTTAATTTAGCGAACATTCTGCATATATATGTAGATAAAGTAAAACCACTCAAATAGTTTAAATCTTATCATGTGTCTCAAGGCAAAGAATTAACAAATGACAGCTAATTTTAAATAACATAACCTTACATATTATTACCGTATACAAACTTTGGCAGGTGTTCCGCTTTGAATGATGGTAATAACTAGGGATGTCAAACGATTAAATTATTATAATCGATAATCGAATTCACTTTCACCTCCATAATCGATTATTAATCGATTTTAATCGTTTTGTTAAATGTCGGTATAGTAGCAAGTTTCTTCCAAACTTCGGTCTGGTTTCGGTTAGTTTGAATTGCCCGCGCAAGCCACGAGTTCGCAATTCGACTTCTTTTCGACTATCGATATATTTTACGTCACGGAGTATTTTTGTTATGTTCTGTCCAAGATTTCGACGATAATTTCTGTCCTAGTTAGGCCTGAAGGGCTATAGTTATTCACTTCCCGTTTTTTTTTAATATGCGTCGTAATATTATTATTTTCATGTGCAGCGTAATTAAAATTTACGTGATGTGAACTAAAAATCGTAGCGACTTTTCTAACCTTACATCTCTTGTTTTTTGTGAACAAACATAACAACTCGTATTTTTATAGATCGTAGGCGTCGAATGCTGGGTCTAGGGTAGGCGACTAGACACAGCTATTCAAAATATGACTGGAAATTCGGCTCAAATTATGACTCAAAGTTATGCTGTTGCTGTTCTTAGGCCTAGGCCTAGGCCTACTGTAAATGAAACTGAGCAATAGCGATGCTAGCGCTAGCGCTCGCGCTCGAATAGGCGGCAGATCTTGAGAACTAAATTTAAAAAAGCGCGAAAATTTAAAATCGATTTTTTTTTAAAATAATCGATTAATCGTTTTCAATTAATAATCGATTAATCGAATCGATTTAATCGTAATCGTTGACATCCCTAGTAATAACTCTTATTGTTCACGGGATTGACACAATGCTGCACAACAGACCATTCTTCTAACTGTGGCTTATTATGCTGTCCAGTAGAGTTAGACCCCCCTTGCATTCTCACATGCACAATCAACTCATGCAGCCAAAAACTCATTTCTCAAAACGAGCATAATAAACGAAATTTACACATTAAATACACGAGCAATTGTAATTAAGATAATTACTAAAAAAAAATAACTTGAAAAAAAATTCCAAACAAAACTGCCAAAATGAACAATTCAGAAAAGAAACTGTTACATCGCTCTTTATATTTCTGTAATCAGATTTCATGTGTTATAAAAGAGTAATTTAAATACCCACTTTATCTGACCACATGTACTGTATACGTTTACACAATGGAAAACACAAACGAACATTACAATAAATTACGTTTTGATTAATTGTGAGAAGGCAAAACTACATTTATATAAAATTATCACAATGCAATTACTCAGTGTTAGAATATTATACAGCTGTACAAGATGTGCAAATCTCTATTCATCATCATGATCTACTGCGTATGGAGTTTACTGCTGAAATATTTATGTTAAACTGTACTCTAGATGTGTATAGAGGTCATGTTTTCAGGTAATCAGCGTGCGCAATGAATGTGTTTAGAGATCACAGGAAGTACATTACTCATGGCAGGTTAGGCCTACTTGAACCTGTTTGGCTTATCTGACCTATAACAACCTGGGCATGGGAGGCTTATTTATACCGGGAGATATCGCACCAGTCATTATGATGACTAGGGCTGGGCTGTCTGCGGAATAAAAACCTGTTTAAAAGGTCAGCAAACATAACCAGACAAATTTAAGAAAATACCAACAAATGGAAAAAAGATTAACTGAGGATTGTAATTAATTGACATTTTCAAAATTGATTTAGGACTCTTAAACTGAGTTAACCACGGTCTTCTAAATCCTCATGGACAACAATTACAAATGAACCCTGACATAACATTTGAAAACTAGTTGTAATTGTTGGCATTGATGATTTAGATTAAGACCGTAATGAACTCAGTCTAAGGGTTGTAGATCAATTTGGAAAATCATCTATCATTATATGCTCTATACATTTTTATTTACTCCATATCTCTTCATGGATTCTTGAAAATGCAATATTTAAAATAGTCTATTACCTATGTAGCTTTTAATACAAGGGAAAACTATTTATATATTATAAATATGGCTGCACAAGACTGTTGTTGACTTTTTACTTTCTGTTTTAATTGTAGGTTGATAACATAGTTGTAAATTAATTGCAGAAACGAACATGTTCTTTTGTAACTTGTTTTTGTACTATTAACTGTTCATGTTGTGAGAAGAAAGACAGCTGTCGTTTCATTCACAACTAGAACTGTTCGCAATAATTATTTTATTTTGTATTATTAAAGTAATTCGTTCATAAAACAACACGTGAGTTTCCTCGACTCATTCACAATCATTTTTTGTTGTTGATAAAAAATTATCACTTTCAAAAATAGGGACAATTAAAACTTATGTTATTACTACGTTTTATAATTTTATTCAGTACATTCGATATTTGTAAGGTTTGGATGATGATCGAGCCACCAACTCCCAAATTCGCAGATCAAGATCCATATCTATGTAAATATTAATTGTATTTTTCGAGGGCTTTGTCGTTTGTCCAGCCGAAATCCAACAATAGATAATGTATGTAGACCTTCTTCGAGAGGAAATACATTATTATATAGTAATGCGTCATGTAAGGTTCGTTTCCGGTGGCAAAATAGTTCTAACATGACACTTAAATAATGTTTTATTTACAGTAAAATTAAGAATGTAATTGTTTGGTCATGGTCAACAATAAACGATGTTTTTATCTTCCTTTTGTCAAGGAAGGACAAAGTTCATGTATTCTAGACATGCATATTCATGCCAGTTTAACACAGCACGATCTTCTTCTAAACAATTAGTGTGGATACTTTAGCAGTACCAACTACCTAACTGGAGGAACTGCAATTCGAAAAGATCAACTCATTCAGATAACTTGAATTGACGACGAATTGTAGTAAAATTTTAATGTTTTTCTACGTGCAAATGAGTCATTTTATTTTAATTGACCAACCTTCAAAAATGCATATTTATGGGTACCTAATACACATTATATTTTCCATGCCCATATGAAAAATTTAAAAAAAGTAAGAAAATCAGAAAAAAAGAAAATTTAGTAATGAAAGGTAATTCATTACCTGTACTTGAGATCCAGAATAGTGTAAATATCTTTACCGGTTGTTCCCCTGTTCAGGTGACTAGACTAGAAGTATGATAGTTGGATAAGAATGTTGAAGGATTGATAGTAGCCCTCAATCTCAGCATCCTCCTTGTGACAGAGGAAAAACTCGGAAAAAACATTGAATCATAGTTGCCGGTGACCACTATCGAACCCTCAACCTCCGGAATGAAGCGTTTAACTTAGTATAGAACAGGTAAAATGTTATTTAAAACAACTAATTGGACAATGCACTGTTCCATGTAAAGTTAAAAAATAACACAATATTTCGAGCACTGATCAGCCCCCTTCAACGGGCTACATCAAACTAAGTTAAGTTAATTAAACTAAGTTAGTTTGAGGTAGACCGTTGAAGGGTGCTGAGTAGCCCTCGAAATATTGCGTTGTTTTCAATCTTGACAAGGAAGGAATTGTCCAACTAGCTGTCTAATAAATGTAATATGTGTAATAAGTGTAAGCGTAATAAGTGTATCTTGTGTTACCGCTGGGCCACCTCTATCAGCGTCAACTATCACTTACAAAATCGTATTTCTTGAAAATAGGACCGGAAACAGAAGGTGTAATATATTATAAAACAGCTTAAATTGAAACGAAATGAAATATTAAATATAAAACTAAACAAAACGGTAGGAAAGCGGTGGTGCACGCAACACTTACATACTCGCACACGCACACGCACACTCATCCATGCTGGAGTGAGTTTAACACATCTATTATGGCAAGGTCCGTCGATCCCCAGGCGGAGGTTCGGTAAACCTCAAAGTAAGGTCTTCCCATGGGCACGAAAATCGCCATTCTCGTGCCCACTACAAAAACTGGTTTATTTCTTAAATCCACTAATGCATTATGCAAAATTTGTTTTTAGAATACTTCACTTAAAAATTTAGATAGACTACAAGTATAATTAAACTATTTCAATTAGATGTAATGCGGTTTTGAACCAGAATTTGTTTTGATAGATCAATTCATTTGTTTTTCTAAGTGATTCTCCCATTTGAATAACATGTGGTTTAAAACATTGTGGAAATGGATGGGACGACCTGACTTGGGAGTTCGACGAGCCCCCGCCAGGGGATTTAAAGACCTTGTATTATATAAGAAAATTCTATTGTACAAGACGTTTATATTCACGTATGCTTCAGTCGGGATAATAGACGATTTTCAAAATTGATCTAAAACCCTTAGACGAAGTTAATCACGGTCTTCTTAATCGTCAATGACAACAATGCACAGCAATACAAATGTACCTTGACATAACCTTTGAAAACTAGTTGTTATTGTTGTACATTGTTATCATAGACGAGAAGACCGTAATTAAACCTGTCTAAAGGTCCCAGTATTCTTGGTAGGCAATACACTCATTTGTCTGTCTACAACAATGACTTGGTGTACGGGATGGTGGCCGCTATGTGTAGGAACTGCAATACCACATGTACGGGAATATGGCCGCCAACAATGTCAGTGACGTCACGTGAATATAAAGAATTGAAAATCATCTATTATGT